>OZ024743.1:100834025-100846525 GCA_964016885.1 Eledone cirrhosa | reverse complement strand
CCTGGTATCAAAAGGGTTAAAGCTGGTAGTGATTTGAGGGAGATTTTGTTAAGCTCAGACCAACATTGATCTAGCATACCCTTATAATCAAAGCCAGTCCAGCCATGACCATATTGTTTATTTGTATAACAGAGGTTATCCAGGGGTGTTTTGCTTTAACTTTATAAAATGAAAGTGAATTAAACTGAAAAGAAATTCATGAAAGTTAGCAGCTTTTTCGTTATAAATCTGAGTTTTTGAATTTTTCGTTGTTGTTTTTAAATCGATAAACTTGAAAGATTTATTTGAAAAATATTTTCCGAATGATTTATTTGTTAAAATTTTTTTGAAACCGTATTAGTGCTACTGCTAATTATTTGTGGCTACATTTGGCACAAGGCCGGCAATTTGAAAGGAAGGAGAAAGTCGATTAAATCGACCTCAGTACATTACTATTACGTTATTTTATTGACCCCGAAGGATGAAAGATAAAGCTAACCTCGACGGGATTGAAATTCAGAACGTAAACATAAAGGGCCGTAACCATATGACGCAAAGCATGTTATTCGACCCTTTACCGATACTGCCAATCCACCGCCCTTAGCTACAGCTAATTAATACCACCCTGTCAAGTCGACACAATATGCAGAAGAGCATCCTCATAAATGTCTTATTTTGCCTCAGTACCGAGTGAGTAAACGTCACTGAGGATGGATAAAGATCCTGAAATACGAGTATCTGATATTTTCCCATAATTAGTGAGATATCTGTGATCTTAACCACAACTTAAAATACCCACAGCGAGCCCTCCTCTGTATTAGTGCTACTCTTAATCGAACCCTAACAGCTTCTGTGAACCCTTAACCCAAGCAGTTTGCAGATAGTGCAAATGTAGGGAAACTATTACACACACACACGCGCGCGCGCAGTTGGGTACATTTCACACATTCTTTCATATATACACAAATATATATATTTATGTAAACATATACAGACACAGATATACAGATACACAGACAGACACACACACACACAGACATACATACATACACAGACATATACAGACACACATACATATACAGACACACATACATACATATACAGACATACATACATACACAGACATATACAGACATATACAGACACACATACATACATATACAGACATACATACATACACAGACATATACAGACATATACAGACACACAGACATACATACACAGACATATACAGACACACAGACATATACATGTACACAAACTCAGATACACTAACATATATAGACATAGATACACACATACAAACAAACACATATATATATATACACACACACACACACCAACCACCCCACCACCCATATTAACATCAACTACACACACAAACATATATATACACACACTCAAACATATATACACACACACACACAAACATATATATACACACACACAAACATATATACACACACACACACACAAACATATATACACACACACACACACCAACCACCCCACCACCCATATTAACATCAACTACACACACAAACATATATATACACACACTCAAACATATATACACACACACACACAAACATATATATACACACACACAAACATATATACACACACACACACACAAACATATATATACACACACACAAACACACGTACAGATACTTTCAATCTCATCAACCTCTTACCATTCTAACCCCCCCCCCCCCCATATCCATATATCCCACCTGAACAATTCACGACTTTACCCCCACACACACCACCACCACCGCCACCACCCACCACCCACTAGCTTTAGTGTATCTAGGATTACAATATACGTGTCCCTTTAAAGGACGTGACTGGTATTTCTAGCAGAACGGCTGACAATATAGAGGCTTCGTCATTGATTCAAGTCAAACTACTGAGCAGCGTTCCAATGTAAACAGCACACAAGCCAATGAGGGAGGAGGCCCTAGACCTAACGTTTCCCACTTCTTACATCCCTCTCTTTCTTATTTCTTCAACTAATATATACACACACACACACACACAGACACACACACACATATATATATTGATAGTCTGCGGTAGTGGAACCGGGGAGACTACAAATCAAAGAAGTACTCGATAGAAGAGGTAACTAGCCGAAACCGCCGAGCTTGCGGCAGATCCTTTACTTTTACTTGTGTGTGTGTGTGTGTGTGTGTGTGCGCGTGTGTGTGTGCGCGTGTGTGTGTGTGTTATGGAATTTCTTGAAATGTATTAACAGTTTTAGAACCGTATCCAATGTGTCGTGGTTAGGAAAAAGGTTGAAAATCGCTGCTTTTGCGGTCGTTCGACCTGCTAAAAATAACAGCTAAATCTCTTTCCTATCACCCTCCATAAAAGAATACATAAGAATACATTAGACAATACCCCTGACATGACAGGTTGACCATGGCTGAAATGACAGGTTGACCATGGCTGAAATGACTGGTTGACCATGGCTGACATGACTGGTTGACCATGGCTGAAATGACTGGTTGACCATGACTGAGATGACGGGTTGACCATGGCTGAGATGACAGGTTGACCATGGCTGAGATGAGGGGCTGACCATGGCTGAAATGACAGGTTGACCATGGCTGAGATGACAGGTTGACCATGGCTGACATGACAGGTTTACCATGGCTGACATGACGAGTTGACCATGGCTGACATGACGGGTTGACCATGGCTGACATGACTGGTTGACCATGGCTGAGATGACGGGTTGACCATGGCTGACATGACAGGTTGACCATGGCTGACATAACTGGTTGACCATGGCTGACATGACTGGTTGACCATGGTTGACATGACTGGTTGACCATGGCTGACATGACTGGTTGACCATGGTTGACATGACTGGTTGACCATGGCTGACATGACTGGTTGACCATGGCTGAGATGACGGGTTGACCATGGCTGACATGACGAGTTGACCATGGCTGACATGACTGGTCATAAGCCTGCTCCGTCATGGCTGACTTATGCTTAAACAACAACAATGTTACTCTACAACAATAGTTCCAAAAGTTATTTTGTTGCGGAAATTCAGTATTTTCCTATATTCTATGGAATATCACCAACACTAATTTTAGAAAGACATTGCTTGATAGAACAATTATTTTAGAGAGAGAATTTTTAATAGAAATAAAAAGATACAACTTTTAATGAAATTTACTTTCGTCTGTAATTTTCAAAGTATTTTGAAAATAATCAAGAATTGAGATTTAGTAAAAATATATATAATCTTCTATACACAATCATACACACCCGTGTATATATATATATATATATATATATATATATATATATATATATATATATATATATATATATATACAAAAACAAGATGGCGTAGGACAGAACAAAGGAGAGGCACAAAAAACAAAGAAAAGAATCCCCAGTCACTGAAGAGGTCACAGAATGTGTGACGAAAGAACTTTGACAATATATAAACAACCATCTGGTTGTGGAACCAACCAACCGGAAATTTATAAATTCCTAAATTTATAAATTTATTATAATAAATTGAAGTGAAAGCAACTGGTGCGTGTGTTTCTTATTGGCAACATGACTCCCCCCCCCCCCCCAAAGTATAACAATATCGGTTTCAAGACACGTTTTCAGATAAAGAATCTTGCTAAACAAATTCAGAAACGAAATATATATATATATATATATATTATATTATATTTAGAGTTTAAACTCAAAGTCATTTACAATTAATCAGCTCAAAGAAAGAAGTATTTCCGAGCAGTGAAATACAAGTCAATATATATGCTTCTTTCTTTGAGCTGATTAATTGTAAATTACTTTGAGTTTAAACTCTAAATATAATATAATATTATTGCTCCTTAACTGTAGAGCTGATTTTTAATCCCATATAAACGGCTGTTATTTCTAGCACCGGGAGTATGGGATGGCTAGTATAGCTGGTTATACCACGTGTGATTCAGTCCTGCAAAATTTTTGGAGGTGAAATGTACTAATTTTACTGGATTCCTGTTGATAAGCACAGAAGATTTGAATATTTCACTTTGTATATTTCAATTTTTATACCATCGTTGCGAAACATATTTGGGTTTCGAAGTTCAAATTCATCTACGGAGCAGGTTTGGATTTTGACATTTAAATTTGTCCAGGAATCACGGCTTTTGCCAATATAAGCTTGTCTTTATTGATTTATATCGAGACAGACAAATTGTATTCATTTTAATTAGTTTATTTCATTCTAGCTAGCTTTGTCTCTTACAATACAAACACGTATGTGTTTATCATATATTAATATATATTGACTTGTATATATATATATATATATATATATATATATATATATATATATATATATTTGTTATTTATATAAACTTCCCAGTTATATAACATATATATACAGGGTGTCCCCAAAAATATATACACATTTCAACACCATTCTAATAAATATGTATTTACATTTTTGAAGGACACCCTGTATATTTATAGCCTTCCTTCTTATTCATCTGGTGTTTGAAACATAATTCAACGAAGGCTTTTATTTAAACTATGAGGGAATGTGAACACTTTAAAATAAACTGCCTTGTATTGAAGAAACAGGCGGTTTCAGGCGATCCCATATCAAAAGGATTAATATAAAATATTTTTTCGCGGAAAACTACTTTAAGAAACATTACATTGCACCGAAAGATACAGGGCTGGGGTTGTTGTTTTAAATAGAAAAGTGAACGTATTTGTTATGCTATCAAGGTCAATGGATTGATAATAGTTAGAACGTCAGGCAATGTCCTGTGATATTTAGTTGTGTTTTTGACATCCGGAATTCAAATCCCGCCGGGGGTCAACTTTGCATTTTCTCCTTCCAGAGTTGGTGAAATAAAATAAAAGAGTGAAATAAAACTCCAGTCAAGTACTGGGATCAAATTAATCGATTAACCCTGTACCCAAATGTGTGGCCTTGTGTTCGTGCTAGAAATGATTAATTATGCCATCAATTGTGTGTGTTTTACATCGGTTCTGATGGCGAGTATTACAGTTCTTCAATCAACGTAACAGCCTGCTGGTGGCTGAGCATTCCGCGCACATGGAGATTCAGTGTGACACAGTGTGTGACAAGGAAGGACATTTGCTCTACCGGTCCAACTCACTTTGACAAGCTGTGTGGACAGGAACAGAATGAAATAAAGTGTCTAGCTCAAGGACACAAAATGTCACTGGGAATCGAACTCACGACCATAAGGTTGTGAGACGAACACTGTACCACAAAGCCATGTGCCTACATATGCAATTCGGACAAGATATAACGATCTATTGGTGTTGTTTTGGAGCTGCTGTAGTTGTTGTTTAGCAATCCTATGATTAAAAACCATTCTTGATGTGACCATCTATTCTTTTATTCAGGTATATCTACGACTGTCTTATCCGTATTTCATTTTTAGGACAACTATGGACAAATTGAGGGAGATTTGACTGTTATTCTTAGCAAGCTGGGTGGGCACTTAAAGGCTTTTTTTAGAGGATTCGTCTTTTTCACTTTTTGGTATGACAGGCGTTGGTAAACTTTAACCAGCCCCAAGTGCATGAGAGCCGGTGGGGGTGCATCTGGACCAATAACAATATATCTTCAATTTTACACATTCATAGATATATAATCACACTTCTTAATTTCTCTTCCATGTTGTGCTGTACTTCGGTCTTGGGCGGTTTCAGTAGCAAGACCTTTTGTCCCTCGCTCAAACCTTCTCCATTTCTGGAAACAAAAGGTGGTGGTCACTTTAAGTGGCCTTAGGCGCAGTGCCTATTAAAAAAAGTGGGTCATCAGTCGGTGCATTGGTCAAGGGCTCCGAACAGCAAAGGAATTACGAGTGAATATGTGATAACACTTCCTCAAAAGAAAACCTGTCACTCCAAGGCCACTAAATTTTGAGAGGAACTCGATTTACCCCCACCCCACACCACATCCGTTACTCTCCGAGGACATGCACCTTCACGTAAACATGTATGTTGTCGTTAGAACGTTGGATATTTGTTCCGGGTCTCTACGTTCTGAGTTCAAACCCCGCCGAAGTCCACTTTGCCTTTGATCCTTTCGGAACCAATAAAGAAAGTACCAGTCCAGTGCTGGCGCTGTCTTCTCTTCTTCCAGCTACCGCATCTTGGATTTTCTACTAAATAAAGGGAGAAAAGGATGAGAAGGTGTCTGTGTTCACAACTGCATGGACACCTTTCAAGCCTGTACAGAGCTTATTTCCCCTCTCTCTCTCTCTCTCTCTCTCTCTATATATATATATATATATATATATATATATATATATATATATTAAAATAACAGATTAAATTTTAAGCAAAGAATTGATGCTTCCACCCTTATATGAGAGAGAGAGAGAGTGAGAGTGTGTGTGTGTGTGTGTGTGTGTGTGTGTGTGTGTGTGTGTAAGAAGAAGTGAGAGATTGATAGAGGGGAAGAATCAACTCCAATATTGGACTGGTACTTTTTTATCGACCTCGAAAAGAAGACAGCGGGTTTTCAACTCAGAGAGCCGAAGAGTATATACCGCAAAGCAATGTATTCGATGTTCTAACGATTTTGCCAATTCGCCACATATGTAGAGTTACTTTAGAGAGCTAAATATCAAAGTCCCGGCTCTGATTTCTAGCAGGTCGAGCGACCACGTAGAACCTCCCTTGTTGGTTCGTATGCAGATATGTTTATGTGAACTGTGAGTGCATTTACCTCGTAGTAGAGATGCGAGAGTGCAAAACAGCCGTGACGTTACTGAAACAGTATAGTTACCAGCCATAATAATACGCTATGTGTATTTGTATATTTATATATATCTCCGTCTGTAACACATTACACACATACATACAATACATTTCAATATCAGTTATGTTGCTACAATACGTTTGCTTTCCAGTCACGAGGTCCTGGCTTCTAATCCTACATTTCTCCATATAAATAGTTATTTCTCCAAAGTTACTAATACATTTAATCCTGTATGTCATTGTAATTATATTCTAGAAAAACATTATTAAAATATTATTCTTAACTTTAATCACTTCTATGTGTGCATAATTAACATAAACTATAGGATTTTTCTTATGCAAATCATTAATTTATCAAAATTCGAATTTCCCAGTTTGTATGATTGCTCATCTAACCAGTAATCTTTGTATGTATGGCATACCATTCCTGGACTACAAGAATTAAATATACTCAACGCTGCAGTCATTATTGACACTACTGCTCCAACAGTACAGTTAAGAACGGTCGAGATATATATAAGGGCATTTCAGCCATGATGTTAACTTTGCCTTTCATCCTTTCAGGTTCGATAAAATAAAGTACCAGTAATACACTGGGATAATTGCTGGCCTTGTGCCAAAAGTAGAGACAATTATTATTCAGGCACAAGACCAACAAATTTTTTTTTGGGGGGGGGGGGGGGGGGATTAAATCTACTCAGTGCATTACTGGTACTTTATTTTATCGACCCCGTAAGGATGAAAGGCAAAGTTAACCTCGGCGGGATTTGCAAAGCATGGTGTTCGACGCTCTACCGATTCTGCTAATCCACTCAGAAACCAATATTATTGTTATTATTCATCCTTACGGGGTCGATAAAATAAAGTACCAGTTATACACTGGTTCGTGTTAATCGACTTTCCCCGCCCCTCAAAAACTTTGCTGGCCTTGTGCCTAAATCAGAAACCATTATTATTGTTAGTAGTAGTGCGGCGTTGGAGGTGGCGCGCGACCACGTCTCGGACTCCCAGTCCAGGTGACGTTTTGTGGTGGCGTGAGATTGGCCTGGGACTGTCTGGGACGAAAACAATTAGCCTCATAAATGGCTTCTAGTTAGTAGTAGTAGTAGTAGTAGTAGTAGTAGTAGTAGTAGTAGTAGTAGTAGTAGTAGTAGTGGTGGTGGTGGTGGTGGTGGTGGTGGTAGAAGAAGTAGTAGTAGTGGTGGTGGTGGTGGTAGTAGTAATAGTAGTAGTAGTAGTGATGGTGGTGGTGGTAGTAGTGGTAGAAGAAGTAGTGGTGGTGGTGGTGGTAGTAGTAATAGTAGTAGTAGTAGTGGTGGTAGTAGTGGTAGTAGTAGTGGTAGTGGTGCTGGTGGTGGTGCTGGTGGTAGTAGTGGTGGTGGTAGTAGTAGTAATAGTAGTAGTAGTAGTAGTAGTAGTAGTAGAAGTGATGTTACTAAAGGTGTTAAGTTTTTGTTGAGTTTTGTAGATTTTCACATTTGTTACTTTTACACACTCCATAGATTAGCAAAATGATTAGAGTGACAGAAGGTGGGGGGGGGGATACAAGTTCTGAGTTCAAAATCCCGCCGAGGTCAACTCGGCTTTTCATCTTTCTCAGGTCGATATAAATAAAGTACCAGCGAAGTACTGATAATAGTATAATCGATTTTCACCTCCCCGCAAAATTGTTGACCTTGCACCAAACGATATTATTCTTGCATCGCGGATGAGTTCATCTCCTAGGTGGTGGAGTGCCTCTTCTAGGTGGTGGAGTGCCATCTCCTAGGTGGTGGAGTGCCTCTTCTAGGTGGTGGAGTGCCATCTCCTAGGTGGTGGAGTGCCATCTCCGAGGTGGCGGAGTGCGTTATCAAACAACCAATTCTATATTGCTGCTAACACACACAAACATCCTATTATTTAGTCACACACACACACACACACACACACACACACACACACACACACACACACACACACACACACACACACACACACACACTGCCCCCCTCTCTAAAAGCGGAACCCATTAAAGAAGATGACACAACATAACAAAAATATATAAAGTTATGGGTTAGGAGTGAAGTTTTAGGATTGAGATAAGTTTAAGGTAGGATTTGGGATAAGGATTAACGTTAAGTTTAAGTTTATTTGGCTTATCTTGATTTAAGCGTTAGCTTTTTCTCACTTAAGCAGGAGGGAGGGTCAGTGCCCATATCTTTTTCAGGACCTCTAAGGAATGAAGGAAGAATGGTATCCTCAAACTGGAGCCTGATCTAAATATTTGCAACAAAGTAGACATTCTAAAGACACCAAGGACAATATCATCATCATCAGCATCATCATCGTTTAACGTCCATCTTCCACGCTAGCATGGGTTTGGACGGTAATTTTCCAACTTGAGGCAAGATTGGTTGTCTCGCTCGTATAGGACTGTCTCGCGGGTTTTCTACGGCTGGATGCCCTTCCTAACACCAACTACGTTTACAGTGTGGACTGGGAGGTTTTTACCGTGTTGCCTACACGGCCACATTACAGCGTGGACTGTGTGTTTTTTTGTCGTGACACCTACACGACCTCATTTATTTAGGACTGGATGTTGTGGTACCAACATAACTTTACATCGAAAGGGTGGGATAGTGGGACGGGGTGTATTTTGGTTAAGAGGTGCCTACTGACTATTTTGAGATGACGAAGGGGTAAACAATAACAACAAATGGATTTCTTTAGTGTATGGGAGACGGAAATTTCAAAGAATGTTTTTGCTATAAAGCAAAAAACCACGACACAAGAATTGAAACTGTAAAATAGTTATGAATAAATCGGTGGCATAACACCTTGTGGCAGGAAATAGAGAATAATCTCCTAGATGGTTCTTTGAGTTATAGCAAAAACACATTTTGGAACAAGAAATGTGTTTATTTTCAATGGAAAATAATCACAAAACAAATACGAATCCCTAATGAGAAATGGCGTTGGTTTATCACCGCTCCAGAAGAGACAACAAACATGTAACCACAGTATATAAGATGGTGTATTCCCTGCTAAACACAGTAAATTATTTGCCAAGCTGTGGCGGCTGGGAACTGATAAACTTTTAAACGCAGTCACACAATAAAAAGTCCCCAACATCAATCATAATGTGGCTACAGTTTTATGTTTGAAGATTCATAATCAGTGGCATACAGCAATAAATACATCGATTAGGTGTATTGATTGGTTGAGTGAATTTAGGAGAAACGAAAGAGTGGTAGCTGTAGCATTAATGCTTTTCTTTTTCAATAAGATAAGCAATCCTTGCTTCGTCACAAGGGCTTATATAATACAATAATTGTTACAAACATGTGGGTTACAATCAGCGGAGGATTAAGCTTGCATGGGACCCTTGCCTGAAAATTTCATTGGAGCCCCTTAAGTATTATTTTTGATAGTAAAGAAATTAATTCGGGGACCAATAAATATTGAGTCCTTGGCTACAAACCAGTCAGTCCCCTACTAACCCCCCCCCCCCTCCCATCCAATGCGTGTGGAGCTGGACAAAGTTATATAAAAACTAGGGTCAAAGATGCTATACAACAGGCGGATAAAATTTGATGACACATGAAATAAGTATAACATTATTATAAAACAATAATTAACACAAGATATAATGTATGTATAGACCCGTAACTCCTGGTGTAGTGATACGGCGCCCTGGGAACTTTGAACCTGGTGGTCTCTCTCTCTCTCTCTCTCTCTCTCTCTCTCTCTCTCTCTCTCAACATAGCCGATTTCTTCAAGAGAGAGACTAACTCAGTATTGGACTGATATTTTTTCGACCTCGAAAGGATGAGATGCCAACTTCATTATAGTGAGATTTGAACTCAGAGAGCGCAGAAAGGCAGAACGAATACCGCAAAGCATTCTATCCGGTATTCTAAACCGGGTCAGAACATGCATAGTATACTTTCTGGGATCACCGAAATCCCCATTGAAATCGACACAGAAACTCGGTCAGAAGAATCAACAAAGAACTCTTTATGTAGCTACTCGACCTGTTAGATATAGTAGCCAAATCTCCAAATAAAAGAGAACGATACCTTAGATAATGTAGACAAATATATACAGCCATCAATCGTAATCGAATATGATTTGGTATCAGCATTCGCCATGCCTTTTCGTTAATTTTTTTTCTTATACTCCCGTTACCACATCTGCCAACCTCTAAAACTCAAACGGAGAGTACCATGAAAAAAAGGCCCTAAAACGGGGTTAAATGAGGCAAAATGGGGAGATTTTACATAATGAAAGCAACACCCATTTTCACTAGAGAAGACATCTCTTACCCACCTTAAAGTGGGTGGGAGGTCTACCCGTCTGACAGGGAGAGTTGACAGGTCTGTGTTACCTATTTATTCGCAAGTAGATAGCCCTTGGATGTCTTTAGCAACTACTCTGTTGTGTGGACACAGTATGACTGAATGGTTAGAGAAGTTCGCTCTGCAGTCGTTAGATCCCGTGTTTGATCATTTTCTATTGTTTGGGTCGACCCATGCCTTGTGAGTAAAATTGGGCAGATGGAAATTATGCTTGTAATTCAGAGGTTCACCCTTGTTACATATTGTCACGCTGAATCTCCCTGAGAATTATGTTAAAGGTACACGTATCTGTGGAATGCACGGCTAATTAAACTAATTTCATAAGCAAGCTATTCCGTTGTTCGAAAAACTGGAATATTCATCGTCTAAACTGACGAAACTGACTCTTGCAATAATTATTAACTTGATCAATTCCAACATCTGTATTACTGACATACATATTTCGTTGCACAAACACTAGGAATAAGGCAAATGTCTTTTCCCGCATAAGTGGGATGAAATAAATGACTTTACAAGCAAAGGTCCGAGGCAGCGCAGTCGTGTCGGCTTGCTAACAGTTTACCTGTTTGTTCTATGGCGTTCTTGAACATTATATGGTTAAAGAAGGTTGGCATGCCATGCTGGATCATGTTGTTTAGCCTCAGACTTTCAGTATATCTAAAGTTAGAACGTCGGATAGAATGCATTATTCGTTCCGATTCTCAGCGCTCTGAGTTCGAAACCCACCGATATCAATTTTGCTTTTCATCCTTTCGAGGTCAATAAAAGAAAGTATTAGTTCAGTACTTTATTCGATTCTTGCTCTGTGTCTCTTCCTCACTTCCTCTCTATCACACACACTCACTCTCCTTCTTAGGAAGAAATTAGTTGTGTTCAAACCTGGAGATGGGATGGACTCCGCTAAGTTTAAAGTTCTCAAGACACGTTGTATCTCACTATGGAGTTATGGGTCCATACATACTTATCTCCGGTTACATTATTTAATGCATCATTGTTGGTTTAAAGATATATGGTATGATTAGTTGGAAAATTGGATCTTAGAAACCTCTCATTTTTTACAAGGAGCACGAATATCAGCGCCCACCTATAACGTCATGCCAATGTAGTTGCGAAAGTTCAATGGACTTTCCTCTTACTCAAACTTCGGTAGTTTTTCTAGACACTAGAAGATCAACAGGATAGGGAACTGGATATTTGCCTCAATCCTATCTCTTCTAGAACTATTCGAATTATTTCGTTCGGGTGACGCCAGAAACCCAAACACTGCTGCCAGCAAAGTACCAGGACTTGACTGACCGTTTCCTTTTCATGCCGGTCACTCTCGAGACCTCGGTTGTCATCGGTCCCTAACTGCCAATTTTCTCATTAAAATTAGTAGTACTGAATCCCGCCTGAGGAAGGAGCCCCGTG
>OZ024743.1:100826525-100829025 GCA_964016885.1 Eledone cirrhosa | reverse complement strand
CAGAGTAAGATATTAAAATTCTTATTGCTATTCAAAAAGTTAAGTGTTGTACCAGTGCCATTTTTAAAGATCTTTCTGTTTCTATTTATATATTTTATTCATGTATTTATATATATAACATCACCATGTTTTAAAGCTCATCGCCTTTATTATCCCCCACACCCATCCCACGCCACCATCACTTTTATTACCCTCAACCACCACCACCATCGCCTTTATTACCCCCACCACCACAACCGCCATCGCCATGACAATACTGGGTCAAACTTTATATTCATTCTTTTTAGTCGTATATTTATTTAATTTTTGTTATTTTTATGGTTTTAAAGAGACGGTCATTGCTTTGATGGCTTTTATTTATTGTTTTTATTTTATCTATTGCTTCTTCTTCTTCCGGAATACCAGGAGTTCTATAACTGAACAGAAATATAACAAACACTAAAACAAACAAATACAAACAAAAAGAAAACTCCAACCTCATAAAAAAAAAATCTTGTCCTCGGCCAGATTGGAGGCTGCTGAATATGGCGGTGGTGGTGGTGGTGTTGGTGGTGGTTATTGTGTTCATGGTAGTGGTGGTGGTTATTGTGTTCATGGTAGCGGTGGTGGTGGTGGTTATTGTGTTCATGGTGATGGTGGTGGTGGTTATTGTGTTCATGGCGATGGCGATGGTGGTGGTGTTGGTGGTGGTTATTGTGTTCATGGTGGTGTTGGTGGTGGTTATTGTGTTCATGGTAGCGGTGGTGGTGGTGGTTATTGTGTTCATGGTGATGGTGGTGGTGGTTATTGTGTTCATGGTGGCGGTGGTGGTGGTGGTTATTGTGTTCATGGTGGTGGTTATTGTGTTCATGGTGGTGTTGGTGGTGGTTATTGTGTTCATGGTAGCGGTGGTGGTGGTGGTTATTGTGTTCATGGTGATGGTGGTGGTGGTTATTGTGTTCATGGTGGCGGTGGTGGTGGTGGTTATTGTGTTCATGGTGGCGGTGATGGCGGTTTTCACTTATATTTATTATCGTCATCATCATCAGTAACAGCAACATCATTATCGTGAGATAGACTGTGGGGGTGGTGGTGAAGGAAGGGGGTGCGTGAACTAAAAACACAGACGTGCACACAATACTCGGAGCACATATAAGCACAGACACGTGTGTATACAGAGAAGCAGCCTTGTATATGTGTATATACAGAGAGGAAACCCTGTATATATGTGTGTGTATATATTACAGAAGCAGCCTTGTGTATGTGTGTGTATATACAGAAGTAGCCTGTATATATGTGTATATAGAGAAGCAGCCCTGTATATGTATATATACAGAGAAGAAGCCCTGTATATATGTGTGTGTATATACAGAAGTAACCCTGTATATATGTGTATACAGAGAAGCAGCCCTGTATATGTGTGTATACGGTGGTGGTGGGGTATATAACTATATATTTAAAGCTGATCAAATAAAGGGCAAGTGTGAATGTTGTTTGATATCTGAAAACGTTATATAGCTGAATGGTTGAATGATTACAGGGATTCTTTTATTCTCTTCCTGGCTTCAGTCATTAGACAGCGGTCAGGGTCAATTAAATCGACCCCAGTTTCTAACAGGGTGCTTTATTTTATGGACCCCGTAAGGATGAAAGTCAAAGCTAACCTCGACGAAATTCGAACTCAGAATGTAAAGGGCCGTAACTAGGCCGCAAAGCATGTCCGACGCTCTGCCAATCCACTCATTTGACTAAATAATGGTTTTTGATATAGACACAAGGCCATCAATTTTGGGGGAGGAGAAAGTTGATTAAATCAACGCCAGTGCATTACTGGTATTTTATTTTATCGACTCCGTAAGGATGAAAAGCAAAGTTAACCTCGGCGTGATTTGAACTCAATATGCTAGAAAGTGTGTTTCCTGACGTTCTACCGATACTACCAATCCACCGCCCTCTCATTTGACTAAATAATAAAGTAGATTTTTATTGAACCTATGGAACAGTGAGTTGGTCAATTGCTTCACCTGTTATGATCAGAGGTGAACATCCGTTAAACAAAGCATCTTTAATATTGTTACGTTCATAGTTTATTTCATGTGTGTTGCATCTGTTTATTGATTTTTAGTTTGTATTGTAGTATTAATAAATCTATCACAGTTACTCTTAGTAATTTGAGGAAATATATAAAGCATGGTAGTGTTACCAACAGTTTTTCTTTATGTAGTTTATTTCCGTGTTTTTTAAAAAGTGGGGAGGGTAAAGGACCACTAACTACTGGTGGAATCGTGGGGACACCATCCTGACATGGCCAGTCTTGAGCATTGAAAATCTGACGGAGCCCATCCCAGACCTGTCAACCTCTAAAAACCTAAACAGGAGTACCGTGAAAAAAGTGCCCCAAAACGAGGAGAAATGAGGCAAAATGGGGAGATTTTACATAATTGTTTCTACTTTAGGCACAAGGCCAGCAATTACCCAGTGCATTACTGGTACTTTATTTTATCGACCCCGTAAGGATGAA
>OZ024743.1:100816525-100821525 GCA_964016885.1 Eledone cirrhosa | reverse complement strand
ATAGAAAATATTACAATAACTCCGAAAGCCGTAAAAGAAATAGAACTAGGAATATATTATGGTTCGCTCCTCCTTTCTCACTAAATATTAAAACCCCTATTGCTAAACTATTCTTTAAAGCTCTTGACAAACGATTCCCTAGAACACATAAATATTACTCAATTTTTAATGGACATACTATAAAATTAACTTACTCTTCCACCAAAAAATTAGCGCAAAATATTAATAGAATTAATAATAGAAATTTAAAACCTAACCAAAATACCAATAATAACCCAAGCAATATTCAATCGAATAACTGTAACTGTAGAAATAAATCAAACTGTCCGTTAAATAACAACTGCTTAGCTAAAAATGTAGTTTATAATTTTAATGTTAAAACTAATTTAAATTCATTTAACTATGTCGGTTCTACCTCTACAGAATTTAAATCCTGCTTCAATAATCATAAAAATTCTTTTACAGATCCAAACAAAAAATCTTCAACTTCGTTATCTAGCCTATTATGAGACCTAAAACGAGATAATGTTGAATATTCGCTGATTTGGAATATTATTTCAAAAGCTACTCCTTTTAATTCCTCTTCTGAAAATTGTGATCTTTGTATAGAGGAAATATTTTTTATATTAAAGACCAAAAATTTCCTTAATTTAAGGAATAATTTATTCAGTTGCTGCAGACATAGATTGAACTCAACGTTTAAATATAAATATAAATTTAAAATGTAGTTTAATTAATTAAATAATTTAGTTAATATACGAAACCTGTCGATAAATCATTAGATTCCTTCACCTTTTTCATTTTCTTTGGTTAAGTACCCAAGTATAAATTTTCTTCATAAATATAATTATAAATATAAACTATTCTAGAAAAGTTTATCCTTTCAATATCTTGAATAAAATATACGTAAGATAAATTTCTATACTAAACATATTATTTTAGCTTAAAATATTCTATATTTAAACATTTTTAAAGATTTAAAAAAAAAATTTTTTTAATTTTTTCTAAAAAATTGTTTTAAGGGATTTAAAAACATTTTTTTTTTTTTTTTATATTTTTTTTTTAATTTTTAATATTTTTTAATATATTGATATCTGTAGAATCCTTGTTTTTTAAGTTATAATATTTTATTTTTATTTTTATCAGATTCATTTTATTTATTTTTTTATTAGATTCATTTTTTTTTTTTTATTAGATTCATTTTATTTTTTTTTTTTTTTTTTTTTATTCTGAAAGCTTCTCATAATTTTCAAAAGTTTGTCCTTTCAATGTCTTGATTAAAATATACGTAAGATAAATTTCTATGCTAAATATATTAAACATATTATTTTAACTTGAAATATTCTATAATATTTTGGGATATTTTAGTATTTTGATGTTTGTAGAATTCGTTTGCTTTTTAAGTTATATTTATATAATTATATTTCCAAAATATAATCCTTTTGTATTTTATATACTCAATTGTACTATGTTATATATTGATGTATACTTATGTCTATGTACGGCTTATGTATCTATATGTGTGTGTTGACATACATATACATGTGTTATATGTTTGTTTGTTTTTTGTGATTATATGTCTGTCTGTATATATGCATGAGTGACACGTGTATACCAATTGAAGATGCACACACATATCTATTCATGTATAGCTAAGAATTATGGGTGTGAATGTACAGGCTTACACATGCAGCTTTTGATTGCAGATATGCATAATTTAACAGCCATAAATGCAGAAAAGTTAATCCTATATATTTATATATATATACTAAATTTTTTTAATTAATAACACAAGGAATGTATAGCAATAAATAAAAAATCACTTATGCTTTGTATGTATACATTATGTGCGGGAGTAGATATAATATGTATTTTCTGAGTGAGTGAGTATATATATATATTTATGTACCTTTGCCTATGTATATGTGATATACGATAGATAATCTCTCTAGCAATATATATATTTTATAATGTTTAAATTCCAATTTTTAATATATTGATCTCAATTTTTAAACTAAATATATAATAATAATTAAACAATGTGTAATTTCTCATATTATATATCTATATTCCATTCACGAATATTAATATTTCTAATTTTATTTATTCATTTCATCTCAATTGTTAACTCAACTTAATATGACATAACTTAAGGTTTTCGTTCTCTCCCCCCTCTCTCTATCTCTGCATATCTCTCTCTTGTGTTCTTTCTCTGTCTGATGTTTTGATATCTCCCTGTTATTTTTCCTCTGTTCTCTTTTCTTTTTGCTTTCTTCTTTTTCTTTATCTATCTTTCCCTTTCTTTTCTCCACGTTTCTCTCTCTCTCTCTTCATCTTTTTACTTACTCTTAACACTATGACTTACTAAAGTAAACAAACCACTATCCGGGTGGCCTCCAAAAGCAACGGTCACCTTTTTGAAAGGGTACGTCAATATCTATTTGTAAAACTGTTATATATTGTATTTTGTCTGATGAAGGCATACCATCATTTAACTTGGTATCCTTGAAATATATATAATGAAATAAATATGGTTTTATAAATATAGTTTCCATTTATTAATATTGTATATCTACTCCAAATATTTGTCGAGTGCTTTATATCAGTTATAATAATATTTGCTTGTTGTATCCCAACAATTTAAATAGAACTTTTGCATATATATATATATATATATATATATATATATATATTAGCGGCCTCCCGGTCTATACTGTGCTCAAATCTATTCATAAGGCACCTATTGGCATCTATCGTAATGATCATTTTCCTTAAAATATAAGCTGTTAAAATATATTTAAATATTGCATGACATAATTTTTAAAATTTATTTAGAATATATAAATACAGGAAGTAATAAAGAAAATACCAGAAAAATGTATACTATGAAAATTATAAAACATTTACAGAACTTCAGTATAAAGAATGTTTTTAATATTTTTATTTGGGGCATATATGAAAAGTTTCTGGGGGCTTCCTATTCTGGAACAACCTATATACAATGGACCATGTGAGAAACAGCGCTCTTCTAGATGGAGACTGACAACCTGCAGTGTTTGACCTTGGGACTTGATAATGGTCATTGCATGACTGACTCTCATAGGGAATTGCAATTATTAGAAACGGGATAGTGAACAGCTTCGTCCTCATTGACAACTTTGTCGATAGATTTATAGGTCTGGTTACATCCAAGGATCATTTGTGAGAGATTTTTGTTGATATCATTCCCTGTGATGTTTTGGGTGGCAAGGATTGTTCTTTCTCACAGCCATTCCACGTTGAAATTGTGGATTTCGAAATTGGGGAACACTTGATTAATTAAGTTTACACCGCTTTCCACAGAAGTAACAAAATGATGAAGGATCAAAACATCCTTCAGTATAAAGACCGAGGGTCCCTCACCTTTCCCGCCTCTGTTATTCCCACTGAAGTAATCTCCAATGGTTCCTCCTCTCACCAATTCCGTTTTCGGAAAAGACGATTGCGAGCGTGTCGGAGGTCAGATTAGTTGAAAACGCACGAAAAAGCCTAAGAAAAGTTTTCTTCGCGCTCCCCAGCGGGTGCTTTTCTATAAATTTAAAGGGCTGAGAAGTGCTTATTTGTAAATCCGAGGGTCCCCCATCCCTCACCGCCTCCGTTTTCGGAAAATGGAATCGTTGGCGCGTGAGTCGGATGTCAGATCGATCGGAAACAAACGAGAAAAAAACAGAAAAGAATAATATTCCACAGAAGAAATACCCGAGGCTGGATATATCCGAGGGTCAACCCCTTGCACCCCCCTCCCCTACTGCTGATATATCGGCCCTGCTGGAAGTTGGACACTTCGTCAGGAATATTTCATTTTTGTAGTGCAAAATGGCATCATTGAAGCCATTGTTGATGTATTTACACACATACTTTATAGCCCCACCCCCACCCCCACATTCCGTTGTTGGAAAATAAGTCGATAGCGAATATGTCAGAGGTCAAACTAGTTGAAAACTTACGTAAAACCTTAATTATTACCAATTTAATTTACTGTTATTAGCGGTCAACGTACAAATAAACTTCCTTTTTATAAGTATAGATTTATATGTGGACACACACACACACATATCTACTAATGTTTCTCTCGTTGTACAGCTATATATATATATAAATGGAAAAAATGAAATTTCATTTCTCACTCTTAGTGCGGCTGATACTTAAATGTAAGTATGTATACGTACATACATATATGTATACAGACGCATAGTAGTATGTATATATATATATATATATATATATATATATATACATGCCTGCACACACACACACACACACACATATATATATATATATATATATATATATATATATGAATGTATGGGTTTACCGAACATTTATTATAATGCTCGGTTTGTTTGTAAACAAACAGCCCGAATTATTAGCCGTACAGTGTTCGGCAACCATCGCTGCCCTATTTGTTCAACGGTGACAAAGGAACGATGAACTAGTTTCTAGCTTATTAGCTGTCATCAACACCGTATACCTTCCTGTCAGTTGATTGAACCTTTGAATGTATATACTTTCCTTATGCCTATTAACGGCTGAGCAGCCTAATTTGCATATCGAGTGAGTTAGTCGGTCGGGCGTACCGAAAACGATAAATGTATGTTTAAGTGTGTGGGAGAATACGTGAAGGTGTAAGTATGTGTGTGTGTGTGTGTGAGTGTGGGAAGATATGTCTATACGTAAATGTGGGGGATAGATGCCCTCTCGTGTTAGAACTGGTCTTTGTGTGTGTATGTGTGTGTGTGAGAGAGAATAAGTGGAGGTGTAGGCGTGTGTGTGTGTGGTAGTGTAATGTATATTTCATTATAACTACAAAGCTATACCAGTGACTTGAGGGCACCTTTCAGTTTTGAAGAGGTCTCTTATGTACGAACCACCTGGCCCTGCTGTTTCCGACTACCAAATTACACTCACAAGACTGTGTTCTGAACCCATAACTACAGGACCAGGAGCTTCATACATAAGAG
>OZ024743.1:100801525-100811525 GCA_964016885.1 Eledone cirrhosa | reverse complement strand
GACGACAGACCCACCCACCCACCATACACCACACCACACACCCACCATACACCACACCATACACCCACCACACCCCTTTCTCTCATCCTCAATTTCATCTTTACTTTTCTTTTTTCATTTTTCACTTTTTTTTCCTTTTCTTTTCTTTTTTTCTTTTCCTTTTCCTTTCTTCTTTTCTTTCTACTTCTATTTCTTTGTTTTCCTTCTCATCATTCTCCTTCTCCACTTCACCCTAGACCCCCCCCCCATGCTCATTATTGTTAAACTTCTGTCGGTTTCGATGACATGTTCTGTTTGAACAACTTGCTTGTGAAATCAATGTAAGTGGCTGAGTACTCCACGATACCTGTACTCAACGTAGTTTTCAAGAAGGTTCAAGGTGACACAGTGTATGAAAAGCTCACTCTATGATATACACATACAACTTATTTCCAGCTAAGTGGTCTTGTGTGACGTGAAGTAAATTATCTTGTTTAAGGACACAACACTTAGCCGGAAATCGAACTCATGACGTTACAATCGGGAGCCGAACACCACAACTCACCTTCACAAAGTTTCAAATAATCGTTTCTAATTTATGCACAAGAACGTTAGATTTTGGGCGGTGAGAGGGCATTAAATCATGAAATCATCCCTAGCATTGAACTGGTACTCAGCATTTATCGTCCCCAGAAGGATGAAAGACAAAGTTGACTTGAGTGAAATTTGAACTCAGAACGTAAAGAGCCTTAAAATCATGAGCTGAACAATCTAACCACTAAAGCCACGAGTCTTCATATGTTCACATGAAATAAAATATGTTTGTAAAAAGTTGCTCAGCCATCAGAATCAACCATTGTAACACACGCGAACACAGCCCTTGCTCTGCAATGATACCGAGAAAAGGCATAAATCATCTGCCTTTACTGTAGCATAGTTAATGTATTATGGAGCTGAACCTACGTCATTTACCATCGACACGCGTTAATATACATTTATTAAGATTGAAAGGCATGAGAAAATTGTGCCTGTGTAATATCAATATTGTTGCCTTTTACTGAATTATAACGAGTTATCATTTTTTTTATAATGAATAGGAAATCATTTACTTTTTATATTTAATAATTAATATTTATAGTTCTAGCTTGAATAGGCACTGCTTACCTTACACTAAAGGCACGCCCATCACACAGATGTGTATGAGAGAGAGAGAGAGAGAGAGAGAGAGAGAGAGAGAGAGAGAGGTGCACACGCAGACGTTTTGTATATTGTCATTAAATGGTTCTATTGTGTCACAACCTTTCAAGTTAGTACTAAATGCTTCAATAAGCAGTTTAAGGCCATTTCTCTCGGCTACAGCAGAGCCTTGCAGGCTCCATGACAGACCTCATATTGATCATGGGTTCCTTTTTGAGGCAATGTTTTACAGCCGTATGCCCTTCCTGATGACAACTATTTCAGGGATACGGTATACCAATTATACCGGGCACACATAAACATGTATTAGAAAAAAGACGAGAGAACAGGCATCGTTAATTGTACCGACCTGCTGATAGTAATGACCGGTGATGTGGACACAGTATGGCCCAATGGTTAAGAAGTTCGTTTCACAATCATTAGGTCCCGGGGTCGATTCCACTGCGTGACATCTTCGGTAAGTGTCATTTATCATAGCCTCGGTCGATCCAGGCGTTTTGAGTGAACTTGAGTAGACAGAGACTGTTTGGAAGTCCGTCAGGTAGGCTGTACCTGTAATTCAGTGTCACGCCGGCTCAGCCACTCACACGTTAATTTTACGGGCAGGCTGTTCCATTGATCGAACTGTAACACTCGTCGACCGAGGAAGGTTTATCACATACACAAATGACAGGTCCTGTAAAGGATGAAAAATATTGTTGACACCAATGGTCTTTGAACTCAGAACATGACGGAGCCAGACCTGTCAACTCTCCCCGTTTGACGGAGAGATTTGCAATAGCTTTTGGAGTGGGTGAGAGATGTCTTTTCTTGTGAAAATGGGTATAGCTTCCATTATGTAAAATCTCCCCATTTTGCCTCATTTCTCCTCGTTTTGGCGCACCTTTTCATGGTAGTCCTCGTTTGGGGCTTTAGAGGTTGGCAGGTCTGCTTAGCGGCACTAGATTAAATTTAGTTCAGTGTTCTGTTGTGTAAAGCAGAATTTCCTGAGATAAACCTCATAGCAAGCGAGCTAAGCCTGTATAGGTGTGAGCTATAAATTTAATTTTTCAAAACAGCCTCCACCCACTTTTTTCTCAAAACCTTTCTTGTTTTCTTCTTTTTTATTGTTCTTCCTATTCCCATTGTTCTTTTGTTCCGTTTGTTATTTATTTCATCTTTTTTTTTTTCTCTTCGTTATTCTTTCGTCGGTCAATTCGATTGGTTCTCCCCCTCTTCTCCTCCAGGAATTGATCCTGTGGCCGAAGTATGAAGTATATGAATCAGTTGTGTTGTTTAGACCAGCCATTAAAACAAAATTCTCTTTCCAGTATGCCTCCTTCTCGCCATTCAGTTGTAGACAACTGTTCTAACTATTGGGTACCCACACCCATACCACTACTGTCAACACTACCACCACCATCACCACTACTCTCACAACTACCACCACCACCAACACCACCGCCATCACCACCACCATCACCACCACCACCACCACCACAACCACCATCACCACCACTACTACTCTCACAACTACCACCACCACCAACACCAACACCATCATCACCACTACCACCACCACCAGTAGCACCACCACCACCGTCACCATCACAACAATCACTAACACCACCATCACCGTCACCACCGCCACCACCTCCATCACCCCCCCCCCCCATCACCACCACCACCACTACCATCACCACTACCACCACCACCACCACTACCACCACTAACACCACCACTACCACCACCACTACCACCATCACCACCACAACCACCACCACCTCCACCACTACTACTACTCTCACAATCCCCATTGACTACCATTACCGCAACCACTGCCAATACTATTTCCTAGTCCTTAGAAGCGAGTTTGTTTGAATTATAGGCGTGTGGGTGGTTCGGTGATGTGTTGCAGCCCGGGTGGGGGTTTGCATTCATTACGACTTCAAAATGCATTGCAAATAATTGGTTCCCCTTATTAAAAAGGCAAACAGCAAAAGTGATAGGGCGTATGGCGGGATATAGAAAGCGTGAGGAGTGTAAAGGAGCCGATGGAATAAAGAGAAGGAAGGGAACAACAGATGGGGTTGGTGGCATATTAGATTGAAGGCAATTGGTAGTAGTGGGGTGTGGTGGTAAGTAGTATGGTGGTGGTGGGGTGTGTCAGATTGCAACTTCGATAACATTCAATGAAAGAACATTAAAGAGCATTCGAACCAGAACCGTTGTGTGTTATGTGGTGTGGAGGGGTGTGGAGTATGATGATAGTGTTGAAGGAGCGATGAGTGAAGGGCAGAGGTAACCGTTAACTTGATAATTGATAACAGTATTTCTAAAGTTGTCTGATTGGTCAAATCGACGGTTTTTGTCTTTTTCTTCTTCCTTTTTAGAGTTTTCTTTTCACAAAAAAAAAATAAATAAATAAATACTAGGGTTTGCCGTGAAGTTCCGTTATCATTATTTGAAACTGAAAGGCGGTTTCGGTAGAGGGTCGGACGCCATGCTTTGACGCATAGAGTTACGGCACTCGCCATTCTGAGTTCAAATCCTGCCGAGGTTAACTTTGCCTTTTATCCTTACGGGGTCGATAAAATAAAGTACCAGTAATGCACTGGAGTAATTGTTGGCCTTGTGCCAAAAGTAGAAACAATTATTTGAAACTGAAAGAGTTTGGTTGGCAGTATTAGTTGGCCTTGTGCCTAAAGTAGAAACAAGTATTAGTAGAATGGCAGAAAAAATGCCTTGTGGTGGTTAATTACATCTCTTTAAGATTTTAGTTCAAATCTCACCGTGGTCAGTCGATAAAACAAAGTAACATTCAATTTCAGGAGTCGACATATTCACCTTCCCCTCTCCGCAAATGGAGGAGGGAAAGTGTCTAAATTAGAAACCAACATTTCCCCCAGCTCTTTACGTTCTGATTTCGAATCCCACTGGAGTCAATAAAGTACCACTTCCGTACTGTGCTTGATCCAATGTCCCCTCACCCACAAACATGTGCCGTCCTTGTGCCCAACTAAATTAGAAACCATTATTTGAAACTTTTTGAAATCGCGTGTGATCAAGGCTTTGAGTTTATTTCATGTTGATCTAGTCCATTCAACTGACAAAAATTAGTTGTACCTGTAATTCAAAGAGCCAACTTTGTCGCACAGTGTCACTCTGAATCTCTCCACGAGAACTGCATTAAGAGTACACGTATCTGTGGAATACTCAGCCACTTGTACATTAATTTCACGAGCAGGTGTGGTCCGTTTATCAAACAAGTGGAACGCTACTCATCGTCGAAACTGACGGAAGGTCCAACAACAACATTTGAAACTGAAGGTAGTGGGTTGGTAATACCAGTAGAGTGACATACACAATGCTTTGCAGTATCTAATTACGTCCCTCCATGAGTTCAAATCCCACCGAGGAAAATCTTTGCCTGTCAAGTACTGGAGTTGATATAATCGACTGACGTTGCCCTCCAAAATATCTGGTCTTGTGCTTATGTTAGAAATGGTTATTTGAAACTAATATTAGTAGTAGTGACCTTGCACTATTTAATTACACCTCTTTACATTCTGAGTTCAAATTTCAGCAGTTCAACACTGGGGTATTTATTTTCTATACTTAAATGGGTTGTTTTTAGCATGGGCACACGGCCAGTAATTTGCGTGGGAGCGGGTAGTAGAAAGTCGTAACTCAATATCGCAATGCAGTTTGTCCGATGCTCTACCGTACTACAAACCCATCGCCTTAATCTGTCAATAAAATGGGAACAGAATGTGATTGAGTTAGTAATATGGATGTAAGCAGATGTACAAAGTACTCTGATGTTTCAAAGAGAAACAACGTCGAGAAAAGCCTTTTTTTATGGTAAACTCCGAAACTGACGGACAGCTGAAAAACTGTCACACTTGAATGCTTTGATCCAATTTAACATCTGCTGCTACGAGGAGGGAGAGGAAGAGAATGAAAAAAGAAGAAGAGAAGGAAAGAGGAAGAGGAGAAGTTATAGGATTGTTAATATTATTGAATCCTGCCAAAATCAACGTTTCCTTTCATCCTTACGGGGTCGATTTAATAGACTCCCCCACCCCCACCAAAATTGTTAGCCTTGTGCCTAAATCAGAAAACATTATTAAGGAAAAGTGCCAAAATCATGACAGGAAATTATTTTCGAGTGATAATCCACATTGATCTCCATTGGTAAGTGGAGTTGGCAGTGTCCTGTTCAAATCCTCGACACTGTCACCTCATAAGAAGATAACAAATTCCACCAAAGTCAACCTTGCTTTCCATCTTTTTGACGTCAGATAAAAAAAAGTTCAGTAACAAAGCTTTCCAAATTAGAAAGCTTTTAAATGTAAATAACATTGTATGTAAAGCATCGAACTTTCGAAGGAGTTGTGGAGTTGATAGAAAATATAAGAAACTCAGAGTTTGTTTTGCTTGATGGTTACAGCAGCCAACCGACATCCAAAAGATACGAAGTTTGATTCTTCATAACGGCTGCTGGCCCCTTTTCTACGCCTGTAAGGCTACTGGCCCCTTTTCTACGTCTGTAAGGCTACTGGCCCCTTTTCTACGTTTGTAAGGGTACTGCCCCTTTTCTACGTCTGTAGTGGTACTGGCCCCTTTTCTACGCCTGTAAGGGTATTTTATCCAATTTTCTAGGCTATTATTTATAGCAACCGACTGTATTTACAATTATTTCTGCGTTTGAGTTTCGTACATTTTTTTTATACATACACATTGAATATATATAATATGTGTGTGTGTGTGTATGTGTGTGTGTATGTGTGTGTGTACGTATGTATGTATGTTTATATGTATGCATGTATATATGTATGTATATATGTATACATGTATGTATATATGTATGTATGTATATATGTATGCATGTATATATGTATGTATATCTATGTACGAATACACACACGCATACACATAAGTGTCATAAGTACTTTAAAATAGGAATATACAGCTTTACAGTTCCTGGCGTGAATATTACATTTAATAGAAAGTAGAAGTTAAGCAATTTGTAACGCTGTGATGGAGATGTGGTTAGAATATATGATCATCTATATTACCCCCTACTGCACAAACACACGCACTATATAGGTCTACATATAACTGTACATACATATATATATATATGTGTGTATATGTATTTATATTTATATCTGTTTATGTTGCATGTGTGAACGTGCATGTAATTATATATATATATATATATATATATATATATATATATATATATATATATATATATATATATGTGGATGTATATATATGTTTATATTATATATATATATGTTTATATTATATATATATGTGTGTTTATATTATATATACAGTATATGTTTATATTATATATATATATATATATATATATATATATATATATATAAACATGGATATAAATATAAATACACACATACACTTGTCATGTATGTATATATATGTATGTGTACAATTATACGTATACTTATGTATGAACATACAAATATGCGTATACGTATGCACTCATATATACATAAGTGTATATATATATATATATATACTGGGAATAAACTGTAGAAGGGAGGATTTAGCAATTTTCTCATGTTATGTTACTATTAGCTGCTCTTTTGCGCCCTAGTCGCCAGCAAGTTAAAAGAAACCTGTGGCTTTCATGTTTCAAAAAGCATAGTTCGACATTACCGCCATTACTGCCTTGAAAAAAAAAAAGCCATCTGAAGAGATATATTTTGCCAGAGGCAATATCAGCAGATATTCAGTCAGGTGGAATGTACTTAATGGATAAATATTGGAGCCTTTGTCTTTGCTTAAAAGATAGATTATATGGGTAAGATGAGAGTGAGTTGGGAGAAAAATAAGTCTTTTAAATTCCGCCAATCATTATGTACGTACATGTGTGCGTGCGCACATACATATATATTTCTATTTCTGTTGCCTGTGTTTGTACATATGTATCATACATATACATTTATATAAAATGCTTGTGTATCTGTGTGTATATATGTATGTGTACACACTCACAAACGTATTAGTATACGTTTGTGTGTGAGTGTATTTGGTGCGTGAATGGCTGTGCTTAATGACTTTGAGAGATATTCGCTTTATCATCGAAGTTCAGGCTTGTTTAGACTTTACTATAAGGAATATTTGGTCAGTTGCTATAAAGATCCTTGCCATTGTTAATTTTTTAAAATGCCAGGATCTTCAACTTCATACTTTACTTCAGCTTGCCTTGCTTCTAATCTTTATATATCTTTTGTAAAGCATTCTTGCAAGAGTTATGTTTCCTCCGTCCAAGGATAACATGATACCCTGATGTGTTACATATTTTCTAGGGATTTAAAACTGCGGGTTCCAACCCATTAGTGGGTTGCAAGATAAACAAAATGGGTCACAACACCAAGAATAAATCTATAAAAATCTACCGAAATCTAGAAAAATATGCAAGAATTGGTCACAAATACGAAATGCAGCTCGTGCTGTGTGTCACAGCAAAAAGGGTGGTTAAGAACGCAATCATAAAGTCCGAAGTTCGATCCCACTGTTTGACTTCTTGTGAAAGTGTCATTTGTCATAATTTGGTGGAGTGACATTCGGTACATGGAAACTTTTTAAGATATCACATTCGCCATTAACCGGTCTAATGAGGACGCAGCATAGCTGAAAAGTTGAGAAGTATGCTTTGAAATCATATGATCCCGAGTGTGACCCCACTGTGTGGCATTTTGGGCAAGTGTCAAGCTTAATCTCCCCGAAACTTACGTTAAGGGTATGATTATATATGTATATGTGTATATATATATATATATATATATATATATATATATATATATATATATATATGTATATGTGTGTGTGTGTGTATATATATATATATATATATATATATATATATATATATATATATATATATATATATAATGTTTATGTATGTATATATTTATATATATACATGTTAAAGTGCTTGACTAGGTTCTTGCGGCATTCAGTTACTTCCCTTGATGCTTTGAATTCGGATCGTACTGAGTTTGTCTTTGAACTTGTGTGTGTTCTCTTTACGGGTTGTAATTGCCTCAAAACTGTTTTAAAGCAAGGCTAAAGATATATATTATAACATTAAATAATGTATATGCTCTATGGCGTGTTAAATAAGTTTCATCTCGTGTTAACGCTCCGTTGGCGCTAATGGTAACATCTGTTCTTGCTTACTCACTGGTACAGGGAACGAGAAACTTCACG
The DNA here is from genome assembly GCA_964016885.1 of Eledone cirrhosa. Lineage (NCBI taxonomy): Eukaryota > Metazoa > Mollusca > Cephalopoda > Octopoda > Eledonidae > Eledone > Eledone cirrhosa. Next base: position 100,803,119 of record OZ024743.1, on the reverse strand, counting down.
GTGGTGCCCTAGCATGGCCACAGTCTGATGGCTGACATCAGTAAAAGAGTAAATATAATTTTTTTTATAAAAAAAAAAGGGGGGGGGCAGACATTTCACAGGTGCTGCCACTCCTTTTCCTCCTCAACTTCCTCCACGTCTTTCTCATCTCACTAAATAATAGTCTCTTAAACACAAGAATAACAACTTTAAACGAAGAGGGTGGGGGTAGATTATACCGACTCAATACTTTACTGGGACTTAATCTCTACAGTCTGTCATAAGTCTGAAGTCTCGTTAGACCCGGCGTCATGGCATGAAGTGACTGAGAGTACATGACTCCCCCCCTGGACAGGACGCCAGTCCATCGCAGGGTTAAACCCCCAACTATTGCTGGTACTCATTTTCAGCTGACTATACTAGAGCAACGTGAAATGAAGTGTTTTGTTCAAGAACACAACACGCGACCTATCCCAGGGTTGGAAGGATAAAAGATAAGGTTCAACTTGGCAGGATTTGAAATCAGATCGTAGAGATTCGTAACGAAATACTGTAATACATTTCATCCAGGGCACTACCGATACTGCCACCCTCATCTGACTAAATAATAGTTGGCACAAGGCTAGCAATTTGCAGGGGAGAGGAAAGTTGATTAAATCTACCCCAATGCGTTGCTGGTACTTTATGTATTGAAGTTGTAAGGTTGAAAGGCAAAGCTACCATCGGCGATATTTGAACTCAGAACCTAAACTATATACCACAAAGCATGTTGACCGACACTCTACCGATACTACCAATCTACTGCCTTCTCATCTGACTCTAAATAATAAAACACCTTTTTATTGAGCCCATGGAACAGTGAGTTGGTCAATTGAGTGACCTGTTGTGATCAGAGGTGATCATCCGTCATACAAATCATCAGTTCTATTCACTTCCGGTGTAGCTAATTAGGATTCAAGACCTCCATGTATTTTATAATAATATAAAACTTCAAGTTAGGATGTTTGAGCAATGGAAGGGGGTATAGTTCATTGTATTGAAAACTTGGTTCTTCTTCCTGTTTATAGTTATATATTTTTGTCAATCATATCGACCCCAATAGTAAGTTTGGTATTTATTTTTATCGATCTCTTTACTGTCGGACCATTAATGAAGAAATATATTAATTTAATGCTTGAAAAAAAACACGTGCGTGTATATATATATATATATATATATATATATATATATATATATATATATATTTATATATATATATTTAGATATACAAAATTCACAATACATGTCGAAGCTAACTTTTAATTCTATTTTAAGTTGAACCAATTTTTACAGCTTCGTATGCAAATGAGGCTAATCAGCCCACCTACACAGGCGATAAATGCATATATTTTCGCCTGTCTCAGTAATCAAGGGGAAAGCATTGTCCTGATGAGAACCATTAAGCTCGAAATACATAGACAGTTATCCTCTGCTGCTTCTGTTGGATTTTCAAAATGTTTATTCCTGTCTTTGAGCATTTAAAATGGAACTCATCCCTTCTAGAGAAGGAGAGAAAATCAACTCTAGTACTAAAATATGAAAGTTGACTTCCGAGGTATTCGAAATCAGAACGCAG
>OZ024743.1:100786525-100791525 GCA_964016885.1 Eledone cirrhosa | reverse complement strand
TCTAGAGACATTTATTAGCTAGAAATTAAATATGTTAATCGTTAAAGTTATAAAGTCTATATTTACACCATATTTAGTTATATAGTCAGTGTTTATCACAGATAGACTTATTTGAGGAAATTTGTTGGTGTATCTATTTATATATTGTTGTTTATTTTTATTTGTTTTTGTTAATTAGAGTATATAAAGAGATATAAACAACATTCACTCCCGACGATCTTCCAATAGTGAATCGAAATGGATGAACGTAAATAAATATGGTATCAGGCAAGGCTGTATGCTTAATAAATTCGTATTGAAACCATGTTGTTCCGCGTTCGCTCACATAGCACAGCAGTTCGGGTCGGTCAAAGGCGAAAATTGCAGTATGAAGTGGAAACGCAAATTTTGAGTATCGGTACACTCAAATTTAGCTTTCAGTGAATTTTATTCCACCTCTACATGACTGTATTGAGTACTTTCTGGTCGTTCCCAATCGGGGCAGCCGTGAGAAACTACTAAAAGTGCAAATCGATACTTTCACTGTTTGCCGACAAAGAATAGGAAAATGGCCGCGGTCTACATTTTGATCAACATTTGATATAAACACTTACATAGTTTGGTGTCACCACCGTGAAAATACAACTAAAGTAGTTTGGGCTTGTCAGACATGTTGTAAATATGAACAAAAAAACTGCATTTCTCTGATAAACCGACATGCTTGCATCCAGCCCCCTCAGGTTAAATATTTATAAGGATTATTTTATATTCACACACACACACACACACACACACACACACACACACACACACACACACACACACACACACACACACACACACACACACACACACACACATTTAGTAGTGGTCAGAGATAAGGATGAAGAGAAGGCTAGAAACACTGGTGGCTGGATCATTAAACCATTTATATAAATTATTAGGTAAAAAATGATTGTATTGTTTTCAATTAAAAAATTAACGAACGCGATTGGTATTTTTGAGCTGATTTTATTGTTATCTAAAAGATGGGTGTCAGGTGTTTGGGCAGGGGGGCAATTTCACTGCATGCTATAGACGCTATTTTCCCTATTTACATCTTTCAGTCGGTGTTAACAACAAATATGTTTTAGGGAAAATATGAGAAGGCAAATTTGCATAGTGGAGAAACCAGCTAGTGGTGAAAGTACTGACTGGCAATATGAAAGATATGAAAAAAAAAAAAAGAAATCAGTTGAATGAAGCGGAAAGAAGTATTTCTGCAAATATGATTCGGCAGCATATTTGCAATATCAGATGTCGACTTTCCAATTGCACTCAGTGGTCGTAAAATAAAGAAAGAAAGACGCATTGTGTTAGGTCTTGTGTACGTATGCACTCTTGTTGAAATATAATCTAAGCAGGAAAACTAAAATCCACATAACCTGGTGCTGTGTAGTTATATTATATTTCGTGTCACGCAACGGGAGATAGTGTTATTTGATTTATCTCCCTTCTTATATATACATGTGTGCGCGCATACACACACACACACACACACACACACACACACACACACACACACACATAGATGCCGCAACTCATTTTTGCAGCTGGGTGAACTGGAGCAACGTGAAATAAGAGTTTCTTGCTCGAAGGCATCAGGCACTGTTTTATCTGGGTACCGAACTCACAGCCTCACCATTGTGAACCCAACGCTCTAACCACTAAGCCACGCGCCTTCAGTCGACTTATGTAGAATTTATTGATTTGTTTGAAGCTGAAACTGTTCTTTTCGTATTGATTTGAAGAAAAACATCAAGGGAAAGGTTTTCTTGTAATTGTCTTTAAAGTAGACTTACATTCACGAGGAAAGATGAGGATCCCTAAAAATTTAGACCATCGACCATTTCATGGACTCCATGACCCTTTCATGGACTCCATAACCCTTTCATGAAATCCTTGACCATTTCATGGACTCCTTGACCATTTCATGGACTCCTTGACCCTTTCATGGACTCTTTGACCCTTTCATGAACTCCTTGACCCTTTCATCGTTCCGAGGTATGTTCAAAACAGATAAGTAAACAAAATAACTATAAACTACAGACTAATGTATATATAAATGAGAAACCTGTGCAGCGAAGTTGTATTGTAGTCCGGCTCTTTACATTGTCCGTTCAAATGCTACCGAGGTCAACTTTGCCTTTCATTCCACTTGAGTCGATACAGTAAAGTACCAGTTATGTAGTAAGGCCAGTTTAATCGACTTCCACCCCCTCCAAATGTCTAAATTATAAATTTTATATGTATTTTCATTTCTTACACAAATAGTCGGGTTTTGCTAAACTACTCAATCGACCCCTTGGGGGTCAATATTAACCACTTTGAAGACACCTTATCTATGGGTTGTACTGGCACCTCTCTCTTCTGCAAGCTACTAATTCACTTACAACAACTTCAGAATAAATGTAATTGTTTCTACTTTAGGCACAAGGCCAGCAATTATCAGTGCATTACTGGTACTTTATTTTATCGACCCCGCAAGGATGAAAGGCAAAGTCAACCTCGGCGGGATCGTAAAGGGACGTAACTATGTTGGAAAGCATGGCGTCAATGTAATAGAAAGCAATATGTAATGCATAATTAATATTTTTAAAAAACTATTCAAACATGCAGACTACTATGTATAAAGTTCCTTACCACACCACAGGGCCTCCCAGAGAAATGTTGCAAGGTGGTACAAGACCCCTTTGGGGCCTGAAGCAGGCAAAGAATTTTCTTAAAATGGTTGTTTCATCGTTGCTGTGGGGTCTTCTTAGCCCCTGGGCCCTGGGACAATGTACCGGCTGGACCCCTCTCACAGCCCCCCCCCCCTCATACACATGTAATCAACCACGCTGAACCATGAGTTCAATACTAATAAGTGACCACCCCACTCCAACATTCAAACACAATACAGGGAACGTCTATATGGTTGCTCTACTTGCTAGATATCGTAACCAAATCTTCCCCTAATCCTACACCTTATCGCCTTAAAAAGAAGGTGGGGATAACACATTGGAGAAAGTACTCGAACGATACGTGATAGTTATGGAATACCTTTTGGTGGTAGGTCGATAGGTTTATTGGAGAAGAACTGACCATAGACCAGACATCATCATCATTAACAACAACACTTGTAAAATCAGTTGAAATTTCTCCTTCAAGTAAAAGCAGCTAAATATCAGACACAGATGAGGGCATCCACACCTGACTGATCCTCGTGGGGTGATATGGCTGCAATGGGGGTATTACTATGGCAACATCATCCGCTGAAATATATCGTACAGCCAAGAACGCGGGCTGTGGCCTCTCTCCATCTTCCTTTTTTCTCTTTCTATTTGACATTAAGATATAAACGTATTTTGAAAATTTAAATGTTATGTGTTGTGTGGAATATAAATACAGTTTAACCCCGGCATTCGCGGTACCCGTTATTCACGGAATTTTCCTTTGCATCTAACTAATAATTGTTCGTGGAAACCACCGCATATTCGCGGAATCGTAAATATCTTCCGCGATTTTTTATGTCTTTTTTCGTGGCTATATATATTTTTTTAACACTAAATTATTAATAACAATATACCGTATTTGCCGGTCTATTGAATGCCCCTTCGCATAAGACGCTCTCTCATTTTTTTTATTATATTTTAGGTTATATTTTGATGTTTATAAGCATTTTTATGGACCACGTCCAATATTCACGCTTTTTCGCTCTTCGCGGGTACTCTAGGAACGTAACACCCGCGAATACAATGTGTATCTAAAGACATTCATATCCATGGTTTCTGTCTACCTACCTAAAAACTGACACCTGTCACTTCTGTTAAGTCACTTTTATTTTCTATAAAATAAAAAAATCATTAATATCTAATAACACTCGTACACACACACACACACACACACACACACACACACACACACACACACACACACACACACACACACATGAATATATATGTGTGTGTGTGTTTAGTAGCGCAAACACGCCATCTAAAAAATAACGTGTTTTGCAGTGACATTGGATTTTCTCTATCATGTTTATCTGAAATAAACAAATATCTGTCTATCTATCTATCTATCTATTTATCTAGCTATGCCGGACTTGTTCCCCGATCTCCTCGAGGCGGTCTACTGCAACTGGCAACAGAACGGGAGAATTCCCTGTGCTGTGACCAAGGGTGTAGTCACGCTAGTGAGGAAGGACGAGAACAAGGGGGACGATATAAATAATTTCAGGCCCATAACTCTGCTAAATACAGTTACAGATTTTGGCCAAGGTGCTAGCAAAGAGGTTGGCGCTTGTCGTGAGCAACCTGGTGGGAGATGCGCAGACATGTGCTATCCGGTCCAGGTCCATCCACGACAACCTCCACCTCATGCGATACATCATAGAGAGGGTTGGGAACGAACCCGGCTTTGGTGGGGCCCTGATCAACTTGGATCAATCTAAGGCGTTCGATAGGGTCGACCATGGTTACCTGGATGCGGTGCTAGCGGCGGCAGGCTTCGGACCCGTTTTCAGGGGCTGGACCACTGCCATGCACAGCAGCCGCATCTGCTCTAGGGTCAAGGTGAACGGGTACCTCTCGGAGCCGTTCGAAATCGCGCGGTCCATCCGACAAGGGTGCCCTCTCACATCCCTTCTGTATGTAATGACTCTAGAGCCACTGCTGCGGAAGTTGGAGTTGTTGCAGGGTATCCCCTTGGAACCGGGATTGCGGAAACCGGTGTCGGCCTACGCCGATGACGTAACAGTAATGGTGTCGACGGCCTCGGAAATCGGGGCGATCGGCACCTTACTGGAGGAGTAAGAAAGGTTTACAGGGGCTAAGCTGAACCGGGACAAGCCGATCGGTCTGCAACTCGGCACGTGGAGGGGCAGATCGATGCCCTCCGATGGTGTCGTCGGGCGCTGGACGAAGGGCCTGGAGAAGAACTGGGGTGAGGTAACGAACAGGGTGTTTGCACTGACCCAGAAGTGGGCCGAGTGCAAACTG
>OZ024743.1:100774494-100776325 GCA_964016885.1 Eledone cirrhosa | reverse complement strand
TGAGAGAAAGATAACATTGCAAGAGAAGGATGTGAATATTAGCAAGAAATATAGTGTTGATGTGCGCATGTGCGTGAATACTTGCACGAAATAGAGAGGAAATGTGTGTGTGTGTGTGTGTGTGTGTGTGTGTGTCAATACTTGCACGAAATAGAGAGCTCGTGTGTGTGTGTGAATACTTGCACGAAATAGAGAGCTCGTGTGTGTGTGTGTGTATGCGAATACTTGCACGAAATAGAGAGCTCGTGTGTGTGTGTGTGTGTGGACAGAGAAAGATGGGCGGGGTGGAAGTTTAGATTTCACAAATAACAGAGTATATAACTATAACTAAATTTTATTGTGGAATAACAACAACCACAATAACGACGAAAAAAGAGTAAATGTTACATGAAAGAGGCGATAAATAGAAAAGGCAGACGGTGTGACAAGGCTAAACATATACAGATAAAATTGATAAACATTAAGATCGTGTGGCGCATTTCGGAGAAAACAGCAAAAATTAGCTTTCATCTCGTTTGAGAGAGAGAGAGTGTGTGAATGAACGTTCGGCGTATATATATATATATATATATATATATATATATATATATATATATATGCACACACAACACATACACACACCCATATATATATATATATATATATATATATGCACACACAACACACACATATATATATGCACACGCACACACACACACACACACACACACAATATATATATATTATATATATATATATATATATATGTGCACACATATATATATATATACGTATATATATATATATATATATATATATATATATATATATATATATATATATGTGTGTGAATATACATATTTAAACACGCACACAAACATAAAAAAACAAGGGGGCAAGTGACATCGAGATAGATAAATAGATATAAATATATTAATGTTTATACGCATATATATATATATATATATATATATGAGAGAGACATATATTCACGCACATGTACACACACATTTATACATACATGTACACATTGGTATATATGCATGTGTCTATATTAGTATGTAGTGATCGATTTCATCTCTCATTGTCATAGCAATGATATTTATTAAAAAGAAATGTTATACATATTGAAAATGAAGCGATGTTTGTGTGGAGGGGGGGTACTCCGATTGCTTCTAGCACTGATTGTAGCAATAATACTTGAAAGAATGCACAGAAATGATAATGTACTTTCTGTCTGTATGTCCATATGACACAAATCCGAGGAGAGGGAGGGGGTCTTCACATGAAATAGAGAGGACAGCCATCATTCAGTATCGGTTAGAGGGTCGGACGCCATGCTTTTCAGCATAGTTACGTCCCTTTACGATCTGAGTTCAAATCCCGCCGAGGTTGACTTTGCCTTTCATCCTTACGGGGTCGATAAAATAAAGTACCAGTAATGCACTGAGTAATTGCTGGCAATTGTGCCTAAAGTAGAAACAATTATATATATATATATATATATATGTGGATTGGCAGTATCGGTAGAGAGTTGGACGCCATGCTTTGAAGCATAGAGTTACGTCCCCTTTATCATCTGAGTTCAAATCCCGCCGAGGTTGACTTTGCCTTTGATCCTTACGGGGTCGATAAAATAAAGTACCAGTAATGCACTGAGTAATTGCTGGCCTTGTGCCAAAAGTAGAAACAATTATATTATATATATATGTGTGTAGAGGGTTAAACTAATATAGAGTTGTAATGTCTTGTTTTTGTTGCTGCTCATATATATACTATATATATATGTATATATATCATTATACATATTTCAAGGACACCAAGTTAAATTATGGTGTGCTTTTCATCAGAT
>OZ024743.1:100721994-100764494 GCA_964016885.1 Eledone cirrhosa | reverse complement strand
TGCAGTTATTAATAAAATGTGTTGAAATTAATGCATGCAAGATTTCATAGTCAGCCTATGAAGCTTTCAGCCCTACCCTCGAATGTTTGCAAATCAGATGAGATAGAAACAATATGGCGGTACCAATGTAGGAAATAGACGAAATATACAGCGAACCTCAATAGATTCTGATATGAAATTAACATTTTCAAAAAACTGTTAAACCTGCATCTGACTTACCACAAATTCAATTTCGAAAGTAGAACTAATTACCTTTGATATCTGTTTTATCGTATGTTTTGGTGATGACGAGGGTGGTTGTTGTTGTTGTTGTTGTTGTTGTGTTTCTGTTCTTGTTGCTGTTGCTCTTTTTAATTAGCGACGAAGGTTGTTTAATGAAGTTTCAATTTGATGAACTGTTGTTGTTGTTGTTGTTGTTGCTGTTGTAGTTTTTAATGTACATGCCGTAATGTGATCAAAGATGAAAGCAAGGGATCTTTGATGTTAGATAAAATGATTAAGAGATGGGATACATCTACAGCGAGGTACACGGGCAGAATGGTGTGAGGAAAGTGCGTTAATTGAAAAATAACATTATCAAATGATTTTGTTTTTTGTTGGTTTTGTTTTTATTTTTCTCTCTATCTCTTTTATTTATCAAATGCATTAAACCTATTAAAGTATTTTTTTGTTTTTGTTTTTCCAGTCCACTCAGCTGGAAAAAATAAATTTTACCTGTAATTCAAAGGGCCAGACTTGTCGCGCTAAATCTCCCTGAGAATTACATTAAATGTACTTGTGTCTGTAGAATGTTCAGCCACTTGCACGTTAATTTCACGAGCAGGCTGATCTGTTGTCCGAACAACCGTAACACTCGTCGTCGGAACCGACGAAGATCCAACACATATCAACACAACATCCATATCACACTCCCATCTACTAACAGTTGTTGTTGTTGTTGTTTAGCCCAATTAAACTGGGTGTGTTAATGTCACCTGACAATTTTAAGCACACAGACACGCCCACATTGACACGCCCACATACAAATAGATAAAGGCTCACGAAAATGCACGGGCACATAGACACACATTGGCACACTCACATAGACATAAACACGGAGGTTCAACACACATCACACGATCGCAGCACTCTTCGTCGTAATCTGACGGAAGACCAATAAACTTCTAACCAAATGTTTTGCAATTTTTTTTTTTTAAATATTATGTTTAAAATTATTCATAGATTTTGCTTTCTTCCCGATTGCAGGACATCACAGCTGGAATCTGTCCAAGTAATCAGAGTAACTTGAATGGTTCTTCCTGTTGCCAACTCTGTGAACCCGGTTCAGGTGTCGTCGGTAACTGTACTCGAAACCAAGACACGGTCTGTGCACCATGCCAAGCTGGGAAGACATTTTCAACACAGGCTAGTTCAACAGAAGAATGCAAACCCTGTTCAACGTGTCCCGATCACACTTATATAAAAAAAGTTTGCAACACAACTCATGACACACAGTGTGAATGTTCCACCGGTTTCTTTTATTCTACAGAACTGCGAGGTTGTATGTTATGTACACTATGTCCAGTAGGCTGGGGTGCCGTGCAACCGTGCAGCCCAACAGAAAACAGTTGGTGCCAACGATGTCCCAACAGTACGTATTCTCACTTGATCAGTGGAACTATCGGTTGTGTAAAATGTCGTACATGCGCCAGGGACCAAGTCATGGTACAACCTTGTACCGACACTCAAGATACGATTTGTATTGGTAAGTATTTTTTTAATTCAAACCATGTTTCATATGTTTGTAAGTGGTATATATAAAAAGAAAGAGAAAAACGAAGACGAATAAAGATAATTTTTCTTTACGTATAATAACTACAAACTTTTCTAGAGCAGAATTCCATAAACGTTTTAGTCCGACTTTTTCATGGAATACTTAACCCCTCATCAATTTAAACCATGCAAATAAATAAATCAGTAAAGAGAATATAAAATAGACGATAAACACTAATTATATATAAATCAGAAACCTGTATAAGTTGTATTTTATTGTATTATTTTATGTGCTTAAAGGCGGCGGATTGGCAGTATCAGTACAGCGTCGGACACCATGCTTTGCAGCATAGAGTTACGGTCCTTTACGGTCTGAGTTCAAATCCCACAGAGGTTAGCTTTGCCTTTCATCCTTACAGGATCGATAAATATATTACCAGTAACATACTGGTATCGATTTAATCGAGTTTCCTCTCCCCCAAAATTGCTGGCCTTGTGCCTAAAGTAGAATTCATTATTTTATGTTTTTATTTCTTTATACAAATATTTGAACTCAAATATTCAACTGACTCACTGAGAAATCTCATCGACCACTTTGGTGAACCTTGGCTCAAAGAGTACCATAAAGTATAGAAGAAAAACAAACATTCAAATTTGTAAGATATAGTTAATATGAAACATTGTAAGATGTGTAATAAATGATTGAAAGCCGATACAATGCGGTAGAAATATATAAAAGGCAAATGATGACAAATTAAGCAAAACAAAGTAATGTTTTCTTTAGCCAGGATATTTCAATACATTTCAAATGTAAAACAAAAACGAACGTTGTTTTGTTTCTTTCTGTGATGACCCTGAAATATGTTGAAGTATTCTGGCTAAGACATTACTTTCTTTGGTTTGTCATCCTTTGTCCTTTATATATTTCTACCGCATTATAATTGCTTTCTGAAATGCTTATCAATCATCTCTCTCTCCTCTCTCTCTCTCTCTCTCTCTCTCTCTCTCTCTCTCTCTGTCTCTCTCTCTCTCATACACACATTGATACATGGTAAATTAGTTATACATTTTCATAAAATTCTCACGTTTCATGATGTTAGTCTTTCAATAGGTGAATCCCTTTATTGGGGGAGATTCATCCGAGTTAGGCCAATATATCCATCTATCTAGCTCTCTCTCTCTCTCTCTCTCTATATATATATATATATATATATATATATATATATATATATATATATATATATATATATATATATATATATATATATATATATATATATATATATATATATATATATCGCTATGAGCAGGATACGACGCGGCCAACTGGCCAGACCTTCATAACGGGACTGTAAACGTGGTTGGTGTTTAGGAAGGACATCAAGCAACCGAAAGTGGTCCAGTATGAGCTAGGTACGGCACGGCCAGCTGGCCAGACCAACCTCATATGTGGCACCACCCAGCACACACTGTAAATGTGGTTGGTGTTAGGAAGGGCATCCGACAGCTGTAAAAAAAAAAACCCAAAACCCAGCCAAAACGCGGTTCCTTATGAGAAAATTCTGGCAGGGCCAACTTGCAAGACCCGCCACATAATGGGAACACGCAGTTCCTCACTGTAAATATGGTTGCTGCTAGGAAGGACACTTGGCAGCCGTAAAAATCTAGCCAAGACAAGGTCCCATATAAGGTACGGCGCGGCCAACTGGCCAGACTTGCCTGATAAGTGTGACCACCCAGCTCCACACTGTAAATGTGGTTGGTGTTAGGAAAGACATCCTGCAGCCAAAACACAGGCCACGCCACGAGCGAGTTGTTTGTGTTCGTAATATTCCTAAGAATTGTAAAACACTGCTCAATGTTGAATTTAGTCGATTAGGCCAACACACGCGCGCGCACATAATTTATGTTTGTATACATGTATTATGTGTTTCTTGTGTATGTGTATGCATACATTCATAAACACACACTTTATATGTCCATGTGTGTGTGTAATACACTCACTGTTTATATAATAACATGAGCCTACTTCTCAGCAGCTTCCTTTAAAGTAGGACGCGAGAAATATCGTCATACCTGTTCACATAGAAATATCTATTTCAATCCGAGCATTAACTAGAACACCAGGAACAGCGACCACCACCATAACAACAACAGCTTCAAACCCCCACCCCCCCCCCTCTCTCTCTCTCTCTCTCTCTCTCTCTCTCTCTCTCTCTCTCTCTCTCTCTCTCTCTCTCTCTCTCTGTTATAACCATATGTTACGGTTGGCAGGCAAGCCCAAGCGGTTCAAAGTTATCACGTTTAGCTGTTAATTTCTTTTAATCTATCTCACCCCGAAACGCTGACAAAGAATTCCCGTCTTCGCTCCAACCGTCAAGCGGCGTACGTTTCTCTTTCTATGCATCAACATACATCTACTTTCATATATATATATATATATATAATGTATACGTGTTTTAGAATTTAATTATTATGTACGCCCTATGTACAAACATATACATACAAACAGTTTATACTTATAAACATATGTATGTATATGTCTTGGCATACAAATGCAGTTTATATATATATATATATAATAAGAGAGAGAGTGTGTGTGTGTGTGTGTGTGTGTGTCTGTGAGAGAGACATAAAGAGAGGGGTCGCGCACGCGCATTAGGACCTCTTTATTAGATGCAGAAACGCTCTCCCGAAAGTAGAATATGAGAATTATATCGCATAGTGACCTTTTTATTACATACATGTGTGAGTTGCTGTGGTGAGGGGGGTGCTATATCTAGGCATGCGTATATGTCTGGAAGAAATAACAGCACATACGCATGTGTTGATATAGACTTGTGAGGAGGTAAGGGGTACTCAATATTTGTAAGGAGGTAAGGGGTACTCAATACAAAAAATATATAGTTATATCTATTATTGGCTTAAAACTTCACAATTTCCAAGCCCAGTTTCTCATTTCCAATTTTCGATTATAATTAATAGAAGAACGGAACCAATACATAGATATATAAAATGGTACAGAAAATATAGAAATAAATAAAACCTATTTTACGTAGTAAGGGTGATAAGGAGGAAATATCTAATACTGCGAGAATCCTCCATTAAAATGAGATGAATGAAAATGAAAATGAAGGCATAGCCTTTTAGTAACAATGTCAAATTAAGTCAAAACAAAACGGATATTAATGTAGTGTAAATCGGACAGAATATATTTATGGACATGCTCACGTGATGTTTAAAGTACCGATCTGAAATTTGAGTCATAAGAATCTTGGCACCAGATAAGCATCGTTTCAGTTAAACACAAATGGCAATGGAACCTAGACAATATGGTGGTGTATAATCCAAGATAGGCCAAGTAACATTATACGTGAATTTGGATCTCTCTCTCTCTCTCTCTCTCTCTCTCTCTCTCTCTCTCTCTCTCTCTCTCTCTCTCTCTACTAAGCCAAATAAACTTAGATAAAGTAGTTGCGATTCGTGTATCAGAGTTAGAAAAAGAATGTCTGTACTGATAAATACGCGTCTTTAAAGTTATGTAGAGTAAGTCCAACGTTGTCGCCCAGACTTTAGTGTGGTACACTAAATACTTGGTCAATTACCTGTAAGTGTGCAATTATTAGGATTGACACAGTAAAACATTTTATATTTTTATTTTTTGTTTTACAATGTATAATTTAATAAGAAAGTATTTTCTCTTCGAATCGATGTTCATTATATATGTTCATTGGTGGTGGATTGGCAGTATCGGTAGAGGGTCGGACGCCATGCCTTGACGCATTGAGTTACGGCCCTTGCCATTCTGAGTTCAAATCCCGCCGAGGTTAACTTGGCCTTTCATCCTTACGGGGTCGATAAAATAAAGTACCAGTAATACACTGGGGTAATAGCTGGCCTTGTGCCAAAAATAGAAACAATTATATATGTTCATTATATGTGTTATTATATATGTGTGTTATTATATATAAGTGTGTTATCTGAGTGTTATTATATATATGTGTTATCTGAGTGTTATTATATATATGTGTTATTATATATATGTGTTATTATATATATGTGTTATTATATATGTGTGTTATTATATATGTGTGTTATTATATATGTGTGTTATTATATATGTGTGTTATTATATATATGTGTTATTATATATGTGTGTTATTATATATGTGTGTTATTATATATGTGTGTTATTATATATGTGTGTTATTATATATGTGTGTTATTATATATGTGTGTTATTATATATGTGTGTTATTATATATATGTGTTATTATATATGTGTGTTATCTGAGTGTTATTATATATATGTGTTATTATATATGTGTGTTATTATATATGTGTGTTATTATATATGTGTGTTATTATATATATGTGTTATTATATATATGTGTTATTATATATGTGTGTTATTATATATGTGTGTTATTATATATGTGTGTTATTATATATGTGTGTTATTATATATATGTGTTATTATATATGTGTGTTATTATATATATGTGTTATTATATATGTGTGTTATCTGAGTGTTATTATATATATGTGTTATTATATATGTGTGTTATCTGAGTGTTATTATATATATATATGTGTTATTATATATGTTTGTTATCTGAGTGTTATTGCTGTTCAATGTATATATTTCCCTTTACAGTGTATATTCCAATATTCCAACAATGTCCATAGATCTTTTCATTTTTGTTCACATTCTTTTCTTACACGTTTCTACCCATCCTTCCTCATCACCATCACCCTACCCATCCTACCTCACCACCACCACCCTACCCATCCTTCCTCACCACCACCCCACCCACGATACCTCACCACCACACTACCCATGATGCTTTACCACCGCCCTACCCATGATACCTCACCACCACCCTACCCATCCTACCTCACCACCACCCTACCCATGCCTCACCACCACCCTACCCACGATACCTCACAACCACCCTACCCACGATACCTCACCACCACCCTACCCACGATACCTCACCACCACACTACCCATGATGCTTTACCACCGCCCTACCCATCCTACCTCACCACCACCCTACCCATGCCTCACCACCACCCTACCCACGATACCTCACAACCACCCTACCCACGATACCTCACCACCACCCTACCCATGATACCTCACCACCACCCTACCCATCCTACCTCACCACCACCCTACCCATGCCTCACCACCACCCTACCCATCCTACCTCACCACCACCCTACCTACGATACCTCACCACCACCCTACCCATGATACCTCACCACCACCCTACCCATCCTACCTCACCACCACCCTACCCATGATACCTCACCACCACCACCCTACCCATCCTGCCTCACCACCACCCTACCCATCCTACCTCACCACCACCCTACCCATGATACCTCACCACCACCACCCTACCCATCCTGCCTCACCACCACCCTACCCATCCTACCTCACCACCACCCTACCCACGATACCTCAAAACCACCCTACCCATCCTACCTCACCACCGCCCCACCCACCCTTTCTTTAACATATGTTTACAACAAGCCTAATAAACTGATGACTGACAATTTTCTCTGTCTCCATCCAATCAAAATTTAGCTCCACGTTCTGTGGAGTTTCATTGTGTCGTCCATTTTGTTACCCGGAAGGGTGGTGCCACATTCTTTATTCACCCCCATCCCCCACGCAGAGCCGAAATATTGATACCATTGATATTCTGCTAAAAATGTTGCAAGTCGACTCCTGTAAGAAAGACATGGAAGTAATTCCAAGAGAGTCGACTTTCTGGACAGGGAGGAGAGGTTATATTGGTTCAGGGCAGGGCCTACATCAAGGAGAGATGGGTGTTTGGGGGCTGGCTGAGTAGATGTAGCACGAGACCAGTTCCGAAGAACAGATACATATTTAATACACGTTTGAATTTAGAAATTAGAGCAAAACGTCATCAATAAATATAATATTATTTATTCCTTCATTCTGAGTTCAAATCCCGCCGAGGTTGACTTTGCCTTTCATCCTTACGGGGTCGATAAAATAAAGTACCAGTAATGCACTGGGTGATTGCTGGCCTTGTGCCTAAAGTAGAAACAATTATTTATTCCTTCATTCGAAGATGAAGTTTCCCGTCACTGGCAGCTAGAAAACACGACATGACTATCTAAATATATTTGGAAATTAAAGGATACAAACTAAAATATTAACTCATTGATTATTAAAGCCAGAGACCTAGTTGCGTCAGTCATTTCCTTTCTCTTCGACAATTCCAGCGGCGTGGAGGAAGGAGACGTGTAACTGCAGGTTTTCCTTGCCCAGGAACCTCGAGACATACGGAGTTCCAGTGTTAACGTTTAGAAACGTTTCTAAGTTTTGCAGCAACTCTCATAATGCCCACACCCGGCATCTACCAGTTCATCTAACATTGCTGGCATATGCCAAAGTCCCTGCTGATTAACTTCAAACCACAACCACATTCTGGTGCTTGACGAAAGCGACTGGAGGTCATTGAATGTGAGACCATTGAAAATCATCCAACCATTTTAAAAACCTAACCTTTTTATTGAGTTTGGTTGATTGTAAAGTTGATCCTTTTAGATGTGATGGGAAAATCCTGTTTACTAACATACAATTATCTAATACGATATTTCTAGTTGTCTGTGTGGCTGTGAAAAAGATTCATGAGAGGGAGAAATAGATGTGGAAAATGGAAAAGGATGGAGAGAGAGAGAGAGAGAGAGAGAGAGATTAAACACAACGATCGAAGTGTAAAATACTTATTGACCTGCAGATCACACGAAATAAACTCTTTCTCAACCAGAAATATATTATATAAACAGCCGAGCGCGCGCGCGCGCACACACACATATATATATATATAATGGTGTTGCCTGAATTTGTGTGAACTACTAATGACATAAGACAGGCACAGACAGGAATTATTAGAGACAGATCAAACAAAACTGTCGGAATCTAAATCCTCAGTTTACACGATATGAGTTATTTCACTATTGACATATAAGCAGGGCCTATGAGAGGGGGGGGGTTCCAGTTAGTACTTTGTTCTGGGGCTCAAGAGCTAAGAAGACCCCACAGTAACCATCAACATCCATTTTGAGAAAAATCATTGCTTGTTTCCAGCCCCAAAGGGGTCTTGTACCACCTTGCAAAGTCTCTCTTGGAAGTCCTGCATATAAGCTTGTATGTGCCTCTAGCCATGACCACTATATGTTCTGAAATAAGGGGAGATTATTCTCTTCTCTCACATCATCCTATTGTTCCTGTTAGATTATCCTCTCTCCATGCCAGCTAATACGTTCGGCCATGTCAAAGTTGTATGAATGTGTTGTTGTTGTTGTTGTGTATTCCTAGCTATCCCTCACTCAAGTGTAGCTTGTCCAATTAGGTATTTACATAAACAGAATTTGATAGTGAACGTTGGTTGTCTTGGTTAACACTGTTTTTCCATTTAATTTCAAGTAAACGTATTCAAGTTTGTCATGCATAAATTTTTAAAAAATTAACATTTATATTACATACTAGCAGTAAAGCCCGGCGTTGCTCAGGGCTGCTCAGTAGCTGTGTTGAAGTTACAATGTTAAGTTCCTTTCTTGGCTTAAAAACTGTAGAGTCTACAGTGTAGACTTTCATGTGGTACTTTTGATTAATATTCCCTCAACCAACAGTATGCCTTATGAAGTTAAGAAAACAACATAACCATAAGCCGTATGTTAAAACAAAAGAGGATGCTGGGGATAAAAACTGCACTGGTAATCTATTAACAAAAATCGAAAATGTAAACACTGCAACACTTGTCTCAGAGAAAAACATCAGCGTAAACAAACTATCAGTTATTTTGAAACAAACAAATTGGATGGACGTCAGAAAAAAAAAAAGAAAAAAAAATGCGTTATCTGTCTGTCGTTTAAAATCATTGCTTCTAAATGAAAATCTCTTTATTCGAGATTATATATATAGATCAATGCTTTTTTTTTTTTACAAAATATTTGCTTGTTTTACGGTGTATTCGAATAGGCTTGTTTTCAAGTAAAAATATTGTTTTAAAAGACTTTTTAATGGAAATGAAGCAAAATGGAAGCTTAATGTTGAAACTTTGAACTCATGGATTTTACTGGCCCGAAAACTGTTCGTATATATTTTGTACCTTTGCACGCGTAGTTTGTTCGTAACGTTAATAGATAAACAAATGACGCCAAAAAAAGGGAAATAACTCGTCTCTCATCTCTATTTATACATTTGAACTGAAAAATCAATACATTACAAATTCGATTTTTGCACTTGGCGTGGGTCGATTTGAAAATTTTTTTTTTGACCGATGTCTCCGTCGGACCTTCATCTATAAGTAGAGCAATTTCACCGAAATTTGAACGTACGGTTTAGGAGGAGATGTGTGCCGACCGTTTTAGTAGACAGACAGACAGACAGACAACCTCAGTTTTATATATATAGATAACGAAGGAAGTGTGGTAAGGAACCAGGTGGACCATAACGCACCATAATTCAGTCAAGAAATAGCCGTCAAAACGGCTTGCTTAAGCCCTGCCGTCGGGGGTCTTGAACAATTTCATATATATATATATATATATATATATATATATAGGAACAAGTAGGACCGTCGAAACGGCTTGAGCTCAGCCGTCGGGGTCCTACTCGTTCCTATTACCCATTCTACTTCCCTAAGTATTGAGTACTTTGGTGCGTTATGGTCCATCTGGTTCCTTACCACATTTCATTCGTTATATATATATATATATATATATATATATATATATATATATATATATATATATATATATATATATATATATATATATATATATATATATATATATATATATATAATTATGGAGGATTGGTAAATATATATCCAAGAGTACAACAAATTAATAATGATGATAATTATAATAATAAAAAACAAAACAAACTATAAATTGTAACATCTAAATATTGAAGCAATGGACGAAATAATAGACTGAAAGGAAACTAAAGAAAAGTAAACGACAACGATGAAAGAAAACAGATGTATATCGGTGACTTGAAGGATATAAAATGGTGGCGGCGGTGGAGGTGGGGGTGGAGATAGGTGGTGGGGGGCGTAGATAGGTGGGAGATAACAGGGAAGAATAGTAGGAGAAGTTTCGGTTGGTGGCCTTGTATGTTATAACCGTTGAAAGTGTTCCGCGCCGTTGGTTCACAGAAGCCAATAGCGTTTCGGATGGAAATGGAGATATCTCAAAGAACACGTGTGTACATGATGTATGTGTATGTGTCAATATAGCTATCTCCCTTCCTCTCTCTATTATATATATGTGTATTATCATAGTACCCGTCAAAAGTGACGGGGGAGTGTAGTCTAAAAATATTCAATTTAATAATTCTTTGTTTAGAACATTCTATGTGAAACCGTCATCCCCCCCCCCCCCATACACACTTCACACAATTTTCCTTGACCTTCGTAATCTTCAATCTACTGTCTTCTTTCCTTGCTAGTCCTTGTATTATCCCTAACGTCTTGGGACCTTGAAAAATTATTATTATTGGAGTGTCAAGGAAAATACCTTGCGGTATTCTTTCCAGCTCTTGTGCTTAAATTAGAAACAATTATGATTATGTGGTGGTGGATTGGCAATATCGGTAGAGTGTCGGACAACATGCTTCGTGGTATAGAGTTATGGCCCTTTACGTTCTGAGTTGAAACCCCGCCGAGATTAGCTTTGCCTTTCATCCTTACGGGGTCGATAAAATAATACCCTGGATTCGATTTAATTGATGTCCCCTCCCCCCAAATTGCTGGCCTATAGTAGAAATCATTATATAATCGAAGCTGCAGATGTGGCTGTGTGGTCAAATAGTTCGATTCACAATTTAAATTAGTAATTTCATTTTACATTCATTAAAATCAATTACAATAATCTTTCATATTTTCAACTTTATTGTAGATAACATCCATTTTATACTGTCTTCTTTTTTAAGATGATAGGGAAGTGACTTGGGCAACTTTTTCTAGCATAATTTTATACTTAAAAGAAGCCCACTCTCATAATTATACTAATTAGGATCCTATCAACCCAGGCTAACGAAGATATGAGTTCTGTCTCTTACGAATCGAGTTTCCACTTAAAAACTTCCCCATTAGCTCGTAATTGTTGTTAAATCAGCCGCAAGAAAGACCTGGTCCAACACACGTATGACCCAAATAATTCTAGTCGTGATCACCTCATTTTTATACAGACATTACAACTGGGGTTGATATGATCGACTAAATGGAGGCAGTGCTCCAGCTTGGTCGCAATCTAATGACCGAAACCAGTAAAAGAATATATATATTATAAAGAGTCGGGACCCCGACGGCTGAGCTCTTGCCGTTTCAACAGCTACACTTTTACCTGTTCCAGCCATCCGGTTGGGGCTTCATATATAGTGAAGGAATCCCCATTCACCCACTTATTCCTGAAATGGTCGTGGAGACAGAGTCCTCAAGTACGCCTTCTAATGGATCCTGTCAGAAGCATCCATCTCCAATTTATCCGGCTGGATTCCCAAGCGAGACTAGCCAAGTTCATGGATGTTACCCAACCATCTTGCTCGGGGTCTCCTGTCGGTTGGTTTTTGCCCGTAAAATCTGTCCAGCGATTCTTTCCTGTGACATTCTAACAGCATGTCCGTAATATCGGAGCTGTGACCTCTCAATTCAGAGAACTAGTGGCTCTACCTGGAGCGAATCTTTGGTCTCCGAGTTACGTACTCTATCGAGTAACGTTCCTCCAAACATCCTTCGAAGGGACTCTATTTCGGCTACTTGTATTCATGGTCGAATTCTTTTGGTTATTACCCAAAATTCATGATCCTAGGAAAAGGTTGCCACGAATCCCGAATTGAAGATAGCAAATTTGTCTTTTACACCTACCTCCCTTCTTCTGTTCACCTAATGCTAAAACTGGCACATTACTGCACCAACTCCTGCAATTCTTGACCTTAATTCAACCTCCTGCATTCCATCACTTGTGAACACGGCCCCCAGATACTTGAACTTCACTATCAACTTCAGTGGAACTCCACTGACATGTACAGTGCTCTATGCTGGCTTCCTTAAAAGGAAGAATGTCTCAGTCTTCGCAGCATTGATTTTCATTCTTGCCGTGCATCACTCAGCATCAAACCTATCAAGTGCATAGCGAGAATCACCTTCTGACGAGTTAAGTAGTACAATGGCATCTGCAAATTTCAGCCGACTGCAGACTTGCCAACCTCTAAAAACAGGGAGAAATTAGGCAAAATGGGTAGATTTTACATAATGAAGGCTATACCCATTTTCACAAGAGAAGACATCTCTCACCCACACCAAAGTGGGTGGGAGATCTCTCCGTCGGACGGGGAGAGTGGACAGGTCTGCTACTGATCCTATGCCCACAATCCCTACACTTCTAAACCGGTTGTGAATGTCAATCCTCTCCATGGAGATTATAAACAGGAGAAGTGAGAGTACGCACCCTTGGCAGAATCCGACACCCACATTGAATGGTTTCGACTTAGCGCCATATATCTGAACTCAAATACTAGGGTATTCTTACAGAGACGCCAGGGCAATAAGAAACTGTCCTCCACGCTGTTAAATAAACCACAAAATGAAATATATCCGTGCGAATTTGTACCGTTGGAACGCCATGAAAGTAGTTTTACCTTTTTAATGTGATTCGTTACACATTGCCCACTTCATTTCGTGCTAGACTTACCGAATGTCGATAAAAATGTTTTAAAAATACTATTTTAGTCAAAAGTTGGCACTTATTTCAATCTCAACGGGGGTGTTGCATTAGGCTTCTTCAACAATGTCTGCTGATTGCGTCGAATAGTCATAATTTTTTAGAGAATAAAAATCGTTGTGTGAGGCGGCGAGTTGGTGGAGTCGTTAGAACACCGGTTATAATGCTTTGCAGTATTTAGTCCGGCTCTCTGCACTCAACCTTGCCTTTCATCCTTGTGCGGTCGATAAAAAAAACACCAGTCGTGTATTGGGTGATTCTTCTATATCTCTTTCTCAGTCTCCTCTGGAAAGAATCGGTTGTATTAAGAACTGGTTTATTATGCCTAACTCATGCCGAGTGTCATGACAGTGCCTCCTACAATAACATGAGGAGTTACAACATTAATACATTGCTGTGTTAGATTAAATGACGAAATCAAATATGTCGGGGCAAGTTCGTTTCAGTCACCTGTCAAAAATATAGTTTTCCTTTTACATACATTGATGTAATGTGTGTATATATATATATGTGTGTGTGTGTGTGTGTGTGTGTATATATATATATATATGCGTGTGTGTGTGTATATATATATATATATATATATATATATATATATATATATTTTTTTTTTTTTTTTATTTGTTTGACTCGAATTACTTGATCGTTTTTTAGGGGGTTGTGCGGATGATTGTTTAACCATCGTCTCAGTGTGTTTGGCCCTTAACGTTTGTTATAGCTCTGGTTCATCTGAATCATTGAGCACTTGCCACACATCTCAGAGGTTGTTTTTCGTTATTTCGTGGGCCGAAATGCGATTCTCGATAATTTATATTCGTTTATATATATATATATATAATATATATATACATACATATATATGTATATGTATATATATCTATATCTATATATATATATATATATATATATATATATATATATATATAATATATATATACATATATATCTATATGTATGTGTGTGTTTATACAATACATTACGCAGCATATATATATATATATATATATATATATATATATATATATATATATATATATATATGTACACCAACAGAAACTCGACTGTGGGCGGTGTTTCTACGTTTCTACTCTTCTACATATAATGTGTGTGTGAGAGAGAGTGTGAGAGTGTATGTGTTTATGTGTGTGTCTGTGTGAGAGTGTTTTATATACATGAAGTGAACAATGCTAGTTCATATATTCATAGATTATTGTTGTTGTTGTTCTTGTTGCTGTTAGCATTCATTGTGTTCTGCATAATACGAAGCAGAAAGTAACAAGTGCATTCTACTGTGATAACTGCACACTGCCAGTATATTGTGCACATATCCTGCACATAATGAATAATGGCAGACTTTGTTGTTGCTTTTTTCACTTTCCTTTCAGATTTTGTAATTTTTTAAAACCGAAATTGCTCGTTTTATGTATTCTCACACTTTGATTGGATATGTTTTTTGTTATTAGCAGCCCACCTGCCTGGTGGGAACCTTTCAAAGGGGAATGATGTTAGAAAGGAGAGAGAGAGAAGGTATGAAAAACTAAGGGGCAAATGAATACCAATTTTTTCTAAGGCTCCTCAGCTCTTCATATAGATTTTTTCCAGCTTAAAAGGCTTTTGGAAACTTTTATTACCCTAGCTTGATCTAGTTGTTAGCGTGTTAGACTCACTTTCATAAGGTCGTCGGTTCGATTCCTGTGTTCTTGAGCAAGGCGTTTCATTTCACGTAGGTTTCTATGATAGGACTGAGGGCCCTCTCATTAAACACTTTAAAAACCTTCTATAGGATACAACCTCGTAGAAAGCCAGCTGAACCTACGTAGGTGTGAGCTGTAGATTTTTTTAGTTTTTATCAATTTCAAAGAAAATGAGAGTGGGGAAGGGTGGATAAATGTGTGGCGAAACTTGACACACATGAATATAATGTTTTGTCCAGTGTCTATTTTATCCTTAGTAACCCTTTTGTCCGGAGTTCTTCAGCTCTTTTATACGTACTAAGGCTTTTGAAAACTTCTAACATTCTCACTATATAAGTATTGAGATGAAGTTTACTTCTATTGTGGCTCAGCTCTGGTCAAGCAGGCTTATGGTCAATGTATTTCAAACCCTGACACTCCCGTATTACTTCCAGGCATTGTCCTTTCTTGTTTGTTTGTTTGATTTTTCCAGAGAATATGGTACGGTTTGAGGGAGATTTGGCTGCTATTTTTAGCTTTCTTGTAGGATTGATTTGAAATATCTAGACCAGTGATCTCTAAACTAAATATTTTGTGTCGTAAAAAAATGTAGGTTCCTACAGGGTTTGTCAGTATAGCTTGACAGTTCTTCATGGCATTCTGAAGCTTCTAATCTAATATATTCTTTTATGAATTGGAATTTATAAAGAAAACAAATGTGCATATATATATATATACTGTATATATATATAAATATATATATATATATATATATATATATATATATATATATATATATATATATATATATATATATATATATATATATATAGTATATACTAGCAGATTTACTCGTCGTTGCTCGGGGTTTGAAATTATGCTAAGAATATACAGCTAGGAAGTAAAAGAAGAACATTATTTGTCTCCAACCTGTCAAAATAAGCAGTCTCTTTATAAGGATTGTCAATAAAGTTGGCTATCTCCCTTACATCAATTTTGCTACCGATAATTTTGATATCGATTTTTTATTGCTCAACGTGGGTCGATTGGAAAAATGTTTGTGATGTGACCATCTTAGCGACCTGTGCAACGTGCACAGAAAATTTGGTCAAATTCGGTTGGTAATTGTAAAAGCATTAGGTATCCAAAGTTGTACACAGACACACACACATCCTCGCTTTTATATATATAAAGATAAAGATATATATAGTGTATATCTCTCTCTCTCTCTCTCTCTCTCTATATATATATATATATATATATATATATATATATATATTGTTATACTTTGGGAGGGTCGTGTTGCCAATAAAAAACACACGCGCCTGTTAGTTTTCACTTCAATTAATTATAAATTTCCAGTTGGTTAGTTTAATAACCGGATGGTTGTTTATTTGTTTATTGCCAAAGCTCTTTCTTCACACACATTCTGTGACCTCCTCAGTAACTAATTTGTTATTTTGTGTCTCTCCTTTGTTCTGTCCTACTCCATCTTGTTTTTGTGTGCTGTGTACTTGGGTTGCGGTATATCGGTGTGTGTCTGTGTGTCTTTATCTTGTCCTTAGTCACTAGGTGTGATGCTGTTGCTGTTTAATTTTGGTTGGAGTTCGCTTATGTTTGTTGCTTATGTAATCTGTTGGAGCATTGCATCTTTTCTCTAGATATGATCTTTATTTCTCTGTTCTCTAGTGGGCCTCCATGTTGACATATTGGTGGAGTATTGATGAGTTATTCCTATAGTGGACTTCTCGCCAGTGTTCATTTTTCCTTTCCAACATATTGGGGGTTTGTATCGTGTAATATCAAGTTTAGGGGTTCTTTGTAAAAGTCTCTAGGTAACATTTTTGGTTCACATCGTGATAAAATGTTGAAGACCACCAAATGCGTAACTAGGGTATAGCAAGCATGGCACGTGCCATAGGCGCCACATGAAGGGGGTGCCACTTGGACTAGGAACACGTTGTATTAAAGTCAAATAAGCCTTGTCAGAGAGTGAAAAAAGAAACACCTTCCGATGCCTCTGCTTCTCATGACACCCAGATTCAACAAATTGTATCCATTGGCTGCGAATCTATGTTAAACTTGCCGTTGCTCATCGCTTCCCAAGTGTTTCCCAGGTTTCATCCGAGATATTATATAAATTTCACAAGAACCACTATACTTAAGACCCTACACAGGTTTCACAGGAACCACTATACTTAAGACCCTACACAATTCTCAACAGAACACCCAAATTTTTCATCTTAGATTTAAACGGAAAGAAAGCTTCTGTCAGTGTCGATCGCTTGAAAAATACGTAGAATTGGAAGTTACCGTTAGACCAGGTTAACACAGCATCAGTTCTTCCGTCCACGAGTATTTCTAATTCTACTCCAGGAACAAGAACCAGTTCCGGTCGATGAGTGCTCTGGTCATCTCTCTATGTCCAGTACTTTAAATAAAATTCCCTATCACTTTTATCGTTTGTCGGTCTCGTTTTTCTCTCTGCAAAGGAAGTGATGTAGCAGGTTTCTGAGTTCCTTAGTTCTCTCTTTCGCTACCTCTTCTTTTTATCGATTATTTACTCTCGCAGAAATCAATTAATTGAAGTGATATTTGTTTACATAATAAAAGAAGAGTTATTATATTTGATGTGTTTGCCTTTTCTTTCACATTGAGCTTATTCCACATCAACACAGGCACATCGAATATTGTTTCATATATATATATATAAATATATATATATATATATATATATATATATATATATATATATATATATATATATATATATAATAAATGTAATCTGAGTTTTTCGAATATTAATAATAACATTCGATTCGTTTGCAATTATGCAAACAAGCCTCAATTTTTATAGCTATGTCAGTAGGATGAACCCTTCATTCTTGCTCTTGTGTTGGCATGTGAACAGATTACATTTATTGTATTCAGCCATGTAGAGCGAAAATTTTCTTTTATATATATATATATATATATATATATATATATATATATATATATATATATATATATATATATATATTGCTATGTGTTGTGTGCACACAACACACACAAAAACAAGATGGCGTAGGACAGAACAAAGGAGAGGCACAAAAACAAAGAAAATAATCCCTAGTCACTGAAGAGGTCACATAATGTGTGACGAAAGAACTTTGACAATATATGAACAATCGTCTGGTTGTGAAACCAACCAACCAGCCGGAAATTTATAAATTCCTAAATTTATAAATTAAATGTATTATAAATTGAAGTGAAAGCAACTGGTGCGTGTGTTTCTTATTGGCAACATGACCCTCCCAAAGCATAACAATATCGGTTTCAGCACACGTTTTCAGATAAAGAATCTTGCTAAACAAATTCAGAAACGAAATATATATATATATATACATATATATATATGCATATATATACATATATATATACATATATATACATATATATATATGCATATATATATATATATATACATATATATATATATGCATATATGCATATATATACATACAGTTGAGGAACCTCGGCTCACGAACTTAATTCGTTCATGAAGGCCTTCGTCAACCAAAATGTTCGTATACCAAAACTATTTTTCCCATACTAAATGTTGAGAGAGAAATACAGTGAGAGAGAGAGGGAGAGAGAGAGAGAGAGATTGTGTAGACGACAGATAGATATCACCACCGTAACTAACTACACAAGTGACGCTTTTCCGCTGATACTCCTAGCATGTAGCCAACTGCTTGCGTGTTCGTCACTCAAGACACCGTTCGTCAACCGAGACGTTCTGTGTTCAGAAAAATTGTTCGTGAACCGAGGTTCCACTGTATATACATGTGTGAGTGCGTGTGTGTGTAAAGGGTAAACAACAAAACAAACAGCACAGTACATGGAAGAAATATATTAGTTTGACGCTTGGGAGATCTCGGTCGAGAGAACGGATAGTCGCCGGCATATATATAATTGTTTCTACTTTAGGCACAAGGCCAGCAATTACCGAGTGCATTACTGGTACTTTATTTTATCGACCCCCTAAGGATGAAAGGCAAAGTCAACCTCGGCGGGATTTGAACTCGCCGGCATATATATATTGGTATAAAGAAGCAACAACAATTTGTGAAATTAAAGTAATAAAGTGTGTGTGTGTGTGTGAATACATTAAATCCGATTGTTTCTCAGTATTGTAGACGACCTACAGATCAATATTTCTACTATAGATCTTTATCATCTACAATTAAATGTTGAGTTACATTGGAGTCATATATACTTAAACAAGAGGTTTCTGTAAAAAGAAGAATTACAGGGATTTAGTC
Source organism: Eledone cirrhosa (assembly GCA_964016885.1). Taxonomy (NCBI): domain Eukaryota; kingdom Metazoa; phylum Mollusca; class Cephalopoda; order Octopoda; family Eledonidae; genus Eledone; species Eledone cirrhosa. Next base: position 100,744,987 of record OZ024743.1, on the reverse strand, counting down.
GAAAAATAAACAAAATCACTGACAAGTCTATCTCTATAGACTTCTTGAAATATTTCTAAAATCGAAGATTCTGCTGTCAGTTACAAGTTGAAGATTGTTGACCAGGTCTTTGTGAGTCTTTTCAATGGCAGCAAGACATCAGGTACTGTTGCCAAGTGCAGTAACTCCTACAATTATGGGTTGGGAATAGAATCGAGTTATATTTACTGTCCAGAACAAAGGAATGCCATCATATAGAATCATTAGAACATGTGACTGATAAAATGACAAGTCAGTCAATCATATTGGTGGCCTCCCCACAGCCCCAGCGGACAGAATGGAGAAGGTGTTTCCCCGGAAGACGACAAGGGAAACGCGCTGGAAAAGCCATTCCAGCTTGCGAGGCTCACACCTGCGGCTGGCCAGCTTAGCGCCTATGCTGGTAGATTTTCTCGGGGTCTTTTTTTTTTTTTGTCTGTTTTTGACTTCAGACAGTACCGCTTTATTTACCAAATGTTGTACAACTAGGCTCTCCCTTTTAACTTGTCAGCTCATCAGTCACTACCTTGTTGAGCTTACAATGGTCTGACTGTGGGATTGGTTAGAACAGCTTGTAGAAAGTTTAGTCATAATTATTAAGTAAACAATGAGCTTATAATTTTCTCCCAAGCGTGTTTTCATTCTCAACTGTAGGATATATTCGTTCGTCTTACTATCCGTTTTTCTACAAGTTTGTGTCTCGTTTAGAATTTAGACGCTTGAAGAAGATAAGGTTTTTACAGACTGCACTTGTAATCTGAGCCTAGCCTTGAAGCAAAGGAAGCATTATAAATGTTTCGAGTGTAAGATTATATATGTATATGAATGGGTGGGGTGAGGGTTCTTCTGTCTGTTTTTCCGTCACCAGGTGTAATTTTCCTAATTTCTCAACTATTATTTATAGTGATCGACTGTTATTACTCATTTTATGCATTGGGACGCTCACATTTTCAAACACACACACACACACACACACACACACACACACACACACACACACACACACACACATACATGCATGGGGATAAAATACCTCCGTGAGTATTTTCGTCACGAGTCTTGTGAAAGGGCTCCGGCTGAAAATCGAAACTGTTTGCAGATTCAGGTCTCTAGAAATTTACGTTGGCGTTTACCACTCGAAAATAATACAAAACTGATTGTATTATAAAACTAACAAGAGGTTATAACTAGTAACTTGTTTCCTTTACACGCAATCGACTTTTTATTTTTATTTCAGTAGTTCTAACAGTTACTTTGAACCATCCTGATACGCTTAGCTTTAATCATGTACCCCTACTAGTTTTAATCTATCTTCTGATCTGCCGATTAAAAGCTGGAATTAAATCGCTGGTTTTCCTTTTTCCTTCTATTCGTTGTTTGCTTTGTATAGTTTTGTTTTGTTAGTGCTACAGTTATTAATCAATTTTCTTTATTAATTTTATTTTTATTGACGAATATTTTATCTGACAGGAGAATATAGTCATACTTGTAAATTTGTATGCATATGAAAGGTAATAGATGTATTTGTGAGTGGTTGGTATGGCAAAAACGTACATATTAGCTTTTTAGATTCATATGCGAGCACACACAGGGAAAATTGTATGAGAAACATAGAATTAAATAGAGAAAAAAAAAATGAAAAATATAGTAGATGAAAAACAACTGCTTACATTTTATAATCAAAGTGTTGTTTAGAGAAAATATTTTCTCCCTAACCCAACCGAAAATTCAAAGATAGCACCAAAATAATAGAGCGAATTAATTCCGATATGTGAAGCTGTTCTTTTGATCAACTTCTGTAGAATACATTATGAATAGGTCTGCTTGTACTGAAGATTATCTTGTTTGTTTTAATCGACGTTGGCCCTATCCTTTCAACAGACATCAAACAAAGATAAAAGGCACCGATTTATGGTGGCTGCCTGGGAGCCTCTATCGAAAGCCGCCAGTCGGCGCTGGTGGTAGCTGTTATGGTAGTAACTCTATGGCTTTGACGTGTCAACTTGCTATTCACGCACAAGTTGAAAGAAATTCTCTCTTTTGAATGAAAGCAATTATTATCATTATCATCAACATCACCATCATAACCATTCTTATCATTTTTATCATCATCATCATCATCATTGTTATTATTATCATTATTATTAAAATTGTTTTCATTTCATTATTTCCTTCATTAGATCGATTCTCTTAGAATATATACACTCCAGACGACAACATTTAGCTGTGTTGAACAACCATTAATACTAACTATTCTGTTGTTGGCTTCATAATCACGTAATATTTTGAAAAAGTTTTCATACCATTGAGAAAAAAAATCTGTGGGATGAACCATTTCATTGAAAAAAAAAATGTCACTTATCTAGATAACTTCCGTATGATGAAAACCCATGGTTAACCTTTATTGTGTCTATTACATAACTCAAATGATGAACATCATCAATAAATACATTGATCATATGGTATTATTCCATAGAAATATCGATCAAGTAATAATTACTTCTCCCACTCTGCCGCTCTCATTAGTCTTTCCCACTTTTAGTAGTCATTACCAAATGGAATTTTGAGAGAAAAAAACATAGAATGGCTTTACAAATTCTACTAGATTCCATTTACACTGTGTAACATTAGACTATCTCTATCTCTTTCACACTTTTTTTTTCCTGAAAAGCGTAAACGGTTCGGTTAAAGCATGGGTCGGAAACATGGTTCAGGGACCGTATGTGGCTTTTTAACCAACAATTGAATGGCTCTCACGCGCTCTGAATTTTAAAATATTTGTAATAAACCTTGCAATCTTGTATTAAAATAAAAGCTAGGACTTTTTTTCACCTTGTTTAAAAACACAATTTGTTTTAAATTTTGTGCTGTTTTGTAGTTCAATCGCTCAACTGGCTTCGGTTGGTCGACTTCAGTCTATCTGTAGCCTTTAAAGGCTAAATTAAAACTTTAAAAAAATATTTATAACAAAAATGTTTTAAAAAAACATAACAAATCAATCAGACCCAATCACTGAGGGGAACTGCGGGCCTTCCGTAGAATGTAAGAGCCAAACAGCTGTAAAATACATCAAGGAGTGGGAAGCAAAGGAAATGTACCAAATCAACCTTTCACTTCTGAAAGAATGCAGCAATCTCGCTACTACTATCACCCCCACCAATACATAAAAAATAATAAACCAGAGGCCAAGTTCAACGATAACACCACCGCCACTTACACCAACACCACCACCACCGTCACCGCCACCAACAACACCACCACCATTAACACCACCGCCACCAACACCAACACCACCACCACCAACACCGCCGCCACCAACACCGGCCACCACCAACACCACCACCAACACCACCACCAACACCAACACCAACACCAACACCACCACCAACACCAACACCACCACCAACACTACCACAACCGCCACCAACACAACCAACACCACCACAACCGCCACCAACACCGCCACCACCAACACCACCACCACTAGCACCACCGCCACCAACACCACCGCCACCAACACCGCCACCAACACCACCACCACTAAAACAATGGAAAATAACAATAACAATAAGAACAGTAACAACACCGCTTTGCTTGTTTTCGTGCGGCCTCCAAACCCCACAGTGGTGCCTGGCTCCATGCCCTGCCCTCCTTCTCCACTGGCACGCAGCTAGACAACCATAGCCTGCGTTCGGCGTTTCCCTGAGGCTCGGCCTCCGGAACTGCCAGCCACACCAATGTCGCTGCGGTTCCACCGTGGACTCTTTCGGCCTCCACCCGCTTTCCTGTCGCCACAGTGCCGGCCGCATTCCACGCCATGCTGCCCTCAACGAGGTCATTAAGCATGGCTTGGACGCTGCAGGCTTCCCTTCCCAGCTCGAGCAAAAGGCCAGATGGCGTGACTATCTTCCCGTTCCGCGGTGGCAAATCCCTCGTTTGGCATGCCACTTGCACCGACACTTTCTGCAGCAGCAACCTGGTGCAGTCTGCGACTGACCCAGGTTCTGTGTCACGTCGGGCTGAGGGGGCCAAACTCCTCGAATACCGATCGCTCTCAGTGGAGACTTCTGGTGTCCTCAGCCCCAGGGCTACCTCCTTACTCACCACCATAGGCGCTGAGCTGGCCAGCCGCAAGTGTGAGCCCCGCGAGTTGGAGTGGCTTTTCCAGCGCGTCTCCCTTGCCGTCCTCCGGGGAAACGCCTTCTCCATTCTGTCCGCCGAGGCTGTGGGTGTGCCCCATCGCGTACCGTTGTAGTTGTTGTAGAAGCAACATGAAGACAACAACTGGAAAGTTTGATTTTCTATTATACTGCTGTCTTTTGTTGGAAAAACGGATTATTAAAAAAGCAAAGGGAAGCAACGTCAAAAATAATACTACGGCGTCCAATGAATATAAGAGAAATGTGTTTAGCTCAAGTCATAAAATTAGTAACTCAAGACCTGAATGCAGCTACGGAGAAGAGCTGAGTGTCGGCAGCTACGGAGAAGAGCTGAGTGTTGGCAGCTACGGAGAAGGCCTGAGTGTTGGCAGCTAGGAAGAAGAGCTGAGTGTTGGCAGCTACGGAGAAGAGCTGAGTGTTGGCAGCTACGGAGAAAAGCTGAGTGCAGCTACGGAGAAAAGCTGAGTGTCGGCAGCTACGGAGAAGAGCTGAGTGTTGGCAGCTACGGAGAAGAGCTGAGTGCAGCTACGGAGAAGAGCTGAGTGTTGGCAGCTACGGAGAAGAGCTGAGTGTTGGCAGCTACGGAGAAGAGCTGAGTGTCGGCAGCTACCGAGAAGAACCGAGTGTCGGCAGCTACGGAAAAGAGCTGAGTGTTGGCAGCTACGGAGAAGAGCTGAGTGTTGGCAGCTACGGAGAAGAGCTGAGTGTTGGCAGCTACGGAGAAGAGCTGAGTGTCGGCAGCTACGGAGAAGAACCGAGTGTCGGCAGCTACGGAGAAGAACCGAGTGTCGGCAGCTACGGAAAAGAGCTGAGTGTTGGCAGCTACGGAGAAGAGCTAAGTGCAGCTACGGAGAAGAGCTGAGTGTTGACAGCTACGGAGAAGAGCTGAGTGTCGGCAGCTACGGAGAAGAGCTGAGTGTCGGCAGCTACGGAGAAGAGCTGAGTGTTGGCAGCTACGGAGAAGAGCTGAGTGTTGGCAGCTACGGAGAAGAGCTGAGTGTTGGCAGCTACGGAGAAGAGCTAAGTGCAGCTACGGAGAAGAGCTGAGTGTTGGCAGCTACGGAGAAGAGCTAAGTGCAGCTACGGAGAAGAGCTGAGTGTTGACAGCTACGGAGAAGAGCTGAGTGTCGGCAGCTACGGAGAAGCGCTGAGTGTCGGCAGCTACGGAGAAGAGCTGAGTGTTGGCAGCTACGGAGAAGAGCTGAGTGTTGGCAGCTACGGAGAAGAGCTAAGTGCAGCTACGGAGAAGAGCTGAGTGTTGACAGCTACGGAGAAGAGGTGATTGTCGGCAGCTACGGAGAAGAGCTGAGTGTCGGCAGCTACGGAGAAGAGCTGAGTGTCGGCAGCTACGGAGAAGAGCTGAGTGTTGGCAGCTACGGAGAAGAGCTGAGTGTTGGCAGCTACGGAGAAGAGCTGAGTGTTGGCAGCTACGGAGAAGAGCTGAGTGTCGGCAGCTACGGAGAAGAGCTGAGTGCAGCTACGGAGAAGAGCTGAGTGTTGGCAGCTACGGAGAAGAGCTGAGTGTCGGCAGCTACGGAGAAGAACCGAGTGTCGGCAGCTACGGAGAAGAGCTGAGTGTTGGCAGCTACGGAGAAGAGCTGAGTGCAGCTACGGAGAAGAGCTGAGTGTCGGCAGCTACGGAGAAGAGCTGAGTGTTGGCAGCTACGGAGAAGAGCTGAGTGCAGCTACGGAGAAGAGCTGAGTGTCGGCAGCTACGGAGAAGAGCTGAGTGTTGGCAGCTACGGAGAAGAGCTGAGTGCAGCTACCGAGAGAAAAACCTTGATTTAGAATTTAACAAAACAAGGTACTAGAGCCCTCCTGGTTCTTTTTAACTCCTCTGTGTAAAAAGAACCCGGGGGTAAATCAGCCTGGGATCAGTGTCGTGATACTTCTACACATAAAACTAGAGAGGGGTAACATCCTGGACCTAATTCGCCTTTTGTGTGGTGTTGACCTACATGACCTCGTCGTGGGCGAAAAGCCTCGATGTTATTTGTGTGGTGGGCCATCCTATTTAGATAGGGTATTCTGTAGTGAAGTAAATAAGGCTAGCATAGGGTGCCCACATTTCCCGGTTACTGGAAGCTAAACGAGTTGTCACAATGCACAAAGGTTACAAAAACCAGATTAGTGAATTAGTTAAGCGGGTGTTGACGAGGGCAATGGTCAACAACAGATGGTGGGTCGACCTGAAAAGGGGCGATTAGAGTAGAGTCGATAAGGTTTATCGAATAGCGATAGAGAAAACTAAGGGAACTAGTTAGAAAGCTAGAGGAGACCCTCAGGAAAGGCATCACAGCCAACGTGCTCGTAGCGAGATTGGCGCTCGACCAATTCTTGAACGCAAAGCACAAAGGCCTTTCCAGGTCGATCTTCAAAGGCTGGGCTGTTATAGCTATGGTGCATACTCTTAGGCATGAGGGGACGAAACCTACTCGATGCACCCGAGTGGCAGAGGCGTGAGGTCGCAACAAAGCCACAATGCGGTCTTCTGTGGACCACGATAGGCGCAGTTTACTCGATCCCAAGTAAATGTGTGCGATTTTTGGGGAGCAGTGCTAGGTCGGATTTCAGTTCCTATCTCGAGAGCCTGCTGCGGAGTGTTGCAAAAAGCCGATAATAACTGATGAAATATGAGATGAAGGTCAAATCGCCTGATATAAATGGTCTGTCCTACGAACTTTATGCAAACATGCCAGGCGTGTTCGCTGACATCTAAGCGGACGTCTACGCCAACTAGCAGCAGAATAGGAGAATTCTCAGTTCTGTGAGCCGAGGGGCAGCGGCGCTGCTAAGTAAGAACCCAAACATGGGAAACCCTATAGATAATTTCAGGCCCATAGATATGTAAAACATCGTTTAACATTGTGGCCCAAAGTGTTAGCGATGAGGTTGGCGCTTATCGTTGATGGTCAGGTAAGGGAGAGGCAAACATGCGTCACACCGGTCACAACATCCTTCACCTTCTACAATACATTATAGAGACGGTGACTAAGGAACGTAGTACGGGTGGAGCCTTGATCAACTTAGATTAATCGATAGCTTTCGATATGGGAGACCACTGGTACCTGGCGGTAGCCGGCTTCGGGTCCTCTTCGGAGGATGGATCCCTGCCGTGCATATTGACATCTGCTCTGCGGTCAGATGGAACGGTCACCTTTCGGAACCGTTCAATATCATGCGCTCGGTCCGCCAAGGTTGTCCCCTCTCGTCTCTGTTGTATTGACTCTCGATCCACTACTACACAAATTGGGGATGTTGAAGGACATCATGGATGTGGGAGGTTATGTCAGCAAATGTCGACATCACCGTAGAGTACCAAACATATTAGGTTAATAGAGACTATTTTAAGGGAATACGAAGCAATAAGAGGAGCAAACATTAACCAGGAAGAGTCTGGTAGAGGGCGTTATTGCCACAATTGTTGATGAAATTAGGATACTTATGGATGTGGTACAACAGTCATCGTGTCCCATGCAAATACAAATTATAGTCAGAGCCGGATAACCCCTTTATAGGCCCTAAACACTGGAAAATTATGGCACCCTTATATACTGTATATAGAAACAAAACTCCCATATAATGTACAGGGTGGTCCGAAAGTCTTGTCACCCCTCCTCCCACACACACACACACACACACACACACACACCAAAAAGTAATGAGAAACAGTTTGTTCCCATCGCAGTATCGTCCTCTTCGGAGGAGCTGATTTGCCGAATCTTGCAGTGAAGTCATGTCGCACATCCTCCATGCTCTTGCCAGAATGCACACGATCATGTGTTCATACACTTGCAGGCAGCCTCTCTTCCAAACTGTAGGAGCTCTTTTCAGCCATCTGAAATAGAAAATTATATTGGTGGATTGGCAGTATCGGTAGAGGGTCGGACGCCATGCTTTGCAGCAAAGAGTTACGGCCCTTTATGGTCTGAGTTCAAATCCCGCCGAGGTTAACTTTGCCTTTCATCCTTACGGGGTCGATAAAATAAAGTACCAGTAATGCACTGGGATAATTGTCGGCCTTGAGCCAAAAGTAGAAATAATTATTATTATATATTATAATTAATATTATATATTATATTATTAAAACAAAATATAATGAAAGTTAAAACACTATGTAGAGGTGACAAAGACTTTCGGACCACCCCGTAGATAGAAAAAGCTCCCATATACATTATATGGAAAGAAAGAAAAACACTGTATAATGTCCTTCTTTAGTTGAGACCCCTCGCACCTCCCTTATTTAATGGTTAATCCAGGGCTGGTTGTAGGCGATAGAGGATGGACAGATCTGCCTTTGTGTGTTGCCATTTTATAGTTCAGCTGAGTCAGTGAGTGTAAAGTGTTATAATGAACGACCGTGCAATGACTTATGATGAAACTGGATGTGTGAAGCGACCGCCATCCCGCCCTACTTAAGTGCTAGTTGCAGTCAATAAATGATGTAGAGATCTGTCTTGTGTGTTACTGTTTTATAGGTTGGGTGTAGTCTTTTGACGAACGACTGTGCCAAGAAATATCGACCTTTCCCATTGCTGGTTTGGCAAGCTTAATAACTCAACCCTTTGTGCTTCTTACATTACACTGATGTTACGCCGCAAATTTCACATGGTTAACATTAAAGCAATCAATATTTTGTTAATTACTCTTCTTATCATTTGCTTAATTATCTTCACAGAACTTGTTAGAGAAATAACGATATTGAGAGCCTTATAAAGACTTAATATTAATAACTAAAAGTGAGGCTGACGACGACAACGACAAATACTGCAGCAATCCCTTAATCAATGTCGGATTGATTAAGGGGTTGAGATTAGAGTGATTATGACATTGATGATGGCATTCCTTGAAATCATGGATTATCGAATGACATAAGTCGAAGTGGATCAACTGGAAGGGGGGGGGGTCGAAACCGACTCAAGTTTGGTTGTGCCAAGGAAAACCTAACAAACATACCATCGTCACTGCCCCCTTTGATATTAACGATGATGATGATGATGATGATGGTCATACATTTTATGTTGATGATGATGATGATGATGATAATGATCATACATTTTATGTTGATGATGATGATGATGATCATGATCATGATCATGATTTCTTTTGATTGAGCAATCGAGCAAGCAGAGGAGAGGAGGGGTTGACGTCAATATAATCGACTCTAGTGCATTACTGATGTTTATATTATCGACTGATTTGAAGGATAAAAAGCAATAACATCACCAACACTAACACCACTACCACCAGCACCGACACTAACACCATCACCAACACCAACACCAACACCACCAACACCAACACCACCAGCACTAACACCATCACCACCAGCACTAACACCATCACCACCAACACCACCAGCACTAACACCATCACCACCAACACCACCAGCACTAACACCAACACCAACACCACCAGCACTAACACCATCACCACCAACCCCAACACCATCACCACCAACACCACCAGCACTAACACCATCACCACCAGCACTAACACCATCACCACCAACACCACCAGCACTAACACCAACACCAACACCACCAGCACTAACACCAACACCACCAGCACTAAGACCATCACCACCAACACCAACACCATCACCACCATCACCATCACCACCAACACCACCAACACCAACACCAACACTCAACATCGATATTAAAGCGGTGTTATAACAAAAGGCAGTCTTTTTCTCTAAGTTAAGCGGTTATTGCATGTAATTCTTTGATCACAGCAGTTGATGAAAGCTATCAGAGCCGAGTCAGAAACTAACAAATCAGTAGAATAGGAAACAGTAGAATAGGAGAGGCTATTGACAATGGCAGCAGATTTCCTCTTTTGCTGTGACAGCCTATAGTTTGTAAATTATTATAATCAACACATTAGTTATGCAGTCTATATCATTCACAAACCTGTATGTATGTGTGTGTAAATATATATATATATATATGTGTGTGTGTGTGTGCAGATGCATGCATTCACATATACATACATGCTGGCGTCTATACATGCATACATACCTATATATATATATATATATATATATATATATATATATATATATGAAATACCAATGATGGTTTGCAAAATCACTGATGAGGGACTAATTTTATAATATGTAATCCATGTGCAACCATGCAGTATTCTTCTTCCCCTTGTTTTTCATACATATATATATATATATATGTGTGTGTGTGTATGTGTGTGTGTGTGTAAGAGAGAGAGAGAGATAGTGTATGTGTAAGAGAGATATAGTGTGTGTGTGGGAGAGAGAGAGAGAGAGATAGTGTATGTGTGTATGTCCTAATGAAGACGAATTAATAATGGTAATGATTCTTTGAGTTGAGAGTTAACCACTTAATGCTGTTCCTTTGCCTTTTAATAAAGGATTTTCTTCTTTGAACTGATTGACAGCTTTGATTTATATGATTGACGGACAAGATTAGCTGACTTGATGGACCTACAGATTGCTGAGTGGTGGTGGTGGCGGTGGTAGTGGTGACGGTGGCGGTGGCGGTGGTGGTGGTGGTAGTAGTGGTGGTGGTAGCGGTGGTGGTGGTGGTAGTAGTGGCAGTAGTGGTGGTGGTAGTAGTGGTGGTGGTGGCGGTGGTGGTGGTAGTAGTGTTGGTGGTGGCGGTGGTAGTGGTGACGGTGGCGGTGGTGGTGGTGGTAGTGGTGGTGGTAGTAGTGGTGGTGGTGGTGGTGGTTGTGGTGGTGGTGGTGGCAGTAGTGGTGGTGGTGGTGGTGGCGGTGGTAGTAGTGGTGGTGGTGACAGTAGTGGTGGTGGTGGTGGTGGTGGTGGTAATGGCGGTGGTGGTGGTGGTGGTGGTGGTGGTAGTAGTGATGGTAGTGGTGGTGGTGGTAGTAGTGGTTGTAGTAGTAGTAATAGTGGTGGTGGTGAAAATGCGTGGCTTAATGGTTAAGGTATAGGGCTCACAATCGTAAGGCTGTGAGTTCAATTCCCGGGCCATGCGTTGTATTGTTTCCTTGAGGAGAGCAAACCACGTCTTTGAAAAACATCGGTGGCGTGGAGAGGAGAGATGTGCGGGCCTAGGCGACTGTGGGTCTTTTACATAACAAACACTCTGTCTAGGCTTCCACCATAGAGAAGAACTTTCCATGTTCAAAACCATAGTCGGTCATAACAGAGGAGGGGGGTGGCTTTAGTAGTAGTTTGGTGGAATGGTGTGCAGTTCATGTCCTTTTGTTGGCACTATTGTTAATGTAAGGTCCAAGCGGCCAATTGGTATTGTCATTAGAACATTACACGGAAATTGTTCGCGATGTTCGCTCCAGCTCACCGTGCTCTGGGTTTAAATTCCTCTGAGGTCAACTTTGATTTTCATTCTTTCAAGGTTGATAAGGAAATTACTTGTCCTGTATTGGCGTTAGTTCTTCAAACACCATGTATGTGATTCCTGCTCTACATGGTATTAGATGAAACTGTTAAAAATATCAGACCTGTCAACTCTCCTCGTCCGACGGGGAGGTCACCCATCCATTTCGGGGTGGGTGAGAGATGCCTTCTCTTGTGAAAATAGGTAGAGCTTTCATTATGTAAAATCTCCTTATTTTGCTTCATTTCTCCCTGTTTTGGGGCACTTTATTCATGGTGCTCCCCGTTTGGGTTTTTAGAGGTCTGTAATAGCAATGAATCACACTTTCAAGTCTTAAAAAAGGAGGCAGGTTTAAGTAGATTGTGTTTATGTTAATGAGGTCTAATAGACCAAAACATACCTATAGTTGTTCCTTTCCTACAAAGATCAGATTTTCCCCTAGTCATGTAAATTAACCTTGAATTTTTTTTTAATTATTCCCCCCCCCCCCCCCTCCCTTGAGAGTCGCTAATAAATGTCACAAGGTTTTGTATCTTTCTCCAAGAGGAAATGTTTAATTAAGGATTGAAATAAATAAAAAAAAAAGGAAGGATGCAGTGTTCTGTTTGCATGTTAATAAAATAAAAACTATCAAGACAGATAATTTTAAAAAATCAAACCTTAACACAAACGATGGAATGTTATTTTCTATATATATATATGCTGCTACAAGCTGAAATTGTTCTTAAAAGTGAAAGACAGACATTGTTTGTAATATAATATACTTATTAATTGTGGAAATTGTAGTTAAAAGAGAAAAACAGACACGGTTAAATCTCATGCAAATTGTATTTACTGAATATCTTCAAATGAAGATATAGAATTCATTATTGTAGGAAATGAGATTTGCAGGTAACTAATTATGGTTGTTGAATTTAGCTCTTCACATGTATTCATCCAGGTATGAAGAGAATGTCACTCCTCCCTCGCTGTCACCGGACTCAAACAATAAACACGTTTGTTCTTTCAAAATGGTTTTCTTCTATAATTTCACTTCATCAGACAGAATGTTTTTAACGTACTTGTTCAGGTTAACAGAAACGTCTATCGGTTAAATGAATAAATATTATTTCCAGTAATATGGCCCAAGAAAATCCAAAGACATAATCTTCGGTGATGTGACAGTTTTATGTCTACTAAGTATGCTGTAAATCCAATGCCTCAACTTTTCATGAAGAGGTTGAGGGTTAACTTAGGCATTGCTAACCTACAAATTCACAGTTTCACAATGTTTCTCTTAAAATTCAGATGGAATGCTTTACGGTATTCGTTCCGGCTTTTTGCGCTCTCTGAGTTCAAATCCCACCGGGATGAACTTTGCCTTATGAGGTCGATAAAAAAGTACCAGTCCAGTATTGGAGTAGATTCTTCCTCAATACCTCTTTCTCACTTTCTCTCTCTTACTCCCGTAATATCAAATCGGATTTAAAGACAGAGAAAACAATAAGAGAGAGAAAAATAGGGGTGGGGTTAGATACATTGACCATACAACAAACTGAATAAATGGGAAGAGCAGACGACATGCCCATTGAGCAACAAACAATAGAAACAATACTATGTTTTTCCTGTTTATTCCTGTTATGGTGAATCGTAGTTATTTTATTCGGTATTCGTACCAACCCTTACCTCTGGTCATGAATCTTGGATAATGGCCGAAAGAATACAAGCGGCCGAAATGGGATTCCTTCGAAGGGTCTTTGGAGTAATGTTACTCGATAGAGTGCGTAGCTCTGAGACCAGAGAGTCACTCCAGGTAGAGCCGCTACTTTTCTGAATTGAGAGATCACAGCTCCGATACTAATGTCTCAGGAAAGAATCGCTGGAGAGATTTTACGGGAAGGAGTGTTTGAGGACTCTGCCCTCACGACCCTCTCAGGAATAAGTGAGCAAAGAAAAAGAGAAGGCTTTGATATGATGCTCCCTCGCTGGTTCATGGGGTGTGTGATTTGGTTGTGGTAGAGGTTGGTGTGTTTTTGTTGTTGTTTGTCTTCGATTCAGTCCTGATCAAGTAAACCTATATATAATAAGTAGCATTCCTGCCATGGCCATCCCATGTATGTATATGCGTATATAGGATTTCATTATTTGTGGTGGATTGGCAGTATCGGTAGAGAGTCGGACGCCATGCTTTCCAGCATAGTTACGTCCCTCTACGGTCTGAGTTCAAATCCCGCTGAGGTTCACTTTGCCTTTCATCCTTACGGGGTCGATAAAATAAAGTACCAGTAATACACTGGGTAATTGCTGGCCTTGTGCCAAAAGTAGAAACAATTATTTAATGTATCCTGTTCTTATATTTGAGGAATATTTGACTGTTATTTCTCGCATCTCGCAAGGTGTGTTGTAGTAAATTATGAGGTGATCCTTGCGTTTATCGCATACTTTGGTACCAGTTGCAGATAGGCAAAAGTTGTGAATCGATAAACCGAAGAATTTAACTTTTCTTTATATTCCTAATTCCTGCCTATGATTTTCAAATAATTTTGAAAATAATCATTAATTTTCAGGGATTTAGTGATGTAACTTGTTCCTTATTAAGATGTTTGGAACATAGTTTAACAAAGGTTCTTGCGTGAAATTATGATGGAAAGTGGCAGTTTCAGGTGGGTTAAAGTAGAGAACATGATAGGTTGTCTTATAAAGTGATATGTTATGTCATGGGTACTGGATGGGTGGGGTGGAGTCGTTGTGGTGTGGAGAGACGTGTGGAGTTGTTGTGGTGTGGCGAGGGGGGTGGAATCGTTGTGGTGCTGGAGAGGGAGGTGGAGTCGTTGTGGTACTGGAGAGGGGGGTGGAGTCGTTGTGGTGTGGATAGGGGGGCGTCATTGTGGTGTGGAGAGGGGGTGGAGTCGTTGTGGTGTGGAGAGGGGGTGGAGTCGTTGTGGTGTGGAGAGGGGATGGAGTCGTGGTGTGGAGAATGACAGGTTACATTATTATTGTTGAAGGTCAACAGTAGTGTGGTGGTGGCTGCAGTGACGGTGGTGGTGGCGGTGGCGGTTGTGGTGGTGGCGGTTGTGGTGGTGGTGTTGTAAATGTGATGTATTGTGTCACGATGAGAGAGGGTGGGGTTGTATTTGTTATGTATAAGTGTTATGTTTAATGGTTTCATTCAATTAATTGCTACTTGAGTCCATCATTTGATCATCAGAATATTTGAAGGTCAAAAAAAGATCAAACCGATCTCTAAATATGTATTTCATTAGTAAAAGGAAGCATAAATAATGGAAGAGAACATTTAGTAGCAGAATATTTTGTTGCCAAATTACAGTAAATATTTCCTAGTGGAGTCCCTCCCCACGTTTGCCAAGCCTTATAAGACTTAGCTTCAGATTTCATATTTTCCATATAAGAGGTAAAAGGTTACCTCCCTTCCTACATAGGGTATAATCTGTCTGATGTTGCAGGCAACATTCCCAGAAGATATGATACATATTCTAATCAATGAAATTCTGTTCCATTGAAAGCAATCACCAATTTGGCTCCCAGACTGGGAATTCAAATTTTTCTATAGAAATTGCTCAGAACTTAAGAAAAAAATTTTAATGGATTTATCAAAAGCTTAGAATGATGCGCTTTATTCCCAGGTCAACCCTGACCAAACCTATGATCAAAGATGTTTCAGCCACAACAATCCGTCTTTTATTTACATCTAGTGTATATAGGACTATGTGAAGGCACATGGCTTAATATTTAGAATGTTTGGATCATGATTGTAAGGTCGTAAGTTTGATTCTTGGTCCTGGCGGCACCTTGTGTTCTTGAATAAGGAACTTTATTTTATGTTGCTCTAGTCCACTTAGCTGACAAGAATGAGTTGTACCTATAATTAAAGGAGCCAGTCTTATCACACACTGGATGTCCCTGAGAATTAAGTTAACGGTGTATGTGTCTGTGGAATGCTGAGCCAATTACACGTTAATTGAATCAACTGGAACACCCATCGTCAGAAACGACGGAGGTCCAACAGCATAGAGGATTATATTTATCCAATGTCTTTTTCTTCTTCTTCTTCTTCTTCTTCTTCTTCTTCTTCTTCTTCTTCTTCTTCTCATCATCACTCTCCTCCTTTTTCTTCTTGTCCTGTCAGAAGGAGCTGGATCCCCAAGCAAAACCAGCCGAGCTCATTGATGTTATCCAACGATCTTACTCAGGGTCTAACCCTTGGTTTCCTGCTGGTTGGTTTTGCCTGTAAAATCTGTCCAGCGATTCTTTCCTGAGATATTCTAACCATATGCCCATAGTATCAGAGATGTGATCTCTCAATTCAGAGAGATCTCCGAGCTACACATCTTATCATGTAAAGTTACTTAAGAAACCCTTCTCATTTTGGTCGCTTGGGTTAAATAATTATGGGTCCTGGGGTAAAGAATATTCTAGGGCCCCAGCATCTGCTTAAAGAAACTTAATGAAAATTAAAAGAACGTAAAGAACAATGCTAAGAATCTATCAATTCATGCCAATCTTTAAAACAAAGATAACACCCATAGACAAAGAAAGGCATTTAATAGCAACTATATTTTAAGATTTGACTAAAACCTTGTGTTTCATGGCTGCATTATGATATATGCACAATTGCAAATATAATGCACAAAAATATATGATCAAAGCGAGAGAAAAAAGACAAAAGAAAATCAATCAAATCACCACCAAGTGTATCGATTGGTCACACACCACAAGGGTCAACAGAAATCTTTGAGGCAAGCCAACATGCTCACAGCATTACTGCAGGTGAGGCTGAGGTGCTGAAACAACTAGGCATCCTCACGGGCATCACCTGACACCTCAGTAAGGTGAGCTGCTAGCAATGACAAGAACTTTGCTGTCAGCGACCCAGTTCCACCAACCTTCTCAAACGCTACAGGTTATTTGATAGTTCCTCGTATTTTAAGATTTTATTCCATTCTCTTAGAAAATGTAAAAGTCTCAAATGTTTAGATAACTGTAACCACAAATGATTGCTATAGTAGCTTAGAAAATCAGATAAAATACCCCCTGAACCCTTTAGCATTTAAACCGGCCATATCAACCAGAATTCTCCCACCTCTTTCTGTTCAAACCGGCTGTAACTGGCTGCTCATACTGACGTTAAGGTATTGTCTCAAAATAAGCAATACCAAAATCTCATAGATTTGATATTATGTGAGGTAAAGCTGTTATATATATACAATAGTATATTTAGAGTAATGTAAATACTAAATGGTTAAGACAGAAAACAAGTGATCAGCAGTCGCTTCAACAAATCGAACTCCTTACCTCTCAAATTATGCTATTATTTATAGCAATCAACTGTGGTTGTAGTTATTTTCTGCGTTTGAGATTTCTACATTTTCTAAGAATTTCAACTACTCAATACTCCAATAGAAATAGTTTAATAATTATTTTAAACAAGACAAGGGTTCTTGGACTACAAGGCCCTGGGCTTCCGCTCACTTAGCCCTTATGAAAATCTAGGTATAGTGTGGTTTATAGGAGATTTGGTTGGTATATCCCCTAAGTTAAACAACTACATAGATCTTCCCTAGCATATTGTATAGTTGTCTACCAAAACATCTCATTTAATAGGAATATATAATTTAACATCATGCTGACAAAAGACAATTGAACATAATGTAGCATATTTTGATTAAATACATTTGTTGAATCCTGCTTATGTATTTATTGAAAATGTATTTACTTTCACACGGATACATATATATTTCTGCGTGTCAGTATACATACATGTACATGTACATATATATATATACGTTTGTGTGTATTTATGTATATATACATATACATATATATATATATATATATACGTTTGTGTGTATTTATGTATATATACATATACATATATATATATATATATATACGTTTGTGTGTATTTATGTATATATACATATACATATATATATATACATTTGTGTGTATTTATGTATATATACATATACATATATATATATATATATATATATATATATATATATATATATATACACATATATATATATATATATATATATATATATATATATATATATATATATATATATATATATATATATATATATATATATATATATATGGTGACCTGACATATATCTATACACACACACAAATATATATAAATATCCATGTGTATGTGTGTGTATAAACAAAAAAAATACTAAGCCAAGATGTTAAAAAATACAATTAAAGTGAAAGGTATGCACTTCAAAAATTACAAATTGAGATATTTTTGGAGTTTGTAAAAAAATGGAATTAATACATCTATATATATTAAACACAATGTCTCCAATTCTGTCTGTATGTCTGTTCTGTTGAGAATAAATATTATTGAATTAAATAAACTGCAAAATCAAATGTCAGTGAGAGTTCCTATCAGTTCCATGGGAAAAATGTAGTTTTTCTTTTTCATACATTTGTATACATTGGTATTGTACATTACGAAACACACACATACACACATGCATATAGACACACGCATACAGACAAACACACACGTATACATACAAACTTGATGGCTGAAACTCGATTTCGAATAATGCCATTGCTTGATACTTAAGCATGAGCATCATGGGCATGGCTTCCTAGTCCTGCTAGGGGCTTGCCTATGGCCAGCAATGCCATGAATCACAAAAAATATCACATATCAAGTGATATCTGTGCTTGAAGCTATGTTAAGTGAGGAAAGGCTTTGCACGGGGCCAGCCCTACTCTCTGAACATTGAATGCATTTACCCAAATAAAAGAACTGGTCTACATCATTGAATGTAAACGATGTCACAGGTTTTATATCAGAGTGACCTTCTCCTTGGGAGTTGTCTTAATGAAGACTAGGAGTCTCTCGCGCCACAAAAAAATACAAACATACACACATACAAACGCATTCATATTATATATGTTGCAGACCTTGCATCATCTAGTATTCCACAGAAGGTCTAAATGTTGAAAGCAAGGTATAAAAGACATGTACTTTATTCTGAACTTATATACTGTACCAATGGCGATGCCACAGCATGGCCTCAGCCAGATGGCTGGAACAGGTAAAAGAGTAAAAGAGTACTTTACCTAGTTATCTACAGAATGTCTATCAAATGTATGCAGAGGATATTATTTTATAGCTTGCCTTGAAGGTTTAGGCTTTCTGTATAGCTAGATATTCTATACAATGTTTCCTACTTTACTGGTTAAATATACAGGCTGAGCATTAAGTCTTTCCCTGTTTCACAGATGCCATTTTGTTACTGAGAGTTACAACTACTTCCTGTAGAAGGGAAAATATAAAAACTGTTCAGAAAAACTTTAATCCTGAAATTTATGAATTAAAACAATGTATCTGAGATATGGTATTTTATAATCAAGGGAATGCTTTATGTTTACCCTGTATATTCTAGCAGACAACCATTCTGTATTGTACCTAGGTATTCTATACAATGGTGTGTTTTCTGCTTTGCTGGTTACATATATTCTAGCAAACCACCATTCTGGGGGCAACTGTAGCCTATTGCATAACATATGAACATTTTACACTTTATCAGATATACCAGAAATAAATGATTTTGTCATTGTGACCTTTACGTAATTTTGTTGGGAACCACTAATGTCAACGTAAACTGAATCAATGACAGTCTTATGTATTTGATATAGAAATACAGAATAATGTTGATAGCAGCCTTCAAATCCTTTTTTGCTATTAAGTGTGCACTCTAAAGATCTGTCTGTGATAAAGTGTTTAAATACATAAAGGGCTGACATCTGCTTCTGGGTGGCCCTTCTATTTGTTGTATGTTGCCTAATGTACAATTGCTTGAATATGAACCAGTTTTCTTTATTATTATTATTTTTTATTATTGACTGAATGCAGAAGTATGAATATAATAGTTGTTTGGAAAATATATTTCACGTTATGGCTTCTTATTTTGCAGCTGGCAAAGGTTATGCAAGTCGTTATGAAGAAGCACGCATTGATGTAATTCCAATTTATTGTGCCCTGCTTGGTGCAGTTGTATGCGGCCTGTGTGGCTTTGCAATTTATAAACACTGCCAACGCCAACGTAACAAAAGGCTTGGCGCTAGAGACAATGCTATGCATGAAGATGTGGAATATTCTAAAGCCTCTGGAAGAGATAGCGGTATTGTCTATGATGACTCAGGCATTAAAACATGTGAGTAGATCAAACAACTTTTACATGGTTATTTTCATATTTTTTAAAGTCTATCTTTGCGTAGATTTTTAACATGTGCTGCATTATGTTTAAGCAGCAATGAATCATTTAATTCTGCCTTCCCTCGTGACTGATCATTTTACATTTATTAGTTTCTATATGTTGATGTGTGAAGCGATGAAACTGTGTAAACGTCTGAAGCTGCCAAAGTAACAAGATGAGATCTGGCTAAAAGGTTAAAATATCAAACACAATCAATAGACATTTGTCTTTTGCCTTAGAAATTACGTTAGGATTTCTGTTTGACTTTCACCAGTTTTATTATTTATTGTGGATGCAGCATGGCCAAATAGTTAAAATGTTTGCTTTGCAATCATTAAATTTTGGGTTCAATCCCACTGGATGGCATCTTAGGGGGAAAATGTCTTTTACTGCTTTTATTAGTGAAACTGGGTAAACAGAAACTGTATGGAAGTCTGTCAGCTTGACTGTGTCTGTAATTAAAAGGGCCTCTCTTGTCACACACTGTGCCATGCTGAATCTCCCTGAGAATTATGTTAACGTTACATATATCAATAGAATGCTCAGCCACTTTAATTTCATGAAAAGTTCTGTTGATCAAATGACTGGAACCCCCTCTGTTGAAACCAACAAAGACCCATTCTTCCATTTATTACCTTATTGTTTATTTATTTTTATATTTTTGTTGTTATCTTAGTCCCCTATTGCTCTTCTATAGTATAGGTGCAGGCATGGCTGTGTGATTTTGGGTTCAGTCCCATCACCTTGGGTAAGTGTCTTCTTCCATAGCCTTGGGTTGACCAATGCTTGTGAGTGAATTTGGTAGTCAGACTATGTGGAAGCCCATCATATGTGTGTGAGTGTGTGTGTGAGTGAGTGTGTGTATGCATGTTTGCATGCTGATACCATCTTCTGGTCATAGCTCCTGGCAGAAGGTGGAATTTAAACTCAGAATATACACACCCAAATTACCACAGAGCATCCTTTATAACATTTACTCCGATCCACTGCTCATTATCGATCTTGAAAGGAAGGCAAAGTTGATCTGGATGGGATTTGAAATCAGAATACAGAGAGTCAAAACAAATACCAATGTTCTATTGACTCAATTCTCTGCTAAGGCAGACATGTTAAAATATTTAGTTTAACCCTTTAGCATTTGTACTACTCTATATTTGCTATTGTATTTTGCAGGTAAAGGCTTTACCTCACATAATATCTTGCTGGGGTTAACTTCACCTTTCATCCTTACGTGATCAATAAAATAAAGCACCAGTAATACACTGGGGTAATTGCTGGCCTTGTGCCAAAAGTAGAAACAATTATTTATTTTGAGAACAATACGTTAACATCAGTATGAGTTACAGCTGGTTTGAACAGAAAGAGGTGATAGAATTCTGGCCAGATACAGCCGGTTTAAATGCTAAAGGGTTAAATCCAAGTTATTTTTGTTGTTGCTGTTGTCATGATGGTGTAGGTGGTGATAGTGATTTAACTTCAGATCAACATTGATTGAGTACACCTATGATCAAAGGCTTTCCAGCCATGGCATTTCATCCAGTACTACATTATGCAATGGGTCTTCTGTGTTTTTCAAATGGAATGATATGATTTGAGAGAGATTTGGTTGCTATTTCTAGCAGGTCAAGTAGCCCCATTCGATCTTTTTGCAGGCAGTGGGTATTTATGATTACATTATACTATGTGCAATGTGTCTTGTTTATTCAAGATGGAAGGGTATGATTTGAGTGAGGTTTGGCTGTTATTTCTAGCAAGTAGAGTGACCATATAAATGCTCTTAGTAATTTATTTTCCTCATTGTTCAAGACAGAAGAATAGTTGAAGAATGTGTAATTAGAATTAAGTAAATGGAGGTGTAACCATTGGCAACGACTTCAAAAGCAAAACACAAGAAAAAACATTTTATATAAATATTTAAATAATTAAACCTGATTCAAGACATGATTTTTTTGTTATTGTTAGGTCAGTCCTAATTAAGGTCAGGCCTAATTAAGGTCAGTCCTAATTAAGGTCAGGCCTAATTAAGGTTTGGGCCTAATTGAGATCACTCCTAATTAAGGTCAGTCATAATTAAGGTCAGGCCTAATTAAGGTCAGTCCTATTTAAGGTCAGTCCTAATTAAGATCATTCCTAATTAAAGTCAGGCCTAATTAAGATCAATCCTAATTAAGGTCAGTATATATTTAAGGTCAGTCCTAATTAATATCAGTCCTAATTAAGGTCAAGCCTAATTAAGGCCAGTCCTAATTAAGATCAGTCCTAATTAAGGTCAGGCCTAATTAAGGCCAATCCTAATTAAGGTCAATCCTAATTAAGGTCAGTCCTAATTAAGGTCAGGCCTAATTAAGGTCAATCCTAATTAAAGTCAGTTGTAATTAAGCAAACTTCACATTGATTTCCAATTTGGCCAGAAGCCCAGCTAATTTGGGAGAAGATCAAATTTGATGAACTCAATCTCATGGTACTCTAGACTGGCACTTTAGACTGGTACTCTAGACTGGTACTTTAGACTGGTGCTCTAGACTGGTACTTTAGACTGGTGCTCTAGACTGGTACTTTAGGTTGGTACTTTAGGTTGGTACTCTATATTGGTACTTTAGGTCGGTACTTTAGACTGGTACTTTATATTATTGACTCTGGGAAAATGAAAGGTATAATTGATCTTAGAGAGATTTGAACTCAGAATGTAAGGTATCAGAATAAATACCTCAATATCATTTTATCCAACATTCTACCAATTCTGCTAATCCACCACTCTTCCTTTTTTTAGTGTACTGAAGCAACATAAAATAAAGTGCCTTGTTCAAGGACACAATGTACTGCTGGGAATCAAACCCCAATCTTACCATCATTAGTCAAACACCCTAACTACTAAGCTACATGCAATCACAAGTTGACCATTCCAGCCATAATCATTGTAGTATTTTCTTTGTTTTGATTTTTAGACTCAGTGTATGTAGAACTACATCATCTTATGTGGCTTTCCAGCATAGTTACGTCTCGTTACGGTGGGAGTTCAAATCCCACCGAGGTTAACTTTGACTTTCATCCTTACGGGGTCGATAAAATAAAGTACCAGTAATGTTCTGGGTAATTGCTGGCCTTGTGCCAAAAGTTGAAACAATTATCTTATGTGGCTGCCCTGTTTTTAGGTTTAGAGTATATACTGAAATGTCTGTCTTGTTTTTAGATTCAGCCTGTGTAGGACTACATTCTCCTTTTTTAAGACAGTAGGGTGTCATTTGAA
>OZ024743.1:100571994-100716994 GCA_964016885.1 Eledone cirrhosa | reverse complement strand
ATATATTATAAATATATATAGTGTACATATATAATTGAAATTAATTATAGTGTACATATATATATTGTATATATATATTGTACATATATATATTGTATATCATATATAAATATATATATTGTACATATATATGTATTGTATATATATTATATATAGATATAGATATATATTGTACATATATATTGTATATATATGTATTGTATATATATAAACATGTATATATATTATAAATATATATTGTATAGTGTTTTCATGCATAAATATGCTATATGAATGTATGCGCGTGGGAGTTTATGTGTGTGTGTGTGTATGTTTGCATATTTGCATGTTGCATGTGTATGTGTTGTGTATATGAGTATGTCCCGTTTATTATTATTCTCATTCATATCCACCATAATTTCCCAATTTATTCTCAACAAGATTTTTCTTTTGAATGTCTTCTAATTTCACTAAATTTCTGTAAATAACATTTTGGCTTTTAAAGTCCTCGAAACAATTTCTTTTGGTTTCATATTTAAAAAAATAAAATTTAAACGCACGCACACACTCACACACACACACACGCCACACACACACACACACTCACACACACACACACACATACCTGTACGCATGCACACACACAAACACACACATACACACAAAGAATTAAGTGGAATTCCTTTAATTTATTCAACCCATCCCAACTCGTAGTTTTAAAGTCTGTTAGGAGATAAATAGATACTAAATAAATATATAAATTACTTGTAATAAAGCTACAAAGAAAACAAAGAATTAACAATAATAATAATGATTTAATTTATTAACCACAAGGGCCGACATGTAGGGGACAATACAAAGACAGGGACAGTGGGGGTTTACAATAAGGTCGAGTAAAAGTGCACAATGGCAAGACTAATTTAACAATGAAAATATAAAAATATAAAATAAACTATGCATAAATATAACAAAATAAATTCCCCAATAGCACCCCTCTCCTCAAGTTAGCCAGCCTATAGGCGCATGGTCAGAGTAGGCCCATTCACACGAGCCATTCTCGCCACATTCACCCACCTTTTAGCACATGTACTGGGGGGCAGCACTTCTCTCTCCACCCTCACCCTCCTTTCCAGGTGAAACTTGAAGAAGTTGATGAGGGATTGGCCGAAGAGAAAAGTGTCTGTCTTTAGTCCTTTCAGCCTGGTCCACCATATAATCTCTTTTGCAACTGCCACCAGACAGAGGAAAATTTCCTGCTCTTCCTGACCTAAGGAAGGTGGCGGCTCGATCTTCACTATGGACTCGGCCGATAGCCAGATTCGTTCCACACGTGACAGTAGCTGTTCGACATAACTCCACAAGTCAGTAATGCACGGACATTGGACAAGTGTATGCAGAACGGTTTCGTCGTTCTGTGCGCATCTTGGGCAGGTCCGTCTGACAGCACTTCTGTGCCTGTAGAGTTTATCCCGAACCGGCAGTGCCCCCCGGTAGCACTGCCAAGCGAGGGATTTCTGGAAATTGTCCATTGCCCCAGCTCAAAAGTCCTCCGGTACAGACTGGTCAGTTTGACTTCGTCGAGACCCAAAGCTTCTCCAAGTGCATCATCGCACTTGCCCGCCACTAATCCTCTATAGAACTCGAGAGTGGAAGTTCCACTGATTGCATTGCCCGCTTGGTAGAGGGCAGTGAGTGCCTGGCAACATTCCAGGTGCTAGTCACCCAGTCTCTTGACCCAGGACTGCAGCTCAGTCAAAGAAATGAGCTGCGGAAAGGCCCGTCTGATAAACGGCGACCACACCTGTTCACCGTTTAGGCAGAATATCTGGAGATGTCGCCGCCTCAATGCATGTCTGCGCATCATTAGCCATGGCATACCCAGCCCTCCACGTAGAGGGTGCTGGCAGCAGATGGACTGTCTCACCAACGGAACTTGTCCCCTCCACAAGAATTTGAAGAGGAGCCGTTCCAACTTGACGACGCGCGGACGGGGGCAAGGCATGACAGTCAGGAGGTAGTAGATGACAGACGCGATGGACGCATTCGCCACCTCCACGTGACCTTTCAGTGATAGCTTCCTCCCAGCCCATTTTTGGGTGAGACTGGCTACTCTGCTCGTTACCTCGTCCCAATTCTTTTCCACCTGGAGGTCTGGTCCGAACCAAACCCCGAGCAACTTTACCGGTCCATCCATCCAGCGCCCCACGACAGGTTCCGAGCTGCAAGCCCACCGACTTGTCCGGGTTAAGTTTGGCTCCTGTCAACCTTTCATATTCCTTCAATAAGGTGCTGACCACCTCGATTTCTGAGGTGTTCGACACCATCACGGTGATGCCGTCTGCATTATTGCTGATAATATCAATAATGTTCTTTTCTGTTTTAGGCACAAGGCCAGCAATTTGTGACAAGGGGAATGTTGAGTATATCAACCCCAGTTCTTGGTTGGTACTTTATTTTGTCAACCCCGGAAGGATGAAAGGCAATGGTGACCTCGGTGGGATTTGAACTCAGAATATAAAGAGCCATCACTAAATATTGCCAAGCATTTTGTTCGTTGCTGTAACAATTCTGTTAATCCATTTGGGCCTTCAATAGAAGTAGTAATAATAATAATTTTTTCTAACATAGACACAAGTCCACATATTTGGCGGGAGATGGGTAAGTTGATTTACTTCAGCCCAGTATTTGACTGGTATTTTATTTATGGGTCTTGGACCATCAGAATGGGAGAGTTGAAGTCAAAATAGCATGTAATATTGAACTATATTCCTTACGGGGTCGATAAAATAAAGTACCAGTAATGAACTGGGTAAGTAGAAACAAATATTGAACTATATTCCTTTACTATGAGGTGAAATCTTGAAGTGGCTGAATTTGCCTTTAACACTTTTGTTACTGTCTTTCCCACAAAAAACATTGCCTGTGATGTTCAATTAATTTTGAAAATAATCAAGAATTTTATGAGATTTAGTAAAATAATACCCTTTTCATTTTAAGCTAGTGTTTGAGACATTACAAAATGTTCTCATAAAATTATGATGGAAGGTTTAAATATAAATATGAACACTTTGAAACAAACGACTTTGTATTATAGAATTAGTGGTGGTTCCAGATAGTTTGGTATCAGAAGAATTAATCCTTCTGATGGTGAATCAGGGTGGGGTGAATCGATAAAACAAGTCCAAATACTGAATTTGATCTAATGGAATGTAACCATTTCCAAACTTTTGCCTCCCTGTGCATTACGGAAGAAATATAGTCCTCTTGGATAAGAGTAGTGAATTGATGGTGGTGGTGGTGATGGTAGGGTTCTGAATGGGGCCTCAACATTTAAGGGGATCCAAATTAATTGTTTTGCTTCCACTGGGAGTCTGATGGAATTTTAAGCCAGGAATGCCAAGCAAGCTCAATCTGCCTTTCTCAGTGCCAAGCAGCATTGATTCTACCTGGGAGCCTCTAATTACCGCTAATTGGACCAATTGGGACCTATGCCTAAGGCGACTCAGCACATAATTTACTCTCAACTCATCAACTACACACAATAACACATTGCAGTATATATGTAACACCTAATTAGGTCTTGCACATTTTAAGGCCGGCCCTGAATGTCTTGGTTTTATGGTTCACTTTCAAATACAATTTTTTCTTCCCTCAACTTTCCTGCCATCACAAGGATCTGGATGCTATTATAACCACAATTATAAGAGAGAAAATTATTGAATTGTAGGAAAATTTAGTCAACTACTGATGGGCAGTTTGTGTTTTAAAAAAATGTTGTCACAATAATATCTTTTTTTTTTATTTACAATTATAAAAACTATTTCTCTGTTCTATTTTTATTCCTTTATTTAGACAGATTTCCAACTAATTTGCTAAATGCATCCCTACACATACACATACATAAATGTGTGTAGGTGTGTGAAGATACATTATATATATATACACATACATTTATATATATACATACATTTATATATATATACACATACATTTATATATATACATACATTTATATATATATATATATATATATATATACATACATTTATATATATATATATACATATATATATATATATATATATATATATATATATATATATATATATATATATATATATATATATATATATAAAATGGAAAACAAGACTATGCTCCACATCTATTTCATTAAGGACTTTTCATGATTCCACATTAGTCCTTTATGTTTTGCTAAGAACAATAAATTTCTAAAGTCTATTGATGTTTCAAGAAGTTCTCAGTCTTGTCTTCTGGATGAAATAATTCCAATTGTTGTTACCATTTCTATTTCAGGTGTTGTATCTGTTTTTCATTCATCTATGCCATACCTCAAATTTTTGTCTGAGCATTAGAGAATGCCTCACAACAGTCATGCTTAGAACACATGATGTTTTTATTTGTCTCTCTGTGAAAACTTGTGATGTTTTCATGTCTTTATTGTCATATATATAAAATATAAGTAAGGAAGATGGTTGTTGTTAATGAGGTTTTAATGTTGAATAATTTAATATATTTTTGATTTACATAATCATCTTTATAAAGCAGAGTTGTTAGAGTGTCAGATTAAATACTTTGGTGTTCCAGCTCTTTCAAATCCTCTTGTGGTCAACTTTTCCATTCATCTTTTTGGAGTCTATAAATAAAGTTCCAGTCCAGGGCCAGTGAAATGCCAGAATTATTAAAGTATCAGAGGAGATGCTTTGCGATGTCTGTTCCAGCTCTGTGGTTTCAGATCCACCCTCTTGCCACTGGAAAAAGTAGTGACACTTCTGCCATGAGTTGTGACTGTCAGATAGTATCAGCAATGAACAGACCAATGGAATCATAGTTTCCTTGGTTCAACCTGATCAGTGTATGGTAAATATATTATGTATGAAATAAACTATTTTAGCTAATTAGTAGTTGGAAATTCCTCAATAAAAAGCAAAAGAAGTCTCTACAAGAATTTACCAATTCCAAATTAGAATGTTATATTTAACCACTGCTTTCTCAGTAAAAATATGCATAATTTTTCTTGTCTATATAATTGCAAGAATCCTAATATCTGTCCTTTTAATGTTATGTTTTTCTAAAGCAGCAAATTGCATTGTGGTATTTGGTCTGGATCTCTATGCTCTGAGTTCAAATTCTGCTGAGGTCATGTTTATCTTTCAGGGTTGAGAAAATAACAAGTCCAGAGCAATGTATTGACAGAATTGTTATCATGTGTTATTTCTTCCACTTCTTTGCATGACATAGTTGGAAGGTAGATTTAATTTTTAGCCCAGTTTAACACCACCACCTGGCCTGTGTGGATCTTTAGCAGAATCCACTCTGCTGCAAGTATTCTGAACAAATCACTTGTTTGAAGACACCTTCCTACCCTCCTACCTCTGCTAGTATTAGAAACCCTGCCTTTCTCTCTTTTAAAAATAAATGAGTTTTTGGAGCTAAGAAAATCTCTTTAAAAAGAATTCTTATAACTGTATACATGTATACATAGAAGATGCCTTACTACTTCCCTATCCTAATTTATTTGGAGTTTAACGAATGCTAATATTAATTAAAAATTCAAGTATTTTATTTATAGAACATATTTCCCCTGGCATTAATGATTCTAGAATGTATGGTCTCAGTTTCATGGAGAACTATAACCTTCCATTACAGCCTTTTGCAAAAGGTTTCCAGTTTGAAGATAGTTTCCTTGTTTCTTTCCCTCCACCAGTATTGAAAGCCCTGAAAATAAAGAGCCTTTCCATCCCTAAGAAGTAAACAATAATGTACCAATGATATAATATTTGTTGTCAATTCAGTTGATTATAGCCCCCCTACCCCTTACAATATTGGTTTTATGGACTCTCGTAGGAAATTGATAATGTAATAACATTAGACAGTGTCGTGTGTTAAATAATAAACAGATCTAATTGATTATATATGTAAAAAAAAGAGAGATGGAATATATATATATATATACGTATATGTATGTATGTATATGTATGTAGGTATATATATGTATGTATATGCATATATATGTGTATATATATATCTATATATATATATGTATGTATGTATGTGTGTATATATATATATATAGAGAGAGAGAGAGAGAGAGAGCATTAAAGTTAATCAAACAATACATTAAAACAATATCAGTGTGTCAGTATCAACAACAAGAGATCATTACATGTGGGGTGCCTCTCATCTAAGTTCTTCGTAATTACAACAAAGCCAACATAACAGAAATTTCAGAATTCACAACTTTAAATAAATGCAAACTTTTATTTTAGCTACAAAGTAAATACAAAAACAAACGAAACAAATATCGATGTTGAAGCAGCTACAATATAACACATATGCACAAACAAAATTCAAACAATTTTTTTTTTTTGAAACTCCAGAAATTTCTCCAATACTTTCAGTTGAAAGAACAACAACAAAAAGAAAAAATGAGGGAGTAAAGAGAAAGAGAAAATTCAATTGCAGACATGAAATACAGAGAAACACTATAAAACATTATATGAATTCTTTCTTCTTTTTTTTTTTAAATTCTATACAAATACAGATGTTTGTTGTTGTTGTTGTTTCTGTTTTATGTTTCAAATTTTTACAGAAACATTACAAAACAAATTGAGGTTTTTTTGTTTAAAAAAAAAAAAAAAGAATTTGCTTGTGTTGTCTATAACTTATACAAATAATTCATTTGTTGTAATTGTCTTTCATAGATAACTCTCAATTGACTGATAATACACATCTTTTCATTAAAAATATTGCATTAAAACAAATGTAAAACTCTGGATTTTTTTTTTATTCTGTTTTGTAATCTATTGCATTCGCCATTATTCAATATATTGTGGGCACAACGTTACCAAATGGTTTGTAATCATAAAGTCCTGGGTTTGATCTGA
This sequence comes from Eledone cirrhosa, assembly GCA_964016885.1. Classification (NCBI taxonomy): domain Eukaryota; kingdom Metazoa; phylum Mollusca; class Cephalopoda; order Octopoda; family Eledonidae; genus Eledone; species Eledone cirrhosa. The sequence continues at coordinate 100,710,110 of OZ024743.1, read as the reverse complement.
CTACACAGCATCTTGTTAGTGTTCTCAATTATAAATGAAGACAAAAAGCCATTTTTCAAAGCTGAAAGTTATGGAGGAGTTGGTCCATATTAATTCATGGTAAGAACCATTCTGTTGCAAACATTCAGGGTAGATCACTGGTTTGAAGACACCTTCCTACCCCTGCCAGTCTTGGAGGCCCTAAAAATAGTGATGGACCCTGTTCTTTTTTCTTCTACAAATAAATAAGTTTAGGGAACTAAGATAACAGAGATACTAAAAGCTACACAGGGCTCACTGAAAATCTCTTCAAAAAGAATTCTGACATCTGTCTACATTTAGACACATCTTTTCAGGTATTTTAGACCTCATTTAACGACAGGGGCCCAGGGTGAAGTTAACAGTGTCTTTGCAAAGAGATAAAATAACAGCCCCTAAGTCCTTGAGGGTTTCTTAGGCTCCAGCCAAATTAGGCTTATAAATAATATCACACACACAATTATAATCAGATTAATTGATTATATTATATTAGGATGGACGCATGTGGCCAAATAATTAAGGAGTTCACTTCACAATCATGAGATTTGGGGCTCAAGTCTTGTGAATGAAATTGGGTAGGCAGAAACTGTCTGGAAGCCTGTTGGATACCTGTAATTGAAATATCCAGCATTGTCACTCGCTGTGTCATCCTGTATTTCCCTGAGAGTTACGTTAAGGGTGTCTGGAATGCTCAGCCACTTGCATATTAATTTCCTGAGAAGTCAGTTTTGTTGATTGAAGAACGGGAATAATCATCGTCAAAACCAATTGAGGTCCATTCTATCTCATACCATCTTGTTTTTGTGAACAAAGGAGAGACAAAATAACAAAATAGTAATTGAGGAGGTCGCAGAATGTGTGAAGATTGAGCTTTGACAATAAACAAATAAATAACCATTGGAAGTTTATAATAAATTGAAGTGAAAACCAAAAGGGGCACGTGTTTTTATTGACAGCATGACCCACCCAAAGTATAAAAAATCTTTCAACGCACATTTTCAGATAAGAAATCTTGCAAAACAAATACAAAAATTCTCTTACCACTCAGCCATGCGCCTTCACTAAATGGATATATATATATATACACACACACGCATATATATATGCGTGTGTGTGTGTGTATATATATATATATATTAAGGAGTAACAGGGGCAGGCTTTGCGACCACAACTCTCCCAGCCATTACGACAGATCCGTAACGGCTGAGTCACTCAGTCACCCTCAAACCAGCCGTACCCACCACCATTCCGAGCGAAGAGACGGCACAATCGCCAGCTGTAACACCTGCCCTACCCACACCAACGCCAAGACTAGGGCACGCACCCTATACAAGAGATTCCGCAAGAAACACGTGACTTGGTTCAATGCTCCCTATTCCAGGCACGTCTGGATCAACATCTCCAGAATCTTCTTTAGAGCCCTCGACCAGTACTTTCCTCCTATACACGGATAGCACAGGATCTTCAATAGGTACACTGTTACATTCTCATTTTCGACAACACCAAACCTTGAGGTCTTAATATCGACCATCAACAGCAAGAGGATCAGGGAACTAACCAGTGACGACAACTGCATACAAAACCACAACCCTCGGGTTGCAGGAAACTCTGACCATTCAAATCATCGAACAGTGTGCAACGGACCACTGCGGACTACTGGTCTTCAACTAAAGGACAAAAACATTAACTTCAGAATGGAATGGGAAATCCTTAAGCACGCACCTCCATACATTCTTGGAAGCAGAGAGTTCCGTCTGTGCCTTTCGGAGTCGGTGGAAATGTTAAAACTGAAAGGCCGCGGAATCAACACGAGGTCCGGAGTTGTGAAAAATCACTTGCACCAAAACGCCCATGTGTTCACTATGTACACAGCCCCATAGACTCGAGAAACGTGAACTTTAAGAAAAGATGAGGTCACTCACAGGACTTTGCCAGTACTACACAACACAAACAATAGGTAGATGAACACTTCCCTGCACCTTATATATATATATATATATATATATCACGTTGGACAACATTGTGACGGCTACGACGAAATCCATGGAGGCTATGGGTTTGGTACTAGAAATGAGGAAGGCTCCAGAATCCTGGAATACTGTGATGCAAATAACCTAACTATCTGTAACACTAACTTCAAAAAACGTGACAATCACCTGATCACCTATAGATCCGGGGAACACACAAGCCAGGTAGATTATATCCTTACCAGAAGACGTGACAGAGTGTCTGTTGTAAACACTAAATCCCTCCCCCATGAAGAATGCACCTCCCAACATAGACTGATAATTAGCGACCTCATAGTCAGGACGAGACGTACCCGACAGCAGAAGAGGACTATCCTCAGGAGGAAAATATGGAAACTAAAGGACCCCACAGCCAGAAATAAATTTCAAAGCATATTACTTGATGCTTTCGACAGTAAGGAAGAGCATCTAGAATCGGACAATATAGAGGGACAGTGGAAATTTCTGAAAGCAAACCTGCTGTTGGCGACAGACGAAGTCTGTGGCTGGAGCAGGCCTGTAGGCAGGAGGAGAGTAACATGGTGGTGGAACAGTAGGGTGGAGGGGTCAATTAAGGCCAAAAAGCAGGCTTGGAAAGTATGGCGGGATGGGGGAAGTAGAGTAGACTATCAAGTGGCCAGGAGGGAAGCTAGGAGAGAAGTGTACTTAGCAAGAAGGGAAGCTGAGGAAAGAAAGTTCAAGCATGTTCTACAACGCGATGACCAAAAACGTGAGGTGTTCAGGATTGCCAGGCAATGCGTCAAGGAAAACCGTGATATTGTCGGGGAGAAGTGTGTACTTAACGATGATGGCATACTTGCCATCACCGACACTGATAAGAAGGTAGCTTGGAAGTGTCACTATGAAAGGCTACTAAATGAGGAGAATAAATGGGAGAAAGACAGTCTCCCCCATATCGACCCGATAGAGGGACCAGCAGTGTTAGTCGAGGGGAGTATAATAAGTAAGGCAATCAAGGATATGAAGACTGGTAAGGCGGCTGGGCCTTCGGAAATAGTTGCTGAGATGCTGAAGGCATCTGGCACGGTGGGACACACCATGGTCACCCGCATAGTTAACCAAGTCGTACAGAATGGGGTTGTTCCGAAGGACTGGCATAGCAGCATCATCGTTAACTGTTATAAGGGTAAAGGAGACGCCCTAGATAGGAGTAACTATAGAGGCATTAAATTAATCGACCAGGTCATGAAGGTCACGGAAAAAGTAATAGCGCAACTAATCAGAGAGAGAATTGATCTAGATGAAATGCAGTTCGGGTTTGTGTCAGGCAAAAGCACCACAGACGCTCTTTTCATAGTACGACAACTACAGGAGAAGTACCTAGCTAAAGGTAAACCCCTCTACTTAGCTTTTGTCGACCTGGAGAAAGCCTTCGACAGAGTCCCCCGCTCCATTATCTGGTGGGCTCTTAGAAAACTAGGCGTTGACGAATGGCTTGTGAGGGCTATACAAGCCATGTATAAAGAAACAGTCAGCAAGGTTAGAATTAACAACGAATATAGTGAAGAGTTTAGCGTAAAAGTTGGCGTCCATCAGGGCTCTGTTCTCAGCCCCCTACTATTTATTATTGCCCTTCAGGCTATAACAGAGGAGTTCAAGACAGGCTGCCCATGGGAACTCCTATACGCAGACGACCTGACACTCATAGCGGAATCAATGGCCGAGCTAGAGAAGAAATTCCAAACATGGAAGCACGGCCTAGAGTCAAAAGGACTTAAAATTAACCTGGCTAAGACCAAAGTTCTAGTTTGTAGGAAAGAAAACAAGGCGGCGGTCCCTTCTGGGAAATGATCGTGCTCGGTATGTAGGAAAGGCGTAGGTAGAAACTCCATCTTATGTCCTAAATGCAAAGTATGGGTGCATAAAAGATGTAGTGGGATCACAGGTAAGCTAACTAAGAACATAGACTTTACATGTGGCCGGTGTTCTGGTGCAATAAGTAGCAGCAAGTGCCCACAAAATACTAGCTCTTTCAATTGCGCAGAGGGTTCTATAGAAATAGTGGACAGCTTCCGTTACCTGGGCGATAAAATCAGCAGTGGGGGAGGGTGCTCTGAAAGTACTGTAGCTAGAGTCAGAACTGGTTGGAAAAAGTTCAGAGAGCTTATACCACTATTAGCTGCTAAAGGGTTCTCCCTAAAAATGAAAGGCAGGTTGTACGATGCCTGCATACGAACAGCAATGTTGCATGGTAGTGAGACCTGGGCATTGTGTGCAGAGGATATACGCAGACTAGAGAGGAACGAAGCTTGCATGCTCCGCTGGATGTGTAACAGTAATATACGTGAACGGCAAAGCATAAACGAACTAAGGAAAAAATTAGAGATAAGAGGGATCAGATGTTGTTTACTCGAGAGAAGGCTGCGTTGGTATGGACACATGATGCGCATGAAAGTCGATAGCTGTATTACAAAGTGCAGGGCAATAAAGATAGACGGTAGCCACGGAATAGGCAGACCTAGAAAAACATGGGATGAGCTGATAAACTCCGACCTCACACACTTACACCTCTCCAAGACAATGTCACTGGACCGTGACCTTTGGCGGTACTCAGTAACAGAGAAGACCCGCCTTGCCAGTAGGCATCTCTAACAAAATACACCCCGTCCCGCCACCACCCCCACCCCATCCACACCACCCCGTTCTATGTAAAGTTATGTTGGTGCCGCGCCATCCAGGCCGAAACAAATGAGATCGTGTAGGTGTCACGACAAAAAAACACACAGTCCACGCTGTAATGTGGCCGTGAAGGCAACACGGTAAAAACCTCCCAGACCCACACTGTAAATGTGGTTGGTGTTAGGAAGGGCATCCAACTGTAGAAAACCTGCCAGACAGTCCTATGCGAGCAAGACAATCACTCTTGCCTCAAGTGGGACTACCCCCGTCCAAACCCATGCAAGCGTGGAACACGGACGTTAAACGTTGATGATGATGATGATGATGATATATATATATATATATATATATTTATATATATATACAACGATGGTAGAGGTTAACTTTGCCTTTCATCCTCATGTGGTCGATAACATAGAGTAGCAGTAATACACTGGGATAATTGCTGGCCTTGTGCCAACAAGTAGAAACGATTATTACATCATTATCACCATTATTACTACAGTCTGAGTTCAAATCCCGTCGAAGTTAACTTTGCCTGTTATCCTTACGGGGTCAATAAAATAAAGTACCAGTAATGTACTGAGTTATTGCTGGCCTGCTGCCTAAATGAAAAAAAAATTATTACGAGTAATAACATTAGTACTAACTATCGTGCCTAGTTGTGATATGTGTATTGCTACTGCTACGGACATTACTACTACTACTACTACCATTGACATTACTACTACTATTATTGACATTACTACTGGCGGCGGATTGGCAGCGTCGGTAGAGGGTCGGACGCCATGCTTTGACGCATAGAGTTACGGCCCTTGCCATTCTGAGTTCAAATCCCGCCGAGGTTAACTTTGCCTTTCATCCTTACGGGGTCGATAAAATAAAGTACCAGTAATGTACTGGTTAATTGCTGGCCTTGTGCCAAAAGTAGAAACAATTATTGACATTACTACTACTACTGACATTACTACTACTACCACTGACATTACTACTACTACTACTGACATTACTACTACTACCACTGACATTACTACTACTACTACTGACATTACTACTACTACTACTGACATTACTACTACTACTACCACTGACATTACTACTACTACTGACATTACTACTACTACTACCATGACATTACTACTACTACCACTGACATTACTACTACTACCACTGACATTACTACTACTACTACTGACATTACTACTACTATTACTACTACCACTGACATTACAGCTACTACTACTACCACTGACATTACTACTACTACTACTACTACAGACATTACAGCTACTACTACCACTGACATTACTACTACTACTACTGACATTACTACTACTACTACCACTGACATTACTACTACTACTACCACTGACATTACTACTACTACTACTACTACTACTGACATTACTACTACTACTACCACTGACATTACTACTACTACTACTACTACAGACATTACAGCTACTACTACCACTGACATTACTACTACTACTACTGACATTACTACTACTACTACCACTGACATTACTACTACTACTACCACTGACATTACTACTACTACTACTACTACTACTGACATTACTACTACTACTACCACTGACATTACTACTACTACTACCACTGACATTACTACTACTACTACTGACGTTACTACTACTACTACTACCACTGACATTACTACTACTACTACCACTGACATTACTACTACTACTACTACTACTGACATTATTACGACTACTACCACTGACATTACTACTACCGCTACCACTGACACTACTACTACTACTACCACTGACATTACTACTACTACTGACATTACTACTAATACTACCACTGACATTACTACTACTACTACTGACATTACTACTACTACTACTACTGACATTACTACTACTACTACTGACATTACTACTACTACTACGATGACATTACTACTACTACTACCACTGACATTACTACTACTACCACTGACATTACTACTACTACTACCACTGTCATTACTACTACTACTTCTACTACAGACATTACAGCTACTACTACTACCACTGACATTACTACTACTACTACTGACATTACTACTACTACTACCACTGACATTACTACTACTACTACCACTGACATTACTACTACTACTACTGACATTACTACTACTACTACCACTGACATTACTACTACTACTACCACTGACATTACTACTACTACTACTGACATTACTACTACTACTACTACCACTGACATTACTACTACTACTACCACTGACATTACTACTACTACTACTACTACTGATATTACTACTACTACTACCACAGACATTACTACTACTACTACTACCACTGACATTACTACTACTAATACCACTGACATTACTACTACTACTACTGACATTACTACTACTACTACTACTACTGACATTACTACTACTACTACCACTGACATTACTACTACTACTACCACTGACATTACTACTACTACTACTGACATTAATACTAGTACCACTGACATTACTACTACTACTACCACTGATATTACTACTACTACTACTGACATTACTACTACTACTACCACTGATATTACTACTACTACTAACATTACTACTACTACTACTACTACTGACATTACTACTACTACCACTGACATTACTACTACTACTACCACTGACATTACTACTACTACTACCACTGACATTACTACTACTACTACCACTGACATTACTACTACTACTACTACTGACATTACTACTACTACCACTGACATTACTACTACTACCACAGACATTACTACTACTACTACTGACATTACTACTACTACTACCATTGACATTACTACTACTACTACTACTACTGACATTACTACTACTACTACCACTGACATTACTACTACTACTACTACTGACATTACTACTACTACCACTGACATTACTACTACTACCACAGACATTACTACTACTACTACTGACATTACTACTACTACTACCATTGACATTACTACTACTACTACTACTACTGACATTACTACTACTACTAATGACAATACTATTACCACTACCACTGACATTACTACTACTACTACTGACATAACTACTACTACTACTGACATTACTACTACTACTACCACTGACATTACTACTACTACTACTACCACTGACATTACTACTAGTACTACTACCATTGACATTACTACTACTACTACCACTGACACTACTACTACTACTGATATTACTACTACTACTACCACTCCCATTACTACTACTACTACTACTACTACTGACATTACTACTACTACTAACACTGACATTACTACTACTACCACTGACATTACTACTACTACTACCACTGACATTACTACTACTACCACTGACATTACTACTACTACTACCACTGACATTACTACTACTACCACTGACATTACTACTACTACTACCACTGACATTACTACTACTACCACTGACATTACTACTACATCCACTGACATTACTACTACTACTACCACTGACGTTACTAAAACATCCACTGACATTACTACTACTACTACCACTGACATTACGACTACTACTATTGACATTACTACTACTACTTCTACCACTGACATTACTACTACTACTACTACTACTGTCATTACAACTACTACTACTGACATTACTACTACTACTACTACCACTGACATTACTGCTAGTACTACTACCACTAACATTACTGCTACTACTACTACCACTGACATTACTACTACTACTACCACTGACATTACTGCTAATACTACTACCACTAACATTACTGCTACTACTACTACCACTGACATTACAGCTACTAGTACTACTGACATTACTACTACTACTACCACTGACATTACTGCTTCTACTACTACCACTGACATTACTACTACTACTACCACTGACATTACTGCTAATACTACTACCACTAACATTACTGCTACTACTACTACCACTGACATTACAGCTACTAGTACTACTGACATTACTACTACTACTACCACTGACATTACTACTACTACTACTAACATTACTACTACTACTACTGACATTACTACTACTACTACCATGACATTACTACTACTACTACCACTGACATTACTACTACTACCACTGACATTACTACTACTACTACCACTGTCATTACTACTACTACTTCTACTACAGACATTACAGCTACTACTACCACTGACATTACTACTACTACTACTGACATTACTACTACTACTACCACTGACATTACTACTACTACTACCACTGACATTACTACTACTACTACTGACATTACTACTACTACTACCACTGACATTACTACTACTACTACCACTGACATTACTACTACTACTACTGACATTACTACTACTACTACTACCACTGACATTACTACTACTACTACCACTGACATTACTACTACTACTACTACTGATATTACTACTACTACTACCACAGACATTACTACTACTACTACTACCACTGACATTACTACTACTAATACCACTGACATTACTACTACTACTACTGACATTACTACTACTACTACTACTGACATTACTACTACTACTACCACTGACATTACTACTACTACTACCACTGACATTACTACTACTACTACTGACATTACTACTAGTACCACTGACATTACTACTACTACTACCACTGATATTACTACTACTACTACTGACATTTCTACTACTACTACCACTGATATTACTACTACTACTACTAACATTACTACTACTACTACTACTACTGACATTACTACTACTACCACTGACATTACTACTACTACTACCACTGACATTACTACTACTACTACCACTGACATTACTACTACTACTACCACTGACATTACTACTACTACTACTACTGACATTACTACTACTACCACTGACATTACTACTACTACCACAGACATTACTACTACTACTACTGACATTACTACTACTACTACCATTGACATTACTACTACTACTACTACTACTGACATTACTACTACTACTAATGACAATACTATTACCACTACCACTGACATTACTACTACTACTACTGACATAACTACTACTACTACTGACATTACTACTACTACTACCACTGACATTACTACTACTACTACTACCACTGACATTACTACTAGTACTACTACCATTGACATTACTACTACTACTACCACTGACACTACTACTACTACTGATATTACTACTACTACTACCACTCCCATTACTACTACTACTACTAACACTGACATTACTACTACTACTACCACTGACATTAGTACGACTACTACCACTGACATTACTACTACTACTACTACTACTGACACTACTATTACCACTGACATTACTACTACTACTACTACTACTACTACTACCACTGACATTACTACTACTACCACTGATATTACTACTTCTACCAGAAACATTACTACTACTACTACCATTGACATTACTACTACTACTACTACCACTGATATTACTACACCTACCACTGACATTACTACTACTACTACTGACATTACTACTAGTACCACTGACATAACTCCTACTACTACCACTGATATTACTACTACTACTACTGACATTACTACTACTACTACTACTGACATTACTACTACTACTACCACTGACATTACTACTACTACTACTACTACTGACATTACTACTACTACCACCGACATTACTACTACTACTACCACTGACATTACTACTACTACTGACATTACTACTACTACTACCATGGACATTACTACTACTACTACTACTGACATTACTACTACTACTACTACTACTACTGACATTACTACTACTACCACTGACATTACTACTACTACTACGGACATTACTACTACTACTACTACTGACATTACTACTACTACGACTACCACTGATATTACTACTACTACTACCACTGACATTACTACTACTACTACTACTGACATTACTACTACTACTACTACTACCACTGACATTACTACTACTACTGACATTACTACTACTACTACCATTGACATTACTACTACTACTACTACTGACATTACTACTACTACTACTACTACTACTGACATTACTACTACTACTACCACTGACATTACTACTACTACTACGGACATTACTACTACTACTACTACTGACATTATTACTACTACCACCGACATTACTACTACTACTACCACTGACATTACTACTACTACTGATATTACTACTACTACTACCACTGACATTACTACTACTACTACTACTGACATTACTACTACTACTACTACTACTACTGACATTACTATTACCACTACCACTGACATTACTACTACTACTACAACTACTGATATTACTACTACTACTGCTACTGACATTACTACTACTACGACTACCACTGATATTACTACTACTACTACTACCACTGACATTACTACTACTAATACTACTACTGCTACTGACATTACTACTACTACGACTACCACTGATATTACTACTACTACTACTACCACTGACATTACTACTACTACTACTACCACTGACATTACTACTACTACCACCACTGACATTAGTACGACTACTACCACTGACATTACTACTACTACTACTACAGACATTAGTACGACTAATACCACTGACACTACTATTACCACTGACATTACTACTACTACTACCACTGACATTACTACTACTACCACTGACATTACTACTACTACTACCACTGACATTACTACTACTACCACTGACATTACTACTACTACTACCACTGACGTTACTAAAACATCCACTGACATTACTACTACTACTACCACTGACATTACGACTACTACTACTGACATTACTACTACTACTTCTACCACTGACATTACTACTACTACTACTACTACTGTCATTACAACTACTACTACTGACATTACTACTACTACTACTACCACTGACATTACTGCTAATACTACTACCACTAACATTACTGCTACTACTACTACCACTGACATTACTACTACTACTACCACTGACATTACTGCTAATACTACTACCACTAACATTACTGCTACTACTACTACCACTGACATTACAGCTACTAGTACTACTGACATTACTACTACTGCTACCACTGACATTACTACTACCACGACTGACATTACTACTACTACTACCACTGACATTACAACCACTACTACTGACATTACTACTACTACTACTACCACTGACATTACTACTACTACTGACATTACTACTACTACTACTACTGGCATTACTACTACTACTACCACTGACAATACTGCTAGTACTACTACCACTAACATTACTGCTACTACTACTACCACTGACATTACTACTACTACTACCACTGACATTACTGCTAATACTACTACCACTAACATTACTGCTACTACTACTACCACTGACATTACTACTACTACTACCACTGACATTACTGCTAATACTACTACCACTAACATTACTGCTACTACTACTACCACTGACATTACTACTACTACTACCACTGACATTACTGCTAATACTACTACCACTAACATTACTGCTACTACTACTACCACTGACATTACAGCTACTAGTACTACTGACATTACTACTACTGCTACCACTGACATTACTACTACCACGACTGACATTACTACTACTACTACCACTGACATTACAACCACTACTACTGACATTACTACTACTACTACTACCACTGACATTACTACTACTACTACTACCACTGACATTACTACTACTGGCATTACTACTACTACTACCACTGACATTACAGCTACTACTACTACCACTGACATTACAGCTACTACTACTACCACTGACATTACAGCTACAACTACTGCCACTGACATTACTACTACTACTACTGACATTACTACTACTACCACTGACATTACTACTACTACTACCACTGACATTACTACTACTACTACTGACATTACTACTACTACTACTACCACAGACATTACTACTACTACTACTACTGACATTACTACTACTACCAGAGACATTACTACTACTACTACCACTGACATTACTACTACTACTACTGACATTACTACTACTACTACTACCACTGACATTACAGCTACTACTAATACTAATGACATTACTACTACTACTCCTACCACTGACATTATTGTTACTACTACTACTACTACTGACATTACTACTACTACTACTACTACTACTACCACTGACATTACTACTACTACTACCACTGACATTACTACTACTACTACTACTGACATTACTATTAGTACCACTGACATAACTGCTACTACTACCACTGTTATTACTACTACTACTACTGACATTACTACTAGTACCACTGAGATAACCACTACTACTACCACTGATATTACTACTACTACCACTGACATTACTACTGCTACTACTGACATTACTACTAGTACCACTGACATAACTACTACTACTACCACTGATATTACTACTACTACTACTGACATTACTACTACTACTACTACTGACATTACTACTACTACTACTACTACTACTGACATTACTACTACTACCACCGACATTACTACTACTACTACCACTGACATTACTACTACTACTACTGACATTACTACTACTTCTACCATTGACATTACTACTACTACTACTACTGACATTACTACTACTACTACTACTACTACTGATATTACTACTACTACCACTGAGATTACTACTACTACTACTACTACGGACATTACTACTACTACTACTGACATTACTACTACTCCGACTACCACTAATATTACTACTACTACTACCACTGACATTACTACTACTACTACTACTGACATTACTACTACTACTACTACTGACATTACTACTACTGACATTACTATTACTACTACTACTGACATTACTATTACCACTACCACTGACATTACTACTACTACTACAACTACTGATATTACTACTACTACTGCTACTGACATTACTACTACTACGACTACCACTGATATTACTACTACTACTACTACCACTGACATTACTACTACTACTACTACTACTACTGACATTACTACTACTACTACCACTGACATTACTACTACTACGACTACCACTGATAATACTACTACTACTACTACTACCACTGACCTTACTACTACTACTACTACCACTGACATTACTACTACTACCACCACTGACATTAGTACGACTACTACCACTGACATTACTACTACTACTACTACAGACATTAGTACGACTACTACCACTGACACTACTATTACCACTGACATTACTACTACTACCACTGACATTACTACTACTACTACCACTGACATTACTACTACTACCACTGACATTACTACTACATCCACTGACATTACTACTACTACTACCACTGACATTACTAAAACATCCACTGACATTACTACTACTTCTACCACTGACATTACTACTACTACTACTACTACTGTCATTACAACTACTACTACTGACATTACTACTACTACTACTACCACTGACATTACTGCTAGTACTACTACCACTAACATTACTGCTACTACTACTACCACTGACATTACTACTACTACTACCACTGACATTACTGCTAATACTACTACCACTAACATTACTGCTACTACTACTACCACTGACATTACAGCTACTAGTACTACTGACATTACTACTACTACTACCACTGACATTACTACTACCACGACTGACATTACTACTACTACTACCACTGACATTACTACTACTACTACTGACATTACTACTACTACTACTACCACTGACATTACTACTACTACTGACATTACTACTACTACTACTGACATTACTACTAGTACTACCACTGACAATACTGCTACTACTACTACCACTGACATTACAGCTACTACTACTACCACTGACATTACAGCTACAACTACTGCCACTGACATTACTACTACTACTACTGACATTACTACTACTACCACTGACATTACTACTACTACTACCACTGACATTACTACTACTACTACTGACATTACTACTACTACTACTACCACAGACATTACTACTACTACTACTACTGACATTACTACTACTACCAGACATTACTACTACTACTACCACTGACATTACTACTACTACTACTGACATTACTACTACTACTACCACTAACATTATAACTACTACTACCACTGACATTACTACTACTACTACCACTGACATTACGACTACTACTACTACTACCACTGACATTACAGCTACTACTACTACTAATGACATTACTACTACTACTCCTACCACTGACATTACTGTTACTACTACTACTACTACCGACATTACTACTACTACTACTACTACCACTAACATTACTGCTACTACTACTACCACTGACATTACTACTACTACTACTTACATTACTACTACTACTAACACTGACAATACTACTACTCCTACTTCCATTGACATTACTATTACTACTACCACTGACACTACAACTACTACTGATATTACTACTACTACTACCACTCCCATTACTACTACTACTACTACTACTACTACCACTGACATTACTACTACTACTACCACTGACATTACTACTACTACTACCACTGACATTACTACTACTACTACTACAGACATTACTACTACCACTGACATTACTACTACTACTACCACTGACATTACTACTACTACTACTGACATTACTACTACTACTACCATTGACATTACCACTACTACTACCACTGACATTACTACTACTACTACTACAGACATTACTACTACTACTACTACTGACATTACTACTACCACTTCCACGGACATTACTAATACTACTATTACCACTGACATTACTACTACTACCACTACTACTGACATTACTACTACTACTACTACCACTGACATTACTACTACTACTACCACTGACATTACTACTACTACTACTACTACTACTACTACTGACATTACTACTACTACTACTACTACCACTGACATTACTACTACTACTACTACTACTACTACTACTGTCATTACTACTACTACTACTACCGTTGACATTACTACTACTACCACTGACATTACTACTACTACTACTGACATTACTACTACTACTACCACTGACATTACTACTACTACTACCACTGACATTACTACTACTACTACCACTGACATTACTACTACCAGTACTACTACTGACATTACTACTACTACTACTACTGACATTACTACTACTACTACTACTACTACTACCACTGAGATTAATGCTACTACTACCATTGACATTACTACTACTACTATTACTGACATTACTACTACTACTACTACTGACATTACTATTACTACTACCACTGACAATACTACTACTACTACTGACATTACTATTACTACTACTACTGACATTACTACAACTACTACTACTGTCATTACTACTACTACTACTACCACTGACATTAATACTAGTACTACTAACATTACTATTACTACTACCACTGACATTACTACTACTACTACCACTGACATTACTACTACTACTACTGACATTACTACTACCACTTCTACGGACATTACTACTACTACAGACATTACTACTACTACTACTGGCATTACTACTACTACGACTACTACTGATATTACTACGACTACTACTACTACTACCACTGACATTACTACTACTACTACTACCACTGACATTACTACTACATCCACTGACATTACTACTACTACTACCACTGACATTACAGCTACTACTACTACTACTTCCACTGATATTACTACTACTACCACTGAAATTACTACTACCACTACTGACATTACTACTACTACTACCACTGACATTACTGCTAGTACTACTACCACTGACATTACAGCTACTACTACTACCACTGACATTACAGCTACTACTACTACTACTACCGACATTACTACTACTACCACTGACATTACTACTACTACTACTACCACTGACATTACTACTACTGACATTACTACTACTACTACTACCACAGACATTACTACTACTACTACCACTGACATTACTACTACTACTACTACTACTACTGACATTACTACTACTACTACTACTACTACTACTACTACTACTACTGACATTACTACTACTACTACTACGGACATTACTACTACTACTACTACTACTGACATTACTACTACTACGACTACCACTGATATTACTACAACTACTACTACCACTGACATTAATACTACTACTGCCATTGACATTACTACTACTACTGCTACTACTGACATTACTACTACTACTACTACTGACATTATTACTACTACTACTTCCACTGATATTACTACTACTACCACTGAAATTACTACTACCACTACTGACATTACTACTACTACTACCACTGACATTACTGCTAGTACTACTACCACTGACATTACAGCTACTACTACTACCACTGACATTACTATTACTACTACCACTGACATTACTACTACTACTACCACTGACATTACTACTACTACTACTACCACTGACATTACTTCTACATCCACTGACATTACTACTACTACTACCACTGACATTACAGCTACTACTACTACCACTGACATTACTACTACTACCACTGACATTACTACTACTACTACTACTGACATTACTACTACTACCACAGACATTACTACTACTACTACCACTGATATTACTACTACTACTACTGACATTACTACTACTACTACTACTGACATTATAACTACTACTACCACTGACATTACTGCTACTACTACCACTGACATTACGACTATTACTACTACTACTCCTACCACTGACATTACTGTTACTACTACTACTACTACCGACATTACTACTACTACTACTACCACTAACATTACTGCTACTACTACTACCACTGACATTACTACTACTACTATTTACATTACTACTACTACTACTTACATTACTACTACTACTAACACTGACAATACTACTACTCCTACTTCCATTGACATTACTACTACTACTACCACTGACACTACAACTACTACTGATATTACTACTACTACTACCACTCCCATTACTACTACTACTACTACTACTACTACTACTGACATTACTACTACTACTACCACTGACATTACTACTACTACTACCACTGACATTACTACTACTACTACTACAGACATTACTACTACTACTACTGGCAATACTACTACCACTGACATTACTACTACTACTACTGACATTACTACTACTACTACCACTGACATTACTACTACTACTACTACAGACATTACTACTACTACTACTACTGACATTACTACTACCACTTCCACGGACATTACTACTACTACTATTACCACTGACATTACTACTACTACTACTACTCCTGACATTACTACTACTACTACTACCACTGACATTACTACTACTACTACCACTGACATTACTACTACTACTACTACTACTACTGACATTACTACTACTACTACTACCACTGACATTACTACTACTACTACTACTACTACTACTACTGACATTACTACTACTACTACTACCGTTGACATTACTACTACTACCACTGACATTACTACTACTACTACTGACATTACTACTACTACTACCACTGACATTACTACTACTACTACCACTGACATTACTACTACTACTACCACTGACATTACTACTACCAGTACTACTACTGACATTACTACTACTACTATTTACATTACTACTACTACTACTTACATTACTACTACTACTAACACTGACAATACTACTACTCCTACTTCCATTGACATTACTACTACTACTACCACTGACACTACAACTACTACTGATATTACTACTACTACTACCACTCCCATTACTACTACTACTACTACTACTACTACTACTGACATTACTACTACTACTACCACTGACATTACTACTACTACTACCACTGACATTACTACTACTACTACTACAGACATTACTACTACTACTACTGGCAATACTACTACCACTGACATTACTACTACTACTACTGACATTACTACTACTACTACCACTGACATTACTACTACTACTACTACAGACATTACTACTACTACTACTGACATTACTACTACCACTTCCACGGACATTACTACTACTACTATTACCACTGACATTACTACTACTACTACTACTCCTGACATTACTACTACTACTACTACCACTGACATTACTACTACTACTACCACTGACATTACTACTACTACTACTACTACTACTGACATTACTACTACTACTACTACCACTGACATTACTACTACTACTACTACTACTACTACTACTGACATTACTACTACTACTACTACCGTTGACATTACTACTACTACCACTGACATTACTACTACTACTACTGACATTACTACTACTACTACCACTGACATTACTACTACTACTACCACTGACATTACTACTACTACTACCACTGACATTACTACTACCAGTACTACTACTGACATTACTACTACTACTACTACTGACATTACTACTACTACTACTACTACTACTACCACTAACATAACTGCTACTACTACTACCATTGACATTACTACTACTACTACTACCACTGACATTACGACTACTACTACTACTACTGATATTACAACTACTACTACTACTACTACTACTACTACCACTGACATTACTGTTACTACTACTACTACTACTACTACCACTGACATTACTACTACTATTACTACCACTGACATTAATACTACTACCACTGACATTACTACTACTACTACTGGCATTACTACTACTACTACTACCACTGACATTACTACTACTACTACTGACATTACTACTACTACTACCACTGACATTACTACTACTACCACTGACATTACTACTACTACTACTACTGACATTACTACTACTACTACCACTGACATTACTTCTACTACTACTGGCATTACTACTACTACTACTACCACTGACATTACTACTACTACTACTGGCATTACTACTACTACTACTACCACTGACATTACTACTACTACTACTGACATTACTACTACTACTACTACTGACATTACTACTACTACTACTACTACTACTGACATTACTACTACTACTACCACTGACATTACTTCTACTACTACTGACATTACTACTACTACTACCACTGACATTACTTCTACTACTACTGGCATTACAGCTACTACTACTACCACTGACATTACTACTACTACTACTACTGACATTACAGCTACTACTACTACTACTACTACTGACATTACTACTACTACTACCACTGACATTACTACTACTACTACTACCACTGACATTTCTACTACTACTACTACTGACATTACAGCTACTACTACTACTACCATTGACATTATTGTTACTACTACTACTACTGCTACTACTACTACTGCTACTACTACTACTGCTACTACTACTACTGCTACTACTACTACTACTGAAATTACAACTACTACTACTACTGACATTACAGCTACTACTACTACCACTGGCATTACAGCTACTACTACTACCACTGACATTACTACTACTACTACGACTGACATTACAGCTACTACTACTACTACTCACATTACTACTACTACTACTACTACTACTACTACTACTACTACTGACATTACAGCTACTACTACTACGACTGACATTACAGCTACTACTACTACTACTGACATTACTACTACTACTACTACTACTACTACTACTACTACTACTACTGACATTACAGCTACTACTACTACCACTGACATTACAGCTACTACTACTACCACTGACATTACTACTACTACTACTACTACCACTGGCATTACAGCTACTACTACTACCACTGACATTACTACTACTACTACTGACATTACTACTACTACTACTACTACTACTACTGACATTACAGCTACTACTACTACCACTGACATTACAGCTACTACTACTACTACTGACATTACAGCTACTACTACTACTACTGACATTACAGCTACTACTACTACTACTGACATTACTACTACTACTACTACTGACATTACAGCTACTACTACTACTACTGACATTACTACTACTACTACTACTGACATTACAGCTACTACTACTACCACTGACATTACTACTACTACTACTACTGACATTACAGCTACTACTACTACCACTGGCATTACAGCTACTACTACTACCACTGACATTACTACTACTACTACTGACATTACAGCTACTACTACTACTACTGACATTACTACTACTACTACTACTACTACTACTGACATTACAGCTACTACTACTACCACTGACATTACAGCTACTACTACTACTACTGACATTACAGCTACTACTACTACCACTGACATTACAGCTACTACTACTACTACTACTGACATTACTACTACTACTACCACTGACATTACTACTACTACTACTACTATCACTGACATTACTACTACTACTACCATGACATTACTACTACTACTACCATGAAATTACTACTACTACTACTACCACTGACATTACTACTACTACTACTACCACTAACATTACTACTACTACTACTGACATTACTACTACTACTACTACCACTGACATTACTACTACTACTACTGACATTACTACTACTACTACTACTGACATTACTACTACTACTACTACTGACATTACTACTACTACTACCACTAACATTACTACTACTACTACTGACATTACTACTACTACTACTACCACTGACATTACTACTACTACTACTGACATTACTACTACTACTACCACTGACATTACTACTACTACTACTACTGACATTACTACTACTACTACTACTGACATTACAGCTACTACTACTACTACTACTACTGACATTACTACTACTACTACCACTGACATTACTACTACTACTACTACCACTGACATTTCTACTACTACTACTACTGACATTACAGCTACTACTACTACTACCATTGACATTATTGTTACTACTACTACTACTGCTACTACTACTACTGCTACTACTACTACTGCTACTACTACTACTGCTACTACTACTACTACTGAAATTACAACTACTACTACTACTGACATTACAGCTACTACTACTACCACTGGCATTACAGCTACTACTACTACCACTGACATTACTACTACTACTACGACTGACATTACAGCTACTACTACTACTACTCACATTACTACTACTACTACTACTACTACTACTACTACTACCACTGACATTACAGCTACTACTACTACCACTGACATTACTACTACTACTACTACCACTGACATTACTACTACTACTACTGACATTACAGCTACTACTACTACTACTGACATTACTACTACTACTACTACTACTACTACTGACATTACAGCTACTACTACTACCACTGACATTACAGCTACTACTACTACTACTGACATTACTACTACTACTACCACTGACATTACTACTACTACTACCACTGGCATTACAGCTACTACTACTACCACTGACATTACTACTACTACTACTACTGACATTACAGCTACTACTACTACTACTGACATTACTACTACTACTACTACTGACATTACAGCTACTACTACTACCACTGACATTACTACTACTACTACCACTGGCATTACAGCTACTACTACTACCACTGACATTACTACTACTACTACTGACATTACAGCTACTACTACTACTACTGACATTACTACTACTACTACTACTACTACTGACATTACAGCTACTACTACTACCACTGACATTACAGCTACTACTACTACTACTGACATTACAGCTACTACTACTACCACTGACATTACAGCTACTACTACTACTCCTGACATTACTACTACTACTACTACTACTACTACTGACATTACAGCTACTACTACTACCACTGACATTACAGCTACTACTACTACTACTGACATTACAGCTACTGCTACTACCACTGACATTACAGCTACTACTACTACTACTACTGACATTACTACTACTACTACCACTGACATTACAGCTACTACTACTACTATCACTGACATTACTACTACTATTACCACTGACATTACTACTACTACTACCATGACATTACTACTACTACTACCATGAAATTACTACTACTACTACTACCACTGACATTACTACTACTACTACTACCACTAACATTACTACTACTACTACTGACATTACTACTACTACTACTACCACTGACATTACTACTACTACTACTGACATTACAGCTACTACTACTACCATTGACATTACTACTACGTAGATCTAAAGTCGGAATCCTTACAATTACACATAGATAAGAAGCACTGGCAGAATCATCTGGTCAGGTATAAGGGCCGGACATATTGCCTGACCAGGCTCGGTTTCGGGCTGAGTTCCGCACCGAAGATCATGGCGGCGGTCCTCATGACCAATCTGGGAAAGGCCGACAAGATGAAGCGGGCCACTAATTCCTACATTGACGACATCCTAGTGGACGAGTCTGTAGTGTCGGCGGCGGAGGACACAAGCCATTTACAGTGGTATGGACTGGCCGCGAAGCCGTCAGAAGCGTTGGAGGGAGGAGCCGCGCTGGGACTTAGGCTACGGCGAGACAGGACGGGCGTGTTAGTATTCCAGAGAGGAAATAAAGTTCCAGAACTGGGCCCATGTATGAATAGGCGGGTGCTTTTCTCGGCGTGTGGAAAGTTGGTGGGTCATTACCCGATTGCTGGGTGGCTCCGGACGGCATGCAGCTATATCAAGAGACGAGCGGGAGGGGTGACTTGGAGGGACAGAGTGGGAGAGAGAACGGTGGCCATGATGCAGGAGAGGGTGAAGGCCGACGATCCAGTGCGGAGACGCTGGTATGTTCCCAAATCGCAGAGCGGGACCGTATGGTGCGATGCCAGCAGCATAGCGCTGGGTGTCACGTTGGAGATAGGTGTTGAGATCGAGGATGTAGTCTGGTTTAGGAAGAAGGACAACTGCAACCACATTAATGTGGCCGAACTGGACGCGGTGTTGAGAGGGGTGAACCTCGCCTTGAGGTGGGGACTGCGCACCATCGAGATACTCACCGACTCGGCTACTGTAGTCGGATGGGTGAGATCAGTGCTCACCAGTGAGAAGAGAGTGCGTACGTGAGGGGCGGCGGAGATGCTGATAAAGCGCCACCTGGGAACGAACTGCTGATGGACAACAGCGCAGCGTTCAGCTCGGAGGCGCTGAGGGAGATGCTCGATGGATGGAAGGTGGACCGTTTCTTCAGAGCAGCGCACAGGCCGAGCGGAAATGGAATCGTGGAGCGGCACCACCGGACGATCAAAGCAATAGCGGAGCGGAGCCACATCTTACCAATGGAGGCAGTGTTCTGGTACATGTCCCCTCGGGTGGGACAGGTTGAGGAATCGGTGCCACACAGAGCAGTATTCAGATATAAGTGCACGCCACCACAACGGCCAGTGGGGAGAGAGAATGCATTCGTGCAGGTGGGCGAAGAAGTCTGGGTTAAGCCCCCAGATGCCCGTTGCACATCTCAATGGGGAAGGGGAACGGTGACAGCCGTAAATTCCCAGAACAATATGTCCGTGGACGGAGTACCACGTCATGTCCTGGATGTCCGTAGAATCACTGTGTCAACGGACTCCGAGGAAGAGGAAACCCAAAGTGCCGCCCCAACACTGCGGAGATCGCAAAGAAGTCGCAAACCACCAACCTGGACAGCAGACTGTCATTTGGAGAAGGACGAGGGGGAAATTGATCCTTGAGATCAGGGGAGCGTGTGGGTATGGTGTGGTGGTGCGGTGGCCGGAACCTGGGGAGTGCTCGACCAGAAGAGTGCTTGACCGGAAGGGTGCTTGGCCGGAAGGGTGCTCGACCGGAAGGGGCAGCAGGTCGGCTTCTTTCCAGCGGTGATCAGGAACGTTGTGGACACGAGTTTTGCAGCTCCCGGTTTTAACGAGTTGGATTGTACAGACGTAGAAGAGGAGAAACCAGCCATGGGATCTAGCGGCGCCTGTGAAAAGCGGTGAGGTAGCTTTTTCTAACCACACCACTGACATTACTACTACTACTACTACTACTACTGACATTACTACTACTACTACTACCAGTGATATTACAGCTACTACTACTACTACTGACATTAGAGCTACTACTACTACCACTGACATTAGAGCTACTACTACTACCACTGACATTACTACTATTACTACTACCACTTACATTACAGCTTCTACTACAACCACTGACATTACTACTACTACTACTGACATTACTACTACTATCACTGACATTACAGCTACTACTACTACTACCACTGACATTACAGCTACTACTACTACTACTGACATTACTGCTACTACTATTACCACTGACATTAGAGCTACTACTACTACCAATGACATTACTACTACTACTACTACCACTGACATTACAGCTTCTACTACTACCACTGACATTACTACTACTACTACTGACATTACTACTACTATCACTGACATTACAGCTACTACTACTACCAGTGACACAGACATTACAGCTAGATTCATTTATGTATTTGATGGTATGGAAGATGTCGCTACTGCTGTTTGTTGTTGATGTTATTGTTGCTGATGTTATTCCACACCAATACCACACAGTACTATACCTAACACCAATACCACACAGTACTATACCTAACACCAATACCACACAGTACTATACCTAACACCAATACCACACAGTACTAAACCTAACACCAATACCACACAGTACTAAACCTAACACCAATACCACACAGTACTATACCTAACACCAATACCACACAGTACTAAACCTAACACCAATACCACACAGTACTATACCTAACACCAATACCACACAGTACTAAACCTAACACCAATACCACACAGTACTAAACCTAACACCAATACCACACAGTACTATACCTAACACCAATACCACACAGTACTATACCTAACACCAATAACACACAGTACTATACCTAACACCAATAGCACACAGTACTATACCTAACACCAATACCACACAGTACTAAACCTAACACCAATACCACACAGTACTAAACCTAACACCAATACCACACAGTACTAAAGCTAACACCAATACCACACAGTACTAAACCTAACACCAATACCACACAGTACTATACCTAACACCAATACCACACAGTACTAAACCTAACACCAATACCACACAGTACTAAACCTAACACCAATACCACACAGTACTATACCTAACACCAATACCACACAGTACTAAACCTAGCACCAATACCACACAGTACTATACCTAACACCAATACCACAGTACTAAACCTAACACCAATACCACACAGTACTATACCTAACACCAATACCACAGTACTAAACCTAACACCAATACCACACAGTACTATACCTAACACCAATACCACAGTACTAAACCTAACACCAATACCACACAGTACTAAACCTAACACCAATACCACACAGTACTAAACCTAACACCAATACCACACAGTACTATACCTAACACCAATACCAGAGTACTAAACCTAACACCAATACCACACAGTACTATACCTAACACCAATACCACACAGTACTATACCTAACACCAATACCACACAGTACTATACCTAACACCAATACCACAGTACTAAACCTAACACCAATACCACACAGTACTATACCTAACACCAATACCACAGTACTAAACCTAACACCAATACCACACAGTACTAAACCTAACACCAATACCACACAGTACTATACCTAACACCAATACCACACAGTACTAAACCTAACACCAATACCACACAGTACTATACCTAACACCAATACCACACAGTACTATACCTAACACCAACCACACAGTACTATACCTAACACCAATACCACACAGTACTAAACCTAACACCAATATCACACAGTACTATACCTAACACCAATACCACACAGTACTATACCTAACACCAATACCACACAGTACTAAACCTAACACCAATACCACACAGTACTATACCTAACACCAATACCACACAGTACTATACCTAACACCAATACCATACAGTACTATACCTAACACCAATACCACACAGTACTATACCTAACACCAATACCACACAGTACTAAACTCCACACCGATACCACACAGTACTATACCTAACACCAATACCACACAGTACTATACCTAACACCAATACCATACAGTACTAAACTCCACACCAATACCACACAGTACTATACCTAACACCAATACCACACAGTACTATACCTAACACCAATACCACACAGTACTAAACCTAACACCAATACCACACAGTACTATACCTAACACCAATACCACACAGTACTATACCTAACACCAATACCACACAGTACTATACCTAACACCAATACCACACAGTACTAAACCTAACACCAATACCACACAGTACTATACCTAACACCAATACCACACAGTACTAAACCTAACACCAATACCACACAGTACTATACCTAACACCAATACCACACAGTACTAAACCTAACACCAATACCACACAGTACTATACCTAACACCAATACCACACAGTACTAAACCTAACACCAATACCACACAGTACTATACCTAACACCAATACCACACAGTACTAAACCTAACACCAATACCACACAGTACTATACCTAACACCAATACCACACAGTACTATACCTAACACCAATACCACACAGTACTATACCTAACACCAATACCACACAGTACTATACCTAACACCAATACCACACAGTACTAAACCTAACACCAATACCACACAGTACTATACCTAACACCAATACCACACAGTACTATACCTAACACCAATACCACACAGTACTAAACCTAACACCAATACCACACAGTACTAAACCTAACACCAATACCACACAGTACTATACCTAACACCAATACCACACAGTACTATACCTAACACCAATACCACACAGTACTATACCTAACACCAATATCACACAGTACTATACCTAACACCAATACCACACAGTACTAAACCTAACACCAATACCACACAGTACTATACCTAACACCAATACCACACAGTACTAAACTCCACACCAATACCACACAGTACTATACCTAACACCAATACCACACAGTACTATACCTAACACCAATACCATACAGTACTATACCTAACACCAATACCACACAGTACTATACCTAACACCAATACCACACAGTACTAAACCTAACACCAATACCACACAGTACTATACCTAACACCAATACCACACAGTACTATACCTAACACCAATACCATACAGTACTAAACTCCACACCAATACCACACAGTACTATACCTAACACCAATACCACACAGTACTATACCTAACACCAATACCACACAGTACTATACCTAACACCAATACCACACAGTACTATACCTAACACCAATACCACACAGTACTATACCTAACACCAATACCACACAGTACTATACCTAACACCAATACCACACAGTACTATACCTAACACCAATACCACACAGTACTATACCTAACACCAATACCACACAGTACTAAACCTAACACCAATACCACACGGTACTATACCTAACACCAATACCACACAGTACTATACCTAACACCAATACCATATAGTACTAAACTCCACACCAATACCACACAGTACTATACCTAACACCAATACCACACAGTACTATACCTAACACCAATACCACACAGTACTAAACCTAACACCAATACCACACAGTACTAAACCTAACACCAATACCACACAGTACTAAACCTAACACCAATACCACACAGTACTAAACCTAACACCAATACCACACAGTACTATACCTAACACCAATACCACACAGTACTATACCTAACACCAATATCACACAGTACTATACCTAACACCAATACCACACAGTACTATACCTAACACCAATACCACACAGTACTATACCTAACACCAATATCACACAGTACTATACCTAACACCAATACCACACAGTACTAAACTCCACACCAATACCACACAGTACTATACCTAACACCAATACCACACAGTACTAAACCTAACACCAATACCACACAGTACTATACCTAACACCAATACCACACAGTACTATACCTAACACCAATACCATACAGTACTAAACTCCACACCAATACCACACAGTACTATACCTAACACCAATACCACACAGTACTAAACCTAACACCAATACCACACAGTACTATACCTAACACCAATACCACACAGTACTATACCTAACACCAATACCACACAGTACTATACCTAACACCAATACCACACAGTACTATACCTAACACCAATACCACACAGTACTATACCTAACACCAATACCATACAGTACAAAACTCCACACCAATACCACACAATACTATACCTAACACCAATACCAGACAGTACTATACCTAACACCAATACCACACAGTACTATACCTAACACCAATACCACACAGTACTAAACCTAACACCAATACCACAGTACTAAACCTAACACCAATACCACACAGTACTATACCTAACACCAATACCACAGTACTAAACCTAACACCAATACCACACAGTACTATACCTAACACCAATACCACAGTACTAAACCTAACACCAATACCACACAGTACTATACCTAACACCAATACCACAGTACTAAACCTAACACCAATACCACACAGTACTATACCTAACACCAATACCACACAGTACTATACCTAACACCAATACCACACAGTACTAAACCTAACACCAATACCACACAGTACTAAACCTAACACCAATACCACACAGTACTATACCTAACACCAATACCACACAGTACTATACCTAACACCAATACCATACAGTACTATACCTAACACCAATACCACACAGTACTATACCTAACACCAATACCACACAGTACTAAACTCCACACCAATACCACACAGTACTATACCTAACACCAATACCACACAGTACTATACCTAACACCAATACCATACAGTACTAAACTCCACACCAATACCACACAGTACTATACCTAACACCAATACCACACAGTACTATACCTAACACCAATACCATACAGTACTAAACTCCACACCAATACCACACAGTACTATACCTAACACCAATACCACACAGTACTATACCTAACACCAATACCACACAGTACTAAACCTAACACCAATACCAAACAGTACTATACCTAACACCAATACCATACAGTACTAAACTCCACACCAATACCACACAGTACTATACCTAACACCAATACCACACAGTACTATACCTAACACCAATACCACACAGTACTATACCTAACACCAATACCACACAGTACTATACCTAACACCAATACCACACAGTACTATACCTAACACCAATACCACACAGTACTATACCTAACACCAATACCACACAGTACTAAACCTAACACCAATACCACACAGTACTATACCTAACACCAATACCACACAGTACTATACCTAACACCAATACCATACAGTACTAAACTCCACACCAATACCACACAGTACTATACCTAACACCAATACCACACAGTACTATACCTAACACCAATACCACACAGTACTAAACCTAACACCAATACCACACAGTACTAAACCTAACACCAATACCACACAGTACTAAACCTAACACCAATACCACACAGTACTATACCTAACACCAATACCACACAGTACTATACCTAACACCAATACCACACAGTACTATACCTAACACCAATACCACACAGTACTAAACCTAACACCAATACGACACAGTACTATACCTAACACCAATACCACACAGTACTATACCTAACACCAATATCACACAGTACTATACCTAACACCAATACCACACAGTACTATACCTAACACCAATACCACACAGTACTATACCTAACACCAATATCACACAGTACTATACCTAACACCAATACCACACAGTACTAAACTCCACACCAATACCACACAGTACTATACCTAACACCAATACCACACAGTACTAAACCTAACACCAATACCACACAGTACTATACCTAACACCAATACCACACAGTACTATACCTAACACCAATACCATACAGTACTAAACTCCACACCAATACCACACAGTACTATACCTAACACCAATACCACACAGTACTATACCTAACACCAATACCACACAGTACTATACCTAACACCAATACCACACAGTACTAAACTCCACACCAATACCACACAGTACTATACCTAACACCAATACCACACAGTACTAAACCTAACACCAATACCACACAGTACTAAACCTAACACCAATACCACACAGTACTAAACCTAACACCACTACCACACAGTACTATACCTAACACCAATACCACACAGTACTATACCTAACACCAATACCATACAGTACTAAACTCCACACCAATACCACACAGTACTATACCTAACACCAATACCACACAGTACTATACCTAACACCAATACCACACAGTACTATACCTAACACCAATACCACACAGTACTATACCTAACACCAATACCACACAGTACTATACCTAACACCAATACCATACAGTACTAAACCCCACACCAATACCACACAGTACTATACCTAACACCAATACCACACAGTACTATACCTAACACCAATACCACACAGTACTATACCTAACACCAATACCACACAGTACTAAACCTAACACCAATACCACACAGTACTATACCTAACACCAATACCACACAGTACTATACCTAACACCAATACCATACAGTACTAAACTCCACACCAATACCACACAGTACTATACCTAACACCAATACCACACAGTACTATACCTAACACCAATACCACACAGTACTAAACCTAACACCAATACCACACAGTACTATACCTAACACCAATACCACACAGTACTATACCTAACACCAATACCATACAGTACTAAACTCCACACCAATACCACACAGTACTATACCTAACACCAATACCACACAGTACTATACCTAACACCAATACCACACAGTACTATACCTAACACCAATACCACACAGTACTATACCTAACACCAATACCACACAGTACTAAACTCCACACCAATACCACACAGTACTATACCTAACACCAATACCATACAGTACTAAACTCCACACCAATACCACACAGTACTATACCTAACACCAATACCACACAGTACTATACCTAACACCAATACCACACAGTACTAAACTCCACACCAATACCACACAGTACTATACCTAACACCAATACCACACAGTACTAAACCTAACACCAATACCACACAGTACTATACCTAACACCAATACCACACAGTACTATACCTAACACCAATACCACACAGTACTATACCTAACACCAACCACACAGTACTATACCTAACACCAATACCACACAGTACTAAACCTAACACCAATATCACACAGTACTATACCTAACACCAATACCACACAGTACTATACCTAACACCAATACCACACAGTACTAAACCTAACACCAATACCACACAGTACTATACCTAACACCAATACCACACAGTACTATACCTAACACCAATACCATACAGTACTATACCTAACACCAATACCACACAGTACTATACCTAACACCAATACCACACAGTACTAAACTCCACACCAATACCACACAGTACTATACCTAACACCAATACCACACAGTACTATACCTAACACCAATACCATACAGTACTAAACTCCACACCAATACCACACAGTACTATACCTAACACCAATACCACACAGTACTAAACCTAACACCAATATCACACAGTACTATACCTAACACCAATACCACACAGTACTATACCTAACACCAATACCACACAGTACTATACCTAACACCAATACCACACAGTACTATACCTAACACCAATACCACACAGTACTATACCTAACACCAATACCACACAGTACTAAACCTAACACCAATACCACACAGTACTATACCTAACACCAATACCACACAGTACTATACCTAACACCAATACCACACAGTACTATACCTAACACCAATACCACACAGTACTAAACCTAACACCAATACCATACAGTACTATACCTAACACCAATACCACACAGTACTAAACCTAACACCAATACCACACAGTACTATACCTAACACCAATACCACACAGTACTATACCTAACACCAATACCACACAGTACTAAACCTAACACCAATACCACACAGTACTAAACCTAACACCAATACCACACAGTACTATACCTAACACCAATACCACACAGTACTATACCTAACACCAATACCACACAGTACTATACCTAACACCAATATCACACAGTACTATACCTAACACCAATACCACACAGTACTAAACCTAACACCAATACCACACAGTACTATACCTAACACCAATACCACACAGTACTATACCTAACACCAATACCACACAGTACTATACCTAACACCAATACCACACAGTACTATACCTAACACCAATACCATACAGTACTAAACTCCACACCAATACCACACAGTACTATACCTAACACCAATACCACACAGTACTATACCTAACACCAATACCATACAGTACTAAACTCCACACCAATACCACACAGTACTATACCTAACACCAATATCACACAGTACTATACCTAACACCAATACCACAGAGTACTAAACCTAACACCAATACCACACAGTACTATACCTAACACCAATACCACACAGTACTATACCTAACACCAATACCATACAGTACTAAACTCCACACCAATACCACACAGTACTATACCTAACACCAATACCACACAGTACTATACCTAACACCAATACCACACAGTACTATACCTAACACCAATACCACACAGTACTATACCTAACACCAATACCACACAGTACTATACCTAACACCAATACCACACAGTACTATACCTAACACCAATACCACACAGTACTAAACCTAACACCAATACCACACAGTACTATACCTAACACCAATACCACACAGTACTATACCTAACACCAATACCATACAGTACTAAACTCCACACCAATACCACACAGTACTATACCTAACACCAATACCACACAGTACTAAACCTAACACCAATACCACACAGTACTAAACCTAACACCAATACCACACAGTACTAAACCTAACACCAATACCACACAGTACTAAACCTAACACCAATACCACACAGTACTATACCTAACACCAATACCACACAGTACTATACCTAACACCAATACCACACAGTACTATACCTAACACCAATACCACACAGTACTATACCTAACACCAATACGACACAGTACTATACCTAACACCAATACCACACAGTACTATACCTAACACCAATACCACACAGTACTATACCTAACACCAATATCACACAGTACTATACCTAACACCAATACCACACAGTACTAAACTCCACACCAATACCACACAGTACTATACCTAACACCAATACCACACAGTACTAAACCTAACACCAATACCACACAGTACTATACCTAACACCAATACCACACAGTACTATACCTAACACCAATACCATACAGTACTAAACTCCACACCAATACCACACAGTACTATACCTAACACCAATACCACACAGTACTATACCTAACACCAATACCACACAGTACTAAACCTAACACCAATACCACACAGTACTATACCTAACACCAATACCACACAGTACTATACCTAACACCAATACCATACAGTACTAAACTCCACACCAATACCACACAGTACTATACCTAACACCAATACCACACAGTACTATACCTAACACCAATACCACACAGTACTATACCTAACACCAATACCACACAGTACTATACCTAACACCAATACCACACAGTACTAAACTCCACACCAATACCACACAGTACTATACCTAACACCAATACCATACAGTACTAAACTCCACACCAATACCACACAGTACTATACCTAACACCAATACCACACAGTACTATACCTAACACCAATACCACACAGTACTAAACTCCACACCAATACCACACAGTACTATACCTAACACCAATACCACACAGTACTAAACCTAACACCAATACCACACAGTACTATACCTAACACCAATACCACACAGTACTATAACTAACACCAATACCACACAGTACTATACCTAACACCAACCACACAGTACTATACCTAACACCAATACCACACAGTACTAAACCTAACACCAATATCACACAGTACTATACCTAACACCAATACCACACAGTACTATACCTAACACCAATACCACACAGTACTAAACCTAACACCAATACCACACAGTACTATACCTAACACCAATACCACACAGTACTATACCTAACACCAATACCATACAGTACTATACCTAACACCAATACCACACAGTACTATACCTAACACCAATACCACACAGTACTAAACTCCACACCAATACCACACAGTACTATACCTAACACCAATACCACACAGTACTATACCTAACACCAATACCATACAGTACTAAACTCCACACCAATACCACACAGTACTATACCTAACACCAATACCACACAGTACTAAACCTAACACCAATATCACACAGTACTATACCTAACACCAATACCACACAGTACTATACCTAACACCAATACCACACAGTACTATACCTAACACCAATACCACACAGTACTATACCTAACACCAATACCACACAGTACTATACCTAACACCAATACCACACAGTACTAAACCTAACACCAATACCACACAGTACTATACCTAACACCAATACCACACAGTACTATACCTAACACCAATACCACACAGTACTATACCTAACACCAATACCACACAGTACTAAACCTAACACCAATACCACACAGTACTATACCTAACACCAATACCACACAGTACTAAACCTAACACCAATACCACACAGTACTATACCTAACACCAATACCACACAGTACTATACCTAACACCAATACCACACAGTACTAAACCTAACACCAATACCACACAGTACTAAACCTAACACCAATACCACACAGTACTATACCTAACACCAATACCACACAGTACTATACCTAACACCAATACCACACAGTACTATACCTAACACCAATATCACACAGTACTATACCTAACACCAATACCACACAGTACTAAACCTAACACCAATACCACACAGTACTATACCTAACACCAATACCACACAGTACTATACCTAACACCAATACCACACAGTACTATACCTAACACCAATACCATACAGTACTAAACTCCACACCAATACCACACAGTACTATACCTAACACCAATACCACACAGTACTATACCTAACACCAATACCATACAGTACTAAACTCCACACCAATACCACACAGTACTATACCTAACACCAATATCACACAGTACTATACCTAACACCAATACCACAGAGTACTAAACCTAACACCAATACCACACAGTACTATACCTAACACCAATACCACACAGTACTATACCTAACACCAATACCATACAGTACTAAACTCCACACCAATACCACACAGTACTATACCTAACACCAATACCACACAGTACTATACCTAACACCAATACCACACAGTACTATACCTAACACCAATACCACACAGTACTATACCTAACACCAATACCACACAGTACTATACCTAACACCAATACCACACAGTACTATACCTAACACCAATACCACACAGTACTAAACCTAACACCAATACCACACAGTACTATACCTAACACCAATACCACACAGTACTATACCTAACACCAATACCATACAGTACTAAACTCCACACCAATACCACACAGTACTATACCTAACACCAATACCACACAGTACTAAACCTAACACCAATACCACACAGTACTAAACCTAACACCAATACCACACAGTACTAAACCTAACACCAATACCACACAGTACTAAACCTAACACCAATACCACACAGTACTATACCTAACACCAATACCACACAGTACTATACCTAACACCAATACCACACAGTACTATACCTAACACCAATACCACACAGTACTATACCTAACACCAATACGA
Source organism: Eledone cirrhosa (assembly GCA_964016885.1). NCBI lineage: Eukaryota > Metazoa > Mollusca > Cephalopoda > Octopoda > Eledonidae > Eledone > Eledone cirrhosa. Next base: position 100,673,528 of record OZ024743.1, on the reverse strand, counting down.
CACAGTACTATACCTAACACCAATACCACACAGTACTATACCTAACACCAATACCACACAGTACTATACCTAACACCAATATCACACAGTACTATACCTAACACCAATACCACACAGTACTAAACTCCACACCAATACCACACAGTACTATACCTAACACCAATACCACACAGTACTAAACCTAACACCAATACCACACAGTACTATACCTAACACCAATACCACACAGTACTATACCTAACACCAATACCACACAGTACTATACCTAACACCAATACCACACAGTACTATACCTAACACCAATACGACACAGTACTAAACCTAACACCAATACCACACAGTACTATACCTAACACCAATACCACACAGTACTATACCTAACACCAATACCACACAGTACTAAACTCCACACCAATACCACACAGTACTATACCTAACACCAATACTACACAGTACTATACCTAACACCAATACCACACAGTACTATACCTAACACCAATACCACACAGTACTATACCTAACACCAATACCACACAGTACTATACCTAACACCAATATCACACAGTACTATACCTAACACCAATACCACACAGTACTATACCTAACACCAATACCACACAGTACTATACCTAACACCAATATCACACAGTACTATACCTAACACCAATACCACACAGTACTAAACTCCACACCAATACCACACAGTACTATACCTAACACCAATACCACACAGTACTAAACCTAACACCAATACCACACAGTACTATACCTAACACCAATACCACACAGTACTATACCTAACACCAATACCATACAGTACTAAACTCCACACCAATACCACACAGTACTATACCTAACACCAATACCACACAGTACTATACCTAACACCAATACCACACAGTACTATACCTAACACCAATACCACACAGTACTAAACTCCACACCAATACCACACAGTACTATACCTAACACCAATACCATACAGTACTAAACTCCACACCAATACCACACAGTACTATACCTAACACCAATACCACACAGTACTATACCTAACACCAATACCACACAGTACTAAACTCCACACCAATACCACACAGTACTATACCTAACACCAATACCACACAGTACTAAACCTAACACCAATACCACACAGTACTATACCTAACACCAATACCACACAGTACTATACCTAACACCAATACCATACAGTACTAAACTCCACACCAATACCACACAGTACTATACCTAACACCAATACCACACAGTACTATACCTAACACCAATACCACACAGTACTATACCTAACACCAATACCACACAGTACTATACCTAACACCAATACCACACAGTACTATACCTAACACCAATACCATACAGTACTAAACTCCACACCAATACCACACAGTACTATACCTAACACCAATACCACACAGTACTATACCTAACACCAATACCACACAGTACTATACCTAACACCAATACCACACAGTACTAAACCTAACACCAATACCACACAGTACTATACCTAACACCAATACCACACAGTACTATACCTAACACCAATACCATACAGTACTAAACTCCACACCAATACCACACAGTACTATACCTAACACCAATACCACACAGTACTATACCTAACACCAATACCACACAGTACTAAACCTAACACCAATACCACACAGTACTATACCTAACACCAATACCACACAGTACTATACCTAACACCAATACCATACAGTACTAAACTCCACACCAATACCACACAGTACTATACCTAACACCAATACCACACAGTACTATACCTAACACCAATACCACACAGTACTATACTTAACACCAATACCACACAGTACTAAACCTAACACCAATACCACACAGTACTATACCTAACACCAATACCACACAGTACTAAACCTAACACCAATACCACACAGTACTATACCTAACACCAATACCACACAGTACTATACCTAACACCAATACCACACAGTACTAAACCTAACACCAATACCACACAGTACTATACCTAACACCAATACCACACAGTACTATACCTAACACCAATACCATACAGTACTAAACTCCACACCAATACCACACAGTACTATACCTAACACCAATACCACACAGTACTATACCTAACACCAATACCACACAGTACTATACTTAACACCAATACCACACAGTACTAAACCTAACACCAATACCACACAGTACTATACCTAGCACCAATACAACACAGTACTATATCTAACACCAATACCACACAGTACTAAACCTAACACCAATACCACACAGTACTATACCTAACACCAATACCACACAGTACTATACCTAACACCAATACCACACAGTACTATACCTAACACCAATATCACACAGTACTATACCTAACACCAATACCACACAGTACTAAACCTAACACCAATACCACACAGTACTATACCTAACACCAATACCACACAGTACTATACCTAACACCAATACCACACAGTACTATACCTAACACCAATACCACACAGTACTATACCTAACACCAATACAACACAGTACTATACCTAACACCAATACCACACAGTACTAAACCTAAGGTATGTTCCTTGTCGGTAGTGTGTTACATCCACCGCCAATCGCTTCCAGTCGCGATACACCGGGAGGCTTCCCGTTTCATACACACCCGGGCGGGATCAATGTACTGACATCGGACGCAGCCTCTAACCACTCTTTGAACACTGTCTATTAACGCCCGAGTCGATTCCCCTGACTAGGAACAGAGTCCTATCCACTCCCATGTGGTGCATGTCATGCAACCCTTTCAGATCCGACTCGGTCAGCCGATACACGGCAGCTATCTCCTCTTCTACATCCTCCGGCGCTTCCATCCAGGCTTTCTTCATCCTGGTTAAAACGTCCGCCCTACTTTTCTCTGAAGGCACGAAAACTACGCTCAGCCTCAGGTCGAACTCGGTGGCCAGCTCTCCTAAAGTTCCCAGGCGGCGCTTTATCAGCATCTCCACCGCCCCTCTCGTTCGCACTCTCTTCTCACTGGTGAGTACTGATCTCGTTCATCCGAGTACAGTAGCCGAATCGGTGCGGATCTCGATGGTGCGCAGTCCCCACCTCAGGGCGAGGTTCACCCCTCTCAACACCGCGTCCAGTTCGGCCACATTGATGTGGTTGCAATCGTCCTTCTTCCTAAGCCAGGCTGCATCCTCGACCTCAACACCTCCTATCTCCAACGTGACACCTAGCGCTATGCTGCTGGCATCGCACCATACGGTCCCGCTCTGCGATTTGGGAACATACCAGCGTCCCCGCACTGGGTCGTCGGCCTTCACCCTCTCCACAATCTCCTGCATCATGGCCACCGTCCTCTCTCCTACTCGTCTCTTGACATAGTTGCATGCCGTCCAGAGCCACCCAGCAATCGGGTAGTGACCCACCAACTTTCCACACGCCGAGAAAAGCTCCCGCCTACTCATACTTGGGCTCAGTTCTGGAACTTCATTTCCCCTCTGGAATACTAACACGCCCGTCCTGTCTCGCTGTAGCCTAAGTCCCAGCGCGGCTCCTCTTTCCAACGCTTCTGACGGCTTCGCAGCCATTCCTTACCCCTGTAAATCGCTTGTGATCTCCGCCACCGACACTACAGACTCATCCACTAGGATGTCGTCAATGTAGGAATTAGTGGCCCTCTTCATCTTGTCGGCCTTTCCCAGAATGGTCTTGAGGACCGCCGCCATGATCTTCGGTGCAGAGCTCAGCCCGAAACCGAGCCTGGTCAGGCAATATGTCCGGCCCTTATACCTGACCAGCTGATACTGCCAGTGCTTCTCATCTATGTGTAATTGTAAGTATGCCGACTTTAGATCGACGATTGCGGAAGCCCCCGGTATGCGTCTCCACTCACGCAGGGTTTCCCCACAGACATCCGTGACCTCGCCACCCGTGTGGCATGACACGTGCTCGTTCAGCTCCCGAAAGTCCAGTTCCGGCCTCACCTTGTTCTTCGTGGGTTGCGCCACCGCCATTAACGGCAATACTCCGCACTTCACCCCCTCTTTCCAGGGAAGCAGTATGCCCTCCTCAATCCATCTCTCTACCTCTCGCTCCTAATGTCTCCCTTCAATGTGTGTTGATAGCAGCCCACTTTGGTCTTCAGTGTTGGTGGTTCTCCCTTCCAGTACCACTCAACAACCCATCGTTGCCCATCGAACACGGCCTTGAAGTCTTTGTCCTGTACAGTGTAAGCGGGATATTTCTCCTCGCGGGCCTTCTGGTTCTCCTGTCGCGTACTCACAGCGCATACCGATGCGGCCCTGCCAAACGACACATCGACGTTGTTCACTGTGACGCCGCCTAGACGGCCAATTGCATCCATGCCCATAACTACGCCGATCCCATCCACCACGTTGTCGACTACGATGGCAGAAAGCCTTATTTTCTTTCCCCGTACCGCCATCTCCACCTCGCTGCGACCTCGACATTCAATTTTCCTACCGTCGACTGCCCTTACGCTACTCTTCCCTCTTCACCTCTGCGCCACCCCAGCGGTCACCAGTGTCGTCGTACAGCCCGTGTCCACGAGGGCTCGCTGTGGCTTTCCCCTCACGAAAACTTTCACCACGGGCAGCGCCTCTACTCGTAAGGGGCAGCTACCGGCGCAGTAGTTCCCCTTGGATCGTTTCCCTGGTCGCAGCTAGTAGCGATGTGGCTTGGTCACTTACACCGGTAGCATATTTTGTCCGGCCTTGACTCTCTACAGTCTCTCGCCATGTGCGGGCCCTGGCACCTAAAACAGCGACCTCTAAACGTTCGCGGGCGACCCCGTGCCGTGGTTGCCTCCCTTTCACCATTTCGCTGCCGGCTGCCTTGGGCCTCTGTCATTGTTATCGCCGCGACACTCTTCTTGGCATCTTCTGCTATGATGCGGGCTTGCTCCACCAGTGCACGCATCTTCATATCCTTGTAACCCGGGACTTGCTGTAGTTTCACCGCTATGTCGTCTGGAAATCCATTTATGAACGCCAACCGCACCTGATATCTAGCCAACATGGCCAGTCGCCGTATTTCCGCTGCGAAAATGTCAACGCGTTCACCGTTCCATCTAATCCTTGCCAGCTTTGCAAAAGCGGCTAACGGTCCTTCCGCGAACGCTTCCATCATACGCCTCTCAATCTTTTGCGCATCCCTTTGGCTGTGTTCATCCATCTCTAGGAAGAGTGCCAACGCATCCCCCTCAAGGTACAGTGCCATGAGGCCAGCCACATCTTCTATCTTCTGTAAGCTTGCGACCAGCCGGACTTTTCGCAGCCAAGCGACAACATCGCCTTCACCGGTAAATGCTCTAATCGCTTCTCCGCTCATTCGTAATCTTGTCGCCATATCCTAATTTTGTCCTGCGGTAAGTAATAAAAAAACAACAGACTCCTCTATGTTTTTCCAGTAGCTTTGTTTTCGAGAAAGTTCTTTGGCTGGTACCGCTAATCCAATGGCTGGTTTCTCCTCTCCCACGTGCATACAATCTAACTCGTTAACCGGGAGCTCCAAAACTGACGTCCACCACGTTCGCTGAACACCCTTCCGGTCGAGCACCCTTCCGGCCAAGCACTCTTCCGGTCGAGCACTCCCCAGCCTCCGGCCACCGCACACCACACCATACCCACAGTTAGGTTACATAATTGTAATATATATAAATAAGTATGGGCATTTTGTATATCTAGCGATATACGGTAAGTTTATAAATAAACATTTTGAAAGCCTTCAACTATGAATTTGGAACTGATGACGTAGCGCCATCTAGCGCAGAAGCAAAGGGTAGATAACCGTAGACGAGGTCATTTCTGACTTTGCGCGGGCGCGCGTGCCTGTGAAAATGTACTTAGTAGTCATTCTTACCATCACTGTAGAACAACCCCACGCCTACTCTATCCAGGATCACCTACTTCTAAAATCCCGACACACCAGTCATAACCCCTTGTTAGCTGTTTTCATAGTTACCTTCCACGCTATCGGTGGTCATCCTTCCTACTCATTACTCCGTTAAATCCCCCCACCCCACTACACTATTCATACACTCATCATCTCTCTTACCCCTAGTTCGTCCTGTCGTTCATCCCATCGCAGGGTAGAGGGGGATTTTCAGTTAAGCAAATGACCAATAACCTCTCTAGTGTTAATGCCATGAAAAATGCATCCAGTACACCCTGCTGGTTGGTGACAAGAAGAGACCCCATTGTAGAAAGCTCAACAAAGGTGAGCTACAAACGATGACAAGAACTTCGTTGTCAGGGTCCCTGTATCCCTAAACGTTTCGAAAGCTCCTTAAAAAAATTCGCAAACTTCTACATATTTTTGTGAATGTTTTCAAGGGAAATAACTCTATAAATTGTGAAGTAATAGCAAGCTTGGATACTTTTATTAAAACTCGTAAATTTGCATCAGTTCATATACAGAGAATATCAGCGTTTCGTGTATGACCACTGAAAATATGCAGTGCTTGAACGAGAAAGGAGAAAAACGTATTGGGTACACGTAGTAGTTCTTTTGAAGCAGATGATTCACTCTATCTCTTCTTATTATCATTCAGGCGTCACAAAAACACTCATATATCATAAAAATGAAAAATTATAATATAAACAGTTAACATTTCTGAAATCGTGTGTGTGTGTGTGTGTGTGTGTGTGTGTGTGTGTGTGTGTGTGTGTGTGTGTGTGTACAGTAGAAGGAGAATAGATTCCATCACCGAAATCGAACCACGTATATATCGATTTCTGGAAAATCAAACTGCTGATTACACGAAATGTTTAATTACTGTTGTGAACTTCGTTCTCTCACACCTTCACCCTCTACATGCCAGCCCCTACGTCCAATCCATCATCCTACCAATCCTCCACCTCATCCTCGTCCACCAAGAAACATTAACTTGTCTCACTCTCCTCACCACTGCCCATCTCACCTACAACACTGACCTTACCCTCTCTCCACACACACCTCCCCAACCCCCTATCTGTTCTCACCACTGACCCTGAACACGCCACATCTAACCACTATTGCCCCACGGCGTCCTCTACTACTCGTTCTCCTTCACAGACACCCCACACTGTTGTTACCCTACCTCCACATCTACCCTTCTCTGAAGCGGAGCACTCCCTTACTCACCACACCCACAGGCTCCGAGGTTGAACGGTTCTTGCGTCGCCTCAAGCTCCACACATTCTTCCAAGACCCACTATACTCTATTCCAAATACTTGGACAACACCTTCGCCCATTTAGTCCCCCTACCAACCCCCAGGATACCAATCATACCGTTCGTCTCTCCCTCACCTTCTCTACACCATTATCCCTCACAAATACAAGGGAGATAACTCGAATAGTTAAGTCATCCAAGGGAATTAAATTGTAGTGAGACTTTCAGACATGTTCTTGTTTAAGCTAAAGATTAATCGAGCAGACCTAATCAAAAGCACTCCAGCCGTAACCATCCCGTACTTTTCCTGCATGGAAGTACCTAGAACCACATTATCCATTATTTTTTTTAAAGTTAATAAGTCGTGGTTTGAAGGAAATTTGGTTGCTATTTCTAGCAGGTCATGGAAAATCTTTCGTTGGCTTTATATTTAGTAATGCTGGAATACGTTATAAGATTTATAGAAACTTTCGTACATGTGTCCACTTTATTATTAAATTCCTGCAACAGAGTGGATTCCAACAAAAGTACTTTAGGTTCAATTAAACCAGCAATAGATTAAGTCTACCACCCAGAAACATACACTCCATCTGGTTTCCATCTACCCAATTGAACCACAAGGCTTCGGTTGAACAGGACACTTGTCCAAGAAACTACTACACGCTGGAATCGGACATGGAACAATATTAATTGCAAAGCAAACTTATTAACCATGCCTAGAAAAGCAGGCATAAAAGAATGCAGTAAATAAGTTCCATGGATTCTGACATTTTGATGAAGTCATAGGAGCAGCAGCCTTATGTAGTGTCTTGGACAAATTTAGTGCAGCCCAACTCTCTCCAGGATGAAACATAAAGTTGACCTCAGACAGCAAAGAGCTGTAACAAACACTGCAAAGTATTCTATCTTTGTTAATTAGCTGCCTTAAAACACAAGTAATTTGGTGAATTCATTTTCTTTTTAACTTCAAAAGTCAGAAAACCCTGATTTAATTTGTATAAAATAAGACATCATCTGTTTTAATTTTTTTAATAATATTTTATTTTTACAAAATTTTGCAGTTTTAAAATGACTCTCTGAAAATAATAATGAGCCATTTGAAAAAAGAAAATTAACAATCTTTTCTTCAGGTTTCGAAAGTAAACTAAAACCACAATTAAAAAGTCATAAAAATAGATTTCAACAGGAAACAAGACAAAGAAAATATTTATAATAAAATAATAAAAAGTATGAAAAATAAAAGAAATGAAATAAAGTAATTAATTGGTTTCGTGGTGAAAAGGAAATAATTTGCCTCCTGTGGTGGGGTGGGGAGAGTGTATTTCTTTCTTTATAATAAAATTAGATAACAGGGGATTTACCTTCTTTACAAATAGTGTCAATTAGCTAGAAAAATATTTCTATTTAAAATGTGTGTGTGTGGGGGGGGGTTAATTTGATAAGGTAATCAGGAAAATTGAAATTTCTCAATAAAATTTGCTCCTGTTCTAATTCTGGTATAAATTATTTTACTTCTAAGTTGTTTTATACATTTGGATAAACCATAAATAATACATGCATGTGGAATATATATATATATATATATGAAAAGAGTCAGGACCCCGACGGCTGAGCTCCGGCTGTTTCAACAGCTAGATCTAAGTTGTCGAAACGGCCGGAGCTCAGCCGTCAGGGTCCTGACTCTTTTCATATTACCCACTCTACTGCCCTTAGTATCGAGTACTCTGGTGTATTATGGTCCACCTGGTATCTTACCCCACTTTCTTTGTTATATATATATATATAATTATTAATTGTTTCTACTTTTGTCACAATGCTAGCAATTACCCAGTGCATTACTGGTACTTTATTTTGATCGACCCCGTAAGGATGAAAGGCAAAGTTAACCTCGGCGGGATTTGAACTCAGAATGGCAAGGCCGTAACTCTATGCGTCGAAGCATGACGTCCGACCCTCTACCGATACTGCCAATCCACTACCCTTTATATATATATATATAATTATTAATGAAGATCGTTGATACTATTTCAACAGTATTTGACCAACGTCTAATTCACTTAATGAATCTGCCTGAATGCAACTGCAGCTAGCTATTCAGAGTGCACACATCTTAGTTAATAGCAGGTACAGTGGGTGTATTTTGGTAGAGATAAAAGTAAAACTCTCGACTCCTGGACAACATCTATATCTGTGTATATATATATATGTGTGTGTATGTATGTGTGTGTAGGAACTCTATTGTTCCAAACCAAATATGAACTAATAAGGAAATGTGAAAAATCTTTAATTAGAAAGATCAAATGCAAGAGCCAAGTTTTCAATAACATATTTGAAAGAAAAGTTGTTTATACAAAAGTGTGTAAAAAGATAGCATCTGAGAAAACTAGGGATGGTCTATGTGGTGAAATAGTTATGCAAAGAATTCAAATAGTGTAATAATTGTTTCTACTTTAGGCACAAGGCCAGCAATTACTCAGTGCATTACTGGTACTTTATTTTATCGACCCCGTAAGGATGAAAGGCAAAGTCAACCTCGGCGGAATAATAAACTTTGATTTGACGGGGGAAAAAAGATGCAATATAAAAGGTATTATGTTGTTTAACCATATGCTTGCGAGTTTTTCTTATGAACAAAGTAATAGGTACTCAATAGGTTGAGTATAGACGTGTATGTGTATCACAAGGGTAAAAATAGAGTTAAAGTATTAAATTTCCTAGCTTTAGTCCCATGACCAGCAAGATAAGTTGAATCCTCTCATCACAGATATAATCCATAAAACTTTAATACTTAATTCTTTGAGAATGATCAATTATATACAAATACATCAATATATAATGGAGCTCGAGCAAGGGTTTTCACCAGTTTTGTTTTCCTTTATATTTTTTCCATTTACCTTTGTAGAGACATATGAGAAGAATTAACATCATATATATATATTTCGTTTCTGAATTTGTTTAGCAAGATTCTTTATCTGAAAACGTGTGTTGAAACCGATATTGTTATACTTTGGGAGGGTCATGTTGCCAATAAGAAACACATGCACCAGTTGCTTTCACTCCAATTTATTATAAATTTCCGGTTGGTTGGTTGGTTCTACAACCGGACGGTTGTTCATATATTGTCAAAGTTCTTTCGTCACACATTCTGTGACCTCTTCAGTGACTGGGGATTCTTTTCTTTGTTTTGTACCTCTCCTTTTGTTCTGTCCTACGCCATCTTGTTTTTGTGTGTGTTGTGTCACAAAACAAAGAAAAGAATCCTCAGTCACTGAAGAGGTCACAGAATGTGTGACGAAAGAACTTTGACAATATATGAACAACCGTCCGGTTGTAGAACCAACCAACCAACCGGAAATTTATAATAAATTGGAGTGAAAGCAACTGGTGCGGGTGTTTCTTATTGGCAACATGACCCTCCCAAAGTATAACAATATATATATATATATATATACACACATACATAGTGCATAGCAATGCTTTCTTACATCAGTTCATGGATGCAAATTTATAGAAGCACCTAATCACTTATTGACCTTGCCCTCCTCTTAGCAATCATTAATTCTACTTTTGTCAACAATCAAAGGTTTAAAATGGGCAAAATTGCCACAAGTGGATTACATCTTTTAACACATATAAAAGAAAGAAGCTGATAGCCACATCAGACCAAGGAAACTGTTACCATTGCTGATAATACTGCAACCTCTTGGCAGGAGGAGTAATGTGAAATAAAGTATTTAGCTCAAGAAAACAACAGTCAGTCCAGGCTAGAAATCAAACCAACCTTATGATCATGAGTCCAACACATTAACCACTAGGCCATGTGCCTTCACATATATAAAGGGACATAACTGAATACCTCAAAGAATTTAGTTCCAACCCTGTACTATTTCTCCTATCACTATTTTGGTCTTTGTCCTCAAATAACGTTTGAGGCTCATTTTTTTAAATTTCTATTTTTCCCTTATTTATCTTTAATCATTATAGCTACTTCTTTTGCTGGTTTCAGTCCAAAGTGATGCTGGGGCACCACATTGAAGGAATTTAGTTGATTATATTGACCACAGTACTTATTTCCTGTCTGGTATTTTATCAAACTGTTATGTAATGGGTTATTAACAGTAAACGTAAGTACACACATCTATATATTTAGTGTATTGGTGTGTAAAGTTTAGTTACTAATAGTTCACCAGTTTGAGCATTCAATGCTAATATTTGGGTCCAACAACCAATGTGCGATTCTGTTTGGTATTTCACCAGAGTCAGTATCCTTAGAAACAGTGTGTTAATAATAATTAGCAGGAACGAAGTATCATTATATCATCATTACATTTATTCACACGTGATGTTTTTTGCATGAATAAACATGTTATATTGATACTTCATTCCTGCTCATTATTATTATTATTATAGTGATGCCCTGATTAACTTTTTCAAATTTCATTTGAAAAGGAAAATCAGGGTAGAGAGGGAGGTGCTCTCTTCCCAGCATTTTGTTGAAAGATGGGTGAGAGAGGCAAGAATGGCCCGAGTGAATGGACCTACTCTGAGTATATGCCTGTAAATTGAAGGTGGAAAACTGGGAGAGGGCACTTGCCCTGGTGGTCAGGGTCACCGTGGCTTTTTTTTTTTTAATGGGCTTTCTCCACGATGGCCCTCGGAAGTCTCCCCCCTATTGGGGAATTTTTTCATTGTTCTTTTTTTGTTACATCCTGTTTTTTTGTTTTTTAACACGCAGAAAAGCCCATTTGTACCATCCTGTAATGTCCTTAATGTCTACTTTGTGTAAACCCGTGTGGTTAATAAAGAAAGCATTATTATTATTATTATAATATACATACATATGTGTGTATATATAATGGGCTTCCACAAATTTTCTGTCAAGACATTGATCAACTCAAGGTTTTAGAAGACACTTGTCTAAGGTACTACTCAGCACGACTGAACCTGAAGCCATATTGTTGTGAGGAAAACTCCTTAACCACATAGCCATACCATTCCTAAGCTTGTCTGCTGAATGACTTTAAAAAGTAGCTTCAAATTTAGAACTTAGTTATAATATTGATTTCTAACTTAGGCACAAGGACAGCAAATCTAAAGGGCAAAATTTATTAAATCAACCTAGTACTTCACGTCAAGCCTAGAACGATGAAAGACAAAGTTGACTGTTGCTGGATTCGAACTCAATGTAAAGATTCGGAACAAATATTGCAATGTTATTTTATCTGACACTCTTTCAATTCTGACAATCCAAGACCTTGTTAACGACCAATACTTCTAACACTGCCACAAAGCCAGCAATTCTAGGGGAACAGGGGAAATCGATTATATCGACCCCTATACTTTATTTTATTGACCCTGTAAGGATAAAAAGCAAAGTTGACCTCGGCGGGATTTGGACTCAATATGTTGAATGACGTGACTAAATGCAGCAAAGCATTTTGTCTAACTCTCTATTGATTGTTAATGAACAATAAATATTACAATAATTTTCAAGCAAGACCACACTATATTTGGGAGTTGTCTCCCGTACAATCTGGATAAAAATATGAAAATAGGTTTGGAACTCAGGAGCCAGAACAAATACAGCAATGGTATTTTATCCAATGCTCCTCCAATTCTGGTAATCCACAATTAATTGTATTATTGAAGCAAAAAGAAAATAAAAGTATATAAAAAAGTGAGGAGAGGTGAAAGAAGAAACAAACAAAAGAAAAACTTCACTACACAAAGAATATTTAAAAGTGAATTTTAAATTTTTTTTTATTCATTTCTTCCCAAAATATAACTGAAAACAATAATAATGTAATGTTTCTAATTTAAGCACAAGGCCATTAAATTTGGGAGGTGAGGAAAATCAATTACATTGACCCCAGTGTATTACTGGTACTTTATTTTATCCACCCCGGAAGGATGAAAGGCAAAGTTGACCTCAGCAGGATTTAACACCAGAACATAGAGCCAGAATAAATATTACAAAGAAATTTTGTCTGGTGCTCTAACGACTGTCAACCCACCAATAATAATGATAATAGTAGAAGAGGAAGAATGGTTTCTAATTTAGGCACAAGACAAATAATTTGAGGAGATATGAAAGTCAGATTGAACCCAGTAGTTGACTGGTACTTTATTTCATCAACCATGGAAGTATGAAAGGCTTTCCTTACTAGCAAGTGTTGGTTGGGATTACATAGACCAAGTCAAGTACTGAAGCAGGGCCACTGATCTCCCAGACAGGCCAGAGATCTACACCTCACCTTGGTAGGATTTGAACTCTGAATGTAAAGGGCTGTAACTAAATGCTTCAAAACATTTTGTCAAACACTTTAATGATTCTGCCAATACACTGATCTCACTAATAATGTTTTGACCTCAGCCACAGAATTTGTGAAAAAGATTAATTCATTCAATAGACTCTTAGTGCTTAATTTTTGGACCCCAAACTGTAAATGGACATAACTAAATCTTTCTACAGGTTCTGGCAAGTCTCTTGAGAATGCTGATAATTATTTCTAGCTTTGGCACATTTGGAAAAGGGTGTAGTCAATTACTGTAGACCCAGTATATGACTGGTACTTATTTTCTCAACTCCAGAAAAATAAAAATATAAGTTATGCTTGGTAGGATTTTAATTCAGAATGTAAAAAAGTAATAATCGTAATAATAATAATGAATTCTTACATAGGCACAAGGCCAAAAATTTTGGGGAAGAATTCAGTTAATAACAGTGACCCCCTGTAATTGACTAGCATTTTGTTTTATTGACCACCGGAAGACTGAAACCAAGAGTTGACCTCAGAAAGTAAAGAGTTATGACTAACTGCCACAAGGCATTTTGTCTGGTGTTCTAACAATTTTGCCAATAATAATGTTTCTATATTTGGCACAAGGCTAGAAATTTAGGAGAAAAGAAAAGTCGGTTAAATTGAGCCCAATATTTTACTGGTACTTTATTTTATTGACTCTGGAAGTATGAAAGGCAAGGTTAATCTTAACAGGATTTGAACTTAGAATGTAAAGGGCCGTAACTATATATTGCAAAGCATCTTATCAAATCTCTAATAATTCTGCCAGCCCAGTGGTTGTATCTAAGTCAATAATCAAGGTAATAATTATTAATTCAGACACAAGGCCACAAAGTAATTATAGTCAACTGTAAGAAAGGGAAGAAAAAAGAATAGTATAATAAAAATAAACTGAAGATATGTATTTGGTGGGGTAGGGGATGTTATATCAATGATTTGTAGTGGATGGAGGCACACAGAGGAAGTACTGAAGACTGATTCTTCTCATCACAAGTCTCTTTACAGTCCTCTACTTTCTTGGCTGTTGAATTGGATACTGTTGTTGCATAGGACGTTTCTCGTGTATAGGTAGTGGCTTATCATGGAACGTCTTGTTCACTTCAGGAAAATCACGATCACCCTAAACAATGATAGAATAACATTTTTCTTTAAAAATTCAGATTTAAAAACAAAGAAAAAAAATCACAAAACTATGTAAGCTAATTCATTTGATACTAAACTACCCCTGGTTCTACAATACAAGCTGTTTAGTTTAAACTATTTATATTTATTTAAAAAGATCAATACATCACCAAACATTATTTGCATAATATATTTATATATTAAAATATATATATTTCTAATCCAAATACGATTTGAAGATGAAAAGTTTTATTGAGCAAATATTGATTAAATGTAAATCGATAAACATTCTAGAAAGGAATCATGACATCTTTAACTTTCAGCTAATTACAATTATGATAATATATATTATATATACAAATCTATTTTAAATAACAATGCAGATATTTAAAAATGGAAAATGAAAGAAAGGGCAAGGACTCTGGGGTCACAGGAGAAAGAGAGGTGGAAGGGGAGGCTCTAGGCCTGGGGCAAGGTGGTGTTGGCAACAACCACCCCACCTTGCAGGGATCCTTCCTCAGGCGGGCTGCTGATGTTCCTATCTTGCGGAGGAGCTCGATAGTATGGGGTCCCAGTATGCCTGAGGTGTCAACAGCGACCAGTGCAGAGAGGAAGCGGCCAGACAATCCCTGGAATTTGTTTGTCTTCCTTTCCGCTGCATTGTGGCTGCAGTACCGAGGTTTGTGGCTCAAGTGACCAAGTTGGAGGCGGAGAATGTGTCACATGTGTCATCCCATGGGAATTCTGTGAGGGCCTGCTGATGCCAGTGGTTATGGGAAGTCAGCTGTGTCCAGGCTCTCATTGAGTGGCATGTTGGGGGAACTGGCCTGCACTATAGCGGCAAGCCAGTGAGTACAGGCCGAAGTTGTCAACAACTGCCCAGTAACGGTATTTATGTGGCTCACACACGCGGAGGCTGAGGCTTTGGGCCCCTCCGATGCAAGTGCACTCATCAAGAAGGGTACTGGTTGATGAGGAGGGCACCGAATTGAGCCACATGCTGCTGTTTGGCTGTGAAGCGGAATAGAGGCAGGCAAGGTGGTGTTAGTCCAAGCCAGAGTCCCTGAAGGAAGACCTGCATTTGATGTCATCTCAGTTATGTTGGACATTTGTAATGCTGGGGAAGAGAGAGGCATTCGCCTGTCCAGTCAGTCAGAGCCTGTTTGAGCTCTGAGGCCACGTCATATTCAGTTGTCTTGCTGAGGATTATATGAGCTGATCTGGGAGTGAGGGTGCAGGTTGTAACAAAAGCCAATATATAAAAATCAGATATTTTAACAAAAAAAAAACAACAAAAAAACTTAATTACATTAAAAATTAAGTGAAGCACATTAGAACAAGAAATATGACCATAAAAGGATTAATGTAAACTGGAGGTTTTACTGTATATATTTATTAAATATACTCAAGTTGAATTTAGACTACGTTTTGAGATTAAATTTATAGGGCCAATTATTATATGGATTTTACTTTAAAGGGGCTGAAATTCACACAATCCAAAGTTCTGTATACATAAGTAGAAGACCCAATAGTCTAACACTACAATCCAAAGTACCATATAAGTAGAGGACCCATAGAGTTTAAATGAAAATAAAACAATAAATTACAGTAATAATTCCAATATTTCTCATCATCATTGTTTTAACATCTTTCCTTACTAGCAAGGGTTGGACAGGACTTCATAGACCAAGTCAAAACTGAAGTGGGGTTACTGATCTCCCAGACAGGCCACAGATCTGCACCTCACTTATGTATGATCTCATGTTCTACCAAGTAAACAGGAGAGGCTGTCATATCTTTGACACAAATAAGGGTCCTCCCAACTCTTTGTTTGGCAAGTTTTCTGTGGCTGGATACCCCCCTATCACCAACCACTTTACAGCGTATAATTAAAATACGCATTAAAATCCAAATTTGGGAGCAAATAATGAGGAGTAGGGGGTGACTGTTGTATATACTGTATTCGTACGGGAGATGTGTTCAGAAGAAATAACAAAACAAAAACATCAATGAAAAATTAAAAAAATAGATAACTAAATAAAAGCAATACCTTTATCACAGCACCTGATACAATCAATGTTTGGTTCTTCTTGTCAGATTTTGGACTGGAAAACAAAAGTAAAAATGTAAATATATATCTATATATATACCTTTAAATGACTTGTACCACATGAAATCATATTAGCAAGACATTCTTGAAACGTGCGTAACTACACTAAGGCTGCATCACATTAAAAATTAAAGTCTTTTCTCTAATACTGAAAATGTTCACAACAGTATCCACCAGGAAAAATACTATAAACATTTGCACTAACCCCGTACTTAAACATTTTCTGCTAAATCATTACATGATGTTAATGAAATAACTGTTTTTTCATTACTAAGCAGATATTTAAAAGATTACATAACAAAAATGTCTAAAATAAAATTATGATAGTTTTGTATCTTAAATGTAAGGAAGTTTCAGATGATGTAATCTCAAAAGGGTTAAACTTACACTGTGACTAGCACATGCCTTCAAAAAAGGTAAATTCAATCCTAACAAAATTTGAACTCAGAATGCAGAAAGTCTTAACTAAATATACCACACAGCATTTTGTCTGACACTCTACTGATTCTACCAATCCACCAATCTTTAGCAACCAAATAATAATAATAGCCTTACCTGACACCATACTGTTCCAGCTCTTCAGGAGTGAGTTGAGCATCCGATACCTTAGAATCTGTTGGTCGTTTATGTTGGACAATTCTCATGCCTCCTGCTTTAACTGTTAAAGAGATTAACACATAAATATAATTATATTTAAACATTAGACCTTCTTACAATGTTTTATATACAACAGATAAAACTGACCCCCAAGCTGACCACAATGTTATTCTCCTTAAAAGAAACAGACCCTTAATTAATGATGGAGTCACAAAGGCAGCCTCCTATCATAGTGTGACTTAGGCATTTTAAACTTGGTAGTGTCCATTCCTCTGCAGGTCTGGACACTATCAATTTCTTTCAGAAAAGAGAGAACGCGAGAAAGTGATAAAGAGAGATAGAGGAGCAATTAACTTCAATACTGGACTGGTATTTTATTTATCAATCTCAAAAGGATGAAAGACAAAATTGATCTTGGTGAGATTTGAATTCATAGTGCACTTAGCCAGAACAAAACTGAGGCATTTAATCTGAAGCCCCAACAACTGTCAATTCACTATCTTAGACAAGGAGATTATCTGTTTCCAGGGCTGAATTAAGTCCTTTTGAGGCACTTTATAGATGAACTCTTAATATCCTGTAATGATTTAGCAGAAAATGTCTAAAAAAAATTCTGTTAATTGAAATATTTATAGTGGAATAATATTTATATGGAAGCTAAAGGACCCCACAGCCAGAAATAAATTTCAAAGCATATTACTTGATGCTTTCGACAGTAAGGAAGAGCATTTAGAGTCGGACAATATAGAGGGACAGTGGGAATTTCTGAAAGCAAACCTGCTGATGGCGACAGACGAAGTCTGTGGCTGGAGCAGGCCTGTAGGCAGGAGGAGAGTAACATGGTGATGGAACAGTAAGGTGGAGGGGTCAATTAAGGCCAAAAAGCAGGCTTGGAAAGTATGGCAGGATGGGGGAAGTAGAGAAGACTATCAAGTGGCCAGGAGGGAAGCTAGGAGACAAGTGTACTTCGCAAGAAGGGAAGCAGAGGAAAGAAAGTTCAAGCATGTTCTACAACGCGAGGACCAAAAACGTGAGGTGTTCAGGATTGCGAGGCAATGCGTCAAGGAAAACCGTGATATTGTCGGGGAGAAGTGTGTACTTGATGATAACGGCGTACTTGCCATCACCGACGCTGATAAGAAGGTAGCTTGGAAGTGTCACTATGAAAGGCTACTAAATGAGGAGAATAAATGGGAGAAAGACAGTCTCCCCCACATCGACCCAATAGAGGGACCAGCAGTGTTAGTCGAGGGGAGTATAATAAGTAATGCAATCAAGGATATGAAGACGGGTAAGGCGGCTGGGCCTTCGGAAATAGTTGCTGAGATGCTGAAGGCATCTGGCACGGTGGGACAAACCATGGTCACCCGCATAGTTAACCAAGTCGTACAGAATGGGGTTGTTCCGAAGGACTGGCATAGCAGCATCATCGTTAACTGTTATAAGGGTAAAGGAGATGCCCTAGATAGGAGTAACTATAGAGGCATTAAATTAATCGACAAGGTCATGAAGGTCACGGAAAAAGTAATAGCGCAACTAATCAGAGAGAGAATTGACCTAGATGAAATGCAGTTCGGGTTTGTGTCAGGCAAAAGTACCACAGACGCTCTTTTCATTGTACGACAACTACAGGAGAAGTACCTAGCTAAAGGTAAACCCCTCTACTTAGCTTTTGTCGACTTGGAGAAAGCCTTCGACAGAGTCCCCCACTCCATTATCTGGTGGGCTCTTAGAAAACTAGGCGTTGACGAATGGCTTGTGAGAGCTATACAAGCCATGTATAAAGAAACAGTCAGCAAGGTTAGAATTAACAACGAATATAGTGAAGAGTTTAGCGTAAAAGTTGGCGTCCATCAGGGCTCTGTTCTCAGCCCCCTACTATTTATTATTGCCCTTCAGGCTATAACAGAGGAGTTCAAGACCGGCTGCCCATGGGAACTCCTATACACAGACGACCTGACACTCATAGCTGAATCTATGGCCGAGCTAGAGAAGAAATTCCAAACATGGAAGCACGGCCTAGAATCAAAAGGACTTAAAATTAACCTGGCTAAGACTAAAGTTCTAGTTTGTAGGAAAGAAAATAAGGCGGCGGTCCCTTCTGGGAAATGGCCATGCTCAGTGTGTAGGAAGGGCGTAGGTAGAAACTCCATTTTATGTCCCAAATGCAAAGTATGGGTGCATAAAAGATGTAGTGGGATCACAGGTAAGCTAACTAAGAACATAGATTTTACATGTGGCCGGTGCTCTGGTGCAATAAGTAGCAGCAAGTGCCCACAAAATACTAGCTCTTTCAATTGCGCAGAGGGTTCTATAGAAATAGTGGACAGCTTCCGTTACCTGGGTGACAAAATCAGCAGTGGGGGAGGGTGCTCTGAAAGTACAGTAGCTAGAGTCAGAACTGGATGGAAAAAGTTCAGAGAGCTTATACCACTATTAGCCGCTAAAGGGTTCTCCCTAAAAATGAAAGGCAGGCTGTATGATGCCTGCATACGAAAGCAATGTTGCATGGCAGTGAGACCTGGGCATTGTGTGCAGAGGATATACACAGACTAGAGAGGAACAAAGCTTGCATGCTCCGCTGGATGTGTAATAGTAATATACGTGAACGGCAAAGCATAAACGAACTAAGGGAAAAATTAGAAATAAGAGGGATCAGGCCGAAACAAATGAGATCGTGTAGGTGTCACGACAAAAAAAACACACAGTCCACACTGTAATGTGGCCGTGTAGGCAACACGGTAAAAACCTGCCAGACAGTCCTATGCGAGCAAGACAATCACTCTTGCCTCAAGTGGGAATACCCCCGTCCAAACCCATGCAAGCGTGGAACACGGACGTTAAACGTTGATGATGATGATGATGATGATGATATCTTTATTAATGGAAAATTGTGAAAAATTTGCAGTTTTAGAGTATAGACCTTAATTTCTAATGTGGTTTCATATGGTAGAGTCAGTTAAGAGTTGAGTGTAGAAGACATAGTGCTGATAGGCTGACATCAGAACAATTTAGTTATCTGTTATGGTGACAATATGCCACATGTTTTGTCCCTGTTTGATAAATAACAGCAATAGATCCATTACATGATTGTTGCTGTTTAGTTCCAGAAAAAAATCATAAACAAATCTATTTCAGATAACAACACTACAGATATTTAAAAATGGAACATGAAAGGAAAGTTAAGGGCTCTTGGGCCACAGAAGAATGGGAGGGTGATGGGCTCTAGGCCTAGGGTGCGGCGGTGTTGGGGAAACACCCTGCAGACAAGAACACAAAGGCATTTCCGCAGACAATGGCCAGCAGCTGCAACAGCCACCTCACAGGGCTGCTGCTATCTTGTGGAGGAGCTTGGCAGTGCGGGGTCCAAGTATGCCTGGACCAGTGTAAAGTGACCAGACAATCCTCGCGGTCTTGTCCGCTGGGCACTGCCCCAACACCACTGCACCCTAGGCCTAGAGCCCACACACCCCATTCTTCTGTGACCCTAGAACCCTTGCCTTTCTTTTCCTTTTCCATTTCCATTTTTAAATATCTGTAGTGTTATCTGAAATAGATTTGTTTATATTTATTTTTATTTCTATTAATAAAACGTTTGTATTAAAAACCCCGTAGTTCAAGACTGCATTCTGTTTTTATTATAATTTGAGCAACTTGCAACTAAATGTTTTAATTGTTAACCCTTTCATTGCTATATTTCTAAAGAAACACACTGATTGTGGTTTTCAAATCATTTTGAAAATAATCAAGGATTTGGAGGGATTTATTAATATAACAAACTTTCTCATTAATTGGTGTTTGGAATATAGTTAGTTTCTTACATAAAATTATAATGGGAGGATTTTAGATAATATAAACACTTTAAAACAAACAGTGTTGTATTATAGAACCAGGGGTAGTTTCAGGCAGATTACTATCAAAAGGGTTAAAAGTAAGGATTTTATTTAAATCTCTGGAAGACTGGAACAAGGAAACTATGCTTTCTTTGGTTTTTCCATTGCTGATACTATCTGTTGGTCACAACTCCTGTAGGTATTTCTTCACTTTAAATGACAAAATGATAACTGGTTACAAAACTAGCCAGGAATAATCTAGCAACTAGTTAAACAACTGAAGCGAGCAGATGTTTAGCTAATTTTAGGTTTCTATAGTGGCGAGAGAATTTTTAATTACCAGTGAACACACTAACTGAACTTGAAGTCATATGCATTGAATCATTCAGTCAGTTGTATAAGAGACACAATTATTTAAAGCAAAGTAACTGGTTTAATTTAAACCTGAGACCTGTTTGATAATACAATTCTGTTCTAATTAAAAACAATATTACAAGAACATTTATTATATAATGCATTATTTTCATTATAACACATTTTACATACATTTTGAATTATTCACAAGCCAGAATTTTCAGTGATACCACCACCATAATTTTACATGAACTGAACAAATCTTCTCCAGCACAGTATCTCATCTACTACTTGCTGCAATCCCTTATTTCCTTTATGAAGTTTAGCATCTTGAGATCAGTCTTCACCACCTCTTCCACAATTGCCATCATCTTCGATATGCATCACATGTCTGTACCAGCAGTCTCCTCTCTTGCACACTATAGCTAATTCCTGTCATACCCAGTTTTTCTCTTTGATTATTAATGTATTATCAACACTACACATCCAGTAGAATAGACTTTCTTTCAATCCTTCACACATAAGCATTATACAGTCTGCTCTTTATTAAAAGAGGAGTTCTTTTGTTGTCAGCAGACGTGATAACAGCAAGAACTGTTTCCACCCTGTTCTTACTCTGGTTACTATGCTTTCAGAACACTATCACTTAAGTAACCTAGGTAACAGAAACTGTCAACCACTTCTAGAGGCCTTTCCAATCAATTAAAAGAACTTCATTTCATGGGTGTTCTTACTACTAAATTCTTCTCTATCAATTCCACTGTGGTGCTACTGCTCCTCTTGTATACCTACAGCTTACATAGGCTACACAATATGAAATTACAACCTACTCCTTTTCTGCCTATTGGGCAAGACCACTTCCCATGTTGGCAGAAGAGTCCTGTTTTCTTGTAAAACAAAAGTTGTCTTTGCTAGATTCTTGCTTCTGCATCCAACATTCTACTGTTTTTCTTACTATGAGTCATGTTTAAGAAAAATTAAAAACAAAGTTGAGGATAAACGGTTTAATCTAGAAAAGGAATGGGGTGTGTCTGATTTGAAGGATGTTTAGTATAAAGTTTTGGATGAAGTTTGAATTTATATGCATTAAGAAAGCAGCTGCGAATTAAAGAAACCATATGTTGCCAGCAACAGAAGAATGTGTCACTGCATTTGTTAGAGAGTGGTGAAAATTGTGAGAATTAGGTGAAAACTGCTAGTAAAGACTGGTTTTAGTTGAATAACATAGGCATAGGAGTAAAATAGGTTTGATTGCCTTCATTTTCTGTTTAGAAAAACATTAAAAAGCAACTTTCTGAAGTAAGGATGTGGATTTATTCAATCTAATAATTTTAAGATATACAGAATTTAAAATAAAAAAAAAAAATTTATTAATTTAACTTAAAACCAATTGGCCAAGTAAAAATTGGAAATGATGACATTCATGCCTTTCCCCAAGGGAATAACAATGACTCATAGGTAAAGGGAAAATCTTAATATAGATTAGGTATTTATAACTTGAAATATTCACAAATTTAAATATCAAATATGAGAAAAACTAGTATAAAAAACATCTTAACCCTTTTGTTACATTTCTTTGATTTTCAAATACTCTTCAAAATAACATTTTGAAAGGATTTAGTAATATAACTTTCTCATTATCAAGTTGGTGTTTGGAACATAACTTAACAAAGGTTCTTACATGGAGTTAAGATGGAAGTTTTTAGAAGCACCCAGTCCACCCTGTAAAGTTGGTGACATGACAAAAAGCACAGTCCAACCTGCCAGTTGGTCATTTGGGTACCATGATAAAAAGCACCCAGTCCATGCTGTAAATGTGGTTGGCATTAGGAAGGGCATCCAGCTGTAGAAACCAAGCCAGAAACATGAGCAAGAAGGTAATTTGATTGAACATGTATCACAAAGGGAGAATTCATCTAAACCATGCTAGTGTGGAAAAATGGACATTAACCCTTTAGCACTTAAACTGGCCATATCCAGCCAGAATTCTCTCACCTCTTTCTATTTAAACAGATCATAACTGGCAGCTCATACTGACATTAAGGTATTGTTCTCAAAATAAATTATATCAAAATCTCGTAGATTTGATATTATGTGAGATAAAGTATTTACTGAGAAAATGCAAAAGTAAATATAGAGTAATGTAAATGCTATAGATGATGATGATGATAAAAACTTTAAAACAAATAGTTTTGTATTGTAGAACTAGGGGTATTTTCAGGCTGTTTGGTATCAAAAGGGAAATATAATTCTCTCATTATTTGTTCTTGGAAGATCGTAAAACTACATGACACAATCAAACTACTTATCTAAATCTAAAAATTACATTATAAGTAGGAAGGGCAAAAAAACACAAAATTTAAAAAAATTCAATTAACTATCAGAGATAAAACTTTAGAATTAAAAAAAAAAAAAGGAAAGAAAACTGTCAGATAAAATGGAAAGACATTTTATTATATGCTAAAAATAGAAACAACACGCAACACAAACTCATATTTTTGTGTGAAACAAACACCCTAGACTGCAGTTGAATTAATTGTTCATAGCATATAAATTCTATGGCCCACGTCTCTGAACATAGCAAGGACAATGATTCAGTTCCACAAACAAGCTTCTTTAACTCTTTTAATACCAAACCTCTTTCTATGATATAATACTGCTGGTTTTAAAGTGTTTACATTAATATTTATCTAAAAACTCTTCCATCATAATTTCACGTAAGAAACTTTGTAATGTTATGTTTCAAAACCCTTATCTAAAAACTCTTCCATCATAATTCTATTTAAAAAACTTTATGCTATGTTATGTTCCAAAACTCTTCCATCATAATTTTATAAGAACCTTTATGTTCAAAACTATTATCTCTTCTATCATAATTCTATGTAAGAACCCATTATGTTATGTTCCAAAAAACAGATAATGAGAAAGTTAGTTACATTACTAAATCCCTCAAAACTCCTCATTATTTTCAAAATTATTTTAAAAACATAGGCCATGTCTTTCATTAGAAATATGATAATAAAAAGGTTTATTATTAATATAGAGCCTAGGTATTTAGAGAAGTGCAGACATACTGCATTGTATAATCACGTAAAATACACAAAGCTAAGTCGGAGCATTGCCTCTGCATTGTGTATGTACGTGTAGCAGTTGCAGAAAATCTACAGTTTGAAAGTGTAAGTAAACTACAGTAACATCATACACCGACACACGGAGTGAGGGACAAGTAGGTGGTAGTGATGGTAAAGAGAGTATCATATTAAAACCAGACTATGACTCATCTAGTACATGGTCCAGAAGAGAGAAACTTTTCTACAACATACTACTAAGAATATATACATGTATTCAGTATCTACTTTATAGCAAAATATTAGGCAAGATCACTTCTCAGAAACCAGTACCAGAAGGGTCTAGGTAGTGTCTATCCCAAGCATAGAGGATCAAGATTACTTCTCTGACCCCTCAGAAGGGTCTAGGCAAAGTCTCTCCTGAACCCAGAGGCTCATCAAGCCAGTGCTTATCCCAGCCTCACTGGTATTAAGCAACTGAGAGTACAAGACTTTCCCCTGGAGAGGACACCAGACCATCACAGGTTTAATTCCCCAGCTGATAGTGATACTCATTTACAGCTGAGTATACTGGAACAATGTGAAATTAGATGTTTTGCTCAAGAATACAACATGCCACCCTAATACCCTAATCACTAGGCCCCACATCAAGGGTGTAGGTAGACAATCCAATACGGAGTCCAAGCAATGGGTACTCAAGAGTTATTGATAGAAGTGTCACTTCAATAGAATATATCCTATTCTCCCTAAATTAGACTCAAGAATACAAACTAAAACATAAATATTTAATCTGGGCCAGCTGTGAAAGAGTGTCTATGTAGTTGTTTAACCTGTTAACAATAAGAGTCAATTTTCCCTCAAATAACATACTACTGTGTTAGAATAAATATGCTGTATCCCTAAAGATCATAAGAGGCAACTGAAGGGGTTGACACTATGAATGACAGCCGACCAAAAAAACATTGGCTCAAAAAGGACCCTGCGTTGAGCATGAAGCCTGTTATAGAGCCCACAAAACTAACCCATACTTTAGTAGAGAAAATGGTTTTATAAAGCTTATTGCTGTTATTTGAGTTAAAAAGGAAGGATATAGTACACAATGTAGTTGTAGATATAGAAATAGAATAGTGACAGGTGAAAAGCCTCTACTATTAGGTCTGCTTAATCAGGGATAGCCTAGGGGGTAAAAAATATGTTGATTAAATGCTTTGTACAATTAATCATAATTCTATATCAGAAAGACTGGTTAGGGATAGTCAACAACAATAATAATAATTCTTACATTGGTACAAAGAGTGGGGTTAAGCTTCTTGATACCAAACCACCTATAAAGAAAGACATTCAAGTTGTGGTCATCCAGTCTTTTTAGAAGTAACCCAAGCTGTTGTATCCATTGTATCTTTTACTTATTCAACCCTTTTGACACCAAACAGCTCCTAGTCCTAGTCATAGGTATTTGTGTGTCTATTAGGAAGAGGACAAGTTAGGAGAAGCAACTTGCAGATGTGTTCAACATTCAGCTGATTTTAGATTGATAAACATAAAAAAGAAAATTATAAAAAAAATATATTGATACAACACTACTCCCTAGTGTTGGAGATCTACATGATAAGTGCACCCAGTACAATCTCTAAAGTGGTTGGTGATAGGAACAATATCTGCCAAACAAAGGGTTGGGAGCATTCTTAAGTTGTGTCAAGGGCACGACAGCCTTCATAATGCTGGTGCCATGATAACATGCACTTGATAGAGTGCAGGAAAATATATGAGTGAAATGTAGGCCTCTAGTCAGTCTGAGCACTCAGTAGAGATCTGGACATACACGAGTGAAATGCAGACCTCTGGCCCATCTGAAAGGTCAATGGCTCCGCTTGAGTACTGATCCAGTCTGTGACAACCTATTCAATTCTTGCTAGCAGAGGTAACGGATGTTAAATGATGACTGCTAGCTAGTGGAATCTTCACTGTTGAAAACTTTCAGGCTATGTCCTTGGGTTATAGGATACCTTCTTTCCTCCCACCAGCCTTGAAAACCCTGATAAATGGTGATGGATACTGTCCTTTCTTCCCTGACTAAACAGTGAAATAATTAAAAGCACAAGTGTTTATCTGTTCAAATCTTACACTAAAATAGTCTACCAAAGCATTCTCCAATATCATTCTTTACAATCATTCAATGAAATCTTTATGTAATATAAAGACAGAAGAAGACAGGCATTGTTATCTTATTTCCATCAGCGATCTTAGTACTGTAAATCTGGTGATAAGTGGAATGAAAACAAAAATGCCTTAAGTGGCTAATAAAATGGTTATTTGTTGCAAGTTGAGCTGAATTTATGAGCTTTTTTATCTCTCTAGAAATAGACAGATATTTATCATGTGACTTATACAGGCACACATTGAAATATTGCGGGTCAACAAAGCTTTGTTAGAGAACAGTAGACAACAATCCTGTCAATCAACTGGACAGATTAGATAAAATAAACTCAGGTGGAAAATGTCATGTCACACTTTATGAGAATAACTGCCACATCAATATGTTATTTCAAAACAATATTGAACAACTTTATTATACATATATGAGGTAATGCTAGGGCCATGACAAAAGCACCCAGTCCACCGTGTTGGGTGGTAGTGCCAGACTCACAATAAAATGCTCCCAATACATTTAAAGTGCCTAACATTAAGAAGAGCGTGAACCCAAGCTACCAGTACAGTGAAGTGGCGGGTGTTAGGAAGGGCACCCAGCCACAGAACCCAAGCTAGCAGTACAGTGAAGCGGCTGGTGTTAGGAAGGGCACCCGGCCACAGAACCCAAGGTACCAGTACAGTGAAGTGGCTGGTGTTAGGAAGGGCACCCGGCCACAGAACCAAAGCTACCAGTACAATGAAGTGGCTGGTGTTAGGTTAGGCACCCGGCCACAGAGGCCAAGCTACCAGTACAGTAAAGTGGCTGAGATTAGGAAGGGCACCCGGCCACAAAACCCAAGCTACCAGTACAGTAAAGTGGCTGGTGTTAGGAAGGGCACCAAGCCACAAAACCCAAGCTACCAGTACAGTGAAGTGGCTGGTGTTAGGAAGGGCACCAAGCCACAGAACCCAAGCTACCAGTACAGTGAAGTGGCTGGTGTTAAGAAGGGCACCCGGCCACAGAACCCAAGCTAACAGTACAGTAAAGTGGCTGGTGTTAGGAAGGCAACCCGGCCACAGAACCCAAGCTACCAGTACAGTAAAGTGGCTGGTGTTAGGAGAGTCACCCAGCCACAGAACCCAAGCTACCAGTAGAATGAAGTGGCTGGTGTTGGGATGGGCACCAGGCCACAGAACCCAAGCTACCAGTACAGTAAAGTGGCTGGTGTTAGGAGGGGCACCCGGCCACAGAACCCAAGCTAACAGTACAGTAAAGTGGCTGGTGTTAGGAAGGGCACCAAGTAACAGAACCCAAGCTACCAGTACAGTAAAGTGGCTGAGATTAGGAAGGACACCAAGCCACAGAACCCAAGCTACCAGTAGTGAAGTGGCTGGTGTTAGGAAGGGCACCCGGCCACAAAGCCCAAGCTACCAGTACAGTAAAGTGGCTGGTGTTAGGAAGGGCACCCAGCCACAGAACCCAAGCTAACAGTACAGTAAAGTGGCTGGTGTTAGGAAGGGCACCCGGCCACAGAGCTCAAGCTACCAGTACAATGAAGTGGCTGGTGTTAGGAAGGGCACCAAGACACAGAACCCAAGCTACCAGTACAGTGAAGTGGCTGGTGTTAGGAAGGGCACCAAGCCACAGAACCCAAGCTACCAGTACAGTGAAGTGGCTGGTGTTAGGAAGGGCACCAAGCCACAGAACCCAAGCTACCAGTACAGTGAAGTGGCTGGTGTTAAGAAGGGCACCCGGCCACAGAACCCAAGCTAACAGTACAGTAAAGTGGCTGGTGTTAGGAAGGCAACCCGGCCACAGAACCCAAGCTACCAGTACAGTAAAGTGGCTGGTGTTAGGAGAGTCACCCAGCCACAGAACCCAAGCTACCAGTAGAATGAAGTGGCTGGTGTTGGGATGGGCACCCGGCCACAGAACCCAAGCTAACAGTACAGTAAAGTGGCTGGTGTTAGGAAGGGCACCAAGTAACAGAACCCAAGCTACCAGTACAGTAAAGTGGCTGAGATTAGGAAGGACACCAAGCCACAGAACCCAAGCTACCAGTAGTGAAGTGGCTGGTGTTAGGAAGGGCACCCGGCCACAAAACCCAAGCTACCAGTACAGTAAAGTGGCTGGTGTTAGGAAGGGCACCCAGCCACAGAACCCAAGCTAACAGTACAGTAAAGTGGCTGGTGTTAGGAAGGGCACACGGCCACAGAAACCAAGCTACCAGTACAGTAAAGTGGCTGGTGTTAGGAAGGGCACCAAGCCACAGAACCCAAGCGATCAGTACAGTGAAGTGGCTGGTGTTAGGAAGGGCACCCGGCCACAGAACCCAAGCTACCAGTACAGTAAAGTGGCTGACGTTAGGAATGGCACACGACCACAGAACCCAAGCTACCAGTACAATGAAATGGCCGGTTTTAGGAAGGGCACCAAGCCACAGAACCCAAGTTACCAGTACAGTGAAGTGGCTGGTGTTAGGAAGGGCACCAAGCCACAGAACCCAAGCTACCAGTACAGTGAAGTAGCTGGTGTTAGGAAGGGCACCAAGCCACAGAACCCAAGTTACCAGTACAGTGAAGTGGCTGGTGTTAGGAAGGGCACCAAGCCACAGAACCCAAGCTACCAGTACAATGAAGTGGCTGGTGTGAGGAAGGGCACCAAGTAACAGAACCCAAGCTACCAGTACAGTAAAGTGGCTGGTGTTAGGAAGGGCACCAAGCCACAAAACCCAAGCTACCAGTACAGTGAAGTGGCTGGTGTTAGGAAGGGCACCAAGCCACAGAACCCAAGCTACCAGTACAGTGAAGTGGCTGGTGTTAAGAAGGGCACCCGGCCACAGAACCCAAGCTAACAGTACAGTAAAGTGGCTGGTGTTAGGAGAGTCACCCAGCCACAGAACCCAAGCTACCAGTAGAATGAAGTGGCTGGTGTTGGGATGGGCACCAGGCCACAGAACCCAAGCTACCAGTACAGTAAAGTGGCTGGTGTTAGGAGGGGCACCCGGCCACAGAACCCAAGCTAACAGTACAGTAAAGTGGCTGGTGTTAGGAAGGGCACCAAGTAACAGAACCCAAGCTACCAGTACAGTAAAGTGGCTGAGATTAGGAAGGACACCAAGCCACAGAACCCAAGCTACCAGTAGTGAAGTGGCTGGTGTTAGGAAGGGCACCCGGCCACAAAACCCAAGCTACCAGTACAGTAAAGTGGCTGGTGTTAGGAAGGGCACCCAGCCACAGAACCCAAGCTAACAGTACAGTAAAGTGGCTGGTGTTAGGAAGGGCACCCGGCCACAGAGCTCAAGCTACCAGTACAATGAAGTGGCTGGTGTTAGGAAGGGCACCAAGACACAGAACCCAAGCTACCAGTACAGTGAAGTGGCTGGTGTTAGGAAGGGCACCAAGCCACAGAACCCAAGCTACCAGTACAGTGAAGTGGCTGGTGTTAGGAAGGGCACCAAGCCACAGAACCCAAGCTACCAGTACAGTGAAGTGGCTGGTGTTAAGAAGGGCACCCGGCCACAGAACCCAAGCTAACAGTACAGTAAAGTGGCTGGTGTTAGGAAGGCAACCCGGCCACAGAACCCAAGCTACCAGTACAGTAAAGTGGCTGGTGTTAGGAGAGTCACCCAGCCACAGAACCCAAGCTACCAGTAGAATGAAGTGGCTGGTGTTGGGATGGGCACCCGGCCACAGAACCCAAGCTAACAGTACAGTAAAGTGGCTGGTGTTAGGAAGGGCACCAAGTAACAGAACCCAAGCTACCAGTACAGTAAAGTGGCTGAGATTAGGAAGGACACCAAGCCACAGAACCCAAGCTACCAGTAGTGAAGTGGCTGGTGTTAGGAAGGGCACCCGGCCACAAAACCCAAGCTACCAGTACAGTAAAGTGGCTGGTGTTAGGAAGGGCACCCAGCCACAGAACCCAAGCTAACAGTACAGTAAAGTGGCTGGTGTTAGGAAGGGCACACGGCCACAGAAACCAAGCTACCAGTACAGTAAAGTGGCTGGTGTTAGGAAGGGCACCAAGCCACAGAACCCAAGCGATCAGTACAGTGAAGTGGCTGGTGTTAGGAAGGGCACCCGGCCACAGAACCCAAGCTACCAGTACAGTAAAGTGGCTGACGTTAGGAATGGCACACGACCACAGAACCCAAGCTACCAGTACAATGAAATGGCCGGTTTTAGGAAGGGCACCAAGCCACAGAACCCAAGTTACCAGTACAGTGAAGTGGCTGGTGTTAGGAAGGGCACCAAGCCACAGAACCCAAGCTACCAGTACAGTGAAGTAGCTGGTGTTAGGAAGGGCACCAAGCCACAGAACCCAAGTTACCAGTACAGTGAAGTGGCTGGTGTTAGGAAGGGCACCAAGCCACAGAACCCAAGCTACCAGTACAATGAAGTGGCTGGTGTGAGGAAGGGCACCAAGTAACAGAACCCAAGCTACCAGTACAGTAAAGTGGCTGGGGTTAGGAAGGGCACCAAGTAACAGAACCCAAGCTACCAGTACAGTAAAGTGGCTGGTGTTAGGAAGGGCACCCGGTCGCAGAAGCCAAGCTACCAGTACAGTAACGTGCCTGGTGTTAGGAAGGGCACCAAGCCACAGAACCCAAGCTATCAGTACAGTGAAGTGGCGAGGGTTAGGAAGGGCACCCGGCCACAGAACACAAGCTATCAGTACATTGAAGTGGCTGGGTTTAGGAAGGGCACCCGGCCACAGAACCCGAGCTATCAGTACAGTGAAGTGGCTGGGGTTAGGAAGGGCACCCGGCCACAGAACCGTAACTAGCAGTACTGTGAAGTGGCTGGGGTTAGGAAGGGCACCAAGCCACAGAACCCAAGCTACCAGTACAGTGAAGTGGCTGGTGTTAGGAAGCGCACCCGGCAACAGAACCCAAGCTACCAGTACAATGAAGTGGCTGGTGTTAAGAAGGGCACCCGGCCACAGAACCCAAGCTACCAGTACAGTAAAGTGGCTGGTGTTAGGAAGGGCACCCAGCCACAGAACCCAAGCTACCAGTACAATGAAGTGGCTGGTGTTAGGAAGGGCACCAAGCCACAGAAACCAAGCTCCCAGTACAGTAAAGTGGCTGAGATTAGGAAGGACACCAACCCACAGAACCCAAGCTACCAGTACAGTAAAGTGGCTGGTGTTAGGAAGGGCACCAAGCCACAGAACCGAAGATATCAGTACAGGAAAGTGGCTGGTGTTAGGAAGGGCACTCGGCCACAGAACCCAAGCTACCAGTACAGTAAAGTGGCTGGTGTTAGGAAGGGCACCAAGCCACAGAACCCAAGCTATCAGTATAGTGAAGTGGCGGGGTTAGGAAGGGCACCCGACCACAGAACCCAAGCTACCAGTACAGTGAAGTGGCTGATGTTAGGAAGGGCACCCGGCCACAGAACCCAAGCTACCAGTACAGTAAAGTGGCTGGTGTTAAGAAGGGCACCCGGCCACAGGACCCAAGCTACCAGTAGTGAAGTGGCTGGTGTTAGGAAGGGCACCAAGACACAGAACCCAAGCTACCAGTACAGTGAAGTGGCTGGTGTTAGGAAGGGCACCAAGCCACAGAACCCAAGCTACCAGTACAGTGAAGTGGCTGATGTTAGGAAGGGCACCAAGCCACAGAACCCAAGCTACCAGTACAATGAAGTGGCTGGTGTGAGGAAGGGCACCAAGTAACAGAACCCAAGCTACCAGTACAGTAAAGTGGCTGGGGTTAGGAAGGGCACCAAGTAACAGAACCCAAGCTACCAGTACAGTAAAGTGGCTGGTGTTAGGAAGGGCACCAAGCCACAGAACCCAAGCTATCAGTACAGTGAAGTGGCGAGGGTTAGGAAGGGCACCCGGCCACAGAACCCAAGCTATCAGTACATTGAAGTGGCTGGGTTTAGGAAGGGCACCCGGCCACAGAACCCGAGCTATCAGTACAGTGAAGTGGCTGGGGTCAGGAAGGGCACCCGGCCACCGAACCGTAACTAGCAGTACTGTGAAGTGGCTGGGGTTAGGAAGGGCACCAAGCCACAGAACCCAAGCTACCAGTACAGTGAAGTGGCTGGTGTTAGGAAGCGCACCCGGCAACAGAACCCAAGCTACCAGTACAATGAAGTGGCTGGTGTTAAGAAGGGCACCCGGCCACAGAACCCAAGCTACCAGTACAGTAAAGTGGCTGGTGTTAGGAAGGGCACCCAGCCACAGAACCCAAGCTACCAGTACAATGAAGTGGCTGGTGTTAGGAAGGGCACCAAGCCACAGAAACCAAGCTCCCAGTACAGTAAAGTGGCTGAGATTAGGAAGGACACCAACCCACAGAACCCAAGCTACCAGTACAGTAAAGTGGCTGGTGTTAGGAAGGGCACTCGGCCACAGAACCCAAGCTACCAGTACAGTAAAGTGGCTGGTGTTAGGAAGGGCACCCGGCCACAGAACCCAAGCTATCAGTACAGTAAAGTGGCTGGTGTTAAGAAGGGCACCCGGCCACAGAACCCAAGCTACCAGTACAGTGAAGTGGCTGATGTTAGGAAGGGCACCCGGCCACAGAACCCAAGCTACCAGTACAGTAAAGTGGCTGGTGTTAAGAAGGGCACCCGGCCACAGGACCCAAGCTACCAGTAGTGAAGTGGCTGGTGTTAGGAAGGGCACCAAGACACAGAACCCAAGCTACCAGTACAGTGAAGTGGCTGGTGTTAGGAAGGGCACCAAGCCACAGAACCCAAGCTACCAGTACAGTGAAGTGGCTGATGTTAGAAAGGGCACCAAGCCACAGAACCCAAGCTACCAGTACAGTAAAGTGGCTGGTGTTAGGAGGGGCACCCGGCCACAGAACCCAAGCTACCAGTAGAATGAAGTGGCTGGTGTTGGGATGGGCACCAGGCCACAGAACCCAAGCTACCAGTACAGTAAAGTGGCTGGTGTTAGGAGGGGCACCCGGCGACAGAACCCAAGCTAACAGTACAGTAAAGTGGCTGGTGTTAGGAAGGTCACCCAGCCACAGATGCCAAGTTACCAGTACAGTAAAGTGGCTGAGATTAGGAAGGACACCAAGCCACAGAACCCAAGCTACCAGTCGTGAAGTGGCTGGTGTTAGGAAGGGCACCCGGCCACAAAACCCAAGCTACCAGTACAGTAAAGTGGCTGGTGTTAGGAAGGGCACCCGGCCACAGAACCCAAGCTACCAGTACAATGAAGTAGCTGGTGTTAAGAAGGGCACCCGGCCACTGAACCCAAGCTACCAGTACAGTAAAGTGGCTGGTGTTAGGAGGGGCACCCAGCCACAGAACCCAAGCTAACAGTACAGTAAAGTGGCTGGTGTTAGGAAGGTCACCCAGCCACAGAAGCCAAGCTACCAGTACAGTAAAGTGGCTGGTGTTAGGAAGGTCACCCAGCCACAGAACCCAAGCTAACAGTACAGTAAAGTGGCTGGTGTTAGGAAGGGTACCAAGCCACAGAACCCAAGCTACCAGTACAATGAAGTGTCTGGTGTTAGGAAGGGCACCCGGCCACAGAACCCAAGCTACCAGTACAGTAAAGTGGCTGACGTTAGGAATGGCACACGACCACAGAACCCAAGATACCAGTACAGTGAAGTGCTGGTGTTAGGAAGGGCACCAAGCCACAGAACCCAAGCTACCAGTACAATGAAGTGGCTGATGTTAGGAAGGGCACCAAGCCACAGAACCCAAGATATCAGTACAGTAAAGTGGCTGGTGTTAGGAAGGGCACCAAGTAACAGAACCCAAGCTACCATTACAGTAAAGTGGCTGGTGTTAGGAAGGGCACCCGGTCGCAGAAGCCAAGCTACCAGTACAGTAAAGTGCCTGGTGTTAGGAAGGGCACCCGGCCACAGAACCCAAGCTACCAGTACAGTAAAGTGGCTGGTGTTAGGAAGGGCACCAAGCCACAGAACCCAAGCTACCAGTACAATGAAGTGTCTGGTGTTAGGAAGGGCACCCGGCCACAGAACCCAAGCTAACAGTACAGTAAAGTGGCTGGTGTTAGGAAGGCAACCCGGCCACAGAACCCAAGCTAACAGTACAGTAAAGTGGCTGGTGTTAGGAAGGCAACCCGGCCACAGAACCCAAGCTACCAGTACAGTAAAGTGGCTGGTGTTAGGATGGGCACTGAGCCACAGAACCCAAGCTACCAGTAGAATGAAGTGGCTGGTGTTGGGATGGGCACCAGGCCACAGAACCCAAGCTACCAGTACAGTAAAGTGGCTGGTGTTAGGAGGGGCACCCGGCCACAGAACCCAAGCTAACAGTACAGTAAAGTGGCTGGTGTTAGGAAGGGCACCAAGTAACAGAACCCAAGCTACCAGTACAGTAAAGTGGCTGAGATTAGGAAGGACACCAAGCCACAGAACCCAAGCTACCAGTAGTGAAGTGGCTGGTGTTAGGAAGGGCACCCGGTCGCAGAAGTCAAGCTACCAGTACAGTAACGTGCCTGGTGTTAGGAAGGGCACCAAGCCACAGAACCCAAGCTATCAGTACAGTGAAGTGGCGAGGGTTAGGAAGGGCACCCGGCCACAGAACCCAAGCTATCAGTACATTGAAGTGGCTGGGTTTAGGAAGGGCACCCGGCCACAGAACCCGAGCTATCAGTACAGTGAAGTGGCTGGGGTTAGGAAGGGCACCCGGCCACAGAACCGTAACTAGCAGTACTGTGAAGTGGCTGGGGTTAGGAAGGGCACCAAGCCACAGAACCCAAGCTACCAGTACAGTGAAGTGGCTGGTGTTAGGAAGCGCACCCGGCAACAGAACCCAAGCTACCAGTACAATGAAGTGGCTGGTGTTAAGAAGGGCACCCGGCCACAGAACCCAAGCTACCAGTACAGTAAAGTGGCTGGTGTTAGGAAGGGCACCCAGCCACAGAACCCAAGCTACCAGTACAATGAAGTGGCTGGTGTTAGGAAGGGCACCAAGCCACAGAAACCAAGCTCCCAGTACAGTAAAGTGGCTGAGATTAGGAAGGACACCAACCCACAGAACCCAAGCTACCAGTACAGTAAAGTGGCTGGTGTTAGGAAGGGCGCTCGGCCACAGAACCCAAGCTACCAGTACAGTAAAGTGGCTGGTGTTAGGAAGGGCACCCGGCCACAGAACCCAAGCTATCAGTACAGTAAAGTGGCTGGTGTTAGGAAGGGCACCCGGCCAAAGAACCCAAGCTACCAGTACAGTGAAGTGGCTGATGTTAGGAAGGGCACCCGGCCACAGAACCCAAGCTACCAGTACAGTAAAGTGGCTGGTGTTAAGAAGGGCACCCGGCCACAGGACCCAAGCTACCAGTAGTGAAGTGGCTGGTGTTAGGAAGGGCACCAAGACACAGAACCCAAGCTACCAGTACAGTGAAGTGGCTGGTGTTAGGAAGGGCACCAAGCCACAGAACCCAAGCTACCAGTACAGTGAAGTGGCTGATGTTAGAAAGGGCACCAAGCCACAGAACCCAAGCTACCAGTACAGTGAAGTGGCTGGTGTTAAGAAGGGCACCCGGCCACAGAACCCAAGCTACCAGTACAGTAAAGTGGCTGGTGTTAGGAAGGCAACCCGGCCACAGAACCCAAGCTACCAGTACAGTAAAGTGGCTGGTGTTAGGAGGGGCACCCGGCCACAGAACCCAAGCTACCAGTAGAATGAAGTGGCTGGTGTTGGGATGGGCACCAGGCCACAGAACCCAAGCTACCAGTACAGTAAAGTGGCTGGTGTTAGGAGGGGCACCCGGCCACAGAACCCAAGCTAACAGTACAGTAAAGTGGCTGGTGTTAGGAAGGTCACCCAGCCACAGATGCCAAGCTACCAGTACAGTAAAGTGGCTGAGATTAGGAAGGACACCAAGCCACAGAACCCAAGCTACCAGTCGTGAAGTGGCTGGTGTTAGGAAGGGCACCCGGCCGCAAAACCCAAGCTACCAGTACAGTAAAGTGGCTGGTGTTAGGAAGGGCACCCGGCCACAGAACCCAAGCTACCAGTACAATGAAGTAGCTGGTGTTAAGAAGGGCACCCGGCCACTGAACCCAAGCTACCAGTACAGTAAAGTGGCTGGTGTTAGGAGGGGCACCCGGCCACAGAACCCAAGCTAACAGTACAGTAAAGTGGCTGGTGTTAGGAAGGTCACCCAGCCACAGAAGCCAAGCTACCAGTACAGTAAAGTGGCTGGTGTTAGGAAGGTCACCCAGCCACAGAACCCAAGCTAACAGTACAGTAAAGTGGCTGGTGTTAGGAAGGGTACCAAGCCACAGAACCCAAGCTACCAGTACAATGAAGTGTCTGGTGTTAGGAAGGGCACCCGGCCACAGAACCCAAGCTACCAGTACAGTAAAGTGGCTGACGTTAGGAATGGCACACGACCACAGAACCCAAGATACCAGTACAGTGAAGTGCTGGTGTTAGGAAGGGCACCAAGCCACAGAACCCAAGCTACCAGTACAATGAAGTGGCTGATGTTAGGAAGGGCACCAAGCCACAGAACCCAAGATATCAGTACAGTAAAGTGGCTGGTGTTAGGAAGGGCACCAAGTAACAGAACCCAAGCTACCAGTACAGTAAAGTGGCTGGTGTTAGGAAGGGCACCCGGTCGCAGAAGCCAAGCTACCAGTACAGTAAAGTGCCTGGTGTTAGGAAGGGCACCCGGCCACAGAACCCAAGCTACCAGTACAGTAAAGTGGCTGGTGTTAGGAAGGGCACCAAGCCACAGAACCCAAGCTACCAGTACAATGAAGTGTCTGGTGTTAGGAAGGGCACCCGGCCACAGAACCCAAGCTAACAGTACAGTAAAGTGGCTGGTGTTAGGAAGGCAACCCGGCCACAGAACCCAAGCTAACAGTACAGTAAAGTGGCTGGTGTTAGGAAGGCAACCCGGCCACAGAACCCAAGCTACCAGTACAGTAAAGTGGCTGGTGTTAGGAGAGTCACCCAGCCACAGAACCCAAGCTACCAGTAGAATGAAGTGGCTGGTGTTGGGATGGGCACCAGGCCACAGAACCCAAGCTACCAGTACAGTAAAGTGGCTGGTGTTAGGAGGGGCACCCGGCCACAGAACCCAAGCTAACAGTACAGTAAAGTGGCTGGTGTTAGGAAGGGCACCAAGTAACAGAACCCAAGCTACCAGTACAGTAAAGTGGCTGAGATTAGGAAGGACACCAAGCCACAGAACCCAAGCTACCAGTAGTGAAGTGGCTGGTGTTAGCAAGGGCACCCGGCCACAAAACCCAAGCTACCAGTACAGTAAAGTGGCTGGTGTTAGGAAGGGCACCCAGCCACAGAACCCAAGCTAACAGTACAGTAAAGTGGCTGGTGTTAGGAAGGGCACACGGCCACAGAAACCAAGCTACCAGTACAGTAAAGTGGCTGGTGTTAGGAAGGGCACCAAGCCACAGAACCCAAGCGATCAGTACAGTGAAGTGGCTGGTGTTAGGAAGGGCACCCGGCCACAGAACCCAAGCTACCAGTACAGTAAAGTGGCTGACGTTAGAAATGGCACACGACCACAGAACCCAAGCTACCAGTACAATGAAATGGCCGGTTTTAGGAAGGGCACCAAGCCACAGAACCCAAGTTACCAGTACAGTGAAGTGGCTGGTGTTAGGAAGGGCACCAAGCCACAGAACCCAAGCTACCAGTACAGTGAAGTGGCTGGTGTTAGGAAGGGCACCAAGCCACAGAACCCAAGTTACCAGTACAGTGAAGTGGCTGGTGTTAGGAAGGGCACCAAGTAACAGAACCCAAGCTACCAGTACAGTAAAGTGGCTGGGGTTAGGAAGGGCACCAAGTAACAGAACCCAAGCTACCAGTACAGTAACGTGCCTGGTGTTAGGAAGGGCACCCGGCCAGAGAACCCAAGGTACCAGTACAGTAAAGTGGCTGGTGTTAGGAAGGGCACCAAGCCACAGAACCCAAGCTATCAGTACAGTGAAGTGGCGAGGGTTAGGAAGGGCACCCGGCCACAGAACCCAAGCTATCAGTACATTGAAGTGGCTGGGTTTAGGAAGGGCACCCGGCCACAGAACCCGAGCTATCAGTACAGTGAAGTGGCTGGGGTTAGGAAGGGCACCCGGCCACAGAACCCAAGCTACCAGTACAATGAAGTGGCTGGTGTTAAGAAGGGCACCCGGCCACAGAACCCAAGCTACCAGTACAGTAAAGTGGCTGGTGTTAGGAAGGGCACCCAGCCACAGAACCCAAGCTACCAGTACAGTAAAGTGGCTGAGATTAGGAAGGACACCAACCCACAGAACCCAAGCTACCACTACAGTAAAGTGGCTGGTGTTAGGAAGGGCACCAAGCCACAGAACCGAAGATATCAGTACAGGAAAGTGGCTGGTGTTAGGAAGGGCACCAAGCCACAGAACCCAAGCTATCAGTATAGGGAAGTGGCGGGGTTAGGAAGGGCACCCGGCCACAGAACCCAAGCTATCAGTACAGTAAAGTCGCTGGTGTTAAGAAGGGCACCCGGCCACAGGACCCAAGCTACCAGTAGTGAAGTGGCTGGTGTTAGGAAGGGCACCAAGACACAGAACCCAAGCTACCAGTACAGTGAAGTGGCTGGTGTTAGGAAGGGCACCAAGCCACAGAACCCAAGCTACCAGTACAGTGAAGTGGCTGATGTTAGAAAGGGCACCAAGCCACAGAACCCAAGCTACCAGTACAGTGAAGTGGCTGGTGTTAAGAAGGGCACCCGGCCACAGAACCCAAGCTACCAGTACAGTAAAGTGGCTGGTGTTAGGAAGGCAACCCGGCCACAGAACCCAAGCTACCAGTACAGTAAAGTGGCTGGTGTTAGGAGGGGCACCCGGCCACAGAACCCAAGCTACCAGTAGAATGAAGTGGCTGGTGTTGGGATGGGCACCAGGCCACAGAACCCAAGCTACCAGTACAGTAAAGTGGCTGGTGTTAGGAGGGGCACCCGGCCACAGAACCCAAGCTAACAGTACAGTAAAGTGGCTGGTGTTAGGAAGGGCACCAAGTAACAGAACCCAAGCTACCAGTACAGTAAAGTGGCTGAGATTAGGAAGGACACCAAGCCACAGAACCCAAGCTACCAGTAGTGAAGTGGCTGGTGTTAGGAAGGGCACCCGGCCACAAAACCCACGCTACCAGTACAGTAAAGTGGCTGGTGTTAGGAAGGGCACCCAGCCACAGAACCCAAGCTAACAGTACAGTAAAGTGGCTGGTGTTAGGAAGGGCACACGGCCACAGAAACCAAGCTACCAGTACAGTAAAGTGGCTGGTGTTAGGAAGGGCACCAAGCCACAGAACCCAAGCGATCAGTACAGTGAAGTGGCTGGTGTTAGGAAGGGCACCCGGCCACAGAACCCAAGCTACCAGTACAGTAAAGTGGCTGACGTTAGAAATGGCACACGACCACAGAACCCAAGCTACCAGTACAATGAAATGGCCGGTTTTAGGAAGGGCACCAAGCCACAGAACCCAAGTTACCAGTACAGTGAAGTGGCTGGTGTTAGGAAGGGCACCAAGCCACAGAACCCAAGCTACCAGTACAGTGAAGTGGCTGGTGTTAGGAAGGGCACCAAGCCACAGAACCCAAGTTACCAGTACAGTGAAGTGGCTGGTGTTAGGAAGGGCACCAAGTAACAGAACCCAAGCTACCAGTACAGTAAAGTGGCTGGGGTTAGGAAGGGCACCAAGTAACAGAACCCAAGCTACCAGTACAGTAACGTGCCTGGTGTTAGGAAGGGCACCCGGCCAGAGAACCCAAGGTACCAGTACAGTAAAGTGGCTGGTGTTAGGAAGGGCACCAAGCCACAGAACCCAAGCTATCAGTACAGTGAAGTGGCGAGGGTTAGGAAGGGCACCCGGCCACAGAACCCAAGCTAACAGTACATTGAAGTGGCTGGGTTTAGGAAGGGCACCCGGCCACAGAACCCGAGCTATCAGTACAGTGAAGTGGCTGGGGTTAGGAAGGGCACCCGGCCACAGAACCCAAGCTACCAGTACAATGAAGTGGCTGGTGTTAAGAAGGGCACCCGGCCACAGAACCCAAGCTACCAGTACAGTAAAGTGGCTTGTGTTAGGAAGGGCACCCAGCCACAGAACCCAAGCTACCAGTACAGTAAAGTGGCTGAGATTAGGAAGGACACCAACCCACAGAACCCAAGCTACCACTACAGTAAAGTGGCTGGTGTTAGGAAGGGCACCAAGCCACAGAACCGAAGATATCAGTACAGGAAAGTGGCTGGTGTTAGGAAGGGCACCAAGCCACAGAACCCAAGCTATCAGTATAGGGAAGTGGCGGGGTTAGGAAGGGCACCCGGCCACAGAACCCAAGCTATCAGTACAGTAAAGTCGCTGGTGTTAAGAAGGGCACCCGGCCACAGGACCCAAGCTACCAGTAGTGAAGTGGCTGGTGTTAGGAAGGGCACCAAGACACAGAACCCAAGCTACCAGTACAGTGAAGTGGCTGGTGTTAGGAAGGGCACCAAGCCACAGAACCCAAGCTACCAGTACAGTGAAGTGGCTGATGTTAGAAAGGGCACCAAGCCACAGAACCCAAGCTACCAGTACAGTGAAGTGGCTGGTGTTAAGAAGGGCACCCGGCCACAGAACCCAAGCTACCAGTACAGTAAAGTGGCTGGTGTTAGGAAGGCAACCCGGCCACAGAACCCAAGCTACCAGTACAGTAAAGTGGCTGGTGTTAGGAGGGGCACCCGGCCACAGAACCCAAGCTACCAGTAGAATGAAGTGGCTGGTGTTGGGATGGGCACCAGGCCACAGAACCCAAGCTACCAGTACAGTAAAGTGGCTGGTGTTAGGAGGGGCACCCGGCCACAGAACCCAAGCTAACAGTACAGTAAAGTGGCTGGTGTTAGGAAGGTCACCCAGCCACAGAACCCAAGCTACCAGTACAGTAAAGTGGCTGAGATTAGGAAGGACACCAAGCCACAGAACCCAAGCTACCAGTAGTGAAGTGGCTGGTGTTAGGAAGGGCACCCGGCCACAAAACCCAAGCTACCAGTACAGTAAAGTGGCTGGTGTTAGGAAGGGCACCCGGCCACAGAACCCAAGCTACCAGTACAATGAAGTAGCTGGTGTTAAGAAGGGCACCCGGCCACTGAACCCAAGCTACCAGTACAGTAAAGTGGCTGGTGTTAGGAGGGGCACCCGGCCACAGAACCCAAGCTAACAGTACAGTAAAGTGGCTGGTGTTAGGAAGGTCACCCAGCCACAGAAGCCAAGCTACCAGTACAGTAAAGTGGCTGGTGTTAGGAAGGTCACCCAGCCACAGAACCCAAGCTAACAGTACAGTAAAGTGGCTGAGATTAGGAAGGACACCAAGCCACAGAACCCAAGCTACCAGTACAGTAAAGTGGCTGGTGTTAGGAAGGGTACCAAGCCACAGAACCCAAGCTACCAGTACAATGAAGTGTCTGGTGTTAGGAAGGGCACCCGGCCACAGAACCCAAGCTACCAGTACAGTAAAGTGGCTGACGTTAGGAATGGCACACGACCACAGAACCCAAGATACCAGTACAGTGAAGTGCTGGTGTTAGGAAGGGCACCAAGCCACAGAACCCAAGCTACCAGTACAATGAAGTGGCTGATGTTAGGAAGGGCACCAAGCCACAGAACCCAAGATATCAGTACAGTAAAGTGGCTGGTGTTAGGAAGGGCACCAAGTAACAGAACCCAAGCTACCAGTACAGTAAAGTGGCTGGTGTTAGGAAGGGCTCCCGGTCGCAGAAGCCAAGCTACCAGTACAGTGAAGTGGCTGGTGTTAGGAAAAGCACCAAGCCACAGAACCCAAGCTACCAGTACAGTGAAGTGGCTGGTGTTAGGAAGGGCACCCGGCCACAGAACCCAAGCTACCAGTACAATGAAGTTGCTGGTGTTAAGAAGGGCACCCGGTCACAGAACCCAAGCTACCAGTACAGTAAAGTGGCTGGTGTTAAGAGGGCACCCGGCCACAGAGCTCAAGCTACCAGTACAATGAAGTGGCTGGTGTTAGGAAGGGCACCAAGACACAGAACCCAAGCTACCAGTACAGTGAAGTGGCTGGTGTTAGGAAGGGCACCAAGCCACAGAACCCAAGCTACCAGTACAGTAAAGTGGCTGGTGTTAGGAAGGGCACCCGGCCACAGAGCTCAAGCTACCAGTACAATGAAGTGGCTGGTGTTAGGAAGGGCACCAAGACACAGAACCCAAGCTACCAGTACAGTGAAGTGGCTG
Source organism: Eledone cirrhosa (assembly GCA_964016885.1). NCBI lineage: Eukaryota > Metazoa > Mollusca > Cephalopoda > Octopoda > Eledonidae > Eledone > Eledone cirrhosa. The sequence continues at coordinate 100,630,640 of OZ024743.1, read as the reverse complement.
GTGTTAGGAAGGGCACCAAGCCACAGAACCCAAGCTACCAGTACAGTGAAGTGGCTGATGTTAGAAAGGGCACCAAGCCACAGAACCCAAGCTACCAGTACAGTGAAGTGGCTGGTGTTAGGAAAAGCACCAAGCCACAGAACCCAAGCTACCAGTACAGTGAAGTGGCTGGTGTTAGGAAGGGCACCAAGCCACAGAACACAAGCTACCAGTACAGTGAAGTGGCTGGTGTTACGAAGGGCACTAAGCCACAGAACTCAAGCTACCAGTACAGTGAAGTGACTGGTGTTAGGAAGGGCACCCAGCCACAGAACCCAAGCTACCAGTACAGTGAAGTGGCTGGTGTTAGGAAGGGCACCCGGCCACAGAACCCAAGCTACCAGTACAGTGAAGTGACTGGTGTTAGGAAGGGCACCCAGCTACAGAACCCAAGCTACCAGTACAGTAAAGTGGCTGGTGTTAGGAAGGGCACCCGGCCACAAAACCCAAGCTACCAGTACAGTGAAGTGGCTGGTGTTAAGAGGGCACCCGGCCACAGAACCCAAGCTACCAGTACAGTAAAGTGGCTGGTGTTAGGAAGGGCACCCGGCCACAGAGCTCAAGCTACCAGTACAATGAAGTGGCTGGTGTTAGGAAGGGCACCAATACACAGAACCCAAGCTACCAGTACAGTGAAGTGGCTGGTGTTAGGAAGGGCACCAAGCCACAGAACCCAAGCTACCAGTACAGTAAAGTGGCTGGTGTTAGGAAGGGCACCCGGCCACAGAGCTCAAGCTACCAGTACAATGAAGTGGCTGGTGTTAGGAAGGGCACCAAGACACAGAACCCAAGCTACCAGTACAGTGAAGTGGCTGGTGTTAGGAAGGGCACCAAGCCACAGAACCGAAGCTACCAGTACAGTGAAGTGGCTGATGTTAGAAAGGGCACCAAGCCACAGAACCCAAGCTACCAGTACAGTGAAGTGGCTGGTGTTAGGAAAAGCACCAAGCCACAGAACCCAAGCTACCAGTACAGTGAAGTGGCTGGTGTTAGGAAGGGCACCAAGCCACAGAACACAAGCTACCAGTACAGTGAAGTGGCTGGTGTTACGAAGGGCACTAAGCCACAGAACTCAAGCTACCAGTACAGTGAAGTGACTGGTGTTAGGAAGGGCACCCAGCCACAGAACCCAAGCTACCAGTACAGTGAAGTGGCTGGTGTTAGGAAGGGCACCCGGCCACAGAACCCAAGCTACCAGTACAGTGAAGTGACTGGTGTTAGGAAGGGCACCCAGCCACAGAACCCAAGCTACCAGTACAGTAAAGTGGCTGGTGTTAGGAAGGGCACCCGGCCACAAAACCCAAGCTACCAGTACAGTGAAGTGGCTGGTGTTAAGAGGGCACCCGGCCACAGAACCCAAGCTACCAGTACAGTAAAGTGGCTGGTGTTAGGAAGGGCACCCGGCCACAGAGCTCAAGCTACCAGTACAATGAAGTGGCTGGTGTTAGGAAGGGCACCAATACACAGAACCCAAGCTACCAGTACAGTGAAGTGGCTGGTGTTAGTAAGGGCACCAAGCCACAGAACCCAAGATACCAGTACAGTGAAGTGGCTGATATTAGAAAGGGCACCAAGCCACAGAACCCAAGCTACCAGTACAGTGAAGTGGCTGGTGTTAAGAAGGGCACCCGGCCACAGAACCCAAGCTACCAGTACAGTAAAGTGGCTGGTGTTAGGAAGGGCACCAAGCCACAGAGCTCAAGCTACCAGTACAATGAAGTGGCTGGTGTTAGGAAGGGCACCAAGACACAGAACCCAAGCTACCAGTACAGTGAAGTGGCTGGTGCTAGGAAGGGCACCAAGCCACAGAACCCAAGCTACCAGTACAGTGAAGTGGCTGATGTTAGAAAGGGCACCAAGCCACAGAACCCAAGCTACCAGTACAGTGAAGTGGCTGGTGTTAAGAAGGGCACCCGGCCACAGAACCCAAGCTACCAGTACAGTAAAGTGGCTGGTGTTAGGAAGGCAACCCGGCCACAGAACCCAAGCTACCAGTACAGTAAAGTGGCTGGTGTTAGGAGAGTCAACCAGCCACAGAACCCAAGCTACCAGTAGAATGAAGTGGCTGGTGTTGGGATGGGCACCAGGCCACAGAACCCAAGCTACCAGTACAGTAAAGTGGCTGGTGTTAGGAGGGGCACCCGGCCACAGAACCCAAGCTAACAGTACAGTAAAGTGGCTGGTGTTAGGAAGGTCACCCAGCCACAGAAGCCAAGCTACCAGTACAGTAAAGTGGCTGAGATTAGGAAGGACACCAAGCCACAGAACCCAAGCTACCAGTAGTGAAGTGGCTGGTGTTAGGAAGCGCACCCGGCCACAAAACCCAAGCTACCAGTACAGTAAAGTGGCTGGTGTTAGGAAGGGCACCCGGCCACAGAACCCAAGCTACCAGTACAATGAAGTAGCTGGTGTTAAGAAGGGCACCCGGCCACTGAACCCAAGCTACCAGTACAGTAAAGTGGCTGGTGTTAGGAGGGGCACCCGGCCACAGAACCCAAGCTAACAGTACAGTAAAGTGGCTGGTTTAGGAAGGTCACCCAGCCACAGAAGCCAAGCTACCAGTACAGTAAAGTGGCTGGTGTTAGGAAGGTCACCCAGCCACAGAACCCAAGCTAACAGTACAGTAAAGTGGCTGAGATTAGGAAGGACACCAAGCCACAGAACGCAAGCTACAAGTACAGTGAAGTGGCTGGTGTTAGGAAGGGTACCCGGCCACAGAACCCAAGCTACCAGTACAGTAAAGTGGCTGGTGTTAGGAAGGGTACCAAGCCACAGAACCCAAGCTACCAGTACAATGAAGTGTCTGGTGTTAGGAAGGGCACCCGGCCACAGAACCCAAGCTACCAGTACAGTAAAGTGGCTGACGTTAGGAATGGCACACGACCACAGAACCCAAGCTACCAGTACAATGAAATGGCCGGTTTTAGGAAGGGCACCAAGCCACAGAACCCAAGCTACCAGTACAGTGAAGTGGCTGGTGTTAGGAAGGGCACCAAGCCACAGAACCCAAGCTACCAGTACAATGAAGTGGCTGATGTTAGGAAGGGCACCAAGCCACAGAACCCAAGATATCAGTACAGGAAAGTGGCTGGTGTTAGGAAGGGCACCAAGCCACAGAACCCAAGCTACCAGTACAGTAAAGTGGCTGGTGTTAGGAAGGGCACCCGGTCGCAGAAGCCAAGCTACCAGTACAGTAAAGTGCCTGGTGTTAGGAAGGGCACCCGGCCACAGAAACCAAGCTACCAGTACAGTAAAGTGGCTGGTGTTAGGAAGGGCACCAAGCCACAGAACCCAAGCTATCAGTACATTGAAGTGGCTGGGTTTAGGAAGGGCACCCGGCCACAGAACCCGAGCTATCAGTACAGTGAAGTGGCTGGGGTTAGGAAGGGCACCCGGCCACAGAACCGTAGCTAGCAGTACAGTGAAGTGGCTGGGGATAGGAAGGGCACCAAGCCACAGAACCCAAGCTACCAGTACAGTGAAGTGGGTGGTGTTAGGAAGCGCACCCGGCAACAGAACCCAAGCTACCAGTACAGTGAAGTGGCTGGTGTTAAGAAGGGCACCAGGCCACAGAACCCAAGCTACCAGTACAGTAAAGTGGCTGGTGTTAGGAGGGGCACCCGGCCACAGAACCCAAGCAAACAGTACAGTAAAGTGGCTGGTGTTAGGAAGGTCACCCAGCCACAGAACCCAAGCTACCAGTACAGTAAATTGGCTGGTGTTAGGAAGGGCACCAAGCCACAGAACCCAAGCTACCATTACAATGAAGTGTCTGGTGTTAGGAAGGGCACCCGGCCACAGAACCCAAGCTACCTGTACGGTAAACTGGCTGACGTTAGGAAGGGCACACGGCCACAGAACCCAAGCTACCAGTATAATGAAGTGTCTGGTGTTAGGAAGGGCACCAAGCCACAGAACCCAAGCTACCAGTACAGTGAAGTGGCTGGTGTTAGGAAAAGCACCAAGCCACAGAACCCAAGCTACCAGTACAATGAAGTGGCTGGTGTTAGGAAGGGCACCAAGCCACAGAACCCAAGCTACCAGTACAGTGAAGTGGCTGATGTTAGAAAGGGCACCAAGCCACAGAACCCAAGCTACCAGTACAGTGAAGTGGCTGGTGTTAGGAAAAGCACCAAGCCACAGAACCCAAGCTACCAGTACAGTGAAGTGGCTGGTGTTAGGAAGGGCACTAAGCCACAGAACTCAAGCTACCAGTACAGTGAAGTGACTGGTGTTAGGAAGGGCACCCAGCCACAGAACCCAAGCTACCAGTACAGTAAAGTGGCTGGTGTTAGGAAGGGCACCCGGCCACAGAACCCAAGCTACCAGTACAGTAAATTGGCTGGTGTTAGGAAGGGCACCAAGCCACAGAACCCAAGCTACCAGTACAGTGAAGTGGCTGGTGTTAGGAAGGGCACCAAGCCACAGAACACAAGCTACCAGTACAGTGAAGTGGCTGGTGTTACGAAGGGCACTAAGCCACAGAACTCAAGCTACCAGTACAGTGAAGTGACTGGTGTTAGGAAGGGCACCCAGCCACAGAACCCAAGCTACCAGTACAGTAAAGTGGCTGGTGTTAGGAAGGGCACCCGGCCACAGAGCTCAAGCTACCAGTACAATGAAGTGGCTGGTGTTAAGAGTGCACCCGGCCACAGAACCCAAGCTACCAGTACAGTAAAGTGGCTGGTGTTAGTAAGGGCACCCGGCCACAGAGCTCAAGCTACCAGTACAATGAAGTGGCTGGTGTTAGGAAGGGCACCAATACACAGAACCCAAGCTACCAGTACAGTGAAGTGGCTGGTGTTAGTAAAGGCACCAAGCCACAGAACCCAAGCTACCAGTACAGTGAAGTGGCTGATATTAGAAAGGGCACCAAGCCACAGAACCCAAGCTACCAGTACAGTGAAGTGGCTGGTGTTAAGAAGGGCACCCGGCCACAGAACCCAAGCTACCAGTACAGTAAAGTGGCTGGTGTTAGGAAGGGCACCAAGCCACAGAGCTCAAGCTACCAGTACAATGAAGTGGCTGGTGTTAGGAAGGGCACCAAGACACAGAACCCAAGCTACCAGTACAGTGAAGTGGCTGGTGCTAGGAAGGGCACCAAGCCACAGAACCCAAGCTACCAGTACAGTGAAGTGGCTGATGTTAGAAAGGGCACCAAGCCACAGAACCCAAGCTACCAGTACAGTGAAGTGGCTGGTGTTAAGAAGGGCACCCGGCCACAGAACCCAAGCTACCAGTACAGTAAAGTGGCTGGTGTTAGGAAGGGCACCAAGCCACAGAACCCAAGCTACTAGTACAGTGAAGTGGCTGGTGTTAGGAAGGACACCAAGCCACAGAACCCAAGCTACCAGTAGTGCAGTGACTGGTGTTAGGAAGGGCACCCGGCCACAGAACCCAAGCTATCAGTACAGTGAAGTGGCGGGGGTTAGGAAGGGCACCCGGCCACAGAACCCAAGCTACCAGTACAGTGAAGTGGCTGATGTTAGAAAGGGCACCATGCCACAGAACCCAAGCTACCAGTACAGTGAAGTGGCTGGTGTTAAGAAGGGCACCCGGCCACAGAACCCAAGCTACCAGTACAGTAAAGTGGCTGGTGTTAGGAAGGCAACCCGGCCACAGAACCCAAGCTACCAGTACAGTAAAGTGGCTGGTGTTAGGAGAGTCACCCAGCCACAGAACCCAAGCTACCAGTAGAATGAAGTGGCTGGTGTTGGGATGGGCACTAGGCCACAGAACCCAAGCTACCAGTACAGTAAAGTGGCTGGTGTTAGGAGGGGCACCCGGCCACAGAACCCAAGCTAACAGTACAGTAAAGTGGCTGGTGTTAGGAAGGTCACCCAGCCACAGAAGCCAAGCTACCAGTACAGTAAAGTGGCTGAGATTAGGAAGGACACCAAGCCACAGAACCCAAGCTACCAGTAGTGAAGTGGCTGGTGTTAGGAAGCGCACCCGGCCACAAAACCCAAGCTACCAGTACAGTAAAGTGGCTGGTGTTAGGAAGGGCACCCGGCCACAGAACCCAAGCTACCAGTACAATGAAGTAGCTGGTGTTAAGAAGGGCACCCGGCCACTGAACCCAAGCTACCAGTACAGTAAAGTGGCTGGTGTTAGGAGGGGCACCCGGCCACAGAACCCAAGCTACCAGTACAGTGAAGTGGCTGGTGTTAGGAAGGGTACCCGGCCACAGAACCCAAGCTACCAGTACAGTAAAGTGGCTGGTGTTAGGAAGGGTACCAAGCCACAGAACCCAAGCTACCAGTACAATGAAGTGTCTGGTATTAGGAAGGGCACCCGGCCACAGAACCCAAGCTACCAGTACAGTAAAGTGGCTGACGTTAGGAATGGCACACGACCACAGAACCCAAGCTACCAGTACAATGAAATGGCCGGTTTTAGGAAGGGCACCAAGCCACAGAACCCAAGCTACCAGTACAGTGAAGTGGCTAGTGTTAGGAAGGGCACCAAGCCACAGAACCCAAGCTACCAGTACAATGAAGTGGCTGATGTTAGGAAGCGCACCAAGCCACAGAACCCAAGATATCAGTACAGGAAAGTGGCTGGTGTTAGGAAGGGCACCAAGCCACAGAACCCAAGCTACCAGTACAGTAAAGTGGCTGGTGTTAGGAAGGGCACCCGGTCGCAGAAGCCAAGCTACCAGTACAGTAAAGTGCCTGGTGTTAGGAAGGGCACCCGGCCACAGAAACCAAGCTACCAGTACAGTAAAGTGGCTGGTGTTAGGAAGGGCACCAAGCCACAGAACCCAAGCTATCAGTACAGTGAAGTGGCGAGGGTTAGGAAGGGCACCCGGCCACAGAACCCAAGCTATCAGTACATTGAAGTGGCTGGGTTTAGGAAGGGCACCCGGTCACAGAACCCGAGCTATCAGTACAGTGAAGTGGCTGGGGTTAGGAAGGGCACCCGGCCACAGAACCGTAGCTAGCAGTACAGTGAAGTGGCTGGGGTTAGGAAGGGCACCAAGCCACAGAACCCAAGCTACCAGTACAGTGAAGTGGGTGGTGTTAGGAAGCGCACCCGGCAACAGAACCCAAGCTACCAGTACAGTGAAGTGGCTGGTGTTAAGAAGGGCACCAGGCCACAGAACCCAAGCTACCAGTACAGTAAAGTGGCTGAGATTAGGAAGGACACCAAGCCACAGAACCCAAGCTACCAGTACAGTAAAGTGGCTGGTGTTAGGATGGGCACTGAGCCACAGAACCCAAGCTACCAGTACAGTAAATTGGCTGGTGTTAGGAAGGGCACCCGGCCACAGAACCCAAGCAAACAGTACAGTAAAGTGGCTGGTGTTAGGAAGGTCACCCAGCCACAGAACCCAAGCTACCAGTACAGTAAATTGGCTGGTGTTAGGAAGGGCACCAAGCCACAGAACCCAAGCTACCATTACAATGAAGTGTCTGGTGTTAGGAAGGGCACCCGGCCACAGAACCCAAGCTACCTGTACGGTAAACTGGCTGACGTTAGGAAGGGCACACGGCCACAGAACCCAAGCTACCAGTACAATGAAGTGGCTGGTGTTAGGAAGGGCACCCGGCCACAGAACCCAAGCTACCAGTACAGTAAATTGGCTGGTGTTAGGAAGGGCACCAAGCCACAGAACCCAAGCTACCAGTACAATGAAGTGGCTGGTGTTAGGAAGGGCACCCGGCCACAAAACCCAAGCTATCAGTACAATGAAGTGACTGGTGTTAGGAAGGGCACCAAGCCACAGAACACAAGCTACCAGTACAGTGAAGTGACTGGTGTTAGGAAGGGCACCCGGCCACAGAACCCAAGCTACCAGTACAATGAAGTTGCTGGTGTTAAGAAGGGCACCCGGTCACAGAACCCAAGCTACCAGTACAGTAAAGTGGCTGGTGTTAGGAAGGGCACCCGGCCACAGAACCCAAGCTACCAGTACAGTGAAGTGGCTGATGTTAGAAAGGGCACCCGGCCACAGAACCCAAGCTACCAGTACAGTTAAGTGGGTGACGTTAGGAAGGACACCAAGCTACACAACCCAAGTTACCAGTACAGTAAAGTGGCTGGTGTTAGGAAGGGCACCCGGCCACAGAACCCAAGCTACCAGTACAGTAAAGTAGCTGGTGTTAGGTAGGGCACCCGGCCATAGAACCCAAGTTACCAGTACAGTAAAGTGGCTGACGTTAGGAAGGGCACCAAGCCACAGAACCCAAGCTACCAGTACAATAAAGTGGCTGGTGTTAGGAAGGGCACCCGGCCACAGAACCCAAGCTACCAGTACAGTAAAGTGGCTGACGTTAAGAAGGGCACCCGGCCACAGAACCCAAGCTACCAGTACAGTTAAGTGGGTGACGTTAGGAAGGACACCAAGCTACACAACCCAAGTTACCAGTACAGTAAAGTGGCCGGTGTTAGGATGGGCACTGAGCCACAGAACCCAAGCTACCAGTACAGTTAAGTGGCCGGTGTTAGGATGGGCATCCGGCCAGAGGACCCAAGCTATCAGTACAGTAAAGTGGCTGACGTTAGGAAGGGCACCCGGCCACAGAACCAAGCTACCAGTACAGTGAAGTGGCTGACGTTAGGAAGGGCATCCGGCCAGAGGACCCAAGCTACCATTACAATGAAGTGGCTGGTGTTAGGAAGGGCACCCGGCCACAGAACCCATGCTACCAGTACAGTAAAGTGGCTGGTGTTAGGAAGGGCACCCGCCCACAGAACCCAGGCCAAAACAAAGAGTTCAAGCAGGACCTTGTCACCTGACAGTCAGGTCTGAGCATGTGACAGCTGTCTAACCAATGCAAGTATGGAAAATGGACATTAAATGGTAACAATGATCTGATTTTTATGCCGATTCATAGGAGAGCTGTTAAATATGACAAAGAGTAAAGTATTGATGTCTATGCTAAGTACATGAGAATGTTATCTTCATGGTGTCACTACATATCCCTGTCAACAAGAGCCTAATACAATTTTTTTCTTTCCCAATATTCTACTTAATTTTTTTTTAAATGTTTAGGCATGGCCATGGCGTTAAGCAGTTCACATTGCAACCAGATTTCAGTTTCATTCCCATTACATGACATTGCTTCGACAAGTATTTTCTATTATAGCCATGGGCTAACCAATGCCTTGTGAGGAAAATTTGGTAGATGGAAACTGAAGAAGCTCAGCATATATATATGTGTGTGTATAACCCATGTTACCATGGAAAAATGAACGTTAAATGATATATATATACACATTATATATATATATATATATACACATTATATATATATATATACACATTATATATATATATATATACACATTATATATATATATATATATACACATTATATATATATATATATATACACATTATATATATATATACACATTATATATATATATATAATGGGCGGTGGATTGGCAGTATCGGTAGAGGGTCGGACGCCATGCTTTCCAGCATAGTTACGTCCCTTTACGATCTGAGTTCAAATCCCGCCGAGGTTGACTTTGCCTTTCATCCTTACGGGGTCGATAAAATAAAGTACCAGTAATGCACTGGGTAATTGCTGGCCTTGTGCCTAAAGTAGAAACAATTATATATATATATATACACATTATATATATATACACACATATATATACACACATTATATATATATCCACACACATTATATATATACACACATGGAGGCACATGGCTTAATGGTTAGAGCATTAGCCTTGCAATCGAAAGGTTGTGAGTTCAATTCTCAGACCGGGTGATGTGTTGTTTCCTTGAGCAAGACACTTTATTTCATATTGCTCCAGTTTACTCAGCTGTAGAAATGAGATGATAGGGACTGGGGTCTATATCATTCCACTGCAAAGTGGTCGTGGAGGTGCCACTGCAAAAAAGCACCCAGCACTCACTGTAAATAAGGTTGGTGTTAGGAAGGGCATCCAGCTGTAGAAATCAAGCCAGAATCAGTTCCCATCCCACCCTTGCTAGCAGGGAAAAGCGGACGTAAAATGAAATGATGAATGATGACATTATATATATGTGCGTGTATATATATCATCATCACTTAACGTCCATTTTCCACGGTAGCATGGGTTATACACACACATATTTATATGCTGAGCACTTTTTTATTTAACTTATGAGGTATAAACACACACATTATATATATGTGTGTGAACTTAGTTAAACAAAAAAAAGAGATAAATAAAACAAGTATCAACTTTGAAAAAAAATACTGGGGGTTGATAAGATTGACTAAATCTCTTTAAGAAAGTGCTCCAGTATGGCTGCAGTCTAATGACTGAAACCAATAAAAGAACTAACATGATCATGAAATTACAACTATAGCACAAAAGACAAAGGAGAAACAATAAACATTGTTCTCTTCTGTTAGTCATATGAAAATATCTTCTGCTCTTTCTATTAAGTCACGTCCCTCTCCTCCCCTCCCTCTCTAACATGGCAACAACAGTAGCTGTCCTCTCATTCCATAACAATATATGTTCAAATATATCCTGCTTTTTCTAGCTATGTTTCTAATGATATCTATACAATAACTGCAATATTGTCATTTCTCAATGACACAGAGATCTAGATCCGACACAGAATAATTCATGAACCCCAAAAAAATCCCAGGTCTGGGGTTCCCTTGAAGTAAAACAGAGGAGATCAAGAAAAAATTGGGAGAAAGACTGAAAGTTCTAATAGAGATGAAGTGGGAGAAAGAGGAATCACAGACAGTTGAGGAAGTATGTTAGTGGGGAGTAAAAAAAACATTCTAAAATAAGCTGTCATTTTTTTTTTAATGTCAAACTGTTTTTTCCCTTCTTCAAACTCTTGAAACCTTCTTGACCTTTCCCTCCTTCGCTCACAATCGTTCTCACTCATCTCAATGTGTTTGTATATGGAAGTATAAATTCATATTTATGCATGTAAATCTTGTGTTTGTGTAAGTATGCACATATTATCATCACCGTTTTATATCAATCTTGCCATATTGGCATGAGTTGGATGTCTTTTCTCCAGCACTACTTCCTTCCACTTGTCACGTTCCTTAGTGAGGTTCAGTGACGAGATCAGCTTTCACCACTTCAACCCAGGTCTTCCTCAGTCTTCACAACACCAGAGTTTCTGTATGGTTGCTTGACCTGCTAGAAGCAGCTAATCATCATCATTGTTTAATGTCCATTTTCCACACCAGCATAGATTAGATAGGCTCTCCCATTGTGAGACAAGTCAGATCAGATGACCGTGTTTCATTCACACAGAACCCTTTCTGACTGTTTCTACAGCTGGATGCCCTTACTAAAGCTAATCACATTTATATCTCCCTAAAATCACAGCCTACTCTCCAATTTACTTTAGCCAACAGGACCTTGCACCACACCAGTTTACTCATGGTTTGTCAAGTACACATAACACATTGCTATATATATATATATATATATATATATATATACATATATATGTAACATTCAATTAGCACAACACCTCCTAAGCTCAGCCCCACCATTACTCTCTTAAAAGCAAAATCCACAATAGATATTGTAGTCCTAGATACCTCTAAAGCAACTCAATGGTCACAGCTTGAATGCCTTTAATCATAGGTCTGTTTGATCAGTGATGACCTGGGGCTAAAAAACAGCAACAAGTGTATAGAAATAGACAAGGGGAGAGACTAACATGTTTAGACTGTCACATAACCCCATATCACTCTGCAACATGTTTAGACTGTCACATAACCCCTAGCCATGACTAAACACTCTGTGTTGAGAATACACAGTATGGTTCCCAACAAGTGGGAAGCACGGTATATCTATTTGGATCATCAGATCACACCTGGCTAAGACAGGACAGTAAAATACACAAAAGACTCCGCTATGAAATCAAATTCATAGATGTCATCTAAAGCTATGCAGATGTGAATAGCAACAACACAACTGCAGCTAAATAGTAGCAACAACCCTCTAAACATCTGTTTGGAATAGCAGGACAATAAAATATGCAAGAGACCCATGAGATACAAACTAAACCTATACAGGTGTGAGCCACAACAACTGCGTGCCAGAAGTCTACTCAGAGCTGACTTGAAACTAAACAACAACCTTGGAAACATCTGATGTTTGGAATTACAAAACCAACTGACACAACTGACAGTTATTGATATAAACACCATAGACAACATGTAAAATAAGAGATAACATACATAATAGCTGAGTAGCAAGCAGAGAGACATCAAAATAATGTCAAGTAACAAAGTAACTTCATCTCATGAGTCATGTGTTGTTCTTGTTATACTTTTTATAGATGGAGTCCCACAGTAATCTTTTAGTTGTCAGACAAGAAATCTCTTCAACATTTGATTCTTTCCTTCTACACTAAAAAATAATATTTTTCATCCACAACAAACAAGTATTTTAAGACCATTTTCCTCCACTAAAACAGGAGTTAACCTTGCAGGCCCCATGACATGGAGTCCTTTTTGAGGTAAAGTTTTACAACTGAATGCTGTTCCTGATGCCACCCATTTTAGTTGGCTCTGAAGACACGCAAGGAAGCAATATATTTAATTCCACCCACACTGTCGACAACCAAGCTGGAAACTTACTTTTTCACCACCCTTACATTCAATCAACCAAGTTCCTGCAACTGGTGCAGCCAGTCATTGGAGTGCTACCCTGGACGTTTGACTGTGTTCATCATGGCATTTCAATGGGCCTTAGAAATGATTGGCAGTGCCTATCTCTTTCCAAGCATCCAGTTCCTCACTAAGTTTAGCCTGCCAGCTAGAGCGGTACACTGGTGAGACCCATTGTACGCCTCTATCAATAAGGATACTACAGCCAGACATAAAAGGTATTCTCTCTACCCGAATACACAAGTTTTTAGATATTTCTTTAACTCTTACATAACATTATGTCCAGTATTGAAATAATGATTCTTTAAATCCTGGATACATTAGCAGTACCTTAAACGGAATATCATAGACTTTCATATATAAATCTATGTATTGATCAATTCTTGGATAATGTAAAACAAGTAGAACTGTGTAAAAGGTCCTTCATGGCTGAACACGCATTCTGGTAAAACACATTTTACAGTATTCAGTTGTCTCCCTTGTCTTTCTTGACCAGAATTAATCATTAAGCTAAGGACATTTTTTGTTCTATTTACTATTTATGTAATTATAACAAAATATAATTTTTCAGGTCACAATACTTTAACATCCGATGTTGATGGATATTACAGCAGATGTCCTTCTGTAACCCAACACCAAAGTACTTTCTCAACTCAAGCATCCTAATCTTGAGATGTGCCTTTAAATCCTGGATGACAGTACATTCAGTACTGAAATAATGTTTATTTAACCCTTTACCATTTAAACCGGCAGTATCTGGCCAGAATTCTCTCACCTCTTTCTGTTCAAACCAGACATAACTGGCTGCTCATACTTATGTTAAGGTATTGTTCTCAAAATAAATAATATCAAAATCTTGTAGATTTGATATTATGTGAGATTAAGTGTTTACTGTGGAAATACAATAGTAAATATAGAGTAATGTAAATGTTAAACGGTTAAATTAGTCATGTGGAACCCTACCCACCAGAATTATGCCAATCAATGTTTATTCGCTATACAACTATATATCTCTCAGTCTAGACTGGTGGTATGCCAGTTTAGTTGCTGCCATTAACCTGATCATTGTAACAGGTTACTGTGTTACATATTACTAATAGCATTCAGAGTGACTTGATAGCTTAGAAAGGAGGGTTGCTAGAAACTCGGCAGGACAAAACAAAACTTATCAAAAGGATAGATGAACCTAGCATAAGGTCAGGGATATAGAAATACTCAAGGTGGTGACTGAGCATGCTGTTAAAGTCTAATCTAAGCATCATGGACCCCTAGTTCTTGTCACTCAAAATCTAGCATGTCTATTTTGAAATCTACTGAGATTGGTGACCCTAGGTTTAGCTAATTCTTCCAGTTTCTCTATATACTGATGATTAGATTTGATAGGACTAGGGTCCCTATTGTAAAATTACCCAAGAAATATACTATGAACAAGCATGAAAATTATGCAACCTCAGATGAGACCAGCTAAATTGACAATGTGTAAGACAGTATAACTACAGTTATATATCTCTCAGATGTTCTAACAATAAGCCAGTCTTTGGAACACAGTTTTTGTTGTGAACACTTAATAGCCAACAGAGATCAGCAATTGTGAAGGGAAAAAAAAGGAAATTTACAGTTAAATAGTGTCATTAAAAGTATGGTAATGAAAGGGTTAAGATACCTTAGAAACATCCTATTAGATAAAACCCTGCCAGGTTGTATCTAATAGGATGTTTCATTAACATATTTTTAATGAAAGACACTACCTATGATTTTGAAATAATTTTGAAAATAATCAAGAATTTGGAAGGATTTAACAAGATAACAGTTTCATTTTTAGGTTGAAGTTATTAACTGTGTGCTGTTTATGACAAGGAATGGTAAGATACAACTATGTTTCTTTCATATGAGTAGTGACTATACCAATGTTGTTGCAGGAGACATTGATACAACCCCATTGGAGAATGTTTTCCAAGTATCTATCCAGTGCCGGTTTGGTGTGGTGTTCAGGTTACATTTGGACAACACCTTTGTGTGGAAGGTTAGAGAAAAGCAAAGAGAGGGCATTGTTTGAGTAACGATAAATAGTTACTGATGAACATGATATCAAAAGAAATAAAAACTAATTGAACAGGATACAGAATTCATTTTAAAAAATTTATTTTGAAAAATAACTATCCACAACCTGAAAAGACAAGTATTATCTAAATTTTAAAATAAACAAATACTAGATTAAAAAAACAAAACAAAAAAAAACACGCAGATGTTTTCACTCACACCTACACACACACAATGAGCAGGTTAAATGCTACATTTGAAAACTCTATTCTACCTCCCCCTTCTTCTTTGATACTTGTTCTAATTTTATGGACTCCAGAAGAACAAAAGTAATGTCAATCAGAATGATGAGTCAATGATCTAGATAACAAAACACAAAACAAATAGATCTTCACTATCACAAATTAACAATCAATACTTATTTCTAAATAAACATTTTCTAAATGGTTTAGTCAAGGTTACTTTTACTTGTGATGGCATTTACTCAGGTTGAGCCAGCTCCAGTGTAGCCACAACATTGTGAACAGAGGCTGCCCATGCACAGCAATCACAAATGTTAAACTCAGATATCAATTACGAGTCTCAGGTCAGACACCATATATGCTAGGATCAGATATTAGCTTAAGACCCAACTTAATTATGCTAACCCATGTTTTCAACTGTACTCCTCATCAAGAAGCTAGGGCAATGGGCTTGCAACCTCCACTCCAAAATGGAAAGACTGGTATTCTCTCCCCATTCAACCACACCAGAGTACTGATGCTATGAAGAGGAAGGGTTTAGAAAAGTAGGTCAGAGACTGTGAGATAGACTTTCAAGTATATTGATGAATGACTCCTTGTTAGGTGGCCCTCTTCGGGGTTGATGGGAGAGATGTGATATGTGATCTCAGAAGTTTGTATACCTAGCAGCAGCACCATCATAAATGTGGGAGCAGTATTCCATTCAGGGTCTCACTTGA
Organism: Eledone cirrhosa; assembly: GCA_964016885.1. NCBI lineage: Eukaryota > Metazoa > Mollusca > Cephalopoda > Octopoda > Eledonidae > Eledone > Eledone cirrhosa. The sequence continues at coordinate 100,614,989 of OZ024743.1, read as the reverse complement.
GCTTTGTAGAGGGTTAGCAACTTTTCAGAACTGACATATTTTCTGTTCCTAAAATGAAAGATTACTTCTTTGTAACCCAGTTGTTGCTATGTTGTGAAAGGCCAGTTATGTCACTAATGGGTGAAGACTGCATTGGGTGATACCAAATGAGTCTGTTGTTGCTATGTTGTGAAAGGCCAGTTGTGTCACTAATGGGTGAAGACTGCACTGGGTGATACCAAATGTACCTTGAAATCAAAAGGATAGATCCTGAAATCTATAACGCTTTCCTACAATCAGACCTGGACACAATGCAGCAATGGATCACAGACTGGCAACATTACTGTTAGCAGCGATTTGTGTTGGACAAAGCACATCTCTAAAATTGTCAAGAAGGCTGAGGGTGTCTTGGCATCACTCAGCAAGACCTTTGTTAGCCTGTCTCCAGCCATCTATTTAAAGCTGTATACAGCTATGGTACGACCACACTTGGAATTCGCATCATCAGTCTGGAAGACCCAACCTTGCTCAGAACAGTGACATCCTGGAAACTTCAGAGACGTGCAACCAAGCGCATACCCTCGATCAGACACCTACCATACTCTGAACGCCTTGCTTCCCTGGGCATGGATTCATTGAAACTCCGACGTCTGGCAATGGACTTGGTAAACACCCACAAAGTTATTAATCATCTCGCCAACAACAATCCTGAGCACCTTTTTGATCTCCATGTGTCTAACACACGTGGTCATGCCTACAAAGTCAGAAAACAGCACAGCTCCCATGACTTTCGGAAACATTTTTTCACACAGAGTTGCTGAAGCATGGAACAAACTGCCTGCGTCAGTTGTTAGAGACACTGCATCCTTTAAAACCCTCATGGTTCCCGAAATTTGCCACAACTACACCTGATGTCCCCCTTCCATACACATGTGTATATCATGACTCATGCACTGTTCATTTTCCTGACATTTGTACATTACCCTATGTACTATACATACACTTTTGATGAGTTGTAGTGCACCTGAGCACTGTACACAATATTTTCATTATTATTATCTGCTGCCCAATTCCCCATCTCTATTGTAAAATTCTCTTGTGAGGACCACAGAGGCTGTTCCCAGGATTCTATGTCAATAATACTTTCAAGTTACTCTGGTAGTGCTTTTCCTGGATGCCAACTGTTCTCTTCTCTGTAAAGCATGGTGGAATAGCCTTTGTATGCACATATATTTTATGCAAGCAACATAACCAATCCAGTGAATTCAGTCTGTTTGCAATTGAGTATGAATTGATCAGAATTTTACCTGTTGGAGCACTTGTGTATATTTGTAGCTTTGTTTGGCCCAATGTGGAGCAGTCAGTAAAGACATGTGGTGAGAAAATAATTCAACTGCTGTTAGGTATGTCTACAGTGAACAATTCCTGTTTCACGGGGCATAGAAGAGTACCTCATGACACACATTTCAAGTATTGGTTGTTCATACAAAACAATTTTATTAATATATGAATTTAGTACAGTGAATATATAATAATTATTGAATTTAGTACAGACTCATTACAGCATCAGACAAAATGCTTTTCAGTATTTAGTTACAGCTTTTTGCATTCTGAGTTCAAATCCTGCTGAGGTCAATCAACTTTACCTTTCATCCTTCTGGGGTAGATTTGAATTATTTTCCCCTTTCCCTAAAAATTGCTGACCATGTGCCTAAATTAGAAATCATTGGTGGTTTGGCAGTATCAGTAGAGGGTCTGACGCCATGCTTTGCAGCAAAGAGTTACGTCCCTTTACGGTCTGAGTTCAAATCCCGCCGAGGTTAACTTTGCCTTTCATCCTTATGGGGTCGATAAAATAAAGTACCAGTAATGCACTGGGCAATTTCTGGCCTTGTGCCAAAAAGTAGAAACAATTATTAAATGAATTTAAGGTGGATGATTAGCAGAATGATTGTCAGACAAACTGCTTGCAGCATTATGTTATGGCTTTTTACATTCTCAGTTGAATAAAATATAGTACCAGTCAATTACTGGGGTTGATATATTCAACTTTCCTCTCCCACAAAATTTCTGACTTTGTGCCCTTGTTAGAAAACATGATTAAATGAACTTAATTTAGCATATAACAGTGATAATTAGAGTAATCTATTTACTTTAAAAGTAAAGTTAATGAAGATGGCTTCTAGGGCCATATTGTTGAGGCAAAGCTGTGAAAACTGTGATTTTCAATTTTATTTATTTAAAATAGTCAAACGTGGTTTTCATATAAAGTGATGTTACTGACTTTTCACATAAAGCACATGAAACTATGTAATTACATTTAGACTGTGTATGACACTGTAATTTGTGTCATTTCTAATTTATTAGTTAAGTCACTTTCAGTGATATAAGGGAGTTTCAATTGACAAGCAACATTAGTAAAAAGTACATTACTAAGAATACTATATGAAGTGGGAGGAGGTGACACCGTCACGCGCTGTGTAAGGCTCTACAATTTGTAGTGACTTTGCGGGTTTAGTTGAACAAGAGAAAGAGGAGAGTTTAAGACATGTGTAGTGATTGTGCTACTGAAGGCGACTAGATTGGTATGATTATTGAATGTTTCCTTGGAATAAGCGCTGATCTATCTGTCATAAAGTGTCTACGTTGCACATAGATGATGTCTCTGTGTGGGAGGTTAAGGAAGAGTGAATGGTGGTAGCATGAGCGTCGGAGTGGGCCTTGTTGGAGGTGATTGTAATTAGGTAGAGTGTGGATACCACAACCAAACCTACGCCTCCAGCATATACTGGCATTCATTAAAAAGGGAAGGAGTTGAAGATACATTGTTAACAATTATCTCTCACCTTTGAACTGTTCGAAGTGGATAGATCGATAGTTGACAGAATAACACTTTTTTTTTTTTATTTCAATTTCATCAACATAATCGTAAATGAATCTACAAAATTTCACTGAAAATATATGTTGTTACAATGGTGGGGGACATTAAACTATAGTTATGTCAAAGGAGGTCATAGTAAATATATATGCCAAGGACAAACACATAAAAAAAAAGAAAGAATAGTCCACGTTTAACCCGCCAAAATAACATTAACAAATCTCTCAACAATAACCTAATGTTACTTTTGCCTTTCATTTTCTCGGGGGTAATAAAATAAAGTTCTAGTCAATACTGAGGACAATTTAACACTCCTCCCTTATGTCTATCATTACTTTAATGTAAATTTATACAAGGCCACGTGCTACCACGTTGTGTAAAGTTATGTTGTTGATTTATTTCTTATGGCTTACTTGCAATATTGCAAATATCTTAATATGCAGACAGAAAATATATCAGAAGACGCAAATTTAAAATAGATATGTCTGATAAATGAAGAAAATAAAAATACATCGTTATAGAAAGATGGAAAGAGATGTAGACTATAAATAGATTAACATGCTAGGAGAGAGAGATGTCGATTGTTTATTTACATTAATGGAGGGAAAACCAAAACAATCATAAATAAATACGAAGGAGCAATAAAAGAATTTAAAGTCTTCAACAAATATGACATAACATAAAAAATAAATATAATTACAAATCAATTATAAAGATATATTTAGTGGATGAAGCTTGTAGCGTTGTTTTTTAAATAAAGTATGTTTACATTGAGTTACATGTGATGAGAGAGGGACATATATAGATGTAGTTGTTAGTCTTAAATATCTAAAACCATTTAGGTTAGGTATATATGTTTTAAACTATGGATGCAGGTTTTCTCGAGTTTAAAATGTCATGGACATTTTAAAAACACCATATAAACGTATTCACAACACCAATCACTGCATACACGACATGCATGGATGATCTATAATGCACAAAGCTTTGCAAAACATCGATCTGCTAAAAAAGCAGCCCAAACTATCACGATAAACAAGGATAAACAATGTAGTCCTAGATATTATCACATCTGAAAATAAGATGGTCATAAGTGGAACGTTGTAGAGCATATGTCTAGTAGACCAGACGAGGCCTGACTACATATCCACAACTATTGTCTACATCTAACAACAAATAGTAAACAAAGCGGATATATGAATTAGTATTTTTATGTAGGAACGGCATCAACATTAAAAACAAAACAAGAAGTCAGTCATGTGTGAAAAATAGAATAAATAATTTATGTTTAATAGATAAAATCTTAGGAAGAAATTATTTCCGAAATAAAATATTCGACACATTCATTATTTTAGTTATTTTGGCCCCATGTCGGCCTTAATAGAAGCAGACATTAGAGTTCTAGTAGTGTCCCGCCTTCCAGATACAGTATATCTAACACTACATTATACAATGTCCTTTTCTAAGATTGCAGGGTGTGATTTGTGGGATATTTGGCTGCTATTTTTAGCACATTGAGCAACTGTGTAGAGACACTAGGTTTTTTTTGGTTTTTTTAAAACAATGGTGTGAAAAGACTTCAGCTGAGCTCTACATCTGGGAGAACTATGACAGGATGGTATAAGTAAAACATTATGTGTTAATATTTCTTGTTTAGTTAAGAACTAGTTATGAATATTATGTTTGGGCGATCTAACACGAACGTCATTAAATTAATAAACATCTTTCAAATATGAATATTGAAATGTTTTAAGTGTACCATATGTAATAAAATATAAGTATTATTTAATTGTAGTAGCCACACCACATCTTTTATGCAAGGTTCCAAGATTTGTTTCGTCGGCTAATCAAGAATCTCGTGGGGTAACTACAACATTAAATACATCAAATATATAAATTTCATACTTAAAAACATAAATATAGATATTTGACGCATTATTATTTACTTCTCTAGGAAACGTAATGACATGACTTGGTATAACATTCTGTGAGAGTTTACGGCTGTTACAAATAAGCCAATATTTAGGGCCGCAATATTTATAAGGTTTAGAAGTATGGATACCGGTCATTTTATGTAGTGGAGTGAAAGTTTTGAAATGCCAAAAGGGGCTCCAAATACCTGAAAGCCCCCAACAATTAATACGACCCTGCCTGTTTGTTACTTAGTAAACAAATTATGAAATTACATCATTTCTATATTTTGTCATGCAATTTTTCTCGAAATAATGAATTCCAGCATTAGCACAAAGCCAGGTTTTGGGGAGGGAATCGGCCTCAGTGCTTCATTGCAGGAAAGACAAAGTCGACTCTGGCGGGATAATAATACAGAATGATTATTATTTCTTTATTTACCTGCAGGTGGATGTCCAGCTTTCAGGTCCATCTTGTTGTCAACAGACGACGACATGGCTATAAAGTAAAGTTAGTTTTTACTACTGTTGTATAAAGGAAGAATACAACCTATCGTTATAGTTGTGTCGTGTAATAACGTGTCTTCTTTTCCCCAAAAGTGTGACGTGAGCTTTTTTTTTCGTTTAAAAGTGTACAAAAAAGCAGAATGCCTCACAGGAGTGAGGGTAAGATAGAAGTAGAGTGCCTCACAGGAGTGAGAGTAAGATAGAAGTAGAGTGCCTCTCAGGAGTGAGGGTAACTTAGAAGTAGAGTGCCTCACAGGCGTGAGGGTAAGGTAACAGCAGCTTATTCTAATATATCACTTCTCTTTCTAAACACTAGGTAAAGCAGCTTATACTAGTATATCACTTCACTTTACTTGAACTACCATTGACCTTTTTTCCTCCCTCTTCTCTCTGTCATATCTCATTTCTCTCTACTTTCATATCATTCTCTCTCTCTCTTTTACTATACCCTCTCTTAACATCATTCTCTCTAAGTTCATATTACTCTCTCTTTTTATTACCCATTCTCTCAACACCACTCTCTCTAGCTTCATATCACTACTTCACACCACTCTCTCTTTACTACATCTTCTCTCAACACCACTCTCTCTCTATTTACTACATCCTCTCTCAACACGATTCTCTCTATTTACTACATCTTCTCTCAACATCACTCTCTCTATTTACTACATCTTCTCTCAACACCACTCTCTCTATTTACTACTCCCCTTCTTAACATCACTCTTTCTCTCTCTCTTTTCTACACCCTGTCTTAACATTACTCTTTCTCTTTACTTCTCAGTATCATAACACCACTCTCTTTTAGTTACTAGTCTCTCTCTTAACATTCTTCTCTTTACTCCCCGACTTTCTCTCTTTTCTTTTAACACCAATCTCTCTTTACTACCAAATCTTTCATTCATCCTGTCCATCTTTAATTATTATATCACCTCCACTATTTAATATTCTTTCTCGCACATTTTCTTTGCTTTTTTTCCTTTTCGAATTTCTTTTCTTTCTTATTCTCCAGGAAATTTAAATTTTATTCCTTCTTTGTTGCTTTATTTCTTCCGTTTTCTTTATTTACATTTTCCCAGACATAACAAACCAGGACGGAAGTATATTTTCCTCTTATATCCCTGCGCCCGATTCTTTATTCGTCTACTTATTTTCTAATCTCACTTTCATTTGTTCAATTTTTGTTTTCAAAATATTGTCGCCACAATGCAGATATCTGTAATAATTGTTTCTACTTTAGGCACAAGGCCAGCAAATTATCCAGTGCATTACTGGTACTTTATTTTATCGACCCCGTAAGGATGAATGGCAAAGTCAACCTCGGCGGGATTTGAACTCAGATCGTAAAGGGACGTAACTATGCTGGAAAGCATGGCGTCCGACCCTCTACCGATACTGCCAATCCATCTAATAATAGTTGAATAAATCTTGTAATGTACCCCTGTATTTTGGCGATTATATTTTCGGTAAAATTATAGACCCCCCCCCTCGGAAAACGGAGGGGATAGGTTGCCCCTTCCTTGGAGTTTTCTCTACGATTTTTTGTTCGTGTGCTATCATCTAATCTGACCTCTTAGATGCTCACAATCGACCCCATCCCCCTGGAAATGGAAACACTAACCCTAATCCCGGGGGAAAAAAGTCGATTGAGAGTATCTAAGGTGTCCATGAAAAATCCCACCCAATGTATGTAGATCTGTGAAACTTCGATGGTCTTCACCCCTTTCACCATCCTTTGTCTACAAATCTAATCGTTTCCGACTGGTTTGGAGGTCATATTCGTTGATAAAGTGCTTATATTTATCTAGAATCAGTAGAACGTCAGACAACATGCCTAGCAGCAAACAACATACTTTACATTCTGAGTTCAAATCCTGCTGAGGTTAGCTTTACTTTTCATCCTTATGGGCTCTATAAAATAAAGTGCCAGTAATACGCTTGGGTCGATTAAATCGACTTTCCCCTCCCCCATTTTAATTTCAAAAACCTTTGTTCAAACAACAGCTTAATAATGAGAAAGTTAGTTATATAAATAAATCTTACTAAATTTTTCATTCTTTTCAAAATTATTAGAAAATCATTAGTAGTGGGTTTTTTTCACTAGAAATATGGGAATAAAAGAGTTAATGAACTTCCTGAGGCCTCTGATCTTTTTAGCTGCTCTGAAAGCCTAATAGCTAGAATATGAACAGATTGGAAACATTCAGGAAGCTACAACTTCTGTTGGCAACAAAAGATCTCTCTATGGATGAAAGGCTAACTGTATGATGCCTGCATGTAAAGTGTAATGTGCATGGAGGGTAGTAAATACAGAGTATATACAAAAGCTGAAAAGAAATGAAGTGAGTGTGCTTCACTGGATCTGTGCAAGAACAGCAAAGCATAGATAAGCTGAGAAAAAAACTGGGTATAAGAGGAATCAAATATGAGCAAGAGAGAAGCCTGCACTGGTAGGGACATGTGGTGTGTATGATGATGATCATTGTGTTAAGAAGTGCTAAGAGTTTCCAATGGAATAAAGATGAAGTAGAGGAAGATCAAGAAAGACCTGGGCAGAAGTGAGAGCTCACAAAACGCTGTACCTCACAGAGGAGATGACAAAGGAACTCAATAAGTGGAGGGAGGTTGTGCTTGTAAAGACCCAAGCAAACAGAAAATGGATGTAAAAAAGATGGTGTTAGAGTTTTTAAGTGTTCATATTTAACACTTCCATAATAATTGTTTCTACTTTTGGCACAAGGCCAGCAATTACCCAGTGCATTACTGGTACTTCATTTTATCGACCCCGTAAGGATGAAAGGCAATGTTAACCTTGACGGGATTTGAACTCAGAATGGCAAGGGCAGTAACTCTATGCGTCAAAGCATGGTGTCCGACCCTCTACCGATACTGCCAATCCACCACCCCTCTTCCATAATATTATTTATGTTTTAAGATATGTTCCAAACACTAGCTTAATGGTGAATATAGTTAATTATTTCAGTAAATCCCTTCAAACATTGATTATTTTGAAAATTAGAAATCTTGTTATGAAAATGCTAAAAGGAAGCAGACACTTGACATTTTGGCCTTCCTCAAAATCATTAGCAACATAAAAGTAAAATGACTTTTTACCTGAATTTGAAATCATGTCACAATCTATGTTTGTCATGAGATCACACATACATATATCATTTAGTCCCTGAATAATTCACATTTTCCTAAATTTACTTGTTCCTCTTGTATTTAAATGTATAGTTGTAGTGAAATCTTGACACATTTTTTCCCACAATGGTTTTTCTTGGTCTGCCACACACACACAACTATCTTGATACTGACGACCACAGAGCCCCATGTCTTAGATAATGTTCTCTGGCTGAAGGACTAACAGTGCCACTTTGGAAAAACACCAGTCTTCTTTTCAACTCAGCAACAGAGAGATTGTTTGTTCCATCAGCTATATGATGTAGCGTTACATACAGTTCACACTCTCGCTAGCCAACTTTGTTGGGGTTGACACTAGCTGAGACAATTTTATCAACACAGGTCAGTTAGATATTACTACAGTTGCAAACATGACACACCACAACTATACATGTATTCTTTGTCTGTTGTTCATTGCTGCACATGATTTCAAAGTGAATCATGTTACAAATAAAAACATTAAAATTAGCGGTGTCTTGTTAATTTGTTTATGCTTATCCCTGTGATATGGGAAAATCATCTTCCTTGTGGTAATATCACTTCACACCACAGCAAGTAAATACAACTTCTTGTTTCCTTGAATATGGCATAGCTTCTCTCAACTCACTGTGACCAACTTCACTTGCCATTATTCAACCAACCAAGGGCGGTGGATTGGCAGTGTCGGTAGAGGGTCGGACGCCATGCTTTGACGTATATAGTTACGGCCCTTGCCATTCTGAGTTCAAATCTCGCCGAGGTTAACTTTGCCTTTCATCCTTACGGGGTCGATAAAATAAAGTACCAGTAATGTACTGGGTAATTACTGGCCTTGTGCCAAAAGTAGAAACAATTATTCAACCAACCAGCTACCCACTCATTAACTTCACATTTCATCACTACTACTACCACAGATGAATGAATCAACCAGGCAACAACATGAAAACAAAACACATAACAACCAGCACTAAATTGGTGACCACCGCCACTAAATAGTGATGTCAACTCCATGAGCTTGGAATGCTGGGTTCCAATTCCTCCATGCATATTGCAGCTTAGAGAAGGATGCATTTGACAAAGTTGCTAATTAATCTTAGCCTGTCAAATTTGCACTATGTGTAAATGATATCACCAGCCAATGTTACAAATGCAAAAAGCATATAAGCTATGTGTTTTTTCTTGTCTCAGTACAGAATAAATATCTCCGATGAGAGATAAAAATCCCAAAACATCTGTCTGACATTCTCACATGGCTACTGAGATAGCTGTGACACTATAAAAGCCCCTAGTCCAATAAGTAAGTTTTTCATGCTGGTAACATAACAAAAGAGCACCCAGTCCTCCATGAAAGGTGGTTGGGTTGGTGACACAACAAATAAGCAATCAGTCCACCATGTAAGGTGGTTGTGTTGGTGACATGACAAAACCCACCCAGTCCACCCTGTAAAGTGGTTGTGTTGGTCACATGATAAAAAGTACCAGGCCCACTCTGTAAGATGGTCGTGCTGGTGACTCAATGAAAAAGTACCCAATTCAACCTGTCAGTTGGTCATTTTGGTACCACAATAAAAAGCACCCAGCCCACACTTTAAATGTGACTGGCAGTAGGAAGAGCATCCAGCCATAGAAACGAGCCAGAAACAGTTCTGTATGAGCTAGACACAGCCACCTGTTCTGACTTGACTCACAATGGGACAACTCGTCTAACTCATGCTAGTGTGTAAAATGGACGTTAAACAGTGATGTTTATGATGATGATGATGATATCATATATACCTTCATATAGACCCCTATTATGAACCACACTATGTTAGTGCTACTGTTAATACACATATATGATCATCATCATCATTAATTTTACATTTGCTTTCCATGTTGGCTTGAGTTGGATGGGTTGTCACAAACTGAGAGTAGATGGATCAGAGACCAATCTTTCTCATTACATTCTATATTTGGCATGGTTTCTATGGCTAGATACCCTTCCTAAGACCAACCACCTTAGAGGGTGTACTGAGAGTATTTTTCATGACACCAGCACTACCACTCTACAGAATGAACTAGGTGCATTTTATTGTGGTACTAACACTGTCACATGCTTGGCCATATTGAAGCGTCCTCTCAAACCCTACATTGTCTCTATTCAATTGTCTAATATCATAGACTCCAGCCTGTCACCACATTTACTTTTAATGCTACAGTATTTGTACTGGTGGACAGGTCTTGTGTGTGTAGAAACAAGAGAGAAGGTATTTTATATATATATATAGCGAGGAATTTAGCGTACAGGTTGGGGTCCACCAGGGCTCTGTTCTTAGCACTCTCCTGTTCATCATAGTCCTGCAGGCAATAACGGAGGAGTTTAAGACCGGATGCCCATGGGAACTCCTGTATGCTGATGACCTCGCACTCATAGCTGAATCTATGGTAGAACTAGAGAATAAATTCCAAACTTGGTAGCAGGGACTAGAAAGAAAGGGTCTCAAAGTCAACATGACAAAGACTAAGGTCCTGTAAGTAGACGAGAAAACAGAACCCAGATCCCCTCAGGGAAATGGCCTTGCTCAGTATGTAGGAAAGGTGTAGGTAGGAACTCCATTCTCTGCCCCAAATGCAAACAATGGGTACACAAGAGATGTAGCGGGATCTCAGGAAGCTTAATTAAGAATGTAGGATTCACATGCAGCAGCTGTGCTGAGACAGCAAGCAGCAAACAGCCACAGGAAACAAGTACCACCAATCTCTGGGAGGGCCCTGTAGAAACAGTAGACAGCTTCTGCTACCTAGGTGACCGAATTAGCAGCAGAGGTGGGTGTTCAGAAAGTACAATAACTAGGGTAAGAACGGGATGGAAGAAGTTTAGGGAACTACTACCACTGCTAGCTGCAAAAGGCTTCTCCCTCAGAATGAAAGGCAGACTGTATGATGCGTGTATCCGAACAGCGATGTTGCATGGTAGTGAGACCTGGGCGCTGAAGGTGGAAGACTTACGTAGATTAGAGAGAAACGAAGCTTGCATGCTCCGATGGATGTGTAACAGTAATATACGTGAACGACAAAGCATAAATCAACTGAGAGAGAGACTGAGCATAAGAGGAATCAAATGCTGTGTGCAGGAGAGGCGGTTGCGCTGGTATGGACATGTGATGCATATGAAGGATGACAGCTGCATAAAAAGGTGCAGAGCACTAGAAGTTGATGGAAACCGCGGAGTGGGGAGACCCAAGATGACCTGGGATGAGGTGATAAAAGCCGACCTTACCCAATTACACCTCTCAAAGACAATGACACACGACCGTGACTTCTGGCGTCACGCAGTAATACAGAGTACCCGACCTCCCATGGGTACAAGCTGAAGCATATAGACAATATGCCCCCACACCCCCCACCGCAAGGTGGTCGTGGAGGTGCCACGGCAAAAAAGCACCCAGCCCACACTGTAAAGTGGACGTGTAGGCACCACGAAAAAGCCCCCCTCACTCACTGTAAATGAGGTTGGTGTTAGGAAGGGCATCCAGCTGTAGAAATCAAGCCAGATCAGTTCCTGTATGAGCAAGGCATGGTCAGCCGACCAGACACTGCCCACAACAGGACAACCCGTCTAACCCATGCTAGCGTGGAAGAACGGACGTAAAACGGTGATGATGATGATGATGATGATATATATATATATATATATATATATATATATATATATATATAATGAAGGAAGTGTGGTAAGGAACCAGGTGGACCATAACACACCAGAGTACTCAATACTTTGGGTAGTAGAGTGAGTAATAGGAAAAGGTTCAGGACGCCAACGGCAGAGCTGAAGCCGTTTCGACGGCTATTTGAGGTCCAGAAATAGCCGTCGAAACGGCTTGAGCTCTGCCGTCGGGGTCCTGAACTTTTCCCTCTCTCTCTCTCTCTATATATATATATATATAAATATATATTAGAAAGTGAAGTTTTTTTACAAAATGAAAAATAACCGAGGTGTCCTACACGAGTGAAAGTATAAAGAAAAAAAGATGAAATCGAAAATGCAACTGGAGTCTTATTTTTAAAAAAATATATATATATTTATTTGGTTCCTTTACCGGTTTCGCAGTTGGTCTTAGAATGTTACAAGTAACATTCTAAGACCAACCAGATGTGAGAAAAACCACAGACCCTCCATCTCAACTCTACTTTTGAAAAGCAGAAGAACTGCGAAACCGGTAAAGGAACCAAATAAATATATATATATATTTTTTTAAATAAGGCTCCAGTTGCATTTTCGATTTCATCTTTTTTTCTATATATATATATATATATATGTAAATGGAAAAAATGAAACAAAATTTCATTTCCCACTCTTAGTACGGCTGTTACTTAAATATAAGTATGTACACGTACATACATATATGTATACAGACGTACAGTAGTATCTATATATATATACATACATGCACACATATATATATGTACGTATGGATTCACCGAACATTTATTATAATGCTCGGTGTGTTTGTAAACAAACATCCCGTATTAAGCCGTAGTGTCCAGCAACCATCGTTGCTCGTTTGTTCAACACTGACAAAGGAACGCTGTACTAGTTTCAAGCTTATTAGCTATCGTCAGCAACGTATACCTTCTTGCCAGATTGTTGAACGTATATACTTACCTTATGCATATTAACGGCTGAGTAGCCCAATTTGCATATTGAGTGGGTTAAACGGCCGGGTGCACCGAAAACAATAAACGGAAAAAATGAAACGAAATTTCATTTTCCACTCTTAGTACGGCTGTTACTTAAATATAAGTATGTCCACGTACATACATATATGTATACAGACGTACAGTAGTATGTATATATATATATACATACATGCACACATATATATATGTACGTATGGATTCACCGAACATTTATTATAATGCTCGGTGTGTTTGTAAACAAACATCCCGTATTAAGCCGTAGTGTCTAGTAACCATCGTTGCTCGTTTGTTCAACACTGACAAAGGAACGCTGTACTAGTTTCAAGCTTATTAGCTATCGTCAGCAAGCATTATAATAAATGTTCGGTGAATCCATACGTACATATATATATGTGTGCATGTATGTATATATATATATACATACTACTGTACGTCTGTATACATATATGTATGTACGTGTACATACTTATATTTAAATAACAGCCGTACTAAGAGTGGGAAATGAAATTTCGTTTCATTTTTTCCGTTTATTGTTTTCGGTGCACCCGGCCGATTAACCCACTCGATATGCAAATTGGGCTACTCAGCCGTTAATATGCATAAGGTAAGTATATACGTTCAACAATCTGGCAAGAAGGTATACATTGCTGACGATAGCTAATAAGCTTGAAACTAGTACAGTGTTGAACAAATGAGCAACAATGGTTGCTGGACACTACGGCTTAATACGGGATGTTTGTTTACAAACATACCGAGCATTATAATAAATGGTTGGTGAATCCATGCGTACATATATATATGTGTGCATGTATGTATATATATAGATACATACTACTGTATGTCTGTATACATATATGTATGTACGCATGGAGGCACATGGCTTAGTGGTTAGAGCATTGGCCTTGCAATCGAAATGTTGTGAGTTCAATTCTCAGACCGGGAGATGTGTTGTTTCCTTGAGCAAGGCACTTTATTTCACATTGCTCCAGTTTACTCAGCTGTAGAAATGAGATGATAGGGACTGGGGTCCTTATCATTCCACTGTAAAGTGGTCGTGGAGGTACCACGGCAAAAAAAAGCACCCAGCACTCACTGTAAATGAGGTTGGTGTTAGGAAGGGCATCCAGCTGTAGAAATCAAGCCAGAATCAGTTCCCATCCCACCCTTGCAAGCAGGGAAAAGTGGACGTAAAATGAAATGATGATGAAAAATGTGTACATACTTATATTTATATATATATATATATATATATATATATATATATATATAACACTTTAATGATTCCCATAGTTCCCAGCCATAGTTTCTCATATGCATTCATTTGTTCAAGCACCAAAACAATAAACAGGTTATGTCTATGGAACACAATCCTTATCTTTCCTATAAACCAATGAGAGACATTTTATATGGTCCCTTAACTTGCTAGAAATGGTAGCCAAATCTGCTTGCAATCAAACCTTACTGTTTTAAGAAAGGAAGGATTCATTGCATAATGTAATTCAAATATCAATTATGCTTGAATATAAGATGGGATGGTCATGGATAGAAGTAATTTAATCAAAGGCCTGCTCTATCAGGGCACACCTGGTACTAAACCTATTTGTCAGGATCAATTTAAGTCCTTTTGAGGTGCTAAACACTTAAAAGGTTAAAGTGCTCTTCCTCCTATATAAAGTTAGCCAAAAAGAAAATTTTTTTTATAATGACAAATACATTTAATTGCAATGAAATGTTACCCTTAATCCTTTGATGTTCTAAGTGTGTGGTTATTTTAGTGGTTAATCTAGTTCTGGTGTATATATCTTTGGTCAGACGTTATTATTGTTGATATTGAGGGGGAGTGTGTTTCTAGTTGGGTAGGGATTTATATAAGACAGGTCAAGTTGCAGGTCTCTAACCAGACTGTGACAAATGTATTAACCCTTTAGCATTTAAACCGGCTATATTCGGCCAGAATTCTGTCACCTCTTTCTGTTCAAACCAACTATAACCAGCCACTCATACTGATGTTAAGGTATTATTCACAAAATAATTAATACCAAAATCTCATAGATTCGATATTATGTGAAATAATTATGTGAGGTAAAGCCTTTACCATGGAAATATAATAATAAATATAGAGTAATGTAAATACTAAAGAGTTAAGTACTTTGGAATTTTGCACAAGAAAAGAAAAAAGAACCTTGTCTAACCATGTTGTTTACAAAACACTATCATCATCATCATCATCATCATCACTGTTTTACATCCGTTCTTCCATGCTAGCATGGGTTAGCCGGGTTGTCCTGTTGTGGGCAGTGTCTGGTCGGCTGACCATGCCTTGCTCATACAGGAACTGATTTTGGTTTGATTTCTACAGCTGGATACCCTTCCTAACACCAACCTCATTACAGTGGGAGGTGTGTGGGGGCATATTGTCTATATGCTTCAGGTTGTACCCATGGGAGGTCGGGTTCTCTGTATTACTGAATGACGCCAGAAGTCACAGTCGTGTGTCATCACCTTTGAGAGGTGTAATTGGGTAAGGTTGGCTTTTATCACCTCATCCCAGGTCTTCTTGGGTCTCCCCACTCTGCGGTTTCCATTGACTTCTAGTGCTCTGCACCTTTTTATGCAGCTGTCATCCTTCATACGCATCACATGTCCATACCAACGCAACCGCCTCTCCTGCACACAGCATTTGATTCCTCTTATGCTCAGTCTCTCTCTCAATTCATTTATGCTTTGCTGTTCGCGTATATTACTATTACACATCCATCGGAGCATGCAGGCTTCGTTTCTTTCTAATCTACGTAAGTCTTCCACCTTCAGCGCCCAGGTCTCACTAACATGTAACATTGCTGTTTGGATACACACATCATACAGTCTGCCTTTCATTTTGAGGGAGAAGCCTTTTGCAGCTAGCAGTGGCAGTAGTTCCCTGAACTTCTTCCATCCCGTTCTTACCCTAGTTATTGTACTTTCTGAACACCCACCTCCGCTGCTAATTCGGTCACCTAGGTAGCAGTAGCTGTCTACTGTTTCTAGTACATACTTATAGGAAAGCCCTTGTCAATCTGCTTAAAAAAATATAATAAATGTTGTGCTTTGTTAGTGATTGGCTTGGATTCTGCAAACAACTTAAAAAGTCTCAAAGAAAACATACATGTAGTAAGTAATGAGTTTGAAAGACTGCAGCTAAATTAGCTGGAATGTCTGATTTTAATGTGGAATGGTTAAGATGAATAATTTATCATATGAGAGAGAGAGAGGGGAAACTACTATAATGGACTTTGGTGGAATGGATTTCAGAGTGTTACAATTGTTCAACCAACAGAACAGCTTGCTCATAAAAATAATATGTTAAGTGGCTGAATATTCCACAGACATAGGTATTCTTAATGTAATTCTCAGGGAGATTCAGCATGACAAAGTATATGACAAACTGGCCCAGTTAATTACAGGTACTGTCCTATCCAGTAGGCTTCCAAACAGTTTTTGTCTACCATATTTCACTCACAAGAGGTCAAGCAGTAGGATTGAAGTTGGGGCAAAGCAAACTTAACCATTCTACTTAACAATTCGGCCATGCTACCTCCACTTGGCTTTGGTATAAAGTAAAGTTGATATTTTGCTTTTCATCCTTTCAAGGTCGATAAAAAAAGTACCAGTCTAGTACTGGGGTTGATTATTCCTCTATATCTCTTTTTCATTTCCTCTCTATCACTTTCTATCTTTCTCTGTAAGAAATCTGCTGTATTCAGGCCTGGAGAGAGATGGGCTCCACCTGGCTGAAAATACCCAAGAAACGCTGTATGTCAATACAGTGCCCCTGCCACTCTATTAGGAGTTACAAGACAATACATACAAATTTGATATTATATATGGCAAGATGAGAGAAAGATTAAATGAAAAATATGCTTTGTTGTATTTTTAATAAACAAGTCTGAATATGCTTTGTTGTATTTTTAATAAACAAGTCTGATTGATAAGTTTTGTTGTATTTAGCAGTTTATTCACCCTAAATACCTTTTTTAATGGAAACATCACAAACGGTATGACTTATAATTTGATATGAACAAAAATATCTTGGCACAGAGGATTATTACAACAGGCACATTACAACAATTGAGTACAATATTTTCTAACATCTAGTCACTTTTCTACAGATGGGAGGGCAGGATTTATATTATTCTACATAAACCATTTTTATTTTTTATTAGTGGGAGATAGTAAATAACCTTTTAGTTAAATATTTAGTTATCTTTACGTAACTAAACAGATACTCTGTCGATAAATATAGATAAAATTCTGTATGAAAGGTGTCAAGGAGGAACTAGATAGCTTGCCGTAGATTTATATGAGGGTACGTAATTAAAATAGAAATGAGTGGAGGGGCAGCACCATTGTTTAAGCTGGCTCTTCACCAGTTAAACACATTTAGCCTCTTAAAAAACTGTTACCAGGAAAAGTCAGTTAAACTCTACTTCTATTCTTTTTATTTTTTTACAAAATATTTCGGTGGGAAAAAAGAAATTGACTAAATGTTTGCTATCATTATAGAAAAACAATCCAACCGATTTCAGCAGGAAATAATTTTTTTACTGTTTTTTGTTTTTTTTCCGTGTGCGATAAATTAATCTTACCTCATAATATCCTGCAAAGAACCTTTTCCCCAGAAGAGGAAGGAGGAGGTTCGAACTTCCACCTACACTCCTGGAATTTTCTTTACCTTTTATTTTTCCCTCAGATTTTTTGGGTGCTACAAACTAATCTTACCTTTCATCACACTGCAAAACACCTGGGTTAGAGTTTGGTTAGGGTTAGGGTTGCGGTTGCAGTTGGTGATGGGGTTAGGGTTGTGGTTAAGGTTGGGGTTGGGGTTGGGTTCTAGGTTCTGTGAGGTAGGGCAGGTCTGAGGTAGCACGAGAAAAAAAAAACAGAGGGAAAAAATGGTAAAGAGAACTCGGAGGTGGGATAAAGTCCAAGGGTCCCCCTCCCTTAAGGGGTAAGTTTAATTGATAGCACACACACACACAAAACGAAGAAAAAAATAATTTCCCACTGAAATCGATGTTCTATAAATTTACCAGATTTTTATACAAACGGGCAACTCCATAAATATTTACACAAATATGAAAATAAAGTTGGGTGCGGGGACAAATGCCGGCGTGTTCGAACTCAGAAAAGAAATAAATACATTAATACATACAAATAGAAAGTTACAAAAGTTGTCTCTCTTATTGACAGATTCAAGGGAAATAACAGGTTGACATTTGTGTGTGGTGATGGTGGTAATGGTGGTGGCGGAGGTGGTGGTGGTGGTGATAGTGATGGTGGTGGTGGTGGTGATGGTGGTGATAGCGATGGTGGTGGTCGTGGTGGTGGTGGTGTGATGTTGGTGATAGCGATGGTGGTGGTGGTGGTGGTGATGATGGTGGTGGTGATAGTAATGGTGGTGATGGTGGTGATAGTGATGGTGGGGTACTCAATCGATTGATCGATTCAAGTAAGCAAACAGACAGACAGACAGATAGATAGATATATTTCTTAATTTGCCACAAGAGTGCACAAGAAATGGGACATTACATGACGTGACGGCATGGTTTTTACGGATATCCGTGTGAACAAATTTAACAGATAGATAGATAAAAATAAAATAAAAACCTTTGCATATATTGTATGTGTAAATAGAAATACATGTACATTTATGCCTAAAATGTTAAATTTTAATTTAATTGTAAATCTATTATCTTTTTTTAACATTACATATTGTTTATAATTCTTCCAGAACGATGTCCAAGAGTGTCCTCCCTTACATTTGCCCCCTGTTCTTTAGGGCTAAACTATTTGACCTTACAAAGACCAATGGTGACCTCCGTCCCATAGCAGTTGGGTGTACTCTGTGAGGGCTCACAATAAAAGTGTGTCTGTCATAGATTTCAGACTGCCTGTCTGCCAAATTTTCCCCTATTCAGCTAGGGGTGGGTACCAAGCTGGGCTGTGAGGCTGCCACTCATGCCATCAGAGCTTTTACCAACTTGCCTTCGGAGACCCCATAGGTTATCCTCCAGCTAGACCTCAGGAACGCCTTTAATTCTATCAGTAGGGATGTCATCCTCCACTTAGTAAAGAAGAGGCCCCACAGCTTTACCACTTAGCTTGGCAAATCTATCGGGAGCCCTCCTACCTTTCCCTCGGTGACCATTTCATCCTATCTGTTACAGGATCCAACAAGGTGACCCACTCGGACCTGCTCTTTTTGCGCTGGCCATTGATGACATCACCAAGATGTGAGTTAACCTGGATCTGAATGTCTGGTATCTGGATGATGCTTGTATAAAGGGTCGTCCAAATAAGATCCTTACAACCGCAAAGACGATGCTTAAGGAACTGGGTCATAGGGGCCTTCAGGTCAACAGCTCCAAATGTGAGCTCTGGCTCCTCAACCACCCAGCTTTACAGCAGCAGACTATAAACCTGTTTACAGAGTCCTTCTCCTCTATCATGGTTTCTCCCTTATCAGTATTAACTCACACATGGTCCTCCTTTATAAATAAAAACAGAAAAATTCAGACATTTGATGTTTCTTCTTCAAATTTCAATGTGTGAAATAATTTTTTGATGATTATGATAATGATGAAGGAGACAACAATGGCTTCTAATGTTGCACAATGCCAGCAATTTTGGTGGAAGGGAAAGTTGATTTTATCAATCTCAGTACTTGATGGGTGCTTTATTACTTTAGAATTATGAAAGTCGACTAACCCATGCTAGCGTGGAAAATGGACGTTAAACGTTGATGATGATGATAATGATGATGATGAAGATGAGTTGACCTCAGCAGGATTTGAACTTAGAAAAGTAAAGAGCCAGAACAAATGTTGCTAAACATTTGTTCAACACTTACAACAGCAGCAGCAACAACAACAGCAACGATGATGATGACAAAAATACTGCATGATGTTTTCCTTGCTGTTGCTGCTGCTGCTGTTGTTGCTACTACTGCTGCTGACAATGATGATGATGATGATGATGATGATAAGTGTAGTTAATGGAAGACTTATACAAACTCATAGAGATTAACGAAATTGGAGAGAGAAAGAGAAAAATAAAAATAAAAAGACAGAGGGAGATGAAGATATATATATATATATATATATATATATATATATATATATATATATATATATATATATAGAGAGAGAGAGAGAGAGAGAGAGAGAGAGAGAGAGAGAGAGAGAGAGAGAGAGAGAGGGGGGTGCCAAGAGCACTTAGCAGACTTTGTGCAAAAAACTGATAATTTGGAAGGAAATGACAATACAAACAGTTTCAGTTGACATACATATTACACACACACACACACACACACACACACGCACACACACTCACATATATATATACATATATATACACATATATATATATCAGCTGGAAAACAATTTGTTATAACTTTCCGAATGTTGACATAATAATATAACAAAAACAGGAACAACTGCAGTTTTTTTCTTTTGCTGCTGTTGCTGCTGCTACTACTGCTACTACTACTACTACTACTACTACTACTACTACTACTACTACTACTGCTACTACTACTACTACTACTACTACTACTACTACTGCTACTACTACTACTGTCACACTATCACCAACTCCAACAACATCAGCAGCATCAACAGTAACATTAATATTAGCAAACTAACTGCAGTATGTGAGTGTGAGTGTGTGTGTAAATACAGACATATAGAGTTTCATATTTTAAATATGATGAGTGGGGGAGAGGAGGGCTTTGATCAATTGAGTTTATCTCTGCAATTTTAAGACTCCCTTTAAAGATGTTCAAATCATGTGAAGCAGACAAGGGAGAGAACTCCTATAGCTCAAGTTAATTCAAGACTTTTGGAACAATTTAAGACAATACAGTAAAAGTGGATCCTGTCTATAATCCAACTTTGTGAAAGCAATGTACATGTTTTGATCTTATTCAATCTCCTCACTGAAGCATATTAACTTCGCAAAGTGGCTAGAATAGAATATAGCTAAATGTATGTAGGAAATAGAAAAGAAATTATGCATTGTGTGTTAACAATAAGTAAGGGCAAAAATGCCTGATATGTATACATACAAACAGTATCTCTAAAATTGGTCAAAAAAGCTTTGATCAACTCAGGCTATAGTAGTTCTCTCCCTTGCTTGCTCCTGGTGATCTGAACACCTGCTAAATGGAGTTTTGGTCTTGAAATTGCAGGGATAGACTTAGTTTCTTCACTTACCATATTCAGAATGCAAGATTCTATTCCTATGTATACATTTTATGTAGAATTCTCACATATTTTCAGAGTTTGTAAACTCAGTTTATCGATTTTAAGTAACACAGCATAATTGACATAGTAATATAGTTATCAGTTATATTGATTTCTAATTTAGGCACAAGGAAAACGATTTGAGGGTCGGGGAAAGTCAATTACACCGACCCCAGTACATAACTAACACTTTATCTTATTGACCCTAGAGGAATAAAAGGCAATGTTGATCTTAGCAGTATTTGAACTCAGAACATAAAGAGTCATAGCTAAATACTATAAAGAATTTTATCCAATGCTCTAACAAATCTACTAATCCATCACCCTAGTTACAAGTAATATTGGTTCTTAATTTAGGTACAAGACCAACTTGACTAGTTCTTTATTTTATCAACCCTGTAAGGAAAAAGGAAAAGTTAACATTTTATCAGATGCTCTACCAATATACTTTGATTCTGTGCTGGATGTTGGTGTTAAGAGAGAGATGCCGAGCTGTCAACTGATCACCATCTAGTTATCTGCAACTTGAGACTACCTAAATCCAAAGAAACCCACAAAACTGGCAGGTCCAGGTTGACCTACAGGATAAAGTGGGAAGCATTGGTGGATAAGGAAGTCAGGACCAGGTGTGCAGATATTACTGCATCCAAATTCAGAGAACTTCCTGAGCAAACTGAGGACTTTGATATAGAGTGGAGATTGTTCAGCTCAGCACTTTCTACTTCAGCTGTTAAATGGTCTGGGCAAAAGAGGCTTGGCATGGTGCTGGACGACAGGCAGACTCCTTGGTTCAATTGAGTAGTCAAAGATGCCATCAAAGCAAAGAAGGAGGCCTACAAAGCTTAGCTTGGAAATAAGACCACCTTCTTAAACTTGTGGTATAAGCAGACTTGAAGAATCACAGCAGAGACAGTAAAAGGATCCAAAGTTAAGACATGGGAAGACTTTGGGGTTAAGCTGGAATTGACTTCAGATCAGCAATAAGAAGTGCTCCTTCACATCTATCAAGAACACATCTGGGATTCTTCTCTCTCCAGAGGTGCATCCTCACAAGGTGGAGAGAATACTTTGCTGAACTCCTAAACCCGATCACAACAGCATCTTCTGATGTACATGAGGTGCATCTAGGAGTGGTGATTAATCTCTTCAAGGTTGAGGCCAAAAGAGCATTAAAGAGCTCAAATGTGGCAGGGCTACTGAGGAGGATGACATCTGGCCCGAGATGTTAAAAAGATTGAGTAGAGAAGTATTCTCTTGCTGACTCATATGTGCCAGGTGACCTGGATCTCTGGAATGGCACCTAAGCAATGGCAATCGGGAGTGATAATTCTAATTTTCAAAAAGGGAGACAAGAGAGATTGTTCCAATTATAGAGGGACCTCCTTGTTAAGCTTCCCTGGTAAAGTCTATGTTAAATGTCTGACAAAGAAATGTATGGAGATTGTCAAGTCTAAGCTAGCTGATGAACAATGGGATTTTTCACCCCAGAAGCAGCACAGCCAACCAAATATTCACACTGTGGCAGGTTTTTGAGAAATTGTGGGAGTACTGCCAAGAGGTGTATTCTTGCTCTGTAGACCTTGAAAAGGAATACGATCGCATTCCACGGAACCTGCTGTGGAAAGTTCTGCAGGAGTATGGGATTGATGGTTAACTTCTTGTTGCCTTGATGTCTCTATATGAATACCTGAATATTTGTTTGGATAAATGGTGCTAAATTGAAACCATTCAGTGTGGGAGTTGGACTTTGCCAAGGGTGCGTACTATCACCTCTTGTCAATTATTTTCAAGAACATGATTGACATGCACAGTCAGGTTGGAAATGGTATCATGATTGGCAGGTATAGAATCAGTTGACTGGAATTTGCAGACAACATGGTATTACTTAACTTGACAGAAGGTGATCTCAGACTTGCTCTTTATAGGTTTGATGCTAAGTGCTTCATGGAAGGAATGAAAATCAGTGCTGCAAAAACTGAGACACTCATTCTCTCAAAGAAAACTGTGCAGTGCACTGTACATGTAAGTGGAGTTCCACGAAGCAGGTGGATAAGTTCAAGTATTTCACAAGTGATGGAAGGCAGGAGGCTGAATTAAGTGCAATAATTGCAGGAGATAATGCAGTAATACTCCTGCTTCAGCACTCAGTAATCAGAAGCTGGAGGTATTTGTGCCAACCCTTACCTACTGTCATGAATTTTGGATAATAACTGAAAAAATAAGATTGGTATTTTCCCTCAGCCATATTACTGGTGAGTCAATGTTTTTGTCTTCATTTTGTCTCTCAGCTTTAGTTATCTGTTTTTGCTATCTGAAAACCTTTGGAAATGTCTTATACCTTTGGATACTAAACCACCCCTGGTTCTATTATACAAAGCTGTTTATTTTAAAGTATCTTTATCTATATACAGACCTTTCAACATCATTTTATGAGAGATCCTTTGATCATTTATGTTTCAAACACCAGTTTAACAATGTTTTCTAATTTAGGCATAAGACCAGCAAGTTTTAGGGAAAGGGGAAATTGGTTATATGAACCCTAGTGTTTGACTGGTATTTCATTTTATCAACTACAGAAGTCTGAAAGGCAAAGTTGACCTCGAGAACAAATAGTTCAAAACATTTGTCCAACATAATAATGAGAAAGAAGTCAGTGACTACTTCGTCTATAAATATGAATCTGTTTTATGTGTTTATGTTAACCAGTATTTGATCAGCAGTAGCTAATGATGGAGATTTTTTATATGGTCACTCACCCAGCTAGAAATAGTAACCAATCTTCCCTCAAAATACATCCTACTGTTTTATATAAAAGGATATTATAGATTTAAATGGTGATGAATCATCCTCTGTTGGTTTTGATGATGAGTGTGCAGTTGTTTGATGGACATCTGAGTCATGAATTAATGTGCAAATGGTTGAGTATTCCCCAGACATGGATACCCTTATAGTAATTCCCAAGCCAAATTAGTGTGACCCAATATGTGAAACGACTGGACCTTTGACCTACACTCCTTTTAGCAGGCTTCTGCACAGTCTACATCTACTCAATTTCACTCCCAAAATTCGGGTTGACCCAAATCTATGGTAAACGACACTTGTTCCAGATGCCATGCAGTGGGATCATACTTGCTACTTCATAATTATGAAGTGAACTTCTTAATAATTCAGCCATTCTCTAATAAAACCTGAGAGATTCCTTTTCGTGTCAATCATCATTGACAACTGCAGTGTCCCCAGTCCTTGGACTGCCGTTTCCCTCCGTGAAGTGGGACGAGGACATCACCGGAAGAAAAAGCCTTGGAAAGTGGAATGGCTGATGCAGTGAGTATCTCTTGCTGTTCTGGCAACTCTTTTGCCATCTTGTCTGAGAAGTGTTGCTGAAATATGCTGTGTTGTTAAGGATCTAGAGTTTGCCTCCTCTACAGTCCCTTTTTTTCATTTTCCTTTCTTTTTTCTCATTTTTTCTTTTTATCAATGTATTTTAAATAAAATAAAGTTTTTATATCAAATCATATAACAACAACAAAAGCAACAATAATAATAAATGAAACCTTATTCTCTTTTTTATATATTTCCATGCTTGAAACAATAAGATTATTCAAGATTATCACATTACTATCAGAATAAACAGACTGAGATAAGAATTGGAAACATACTTCACCTTCCTCTTACATACACATACATATATATATATATACACATTTTTACCCTGTCATCTCTCTCTCTCTCTCTCTCTCTATATATATATATATATATATATACACACACATATATATCTTATTTGATTTCTCTCTTCCTTTCTGTTTGTTTTTATTTCTTCCTTTTTGCTTTTTGCTAGGTCTTTTTTTACTTCCTTTTTCTGTTTTCTGTCTGTCTGTCCCTGTAAGTTTCCCATCTTTCTCTCTCTGTCTTCTTAATATATCTCCTCTCTTTTATTATACTTCCTTTTACTCTCTCTCTTCTCTCCCTCTCTCCATGGCTGGCACTACCATTAAGGCTATCTAGGAAGCTGCCCAGGGAGCTGATCTCAGAGGATCACAGTTTTATACAAATTTGTGTAATTAAATTAAATATATAATAATTTCCTGCAACCATCTTTACCATGTAGCAGCACTGCAGAAATACCCACAGTGGTGGAGTGGGTCGTATGGTGTTATGATCTGTCACATGATTTGGTGCAGGTGAATGTGTTGTGGAAAATGCAGGCGTAGTAGTTTTCTTATTGTGGTTAGAGCAAAAATAACTAGTTTTTGAAACTAGGTTCAAATCTGCCACCCTCTAAAAACCCAAACGGAGAGTACCATGAAAAAAAGTGTCCCAAAACGGGGAGATATTACATAATGAAAGCTATACCCACTTTGGGGTGGGTGGGAGGTGTTCCCGTCGCACGGGGAGATTTGACAGGTCTGTAGGTTTGTCAGCTCATCAAACTGTAAGCTGAAAATATTTTATTTAGGCGAATGGGGCGCATAACTGGGAGATGAGGGCACACATTGAGGACACACTTAGGGCGCTACACACAGAGGCGTCTCTGAGTTCTTTTATCTTTTTCTCCACCCTCTCTTTTCATATATTTCCTCATTCAATCACTTCTTTACTTTCTTCCTTATCTCCCTTTTCTTTTCTATCGCTTTCTTTTTTTTTTTACTTTTCACCCCACCCTTAAAGAAATTCTGATATATTTTTTTTCTTTTTTCTTTGTTAAACTTTTATAGTTTCTTTTCTCCTTTTCATGACCGTTTGGTTCATCTAGTTTTTCTTTTCATTTCTTTTTACTTTTAATATTATCTAATCCCCCCCCCCCCACTACCACCACCACTATCTCCTTCAATGCTATCTCTTATTACACAGTTTACATTAAACAACTATCCATTCATATAACCAATATGATTTCCAAAAGAAACAAAATATCCCTTTTCTAAGTTATTTATATCTTTTCTCAAAACTTATTTTGTTTTCTATTTCACATCTTTCCTTTAGTTTTCTCACATAACACACCCTTTTTACTGTTCTTCTTTCAGCTCCGGTTAATTCCCCTCTCTCTTCTCATCTCTCTCTCTCTTCTTACCCCCTCCCTCTTGCTGTATAAAACGCATGCTAACTTTGTTGTTTCCTTTTTCTGTTTTGCTTTCCTTAAAACTCGTCTCTCTCTCTCTCACATACAATATATATATATATATATATATGTGTTATATTGTATATATATATAATATAACACACACTCATATGCAGTTTATATATAACATAATATTATATACGTGTGTATCTGTGGCGATATTTACAAAGAGGGGAGAGCAATCCTAACGGAGTACGAACAAGCGGCTGATTATGTTGGTTTATGCTACCAGACTGAGGCTGTCCCATCAGTAGCCGCCATCTTGCTATCACACCTGGTAGCTTTTTCCTCCTCATACACACAAACACACATTACAGTCGGTTCTTTTGAAACTGTTCACTGACATTCGATTTGACGTGCAAGTCTAAGACCTTAACGTGTCTGCTTGAAACGTGTACGTTCTCTTTATACAGAATATCTCACCAACTTATTAAGTAAGAGAGTAAAGCTGATAGGCGTCGATATTTGTAACATAAACGAGAGCGATGTCTGGCCGATTGCCTGCCGTTGTCATTGACAATGGCACCGGGTAAGTTGCTGATTTACCACTTCACATTTACTCTATTATGAGATATTGAAAGCTATTCTTGTATAAACCAATATAGCATTGGTGCTTCGTATTTAGAGTAATATCGACTCTTTAACTAGGAAACCGCTCCTTATCATGCTAACGAACCTCTTTACGACCACCGTCTGTAACTGTCTAGTGCTTTATATATATATATATATAATGTATATATATATATATATATATATACACGTCTCAATATTATGTTTAGTGTAGGGAAGAAAATAAATTTATTTGGCATTCGCACTGTTTTTTTTCCCCCTTTCACATGTTCGTTGGGTTTTATTTTGTTAGAAATAGAGAGGGCGTGGTTCTCACGATGATCAATTTTTCAGTTATTTAATTGTTGTTATTTGCCTCAGGCCAGCTCTGATCGAATAGACCTATGATCGATGACATCCCGGGTGTGACCATCCAATCTTATCTATCTAGGATCACATCTTGTAATGTGCACTTTGGTCTTTAAAAAGGTAGGGTGTGATTTGAGAAAGAGAATTGGCTGCTATTTTCAGCACATCGACAGACCCCGTAGAGACTTCCGCGACAGTTTTATATTTTATTATTTTCTGTAGGTGTGTCTGGAAAATGATATCTATTGTTTTAAAAAGTTTATCTAATTTAGATCGTGTATATTATGGTTATTTATATCTCAACACTTTTAATCCAGCCACAGCTTTGTATATACATGAAACTAAAATCTTGATTACACAAGCCAGCTCACTCAAATCGACACCTGCTCCTCCTCAAATAATCAGTGACATACCAGTGTTTTTTCCGTTTCTATCAACTCTCTACTCCACCCTTATAAATTACTTTTACCCCCTATCCTTAACATTGTTCAGTTCTATTTCTCAACACTGACTTGTCACCGATCTCCATTTCTTGTTACCCTCCCCCTTCAATAAACTAAATATATATTACCATATCACTCTTTTTCGATTTTTAGTGTTTTCATCGTAATTTTCTTACAGTGATTAAAGTACTTTGTGTGTATCTATGTACATATATGATACATAATTATTACATAATTATAGTAGATGTAGGTTTACGAAAATATTTCATCGAAGTTTTCTGATAGACAGTGAATCTTACTGATTCATAATGATTTAGCATTTTATGAACAACAACATCGGACTCCTTGACGAGAGGGGAAAGAATAGAATTTATAATTCAATTCACTGCTATTGTATGTTAATTTAAGAATTAAAATAAAGACTGAATAATTCAACCGGTCAGATGCGAATAAATTAACCCTCGATTATATATCCTGTTTGAATTATATATTTATATTTCTCTTCGGCTTGTCAACTTAATTAATGGAATATTAAAAACTTTGCTCTGTTTCTTTTTTTGTTTTACTATATTTTATCGACACTTCCAATACTTAGTTGATTTTATTTTT
Source organism: Eledone cirrhosa (assembly GCA_964016885.1). NCBI lineage: Eukaryota > Metazoa > Mollusca > Cephalopoda > Octopoda > Eledonidae > Eledone > Eledone cirrhosa. Next base: position 100,586,505 of record OZ024743.1, on the reverse strand, counting down.
TCCTCCTTTTCTTGATCATTAATAATTCTGTACTCGTTGAAACGGATATTTTATGTTTGTCATGTGATAACCAGGAACTGTTGTAGTGAACTATTTATGTGAAAACTAAATGGATTTAGTCATTTTATTTCTCATCTCTTTTTTTATTGATTTGAATACGAATTATGTACAAACACACATCGTATGGACGGTTTTTATTAAATGTCAAGTGTATTGCCTCATAAAATAGGAGTTGAAATTTGTAAAATTAAATGTAAAGTTAATTTTATATTTATACAAAATCTAATTTCTATCTTTTTACATCTATTTGAATAAACTATTTCTTTGACATACACTTTTCACTCTAACTTTGCTCACACATGTTTGTATGCCTCTATGGGTGAGAGAGTCTAGAGTTATCGCTAGCTCATGTGCTCCTCTTCCGGCATCACTGGGCCAGCTGATGACTCAGATATACGGCTATCTTTTTGGTGTTAATATCTCTCCTCTTTCTAACTAGTACGCCTTCTCACCCCCAAACCGAGCTAAATTTATTTTTGTCCACAAAATCAGTTTGTACATTCATCCACCCACATAATGTTGAAACATTTCTTATTAGAATGTTTTGTTTTTTTTAATTCTCTAATCTCTGTAAATTTTCTTTTTAAACTTCTAAATTAAATCCTACTTTTCAAAAAGACAAAAAGCAAAACAAAAATGTCTTTTTAAATAAATGACTCACTGAAGCATTTTTAGAACACATTTAGAAATTATTTGTTCAAAGACACCATTAACCTTCTACATGTGGTAATGATTAACAATAGCAATTCCTCATTTTCTTGGATTATTTCCATTGTCTTTGTGCCAACTAATTTTTGTTTGGTCCCGAAATTTTCCCACAAAATGCACAAGCGCAGCAATTCTCTCATATCAAGTTTTCTATTGGTGACATGTGAGATTTTCTTAGAATATAGAACAAGCAGCTTCACTAGAGAAAAATAAAATAAACAAGAAAAAATGGATTAGTGGTACTATCTTTTTATGGGTTACCAGAGTAATGATTCCCATTTGTTAATGCCAATGTCAGCAGATGGGTAACTTCACATCACTTCTTTAAATAACATTTCTTATCCCAAAATACAACCCATAACGCTGGAACTAGTTGGTTTCTTCCATATATTTATTTTAATAATTTTCTCTTTGGTGTCGATTGTAGGAAATGTTTAATAATTGTTTCTACTTTTGGCACAAGGCCAGCAATTCCCAGTGCATTACTGGTAGGAAATGTTTAATAATGAGTCTTCATAAGTCCACCCCCTTTTACAATATATAAGTTGCTGGTCAAATATTTTATACTTGTGAAATTAAAAATAAAACTCTAATTTTAGTAATCTTATATAAATCTATAATAATCATTAATTTAAGAATTTTCGAAGTTTTTTTTTTTTTTTTTGGCAATCAAATTATTTTTGGATAAAATTACAAAAACAATCAAAAACAAAGCGCTTTTATTTTTTTTCTTTATCACATTTAGATTGGTGTATTAATTTTACCAGTTTGTTTATCATGGTTCTTGAAGATAATTTGTAATTGTAAGCTTTTCACTAATTTTGGTTGATTTGGTATTTTATTAAGGTTAGGAAGTAGGCATTGCTGTAAGATTAATACCTCTTTTTAGAGTTCAAAACTTACCAAGACTGATTTTTTTTTTTCGTCAGTGAATCACTTGTATCATTTCAATTTATTGCACAGAATTTATTTTTGTAACTAGTCAACACAAACCACCACATTATAAACTTTCTTGTCTACTAATGTCTCTTAACACTTTCCTATATTGATATTCCTATACTGACATAGTTTGGTTAGCTTTGCAAATCATTCAAATGTTTTATATTTAATGTTCTTCCTGGTTCAAATAATTGTCATGTAAGTGATATGCTTCAGTTTGAGAAAACTTGTGGCCATCTGTGTTTACAGAAATCATTGATAAAAGTTCACAAAATGGAAAAAGTTTCTGACACAGGAACAGAATTTTAACGTTTTTGGCAGAGCCTGCAAAGTCTTCCTAATGAAGGATCTTGTCTGAATCATGGTGTGAAATTTATATATATATTTTCTAATTGGAACGAGGTAATGCAAAGTGCTTTTATACAAGGTTACAATCCTTTTGAGTATTTAACTCTTTCATTGCTGTATTTATACTGAAATATACTCTTTCAATTAATTATTACAGAATTTTGAAGGACTTACTCTAATGATTAATTATTTCGTTCAAGTAACTTAAAATATGGTTCTTGTATAATATCATGCTAGAAGATATAAATTATATAGGAATTATTTGAAATGGATGGTTTCCTTTAATAGAACCAGGGCTGGTTTTGGCTTGGTTGGTATCAAAAGGGTTAAATCTGTTGCCAACTTTATATATTCTTTTCTCTTCAGTTCTTAAATCTTTCAATCTTTTCCCAGTTGGCCATATTGGTTTTCTGGAATTAACCCTTTCATTACCATATCTCTGATAAAATACACTGACTGAATCAGTGAAGAATTTGGAGGGATTTACTAAAATTACGTTGAAAGATTGTGATTTAAATTACTAATTCAGAACTACAGAGTCAAGTATGTAATGTTAAACAATGAAAGCATAAGACATTATATAAAGTGGTTGGTGGTAGGAAGACAGTCAAGCCAGAAATTGAGTGTATGTGTAAGATATGGTCACCTGAACTGTCTAGCCCACTAGATGTGTAATCATATAAAGCACCCAGTCCACCCTGTAAAGTAGTAGTGCTGGTGCCATGACAGGAAGAACCCTGTAAGGTAGCAATGGTGGTACCACAAAATGTTCCCAGTATATGCTGTAAAGTGGTTGGTGTCAGGAAGGGCATCCAGCTATAGAAACAGAAGCTAACAGTCAGGACCTGGTTACCTGACCAATTCGGCTTTCACATGTGATAACCCCATAGAAAATAGACATTAAACAGTGGTGGCAATGATGATAATGAGGAACTTTTTAAATGGATAGTTTTGTTTCAGGGAACCAAGGACAGTTTTAAGCAAGTTAGATCAACTGGGTTAAAAGATAGTTAAATTTGGAACTGAATGATCCCTGATGAGATATAGTACAGCTGTTTATTGTTTAGTGGCATGTTAGCTCTAGAAGCAGACATGATAAAATACATTCTAGCCAAGACCACCCTATCCTTTTTCAGACAGTGTATATTTGATTACACTATTTAATAATCCATTCCTTCAAGACTGTGTCATGGGATTTGAGGGAAAATTTGTCTGCTATTTCTAGCAGGTTGTGTGACCAGATAGAGGGTCCCTGTTGGCTCATGTACACAGACACACACAGATATATGTGTGTATATTCTTTTACTTGCTTCAGTCATTAGGCAATAGCCATGCTATAGGTTACTGCTTAGATTTAGTTTATCATATAGACCCTCTACTTATTTTTCAAGTCTGGTACATATTTTAGCGATCTTTTTGTTGAACTACTAAATTATGAAATATATATATACAGGCATAAACATAGTCAAGGCAAACACACATGCTTATATATATATATATATATATAGGAAAGGCGTAGGTAGAAACTCCATTTTATGTCCCAAATGCAAAGTATGGGTGCATAAAAGATGTAGTGGGATCACAGGTAAGCTAACTAAGAACATAGATTTTACATGTGGCCGGTGCTCTGGTGCAATAAATAGCAGCAAGTGCCCACAAAATACTAGCTCTTTCAATTGCGCAGAGGGTTCTATAGAAATAGTGGACAGCTTCCGTTACCTGGGTGACAAAATCAGCAGTGGGGGAGGGTGCTCTGAAAGTACAGTAGCTAGAGTCAGAACTGGATGGAAAAAGTTCAGAGAGCTTATACCACTATTAGCTGCTAAAGGGTTCTCCCTAAAAATGAAAGGCAGGCTGTATGATGCCTGCATACGAAAGCAATGTTGCATGGCAGTGAGACCTGGGCATTGTGTGCAGAGGATATACGCAGACTAGAGAGGAACGAAGCTTGCATGCTCCGCTGGATGTGTAATAGTAATATACGTGAACGGCAAAGCATAAACGAACTAAGGGAAAAATTAGAAATAAGAGGGATCAGATGTTGTTTACTCGAGAGAAGGCTACGTTGGTATGGTCACGTGATGCGCATGAAAGACGACAGCTGTATAAAAAAGTGCAGGGCAATAAAGATAGACGGTAGCCACGGAGTAGGCAGACCCAGAAAAACCTGGGACGACCTGATAAATTCCGACCTCACACACTTACACCTCTCCAAGACAATGTCACAGGACCGAGATCTTTGGCGGTACTCAGTAATAGAGAAGACCCGCCTTACAAAGTAAAACCTACTACAGTCAGTAGGCATCTCTAACAAAATACACCCTCGTCCCACCACCCCCACCCCATCCACACCGCCCCTTTCAATGTAAAGTTATGTTGGTGCCACAACATCCAGGCCGAAACAAATGAGATCGTGTAGGTGTCACGACAAAAAACACAGTCCACGCTGTAATGTGGCCGTGTAGGCAACACGGTAAAAACCTCCCAGTCCCACACTGTAAACGTGGTTGGTGTTAGGAAGGGCATCCAGCTGTAGAAAACCCGCCAGACAGTCCTATGCGAGCAAGACAACCACTCTTGCCTCAAGTGGGAAAACTCCCGTCCAAACCCATGCAAGCGTGAAACATGGACGTTAAACGATGATGATGATGATGATGATATATATATATATATATACACACACATACATGCACGCAAACATACACACACACACATATATATATACACATCACATGCACAATGGGCTTCTGAGTATATATAGTGCCGTTTATATTTACAATTCCCTCTTTTTTTTTCTTTTGTAATAGCAAACATTTTTTTCTGTTTCCACAGTGCCAAAAGTTGATTGATTGTGCTTCTTTCTCCTTTTTTTTTTTCATTATTTTCAAAATTATTTTATTTATTAACTATAATTTTCTTTAATTCTAACTTGATTGCTTCTATATTTCATTCTTTTGCTATTTCTTTAGATTGCATCTATTAACCTTGCGATAAGCAGTGCTCAACTCGTACAATGCATATTATTTTTCTCAATTATCAGACTGGAGGCACATGGCTTAGTGCTTAGAGCATTGGCCTTGCAATCGAAAGGTTGTGAGTTTAATTCTCAGACCGGGTGATGTGTTGTTTCCTTGAGCAAGACACTTTATTTCACATTGCTCCAGTTTACTCAGCTGTAGAAATGAGATGATAGGGACTGATGTCCCTATCATTCCACTACAAAGTGGTCGTGGAGGTGCCACGGCAAAAAAGCACCCAGCACTCACTGTAAATGAGGTTGGTGTTAGGAAGGGCATCCAACTGTAGAAATGAAGCCAGAATCAGTTCCCGTCTCACCCTTGCAAGCAGGGAAAAAGCGGACGTAAAATTAAATGATGATGATGATGAGAAGTAGGCACTATTTTGATGGCTGTTGAATCATTAACATTAGGAAGACTATTCACTATTAAAACATTTGCTCCAAACAATTCATGCAAATAATATCCAGTATTAGGTGTGATATTTGTGAGGTTAAGATACTGAAATACTAATTGAATACAAGGTTGAAAGGCCAAACTTTATTTCTAAAGACATTGTATTGTGTCCTTCTTAGCAAACAGCAGATAACTTTACTTTCTCCCGTTTGCTGCCTGCCCAACAAAAACTGATTACTATTCTTCACACAGTTAGTGGTTGGCAGTAGGAAGGACATCCATCTGTTGAAACGATTGTTTTAACAGATAATTCCTCACCATGCAAGCATGGAAAAGTGTATGTAAAACAGTATTAAAAAAATATGAATAAAAATAAATTTTCAGAGTCAACCAACCTTTAAGTAGGTGGAAGAAAGTGGGTGTAAACATTGTTTAGAAGCAGTGAAAGGCATTCTTGTGATGGCTGAATATTATTCCATATTGTTGATGCATTTTAAGTAACAAAAATTCTACAACTGAATTATTTTACATGTCTATTAAAGAATTTCTAAAGAAAAATATCTAAATCTTGCCTTAAGAGCTTATCTGGAAATATTTTCATAGAATTTGTTTTGATAGTTGAAGGTAGTTTGGTATTTGATTAATATGATTGCTTAACCCTTTAGCATTTAAACCGGCTGTAACTGGCCGCTCATACCAATGTTAAGGTATTGTTCTCAAAATAAATAACATCAAAATCTCATAGATTCGATATTATGTGAGATAATAATGTAAGATAAAGCCTTTACTGTGAAAATACAATAGTAAATATAGAGTAATGTAAATGCTAAAGGGTTAACCCGGCCAGAATTCTCTCACCTCTTTCAGTTCAAACTGACTGCAACTGGACGCTCATAGTGATGTTAAGGTATTGTTCTCAAAATAAATGATATAAAAATCTCAGATTCAATATTATGTGAGATAGTTGTGTGTTTACTGTGAAAATACAATAATATATAGAGAATAATGTAAATGTTAAAGGGTTAAGTTGAGCAAATTTGATGAATTTATTAAAACTTAATATATGAATATGTTAAACTAATAGAAATATGAATACCAAATGACATCTGTTACTTAATTCCTTTTGAATATTAATCTAGATTAATGATATGGAATTTGTTTATACTTAGGTCAACCCTGATTAAGCAAACTTACAAGCAAAGGCTTTCTAGCCATTGCTATCACATTTTAGGGGTATTTATACTAATGTGGTGGCAGTCATGAGAACGTCGGATAGTACTTTGTGGTATTTGTACCGGCTCTCTGAGTTCAAATCCCACCAATGTCAACTTTGCCTTTCATCCTTTTGGGGTAGACAGAAAAAGTACCAGTCTAGTACTGGGCTTGATTCTTTCTCTATATCTCTTTCTCACTTCCTCTCTGTCATTTTCTATTCTTCTCTGGAAGAAATCTGCTGTACTCATGCCTGGAGAGCGGTGAACTCTACCAGGCTTAAAATACCCAAGAAACGCAGTATGCCACTATGGTGCCCCTACGACTCTTACGACTCTATCAGAAGTTACGGGACCATACCATATCATACACTATTTAATGTGTCTATCCCTTATTTATGACAATAGCATGCGCTTTGAAATAGACTAAACTGTAGTTTCTAGTATGTTGATTGATCATGTAGAAGCTCTCTCATTGGGTTGTAATATAGAATTGGTTTAAATCTAAATTATGGCAGCACACGATCAGCATCAAGCAGGTCCCTGCTCACTCCTTCCAGCTATAACTATCTTGTCTTGAAGGTGTATCGAGGACTGCATTATCTTTGACTGTTTTTCCTTAATTAAAATGGTACAATGGGAGTTGCTATTTCAAATAGACTGAATGTTCATGTGAGGAGATTCACTTGTTGGCTGGTGATAGAGAATTGGTTGTTTAAAATCTAAATGGTGCTATTCTAGATCCTATGTTCCTATTTAGGTCAGGTCGTGAATTTACTCAGACCACTCCTGCCTCATTAACTGAAAATATTTGAACTTTTAAAGAGGAACTAGTATATTGAATAGTTAATAATTTCTAACATTGGTACATGCCATACATTTTAGGGGAAGGAGTGGTGAATTAACTCTTTCATGACCATACTTCACATGAACTTCACTGTTTTTAAAAATAATGTTTTGTGAGCATTTGGGGAGGGATTTATTAACAATTCACTTTTTCATTAATTGCTATGTTAAGCTAGTGTTTAGAATATAAGTTTATAGAAGGTTCTTGCATAAAATTAAAGTTTTAATTTAAAAAAGTGAACACTTTAAAACTGACTGTTTTGTATAAATGCACAAAAGACAGTCTCTTGTAGGCTGGTATTAAAAGGCTACAAGGCTATAGACAAGTGAAGGTTACATTCAACTAGATAAAATTGAGCATTGGACATGTACTTATTTTATTAACCACAACAAAGATGAAATTGAAAGTTAACTAGCAGAATTTGAATTTAGATTGTGAAGGGATTTATTTTTCTTTTGGTAAGTCTGGAAGAATGGGCAGTGGCCCATAGCCTTCAGGTCTTCGAGGACTGGAGTGATTGATGCTGCTGATGTTCACTGAAACTGTTGCAATGTCATTTCTTTAAAAAAAATATGAGCAAGGACAGTGTTCCAGAGGGCCAATGTTTTGGGCAGGAAGGACTGGGCAGAATGGGTAATGTGGAGCTTAAGGGATGGTGGTGGTGGACATAACATGGAAAGACTGAGGTCACATGGGACCAGCAGGGGCCATTGTAGTAATGTAGAAGAGGCAAAGGGAGGAGACAGTATATCTATGGGTCAGAGACTAGAGAGTGATGTAGCTAAGTATCACAAAGCATTATATTTATCATGGCCCTTATTTTGCCATTCAACCATCACGACTACAAATAGTAATTGTGCAAGAGCATAGTGTATTTAATTTGATCCTAACTCTATTGGTAATTGATTTGATTTAGCAAAAATTAGAAAGATTTGAAGTAAAAACAAAGTTCTGGCAAGTGTTCTTTCTGTCACTCCCCTATAATCATAATAGTTTCTATTTTTGGCACAAGGCCAGCAATTATCCCAGTGCATTACTGGTACTTTATTTTATCAACCCAGTAAGGATGAAAGGCAAAGTTAACCATGGCAGAATTTGAACTCAGGCCGTAAAGGTCTGTGACTCTATGCTGCAAAAATATGTCTCCCTACTGATAGTGCCAGGTTCCTGTTCAATTTTGAAATATTCCTTTTGATGTATGGAGTTAGGATAATATGTTAGCTGTTTGTACAAACCGACGATCAAAGAATTCCAAGCCTTGATCAACTGTCTTTTTTTTTCTATTCAACATATTCTTTAAGATAGTAGGGTGAGGTTTAAGGGAATTTGGGCTATTACTTCTAGCAGAATTATGTAGAGGCTCACACATTGATTTGGCTAAAATTTCATTGGAATGTTAAATATTACTAATTTGTTGAGCTATAATGAGTAGAAAGGAGAGCAAGCTGAAGTTTTAGGTTGATATTTGTTTGAAAATGGGGTGATCTTAATGATTAAGATATGAAATTTCAATGTTTAAAGTTATGTTGTTGAAATATTCTCATTTAATCATCACATTTGAATGGAATATTCACTCAATAAATTGGATAATAAATATAAATGCTAAATGGTAGAGAAATATTAGTGAATTTTCAGAAAGTTGACAGCTTATGGCAGTTGACTGCTTTTTTCCTCAAAAAAAAAAAAAAAAAATCTATAGTAAAATGTGTTTGCCTCTAAAATAGTTTCAAGAATGAAAATTACTAAGAGTAGAGGAGTGCAGGTGTTGGTTATATACAGTTTAGGGAGCAGCTTTTTCCCTTATTCTTAGGCTATATTGACAATTGCATTTTTTGTCTTTGTCAGAAATGTAAAAAATAGAATTATGCATGGAATTGAAATTTCAGTGGAAGAGGAGGATTAATGCCTCTATTAGCACATTTCTAACAAAAGACACTGCTTATCATTTTCAGATAACTTTGAAAATATGATTTTGAATGGATTTAGTAATATAATTTTCTCATTCTTAAACATTCTTACATAAAATTATGATGGAAGAGGTTTTTTAGATAAATATAAACACTTTAAAACAAACAATTTTGTATCATAACCAGGAGTGATTTCTTGTTTGGTATCAAAAGGGTTAAGGATTTGACTTGATAAGGTTCCAGATTAGATCTGTCTTCTACTATAGACCTAGTTTGATGAATGTTTTGACAGTGTGTGTGCGCTTGGCTGTTGAGAGGGCATCCTCTTCTGATCTCATTTTTGTCATTGTTGATTGGAATCCCAACACAAGTAAAGGTGATATTTTGCAATTGGTGATCATTACACCAATGAGATCTAGTAAACTTTGTTCCAGCAAACCAATTGGTGGTAATGTATATTTGGTTAAAACATCTCTACAAAACTCCTAGCTATATGGTACTCAAACAATGGATTCATGGCCTATCAGATTGACTATTTCTTCGTTCAATGTTACTGGGGCAGCTGTGTACTTGACTGCCTATATTAGATTGGTTCTGAAACAGACAATGTAAATCACAGCTCACACTCTGACATGGGCAAAATTAACAAACCATCTAAAACAGCGGTCACCAACCTTTTGGACCTATCAGACCACTAAATTCATAATTTTAAATCCCACGGACCACTAATATGAATTAATGGTCGGTGGTCGAAACAATACTGAAGCATATGTGTGTCATATTGTCGATAGATGATACATATGTGTAAAATTCTTTCATGGATGTTAATTCTTTACTGAGGAGGAACATTTTTTAAGGGGCTATGAAATATAATTTAAGCGAATATTATTTTTGCTTTATTATTAATAAAACACAAAAGTGTAAATGATGTCCACACTTTTCTGTGGACCACCAAAATGTTCACTCGGACCACCAGTGGTCTTAAAAACACCGAAACACTAAGTTCTTGGAGATGTTATATTGGTTTGATTTTTTTTTTTAAATATTGATTTTTGATGAGTCAGATTAAATACACAAGTCAACTTTGACTCTCATCAAGGTCAATAAAGGAAGAGTGGATTGTTAAAGTGTCGGACAGGATGCAGTTTCTGATCTGTGCATTCTGAGTTAAAATACCTCTTCTTTTTGCCAGGAGTTGCAACCAGCAGATGGCATCAGTAATATAAAAACTAATGGAAATGTTTCGTTGGTTTGATCTGATGATCGCCTCTTTTCTTTTTCTGTCATGAAAAGCTGAAAAAATGCATAAGATTTTTGTGATGAGATATATTTGAAACAAAATTAGGATTGGCAACATGAATGATTTATTCCAAATTTATAAGCAAGTTATATATTTCATGTGTACATATTCAAACTATATTTGTTATGGAATATTGTTGAGAGAGAGGAGGACAATGAGTTTACAGAAGATAAGAATAGAGCAAGTGATGAACGTTTTGAAGAGAAATGGAATGAGATGGTTTAGTCATGTGTTGAGGAAGGATGAATATGACTGGGTGAGAGGGGTGAAGAAATGAATGTAGAAAGAAATAGGGGAAGGAGAATAACAAGAAGTAATATGAAGGAGGAAGAAATGAAAGTTGGGGAGGGGTTGGTGTTTATAAGGGGAAATGGAGAAGCTAGTCATGGAGCCCACAAGGCACCCTTGCTTTAGCAGGGAATATGGCCCTAAAATGCTTGTATATTCAAGCCATGAATTTTTGGAAGCTCTTTTCATGTGTATTGAACTTTAGAATCCTCACTGATTATTGTAGCTAGATGTTAAAACTCTAAAGCTTAAAGTAGTGACCTTTGAGAGTATAGAAATTCTAGTCATTACCTCTCAACAAAGATTAACTTGGATTAACGCAGGTTTTTAATCTCTGACAATATTACTAAAAATAAACTAATTTGTTAGAAAAACAAAAAGAAACTAGTTTAGAATTTCTAGTGTGAATTGTACTAATATTCTTCAAGCTACATTTTCATTTAATTTGTGTGTTGAGATGATAATTGTCTGTGTACACACACACACACACACACACACACACACACACACACACACACACACACACACACTTTAATGTTGGGTTGTAGATTTACAGGTATAAAAATAACATTTACCGTTAGGCTGACTCCATACATGTAGCAGAGTTGTATTATATGTATCTTGGTTGACTGGTACTTAAGTTTCACTGAGCTAATTCAATTTTGGAACATACTAGAACCACATGGTTGCAAAAGGGATTAGCCATTGGTTTGGCAAAACTCGGTACATATAATACATATATTTATCCAACCCATGCCAGCATAGAGTATAGGCATATGATGATATACATATGTGTTTATAATGTATGTGTGTGAGTATGTTATATATGTATAGGTTCATTTGGTTTTAGAAATGGGAGAAAGAGAACTCAGTGCCTAAAGCAGGTATATATATATATATATATATATATATATATATCACATTGTAAAGTGGTTGTGTAGGAGACACAGCAAAAAGCACCCAGTACACACTGTAAATGTGGTTGGCATTAGGAAGGGCAACCAGCCAGAAACAGTTCTATATGAACAAGACACGGTCACCTAACACAACTTGCCTCAAATGGGACAAACCTGTCTAACCCATGCTTGCTTGGAAGATGGACGTTAAATGATGATGATGATTATATATTTATATATATATATATAACGGTGCATGGCTTAGTGGTTAGAGCATTGGGCTTGCAATCGAAAGGTTGCGAGTTCAATTCTCGGACCGGGTGATGTGTTGTTTCCTTGAGCAAGACACTTTATTTCACATTGTTCCAGTTTACTCACCTGTAGAAATGAGATGATAGGGACTGAGGTCCCTATCATTCCACTGCAAAGTGGACGTGTAGGTGCCACGGAAAAAAAGCACCCAACACTCACTGTAAATGAGGTTGGTGTTAGGAAGGGCATCCATCTGTAGAAATCAAGCCAGAATCAGTTCCCGTATGAGCAAGACAAAGTCGACCGACTGGACACTGCCCACAACAGGACAACCCGTCTAACCCATGCTAGCATGGAAGAACGGACGTAAAACGATGATGATGATAGATATATATATATATGATTTTTTTTTTTTATTAACTGAGAATACGGCAGGAGTTATTCTGGGGTCTAGATTTTTCTGCCAACATTTTGGCATAATACTTTAGGCTGAACTAGTTGGCATGTTTGTTCTTGAGCAATGTACTTCATTTTACATTGCTCCACTTCACTCTCGTGATAAAATGAGTTCTGGTCGCACCTGGGGTTTAACACGGCGACAGATTGGCATCCTAGCCTATGTGGAGTGTTGTACTTTTAGTTGCTTAACACTACATGAAATTGAGATAAGCTCCTGCCTTAAGACTAATATATCAATATACATATATAGATGCATGTATATACATCTAAAGTTGTATGTGCGTGTGTATATGTCATATGTATTTATATTAGATTATTCTAAAAAATATCTTTATATATTTATTTATTTATTGATATATTTGTTTATATATTTTTTACTGTTTTCTGTCATTGGATTGTGGCCATGCTGGTGCACTGCTTACAAGGAATTTTATTTGTTGGGATGACTTAAAGTAGGAAGTTAAACTGAGTGCAAACTAAAGACTATAGGGTATTTTTGTTCAAAGCGCTGATTTTGATGGTATGGTGGTTTAGCAAATTTCACTGACTTGGCTATATTAGAAAGCAGCTGTCGAATTTGTCACAGAGTGGGATTGAACCTGAAACCATATGGTTGCAAAACAAATACTTAACAATACAGCCATAAACACAGATTTTGATTGACAGGTGGAGAACGAGAAGAATGAAGCAGTGGGCAACCATGAGTGGCTAGAAATACCGATGACGTGTACAATTCTTGACCACTCATGGAATGACAAGAGGATATAAATCAACAAACGAAGGAAATCAATGTTAAAGGACAATAGGAAAATCTGCTTCGTAGAATCGAGACATATCCGAGGACCGCGCGATTTCAGTTAGGTTTGATCACCATATCGATCGTGCCTCGAGCTGGTCGCCTGAGAAACAATTGTAATATGTCCAATAAATTCCTTTCGTCGCAACACTGATTCTCTTTTTTCTGTGATATATATATATATATATAAAATCTTCTGTAACTGGCCTAGTCAGTTGTTGGGGTGCCACTCTAGACATTTTGGCAGTCAACAATCATCACCGATTTCTGTTTGCAGGGTTGCCCAAACATTCAAATCTATTCAATCCTTGATGTCAGATCAGAATTATCTTTTTCTTCTTTGCCCCCTTTCAACTCTGCCTTGGAGAATGGTTTTTGGGTAGGGAGTTGTGGGTTGTGGTAGGATGCATGTTCCTATCAGGCAAACTTCCTTTTTTTTTTTAATTGGCTAGAATATTTGACTTGCTACCTCACAAAGATGCTTGTTTTGTGCACTGTGTAGGAGATGCCTAGCAGTATTCTGAAGCATTTGAGTTCAAAGTCCTGGATTCTTTGCTTCTTGCCAGCTGTATGTGTCCAGCTTTCGCTCCTGTGCAAAAGGACTGAGAACACCAGGAGCTTGTAGTTTTAGCTTTGTGGGAAAACTAATGAAACTGGTTTTCCATATTACATTCAGTTTTGTCAGGGCAGATAAGGCCAGGCTGAGTCTTGCTTATTAATTCACTTAATACCAAATCACTCTTGGTTTTATGATTCAAAACTGTTAAATTTACAATGTTTATATATATTTGAAAACCTTTCTTCATAATTTTTTTAAAGAAACTTGTAGATATTTCAAACACCAGCTTAATAATGAGAAAGTTATATTATTAAACGCCTTCAAATTTTTATTTTAGAAATTATAGGTAGTCTTTTATAAGAAAGCTAGTAATGAAAGAGTTAAGCTGCAGTACTTGGTCAAAGTGGATGCTAGGCTTTTGAAGTTTTTCTCTATTCACCATGATGTTAGTTGTAACATTCTGTCTGTGACTATTGACCTAAATCTTGCTGTTTTCTGAATATATATATATATATATATATGTGTGTA
>OZ024743.1:100551994-100566994 GCA_964016885.1 Eledone cirrhosa | reverse complement strand
AGTATGTGGTTTAGAATATCAGGAACTGTCAAACTTTACTGACAAACCTTGTAAGAATTGTCTTTTTTTTTTTTTGTACAAACCCCCAAAATATTTTAGTGAATTCTTTAGCTTTGTATGAACTAAGTTAGAGACACTAGTATAAAGCCCCATCTCATCCCCAGTTACTGAGAAGATTGTACCTATTTACACATCTAGATGACTTAGGCCAACAGAAATTTATCTTAAGCAAAAACTTCAACATTAGTGATGAACTGTCAATGCTTCAGCCAGTGTGTTTGTACTCTTAACAGCATACTGCAATTCTCAAAATAGTTATGTCTGAAGTTATGTTTGAGTTATGCTTGAAGTTATGTTATATCACTATTGGTCAGTTGGTAGTCAGGCCAGTATTTTTCTAAACTCATTTAATGGGAAAATATTCAGAGGCCTATTTATAATGATTTGATAGTGTTAGTGGTGCTTTTGCTGTTAATATAGGTGTATGTGATAAGATAGTGTTAGTTGCTAAATGTAATGTGCTGGCTCGCAATGGTGCACATTTCCCCTTTATAACAAGCATGCCAATATAGTTTATCATTTTAAATATTTTAACAGCAAACAATGTTCTCTTTAATGAACATTGATAATACAGTGAACTGCTGGGTTGGAAGGAAGTAACAGTTTTATTAAAACATCTACTCCTGTGAAATTCATTAGAAATTGACATCTTTCCCTCATCGTTGTTTGTCTCCCATTCACTAAAGAGAAGAAAGAAATCTATTTTCCCCATGTTTGTTGATGTTGATAGAAATCATCATCATCATTGTTTTTTATGTCTGTTCTTTCATGTTGACATTGGGTGGACAAGTCCCCGCCAGTACTGCATATCTACACTTATCATATACTAGCATTAAAGCCCGGCGTTGCTCGGGGTCATTAAGTTACCAAAGTTAGGTTGCACCACCCATTTTATGGCAGCACTTTTTTGTCTGCCAGGCACTGGGTGAATGAATTGCAGACCTGGACTGCCGAAGCAGGAGCTGCACCAGCAGTGACAATTGTAGTTTCGCCTATAGATATTATCTCTG
The DNA here is from genome assembly GCA_964016885.1 of Eledone cirrhosa. Lineage (NCBI taxonomy): Eukaryota > Metazoa > Mollusca > Cephalopoda > Octopoda > Eledonidae > Eledone > Eledone cirrhosa. The sequence continues at coordinate 100,565,924 of OZ024743.1, read as the reverse complement.
TGCAAAACAGTGTTGAAATTTATTGTTTCACAGTACTTGCGCAACACGCGCGTAGACGATGCCAGCCGAACAACAGAGCTGTGATGGAGTTGTTCTGCATGGTTGTCTGTGTGTTTTCTAAATTTAAGACAGTAGGGAGGGTTGTGATATGAGGGAGAGTTAGCTGTTGTTTCTAGCAGGTTTAGTGACCTCATAGAGGATATGTGTTTCCTAAATTTAAGACAGTAGGGAGTGGTGTGATATGGGGGAGAGTTAGCTGCTGTTTCAGGCAGGTTTAGTGACCTCATAGAAGATGTTTTCTAAATTTAAGACAGTAGGGAGGGGTGTGATATGGGGGAGAGTTAGCTGCTGTTTCTAGCAGGTTTAGTAACCTCATAGAGGATATGTGTTTTCTAAATTTAAGACGGTAGGGAGTGGTGTGAACGGACAGTATCACTATCAAGCTTGGAAAGAGAAAGTAGCAGAAAGTATGAAGTTGTATAGATTTTGAATGGTAGTAGAAAGAGTTCAGCAGTTTAAATGACAGAGGAAAATCGTAAAATATTGAGTTTTATCTATTTTTTGCGTAATTGTGGGTGAAATTGAAAAAATTATCTGCGTCAAGATGCAATCGAAACTATTTCGAATACTGAATTGTAAATTTCAATTGAAGAAATTCTATATCGTAGATTTCTATAACGAAGGAGCTTGACCACACACTGAGCTTTATAGATTATGATACTCGCATACAAGTTGCCCCCCCCCCTTTTATGTCTGAGAAATGGGCAAAAATCCAAACTCCATTTATATGCCGAGGTAACTAATCAACACATGTTTAGATGGTGTGGTTTTCATATTGTCATGAGTATAAAATATGTTTATGAAGTTTTAATATTGCAATCTCCATTCCATGCCACAAAAACTGGCGATGGGCTTGCGACCTGTCCTGGGAGGCGTGGGATGGATGCACAAAGATTACATATCCCAAGATCCCAGAAAAGAGCAAACCATGACAATTGGAACCTGGAATATCACAACCCTTACATGTAAGGAGCAGGAACTAGTGGAGGAGGCTAGATATAGTCGGGTTTCCTCAACAAAATTCCATGGCTCTGATACTGTAGATTTGGATGGAGGATTGAAACTACACTATTCAGGTATGGCATCAGAAATAACTGTACAGGTGGGAGTGAGGATACCCAAAAGCCCCCGGGTTGTCGGAATGTGTTATGGACTGAATACCATTAGGAGGGAGGATTTACCTCTTGAAGCTTTGGTTGAAAGAGCTCAAATGTGGCAAGGCCGCTAGGGAGGATGAAATCCGGTCCTAGATGTTAAAAGCCTTTAATAGAGAAGGTATTCTCTGGCTGACTCATGTATGAGCAATGGCAATTGGGAGTAATAATCCCAATTTTCAAAAAAGGAGACAAGAGAGATTGTTCCAATCATAGACACATCTCCTTGTTGAGCTTCCCTGGTAAAGTCTATGCTAAGTGTCTGGCAAAGAGATTGTGGTTTTTCTCCCCACTAGCAGCACAGCCGACCAAATAGTCACACTGCAGTAGGTCTTTGAAAAATCATGCGAGTACTGCAAAAACCTGGACACTCGACACAAAAACCTGCGCAGTGCACTCTACATGTGAATAGAGTTCTACTGAAGCAACTGTATTATCCATGATGTTGGCATATGCATAGATCTCACAACTTCGCTATTTCTTTTTCTACATATCTTTTGTCTGCATCCCTCTGAAAGAAATCAATTGTTCATCTTGACGCAGTCCTTATCTAAAAGCCAGTTTTGAAATCTGATATTGAACTTGGTCTTGAGTATTTGATCAATATGGTGCAATCTGCAGTTTTTCTCAATTTCTTCTTTCAGTTACTCATCCTTGTTTCTTTTATGCTTTGTTAATATCTTAACCCTTTTTATCCCAAACCCTCTGAAACTACCCTTTGTTTTACCATATAAAGCTATGTTTTAAAATGTTATTATCTAAAAAAATTGCATCATATTTTAAGAACCTTTATGCTCCAAACACCAGCTTAACCCTTTAGCATTTAAACCGGCCAAATCCGGCCAGAATTCTCTCACCTCTTTCTGTTCAAACCAGTTGTAACTGGCCGTTCATACTGATGTTAAGGTATTGTTCTTAAAATAAATAATATAAAAATTTCATAGATTCAATATTATGTGAGGTAGAGTATTGTGAAAATATAATAGTAAATATAGAGTAATGTAAATGCTAAAGGGTTTATAATGGGAAAGTTATTTTACTAAATCCTTCAATTTTTGAATAATTTCAAAATAATTTGCAAATTGTAGGCAGTCTTTCATTAAAAAAGTTAACTTCCATATGAAAGCGATCATATTCAAATTAATATGTCACTTCAGTTAGTTAACACCACATAGTATACTAATAACCCTTTTGTTAATTTTATTACTAAATCCCTCCAAATTCTTGGTCTAAAATCATCAACAGTGTCTTTCAGTAGATATTGTAATGAAATAATTAACATTACAAAACTCCAAAATTTTGATTACATTGAAAATAAATTGAAATATATAGGCAGTTTACTTTAGACGTTTAGTCCCAAAAGGTGAGCCAGAACCAGCCTAATTGATAATGTGGCTTCCATCCATATAGTTGACCTTTCATATACTGATAACAGTGAAGTTTAGTTAACCAAAAATAAGTACCATCAGGAGGTACATCTCACTGTTACTGGCAGTGCTGACTAGAAATAAGTCTCATGCACCAGATTGGTACCGTACAAAGTAAGATGTTGCTGAGTTGCTTAAAGAAGAACCAACAAAGTTCCTCTTTGCAGCCATTCTACTGCAGTCAATCTGCTTGAAATAAGATTTCCTTCAAATTACACTTTGTCATCTAAAATAAAGCACGTCATATAAATTATAGTAAAATATGCCTTTAAAATGGTAGGATATTTGTAACTGGAATATCTTTGATCAGGAAACATGGAAAGTGGAATGGTCTCAATAATATGGTAGTGAATATTTTGTGTATCATAATCATGATCATCATCTTATCTCTGGTTTCCATACTGACATCAGTTGGACAGGTTGAAAAACCTTGTCTTGCTTTTGTATGTCCCATTTTTGACACGGTTTCTATAGCCGGATGCACTTTTTAATACTAACCACTTTGCTGAGTGTACTGGGTGCATTTTATCATGTATACACACACATGCCATAGTAAAAATTAGGAATTTATCTAACATTCCAATAAAATTTCTCACTAAATAACCTGTGAAGCAATGTGCTTGAAGATCCATTTTTTTTTTTTTTTTCAGTTAGTGATAGATACTGTTAACATCTAGTTCTTTGCTTCAAAAATGTAAAAGATAAGCAATGTTTATAGCAAAATCCAAACCTATGCTCCAACTGAAGTCTTACAGTTCATATATATTGCTACAATACTATACAGGCAGCATATTGATAGTCATTAGGTCGTCAGATTAAATCTCATGGTATTTGTTCTGGCATGCTGCCCTTTAAGTTCAAATCCCGCTGAGGTCAACTTTGGGTTTTATCCTTTCAAGGTTGATAAAGTACCAGTCTAAGGGTAGGAGATTGGCAGAATTGTAAAAACATCAGACAGAATCCTTTTCAGTGTTTCATCCGTCTCTGTGCGTTCTGAGTTTAAATTCTGCATCTCTGTCTGGAGTTGTGACTGGCAGATAGTATCAGCAAGGGATCAATGGAAACATTGTTTCCTTGGTCTGATTTTATGATTTGCTCCTTTCCTTTTTACATATGCATACTCCTGTGTGTATATCTGTGTTTCCTTCTGCTACTTTATTGGCTATTATATTGCACAGAACTCTCCATGTTTTTGAATGTCTTTGATCCACCAGATCATTACACAGACTCAGACACTTGCACATGCTGTAAAATAGGTATTATGACACTACATGCATCATACCTGCACCCATTTATGTATTCTATGTCACTTCTACTTGTCACATTGAAGGTACTCTATCATGCTTGCTCGCACACTTGGTCTCTCTCTCTCTCTCTCTCACATTCACATTTACTCGCGCACATTTACTTTACACACACACACACACACACACACACACACACACACACACACACACACACACACACACACTCTATCTCTCTCTCTCTCTCTCTCTCAAATTCGCCCATGCTGCCACTCTCTCAAACTCACACATCCTCTCTCTGGCATTCACACACATTCTATGGCACTCACTCATTTGTTGTTTTTTTCCTCCCAAACTCTCTCTTGCCTACTCACACACTGACTTTTAATTTGGAACTTATTTTTGGCTTCTTATTTAAGTTTTTTTTGGAGACCTGATTGATATCAAACATAGCTGTTACTTGTTAATGGTCATTTCCTTTACTGGTGTTGGTATCGGGTGAGGGTGGTGATGGTTGTGGCGGCGATGATGGTGATTGTGGTTCAACGATTATGTTGCATTAGTGCTAGTGGTTTTGCTCTTCTTTATACACACACACACACACATGTATATATACACACACATTAGATTGAACGAAAGAACATAGTAAACTAATCTATTGTTAACTGAATTAATGAATGTTATTTTATCAGTTAATTCTGTTGGAGACTGTTCCCAGTTTTTATTTTTCTCAAATTTATTTTTTCATTTTCGGTTGTACTGACATTCAGAAAAAGTTGCTGATTGTTGGGTAGAAAGGGAAAAGGGATATATATAGGTGAATAGATAGGTTTGTTAGCATGTGGGTCAACAACATTGCACTGCTAAGAAATGTGGACTCACTGTTCACTCTTTTGCTCTCTGATTGCTATTTAAACTTTCTACATACATGTACAACACCAACAGTTCTTATTTCATGGTCATGTCACTCTCTCTCACACATTCATATGCACTGACACATGCACACAGATATTTGCACTCTCTCCCTCACACACACAGACATTTTCACCCTCACACACACATTTGCATGCACACACGCACAGAGATTCACACAGGCAGACACTTTCACAAACCTTTAAACACACTCACACATTCTCTTTCTCTCATTTACACTTTCACACATTCTCTCCATTAAACATACACTGTATGAATGTATACAGATTCAAAGTTTACAGGTTATCTTTGACCTGTGGATATTTCCTTACAGCTATAAGTTGAGTCATATTAACTTATTTGATGTTAGGTTTGAAAATCACTAGTAATAATTATTATATATATATTTAGTGTTGTTTTACAATTGTCTTTATCTTAAATCTTAACCCTTACAATGATTTAACTGAAATTATCTAAAAATTAGTTTAAATCAAATGTTTGTAGTATCTTTACTAGTCAACCGATCATTGTGGATATTTTCAGCCAACTAATGTAAAGAATTTAACCCCTTTGATACCAAACTCCCTGAAACCTGTTCTGTTTGTTTTTAGTGTTTATACTTATCTAAAAGCTTGTAATTATATGTAAGAAGCTTTGTTAAATTGTTCTCCAAACACCAACTTAATCATGAGAAAGTTATAATCCCTCAAATTCTTGATTATTTAAAAAAATTATTTGGAAATCATAGGCAATGTCTTTCATTAGAAATATAAAAATGAAATACCTTTTAAGTGTTCCATACTTTTTGAGAATGCCTTGACAATACAGTTCTACGTGTTATATGAGTTAATCATATCTGTAAAACTTTGTGTGTGTATATATACATGTGTATGTGTGTGTAGAATTTTATAGGTTTCACAATGTCACTGACATTTAACTTTAAAAAAAATTTATATTATTAATTAATATATATATAGTTTTTTAATATACATAGTAACCAGTAACAGAACTGTGTGTATATATATATATATATATCATTGTTTAACATCCATTTTCCACGTTAGCATGGGTAGGACAGGCTGTCCCTTTGTGAGAGATCTGGTCAGAGGACCGTGTTTCACTCATGCAGGGCTGATTTTGGCTTGGTTTCTACAGCTGGATGTCTTTCCTAACACCAACCACATTTACTGGCAGTTTGGTATCAAAGGATTAATCGAAACTACCCCAGAACTTGAGTGGCACTTTACTGATGCTAGAAAGATGAAAGGCAAAATCAATTCTGAAAGTATCTGAAATGAGGACAACGAAATGTTGTCTATCTCATTACTAATTATGACAATACACTACTTTAACCCTTTTGATAACAAACTGCCTAAAATTGCCCCTGATTCTATGATTAAAAAAAAAAGAAGGTAAAGGAGCTGATTATTAGATTAAACCAAGGAAACAATGTTTTTATTGGTCTTTTCATTATTCATACTATCTACCAGTTGCAACTCCTAGCAGAAAGAGCAATATAAGCTAAAGTATTTTTCTGAAGAACATAATGCACTACCTGGTCTGAGAGTCAAACCCATGGCCTTATGGTTATGAATCCAACAGCCTCACCTCTAGGCCATGTGTCTTCACAAAACTGCTTATTTTAAAGTGATTTTATTTATTTAAAAACCTTCTGTTATAAGTTTGTAAAGAAACTGTTCTAAATTAATACTGAGTAAGTTATATTATTAAATCCTGAATTGTTGTTTTTCACCCACTTATTCCTGGGAGTGTCATAGAGGCAGTCCTGAAGCACCCTTATAGCGGGTCCTGTCTCTAATTTAGCCATCTGGATCCCTAATTGAGACCAGCCGAGATCATGAATGTTATCCAACCATAATGCTTGGAGTTTACTCCTGGATGTCCTCCTAGTTAGTTTTGCCCATAAAATCTATCCAGCGATTCTTTTCATTTCGACCATATGCCTATAGTATCAGAGCTGTGATCTCTCAATTTTGAGAAGTAGCGACTCCCTGATCTCCGAGCTACATACACTGAGTAATGTTACTCTAAAGACCCTTCCGAGGAATCCCATTTCGCCCGCTTATATTCCTGATATTCTTTCAGTCATTACCCAAGATTTACGACCATAGGTAGTGGTAGACATGAATACCAAATTAAAAATGAGTTGATTTTCAACATTATTTGAAAATTATAGATAGTGTCTTTCATTAGAAATATAGTAATGGCAGTGTTAACAATAGTAGTTCTAATATTTTTTCCAGTTTTCTGCTTCAGGTGATTATCACAATATTACATTGAAATAGAATTTTAGTATTTAGTTTTTCACAAATGTCACAAAACCATACTTTGATTCAGTTCATTGAATTCTTATTTGACTTAGCTGCAGGGGGTGGGAAAGTATTAATCTTGTGTTTCAAACTCATCTATGAATTTATTATTCTGGTGGATAACATTAAAAACTAATTCAGGTTATGACCTGAAAACCTTTTAGATGAGTCTTTTATTAACTTGGCTAGGATTTCCCACTAACATTTACAGTACAGGTCAGAAATTTACACTTAATTGCTAATCTTGTAGTTTATATATATATATATATATATATAATGTGTGTGTGTATATAGATAAAGTTGGACAGTAAATTCTTGCTGTTTTTCAAATTTTTTATTGACTTTGGTATTTTTTAACATTAAGAACATTTTACAAGTCAAAATAAATGCCATCATTTGCGATTACCATCTGCACATGGTTCCATCCTGGAGAATTCTTCTGGCTTCATTGCAAAGAATTCCGTCAGCCATTGATATAACTGGTCTTCATTGGTAAAGGTCTTTGAGTGTGTTGCATTTTTCATTGAGAGAAAAAGGTGATTGTAAGCGCGACATCGAGCGAATATGGCAGGAGGGGCAATACCTAGCTCCAGAAGCTTCTCATAGAACATACTTGATGCATAACACCAAGTGTTATCATAAAGAAATCAAACTGGACCATGGTGTGGTTCTACCTGTGTGATTATTTGCTGTTAATCTGTCAAATTATTGGTAATAGATGTCAGGTTATGTTGGTAGGAGCAGCTTGTAGTGGATGACACTTTTTCAGTCCCACTAGATGCTCACTAGGGTTTTGCGAGGGTGCTGGCCAGCCATTGAGGTGCACTCTCTTTATCAACCCATGATCGCTTGCGCTTGACTGTATGTAGCGACACCATTTTTCATCACCAGTGACAATAGAATGTAACCAGTCAGTTACACCTGCCACCCAATATTCATGATTATGGGGCACTCATTGGTCAGATTGTGGGGCACTCATTGGTCCAGCTTGGACACATTCCCTATTGCATGTGATTGAGGATTGTTGTTTTTGATGCCCCAAGCACAGAGTTGTGATGTCTGACTTGGGTCAGCTTCTATCAGCTCATATAGTTGTTTGTCATTGAAATCAGATGGATGTCTTGTGCAAAGTTGAACTTCAAGGATGGAAGCATGCAAGCTAGTCCTTGGCACAGTGTTCAGACATCATCATCATCATCATCACCGTTTTACGTCCGTTCTTCCACGCTAGCATGGGTTAGACGGGTTGTCCTGTTGTGGGCAGTGTCTGGTCGGCTGACCATGCCTTGCTCATACAGGAACTGATCTGGCTTGATTTCTACAGCTGGATGCCCTTCCTAACACCAACCTCATTTACAGTGAGTGCTGGGTGCTTTTTCGTGGCGCCTACACGTCCACTTTACAGTGTGGGCTGGGTGCTTTTTTGCCGTGGCACCTCCACGACCACCTTGCGGTGGGGGGGAGGGGGGCATATTGTTTATATGCTTCAGCATGTACCCATGGGAGGTCGGGTACCCTGTATTACTGCGTGACGCCAGAAGTCACGGTCGTGTGTCATTGACTTTGAGAGGTGTAGTTGGGTAAGGTCGGCTTTTATCACCTCATCCCAAGTCATCTTGGGTCTCCCCACTCCGCGGTTTCCATCAACTTCTAGTGCTCTGCACCTTTTTATGCAGCTGTCATCCTTCATACGCATCACATGTCCATACCAGCGTAACCGCCTCTCCTGCACGCAGCATTTGATTCCTCTTATGCTCAGTCTCTCTCTCAATTCCTTTATGCTTTGTCGTTCACGTATATTACTGTTACACATCCATCGGAGCATGCAGGCTTCGTTTCTCTCTAATCTACGTAAGTCTTCCACCTTCAGCGCCCAGGTCTCACTACCATGCAACATCGCTGTTCGGATACACGCATCATACAGTCTGCCTTTCATTCTGAGGGAGAAGCCTTTTGCAGCTAGCAGTGGTAGTTCCCTAAACTTCTTCCATCCCGTTCTTACCCTAGTTATTGTACTTTCTGAGCACCCACCTCCGTTGCTAATTCGGTCACCTAGGTAGCAGAAGCTGTCTACTGTTTCTACAGGGCCCTCCCAGAGATTGGTGGTACTTCTTTCCTGTGGCTGTTTGCTTGCTGTTTCAGCACAGCTGCTGCATGTGAATCCTACATTCTTAATTAAGCTTCCTGAGATCCCGCTACATCTCTTGTGTACCCATTGTTTGCATTTGGGGCAGAGAATGGAGTTCCTACCTACACCTTTCCTACATACTGAGCAAGGCCATTTCCCTGAGGGGATCTGGGTTCTGTTTTCTCATCTACTTATAAGGACCTTAGTCTTTGTCATGTTGACTTTGAGGCCCTTTCTCTCTAGTCCCTGCTTCCAGGTTTGGAATTTATTCTCTAGTTCTACCATAGATTCAGCTATGAGTGCGAGGTCATCAGCATACAGGAGTTCCCATGGGCATCCGGTCTTAAACTCCTCCGTTATTGCCTGCAGGACTATGATGAACAGGAGAGGGCTAAGAACAGAGCCCTGGTGGACCCCAACCTGTACGCTAAATTCCTCGCTATACTCATTGCCAATCCTAACTTTGCTGACTGCTCCCCTATACATGGCTTGTACCGCTTTCACAAGCCATTCATCTACTCCTAGTTTTCTAAGAGCCCACCAGATTACTGCACGTGGAACTCTGTCAAAGGCTTTCTCAAGGTCGACAAATGCCAAGTAGAGTGGCTTACTTTTAGCTAGGTACTTTTCCTGTAATTGCCTCACAAGGAAGAGGGCATCAGTGGTGCCTTTCCCTGGTACAAACCCAAATTGCATCTCGTCTATATTCACCCGGTCCCTAATCAGCTGTGCTATAACTCTTTCTGTTACTTTCATGACCTGGTCCATCAACTTTATACCTCTATAGTTTCCTCTATCTAGTGCATCGCCTTTACCTTTGTAGCAGTTGACAATGATGCTACTGCACCAATCTTTTGGTATGGCCCCCTCTAGTATTACCTGGTTAACGATACGTGTGGTTATAGTGTGACCTACAGACCCAGATGCCTTCAGCATCTCGGCAGCTATACCCGATGGACCGGTTGCCTTCCCTATCTTCATATCTCTGATTGCCTTACTTACTACGCTGCCGCTGACTTGTACTGCTGGTCCCTCTATAGGGTCTACGTGGGGTAGGGTCTCTTCTTCCCATGCATTCTCCTCATTTAGTAATCTATCATAATGACTCTTCCATGCATCTTTCTTCTCAGCACTTGTGAGGGCAAGCTCACCTTTATCATTCCGAATACACTTCTCTCCAATGACATCACAACTATCTCTGACACACTGCCTCGCAATCTTGAATACCTCCTGTTTCTGGTCCTCACGTTGTAAAACATGCTTGAATTTTCTATCCTCTGCTTCCCTCCTAGCTAAGTATACTTGTCGCCTAGCTTCCCTCTTGGTCTCTATGTAATGTACCCTGCTCCCCCCGTTCTTCCATTCTTTCCATGCCTGTCTCTTGGCCTTGACTGCTTCATCTACCTTATTGTTCCACCACCAAGTCACTCTCCTCCTGCTTGAGGTCTTACTCCAGCCACAAACCTCATCCGTCGCCTCTAGTAAGTTATTTTTTAGGAACTCCCAGTTCTCTTCTACGTTAAATGTCTCTATCTGTTCTTCTTTACTGTCGTAGGCGTTGAGTAAAATATCTTTAAATCTGTTACTGGTTGAGGGGACTTTCAGCTTCCAGATCTTTCTTCTCCAGGTTGGCCTCTGTTTCAGGGCTCGTCTAGTTCTGACCGTGAGGTCGCTGACAACTAAGCTATGTTGGGATGTACATTCCTCACTAGGGAAGGCTTTTGTGTTTACGACCGTCCATCTGTCACGTCCTCTGATGAGGATAAAATCTAACTGACTAGAGTGCTCCCCTGATCTATAGGTGATCAGGTGGTTGTCGGGTTTTTTAAAGTTTGTGTTACATATCGACATGTCATTGGCGTCGCAGAATTCTAGAAGTCTGAATCCTTCCTCATTCCTTGTGCCAACTCCATGGCCTCCATGTACTCTATTGAAGCCGTCGCAGTGTTTACCTACGTGTCCGTTAAAATCTCCTGCAATGATTAGGAAGTCCTTGTCGTCTGTTAGAGCAGTAGTGTGTATTAGGGACTCGTAAAACCTATCCTTAAGTTCGTCTGGCAGCCCCGATTGGGGTGCGTAAGCTGATATTATTGTGGTAATTGTCTTATTCAGGACTAGTCTGAGTTTAATGATTCTTGCATTTACCCTGTACACTGAGATTACTTTATCTACCCACTTGTCAGCTAATAGTATACCTACACCACCCATCCCATCGTCATTTCCCACCCAGAAAAATTTGTAGCACTGGCTTTTTCCTACAAGGACTCTAGCAGACCCTCCTCTCCATCTAGTCTCTTGCACACAGCATACATCAACTTCCTTTCGCTCTAGCATTTCTACGATTTCTCCTGCTCTTCCTTTCATTGAGCCTACATTGATGGTACCAACTCGGAGTTTTGGGCATTTGTCGACACTCGTAGGGGAGGGTCTCTGGGTTGGCGCTTCACGTGGGTGCTTGGTAGCTCGCAGATTCATATTTCATGGTAACCCAAATGTATTATTAATGTGATAACTCGATGCAGCTGCGCTTAGGCTAGATTTAAAGTCATAAAGTAATAGCCATGAATAAAATGCTACTTCCCCTTTGACAATGTAACAGAAAATTAGAAATGCACATAGCGCATACCAATGTCAATTCTTATATATGTGTGTATGCCCAATTTTCAACATTTCTAGAAAACTCTACCAAAATGCCTCCTTTTGAAAAACAGCAGGAATGTTGTCCAACCCAACATATGTAATAATAATAGATATAAATCAAATTGTTTGAAGCAGTCACAAAGCACTCAATGGTGTGGGAATTTAATACATTTTCGTCCAGAGTGAACACCAAGTTAAGAAAGTGTGACACCAAAAAAGCGTATGGCTATACTTATATCACACCAATGATAAATACAAACAGGTCGAAGACTAGCATTGACTGTCTTGAGTAGATAGAAATCAATAAAAATCTTCGATAGGTTTCTGGGATTCTGGGAAGCTGCATCATGAGTTGCATAATGGATATGCAAGTCATAAATGTGCTACCATGATGGAACGAGAGTCTCCTTCATTCGCAGGCTTTGTTCTGTATTATCCAACGTATTTCTGCTGGGAGACATTGAGGCATTCTACTATAGTAGTAATTCGCTCGTCATCATGTAACCTTTCTCAAAAGAGGAAGGTTAAGTTGCCCAAATTGTTGGCGGGTAAATTCAGGGTGTGTAATTATATAAACGGGATAAACCCGTCTAACCCATGCTAGCATGGAAGATGGGCGTTAATCGATGGTGATGATATATATAATTATAGAAATGACTTCTGTAGGACTAGAACTGTTTCATTTATAATAAAATAATTGTTTCTACTTTTGGCACAAGGCCAGCAATTACATTACTGGTACTTTATTTTATCGACCCCGTATGGATGAAAGGCAAAGTTAACCTTGACGGGATTTGAACTCAGATCGTAAAGGGACGTAACTATGCTGGAAAGCATGTCAAGCCCTCTACCGATACTGCCAATTCACCGCCCTTTCATAATAAAATAATGATGCCTATACTCTAGTGTATTGAGTACCTTTTTTAACTTTTGTCACCTCCCAATATAGGAATCCCCATATATATATATATATATATATATATATATGGGTGAACCTACTTTAACTTCACGTTACACTCCCTGGATATATATATATATATATATATATACAAGGTGCAGACGATATCTGTTCGCAAGATTACTGTCTAGGAAAAAATAACACAGTAGTTTTATTTTTTAAGATATATATTTATCAAACTTGGGTCAGTTTGTCTTCATGACTTGTTCTTTCGATCTCACTCGATATACCCGCCATTAGCTTTGATGCCGGCCTCGGAACCGGCTACAGGCCTTCGTCACTGTCCCCCCGACTTAGGCCCCTAAAGGCACTTGTGATCCTGGCCTTCAGATCGTCTTTCGTATTGCAGCTAGATCTGGTGCGACCCACACAAAGAAGTCGAGGGGGTTGCAGTCAGGCGAGCTGGGAGGCCAGATGTCAGGTGAAGTGTGGTCGATGAAGTTCTCTGACAGCCAGGCTTGGGTCTTTCGGCTGGTATGACAGGGCGCTGAATCTTGTTGCCACACGTACGGCCTACCTGCAGCTACCTGGTCGATCCAGGGCTTTACTACCTCGCTCAGAACGCGGATGTAGCCATCGGTTTTCAGCTTGAGGCTCTCAGGGAAGAAGTGAGGTGGCATGACGTAACCTTGACTGCAGACGACACCTAGGACCAATGTTGTCGCTGGAAACTTTGTCTGCATGACTCCGGGCATGTCTTTGGATGAGACAGCGAGCCACCTGTTGTTCTGGGAGTTGATCTTCTGGTCTTATTTGTCCTCCTGGTGCGGATTCCAAGAAGAACTCTGTGTCTCTTCCACAAATTTGGAGGTTCAAAACTATTCATAATCAATTATTCTGAAAAAAAATAATGGAAATATAGTCACTGTTCTTATGAAGACAAGAGTGACAACAGAAGTTAAAAAAATTTGCATAAAATTATCGGTTGAAATATAAATATATATATTTATATATTGTTATGCTTTGGTAGGGTCATGTTGCCAATATATAACAATATCTGCTTCAACACACGTTTTCAGATAAAGAATCTTGCTAAACAAATTCAGAAGCAAAATATATATATATGATATATATATA
>OZ024743.1:100456994-100549494 GCA_964016885.1 Eledone cirrhosa | reverse complement strand
CTGAGCCGGTGCTACAGTAAAGCCAGAGTCCTGGTGTTTCTCCAGTGCAAGGCGCATACAATAGTCCACTACGATGATAAAAAGGTAGGGAGCCAATGTATCTCCCTGGAGCACTCCAGCCAGTATCTCAAAGAACTCTGTCATCCCATCAGGTGTAATGACTTGGGCTTTGGTGTTGGTGTAGAGCAGTGATATCAGGTCCACTATCTTCTATATATATATATCTTCTATATATATATATCTTCTATAAATATATATCTTCTATAAATATATATTTATATATATATATTTATATATATATAAATTTATATATATATAAATATATATTTATATTTATATATATATATAAATATTTATATATATATAAATATTTATATATATTTATATATATAAATATTTATATATATTTATATATATATAAATATTTATATATATATAAATAAAATAAGATAAATAAATAAATACATACACAAGCACAATAACAACAAGCACATAAACACACACTAGTCACCCATCCCACAGCAAACAACACTATACACACACGCAAACGCATGCGCAAAGAAGACAAAATAAAATAAACAAACAAACAAGCAAATAAATAAATAAATATACCTGCCAGACAGTCCTATGCGAGCAAGACAATCACTCTTGCCTCAAGTGGGACTACCCCCGTCCAAACCCATGCAAGCGTGGAACACGGACGTTAAACGTTGATGATGATGATAGACAGACTGAATAAAAATGGCGTAGACATACAACACAACAGGAGGAAAATATAACACCACTGACGATGTTGCAGATGTGCAACGAAAGATTTATGATAAACTATATATATGTGTTTGTGTCTATATTGTATCTGTATTATTTTTGACCGTCAGTCAGTCAATGGCAACATTGAGGACCGATGCCAATATAATATCAAAGATTAGTGAAAAGGAGAATATTTATGCAGAACTGATGAGAAATCTGCAGATACTCCACCCTGATTACACCTTCAGATTTATGCCTGTAATTATTGGGGCACTGGGATATGTTAGTAACTGCCTCAATACAAATCTTGAGAAGCTAGGCTTCACAGGAACAGAAAGAACACAACTAGTTAGGAAATTACAAGTACAATCCATTAATGGAACAGTAAAAATATGTAAAACATTCCCAAAATTTTGCATCTAATAACTGCATATACACATGTACAGATACAAAGCATATACACATGCACACATACAACTCAAAACATACACATGCATGCATGCAGACATACATACATATCTACCTAGTTGATGTGTAAATTCCAATGAGAGAGTCTTGTCTGTTAGAAACCGACTCTCTCTCTCTATTGGTAAAACTTTTTGAAATTATAAAACCAGAACACACGCACGCACGCACGCACGCACACACACACACACACACACGGTGGCTGCCAACTCGTTTTCGAGTATGGCCACTACTTTATATCCATGTAGGAGAACCCCTATCGATGCACTGAACGAATGTGACTTTTTAGTCCAGCCACCGACTTGAAAACTCTGGTACAAACACTACACTTGTGACAATTATTGACACATAGTGCTGGGCCCATGGTACCATGTGATGACAAGTGCAGAGAGATCTCCAGATATAAAGCAATGCCTGTGCCGTGAAGCTTTTATAGTGACCAAAGGCACTGCATATATATATATATATATATATAATTTCTTCTTTCATATGCTTCTGTTCTGTTGGTATTATAGCGCAAGATTTTGTGATTAAGAGATTACCTTTAGTGAAGCAGTGTTTAGATGGTCTTGTATGCTACCTACATAGTATTCTCCCACTAAGATAGTGAAAGCTTGCTGTCCCTTACTATTTAAAACTTCTACTTTGTTGAGGTAGTAGGGAAGTTCTTTCTGATTTTGTTTGTGATTAAGACTTCTCAGTTGGCTCATGTTGATTTATTATTGCTCTAACTAAACTAAGTGATTACTTAACCATATTATGACTTTATTTCTTGTGAAATACACTGTATTTCAATTAATTAATGATGGATTTGGAACAATTTACTAAAATTATTGTTTCATTAAGATGGTATTTCTAATGAAATTTAATAAAAGATTCTTATGTCAAATTATGATGGAAGGTTTTAATTTAAATAGAAACCCTTTAAATGTTTCATAGAACCAGATGCAATTTTAGGAGGGTTGGTACCAAAAGGGTTAACAGCAGAATCAGAACAAAAACAATGTGGTTCTAAATATTTTAGTATTATTTCAAATTTTATTCCCTGGTATATGTTCATCCTGCAATTTTGTAAAACCTTTAAATTATCTAAACCCTTGTAATTATCTAAACTCTTGTAACTCATTTATTTATTTTTCTATAATCTGATTGGAGCTTTGTTTATTTTCGTCAATTTTATTAAAAAGAAACACAGAAAAACAAAATCCCCTAAAAAAAAAGGTACCACCCACTTTTTTTTTTTACTTTGCTTGAATAGATGGAATTAAAAGGACACTGTTTTAAAGCTCTTGCTACAATAATTAATGAAAATGTATGAATTTACATAATCTTCTCAACCTTTGAAGTAGAGAAACAACACAAGAAGTCCCATGATTTCATACTCAAGATGGGGTCCTTTTTGAGGCAATGTTTTACAGCTGTCTTCCCTTCTTGATTTTATGTCTTTTGTTGCTTCTTACTGCATGCTGAGATACAGTGTACCTATTTTAAATGGGATTCACATGGCTGATAAAATAGAGAAAATGAAAGAAAAAAATAAATTAAAGTAAAAAAAATGCAAACCTTTCTAGCAATCACTAAATATTTAGAGAGGTTTTATTTGAGGGAAGGTAAATATTTTTTTATATATATATAAATACTCTGTTGTAAATCTAGATCTGAAAAAAAAAAATGACCCAGATATGAGAAATGGTAAAAATGTTGAGAATATCTGTTGTAAAGGGTGAGTGTTACTAATAAATAAAGACTGTCAGTTTGGTGATAATCAAGTACTTCCTATAATTACCTCTTCCAGAAACTTTAGTGACAAATGATTGACTACATAAAATTCACAGGGATATAATGAAGTAAATCAGTAAATCATATTTATCAAATGGGGTTTATTGGGCAGAAAATTATATAGTTAGCAATTATTTATATTTTTTTCTTTCCAGTTTTATATTTCTATTTTTATTCTAATTTTTTTGTGTGAAGAGAAAGCTCTATGTACTGTCACCATCTGTTTTTTTACATTGAGTTTGTATGTAACTCATCATCCTCTGTCATTATTCTATATTAAGTTCAAGTACCCTGACAGCAGTTGTGAAGAGTTAGACACACGCACACCTCTTACAGCTCTCAAGAGACAAGATGATACACAAAACAGAACTTCTTAGCATACAGAATTGTTACCTAAATGTGTGGATGCAACCACCACTGTTTGGAAGATAGACAGTAGGTGTTAGTCATTTCATTCAGAGAGGTTAGCTATTTAGCTTACTTATCTATAAAACATAATGCTTAGCAAGACTGCTAGGTCAAGTAGTGTGTGAAATAAGGAAATTGTTTGGTGCCAGACAATTGGGAATTTACTTTTTTATTTATATCAAGCATTTTTTTTCTTCTTTTTGCTGTTTTGTCTGTTGTCTTCATGCACTGTATATCTGGCTGTAATGTTGATAGGTTTTAGGAACATTGTTTAGTAGTATGTCAGATGATCTGTATGTTTGATTTTACATAGCAAGTAGGGAATATTTCTTTCTTTGTTTGGTCATGGTTGTTAGCCATTTCCATACCAAACCTGCTGAAACTGCCCCTGGGTTTATGATACAAAACTGGTTATTTTAAAGTGTTTGTATATATATATTTATCTAAAATCTCTTCCATTATAATTTTATGTAAGTTATGCTCCAAACATCAGCTTAATGAGAAAGTTAATTTACTAAATCTCTTCTAATACTTAGTTATTTTCAAAATTAATTGAAAATAACAGGTAGTATCTTTCATTAGAAATATGGTAACAAAAGGATTAAATTATGATTTTAACCACATAAAACAGGACTTTAGAAGAATACCAAATGATATAAACTCTCTGGTACTTTGCCTTTCATCCTTCTGTGGATCAATAAAATAAAGCCAACCGCACCAGGATTTGAACCGAGAATGTAACTAAATATCACAAATATTTTATTTAATGTTCTAACAAACTCTACCTGTTTTTTTAATGAGACAATGTAAATGATCATTCCATGGAGAGTTTTATGCTGATCGATAAGTTATTATAAAATGTTACTAAGTGAATTAGATGTACTCAATACATAGTTATTTTTATGACCCTGTTGTTAAAATTATACAAAATTTTCAGTTCATTTTGCTATAGAAACATTTTCCTTTTTTATTTGTTATAAAATATTTATCAAAAGAAAAATATTTCAAAAATACAAAGAAGTCATTTTCCTTAAGTCTTGTTGAAAGATTAACTTTCTATGTCATCTACTTGCTATAGTGTAGTTTTGTTTCATAATCTTTTATATATTTACTGATACATTCAGAAGCTTATTTACTGGTTTAATCATCAGTTTGTTGATGAGCTACATACAGTATGCTTGGGTGAATTATGCAGTATTCATTAGTCTATTTTACTTCTGAGGTGGTGGTAATAATGATTTCTGAGTTAGGTACAAGGCTAGCATTTTAGGGAAAGGAGAATATCAAACCCTATATTTTATCAACCCCATTTCATCATCTTGAGGTAGATAAAATAAAGAACCAGTCAAATACTGCAGTGTATTTAATCAAATTTGCTGGCCTTGTACATAATTTAGAAGCTATTATTGTGTTTACCACTAATGATAATAAAGACTCTGGTTATTAAGCTCAAAAATGTTTACTGAATTGCTAATCTTGTAGTTAATATTTCCTTTTTCCTCTTTAAAAAAATTAACATGTCTGCCTCATTTTTTAAAGAGTGATTCTTATCTAAAAGAAAATTCTGCTTAAAATTATTACATTTACTCTTTTACCTGTTTCAGCCCATGAGCTGTGGTCCTACTGGAGCATAGTTTTGTATATAGTAATTTCTTATCTAAGAAAATATTTAGAAGTATCACCTTATAATAATAATTGTTTCTACTTTTGGCACAAGGCCAGCAATTGCCCAGTGTATTACTGGTACTTTATTTTATCGACCCCCGTAAGGATGAAAGGCAAAGTTAACCTCGGCGGGATTTGAACTCATAATGGCAAGGGCCGTAACTCTATGCGTCAAAGCATGGCATCCGACCCTCTACTGATACTGCCAATTCACTAAACCTCTTTTAATAATAATAATGAAATTATTGTGTACAGTGCTCAGGTGCACTACTTGGCATATGTGAGGTGAAATTTGTCAGGTACTGAATGTTAAAATTTGTGAATGAACATAAACATTGGAAACTTTTTATATCTATATATTGTAATGAGTGAATAGTATTGACATTAGTTCTGTTTATATTTCTATAACTTAGTACTGGAAATATAAACCATATTGCATATGAAAGTACACATTTTTTAAGCTATGAAGATTTTAATGCTTCTAAATCAGTGATTCCCAAAGTGGATGCTATGGGGGACTCATGTGGGACACTGGAAATCAAGGGGTTAAAGTGATGTGAAGGGGGGGGGGGAATGGAGCAGAGAATACAAATTAGTTCCTTGTAATTTTTTGTATCAACAGTGGGTGGTGGTGGAGGTATGGGTGAAATATATTCTCTAGAAAGGGACAGTAGTTCAAAAAAGTTTGGTAACCTGTGCTCTAGAAGTCAAAACTGCAAATTAAAATACTTAATTTCTATGTTGTATTTAAATGGCTGGTCTGTCCTCACTTTCAAGTCTTTCCTTTAATCTAATAGATATAGACACTGACCTAAAAAAAAGCTCTGTGAAATGATGGTACTTGCATTTCAGCATTGAAAATAGTATTGTGATTTGGGGAGTGGTTCATAAAATATCTCAAACTATCATGAGGCATCTTTTTCATTCCTTTTATGTTATTTTCTTTTTCCTAGTTGTAGTCAACCTTATAACTTATATATGTACACTCATACACACACCCAAACATATATACACATGCTCTCACATATAATAATAATAATAATAATAATGAAATAATAATAATGAAATTATTGTGTACAGTGCTCAGGTGCACTACAACTCATCAAAGGTGCATGTATAGTACATAGAATAATGTACAAATGTCAGGAAAATGAACAGTGCATGAGTCATGATACACACAAGTGTGCATGTGTATGGAAGGGGTACATCGGGTGTAGTTTTGGCGTATTTCGGGAAGCATGAGTGTCTTAAAGGATGCAGTGTCTCGGCAGCTAACAACTGACGCAGGCAGTTTGTTCCATGCTTCAGCAACTCTGAGCGTGAAAAATTGTCTACGAAAGTCATGGGAGCTGTGCTGTTTTCTGATTTTGTAGGCATGTCCACGTGTGTTAGACACATGGATTTCAAAAAGGTGTTCGGGGTTGCAATTGGCGAGATGGTTAATAACTTTGTGGGTATTTACCAAGTCCATTGCCAGACGTCGGAGCTTCAATGAATCCATGCCCAGGGAAGCAAGGCGTTCAGAGTATGGTAGGTGTCTGATGGAGGGTATGCGCTTGGTTGCACGTCTCTGAACAGTTTCCAGGAGGTCAATGTTCTGAGCAAGATAGGGGTTCCAGACTGATGATGCGAATTCCAAGTGTGGTCGTACCATAGCTGTATACAGTTTTAAATAGATGGCTGGGGAGCGGCTAACAAAGGTCTTGCTGAGTGATGCCAAGACACCCTCGGCCTTCTTGACAATCTTAGAGACATGCTTTGTCCAACGCAAATCGCTGCTGACAGTAATGCCCAGGTCACGTTCACAAGAGGACTTCTTGATATCAGTGTTGTGGAGGGAGTATGTGGACGCTGGATTTTTCCTTCCAAAATGCATGGTGGTACACTTGTCCACAGCCAGTCTGTGATCCATTGCTGCATTGTGTCCAGGTCTGATTGTAGGAAAGAGTTGTAGATTTCAGGATCAGTCCTTTTGATTTCAAGGTACAGCTTGATGTCATCTGCATATTTCAGTACCGTGGCATTCTGTAAGTTGGCATCTATGTCATTAATATATGCCACAAACAAAAGGGGACCAAGAACAGATGACATCTCATATGGTGAAGAATGCTGTCCTAGAACCATGACTACTTCTTTTCGGCTGAGAATGAAGGATTTCAACCAGTCGAAAAGATCATCCCTCACACCCATTGCAGAGAGTTAGAATTTTTAGCATGGTAAATAAATAGCCAAACTTTTTAAGGGGTAATTCCTTATTGGGAAGATTGTAGTTGTCAAGATGATTGGTCAAAATTTCTTGTAAACACAAGTCTTTCATGGCAGTGGGTGGGAGGTGGGGGTGGCTGAACTTGCCTGTAGAACAATGAGGGAGTGGGTGGAGCCGGTCAAGCATTGAAAGTGAATTCTCTATAGCAAATTGTGTATGAAAATAGGCTAGATAGGAAGCAGGCGAAAAAGGATTCTGGAGAAAATAAAGAGGGGACGTTATAGGATAGGTTAATAAATTGAGATTAGAAGATAAGAAATAAATAAAAAATATATAAAATTATAGAATTGGATAGTAAAAAGTAATAAAAAATCTCTAGGGTCTAAAACAGCTGCTATAATTAATTGGTAATGATCTGAGTTCAAATCCCGCCGAGGTTAACTTTGCCTTTCATCCTTACGGGGTCGATAAAATAAAGTACCAGTAATACACTGGCCTTGTGCCAAAAGTAGAAACAATTATATATATCGGCCAATGCTATATATAATTTACTGGGGTGGGGGTACTGAGGCTACAAAAGCCTGATGGGCTGCCTCGAGGTAGGCGAAAGGGAGAAGAGGATGGGGAATGGAAGGAAGTGATAGGAAGAGATAAAGGGAAGAAGAAAATAAAAAGGAAAAGAAGTACATCTACCTATGTTAGCTGGGGTTTCCCCTATCTTGTTCGGCAAGTAGGGAAAAGGATGTTGCAGCCATTGTCTACCCACCCGGGTCATTAGGGGGTTTGAGGGTGAGGTAAGTCCTACACAATCAGTGTTTGCATGCAGTTACAAGTTCGTCTTTTTTGTTTAGGAGTTGGTCCTTCGTAAACAGCATTTGTAATGTTTCCTCCGAGCATAAGTTACATGGATGGCGTCCTCCCGTGTAGGAGTTAGCTCCAAATAAGATTGTATGTTATGTTATTATCTTGGAGGTCCCATATATATATATGTGCGCACACACACACACACATCTATCTATATATAGATATATATATATATCATCACCATTTAACGTCCATTTTTTCCACGCTAGTATGTGTTAGACGAGTTGTCTCGTTGTGAGACAAGTCAGATGAGATGACCATGTCTTGCTCATACTGAAATGTTTCTAGCTTGGTTTCTATGGCTGGATACTCTTCCTAATGCCAATCACTTTATAGTGTGGACTGGGGGCATTTTATTTTGGCAGCAAAATGACCACTTTATAGTGTGGACTAGGTTCTTTTTGTTGTCGTCAACACGACCACTTTACAGTGGCTGGGCACTTTTTGTCATGTCACCAAAATGACTACTTTACAGTGTAGACTGTGCACTTGTTATTGCACGATCATTTTACAGTGTGGGCTTGACATATTTCCATTTTGTTGTCACCAACAAGACCACTTATATATATATATATATACTATGGAGGCACATGGCTTAGTGGTTAGAGCATTGGCCTTGCAATCGAAAGGTTGTGAGTTCAATTCTCGGACCGGGTGATGTGTTGTTTCCTTGAGCAAGACACTTTATTTCACATTGCTCCAGTTTACTCAGCTGTAGAAATGAGATGATAGGGTCTGGGGTCCCTATCATTCCACTGTAAAGTGGTCGTGGAGGTGCCACAGCAAAAAAGCACCCAGCACTCACTGTAAATGAGGTTGGTGTTAGGAAGGGCATCCAGCTGTAGAAATCAAGCCAGCATCAGTTGCCGTCCCACCCTTGCAAGCAGGGACAAGCGGACGTAAAATGAAATGATGATGATGATATATTTAAGAGTTAAACAAGGTTCAATGAATACATCAAAGAATGAGTTTTACAATAGACTGGAAGCACTCAACAGAAAAATGTTTTCCAGAGTTATTAATATTAATTCAAAATATTAACAAAATAGATATTCTTGTGATCAATAACATAAATTAAATATTTTGAAAATTAGTCTCCAAATATATTATATAGAATTCTGTGTGTAGAAACTTGAACATAAATTACTCCCCTTTGTCTCTCTCTTTAATCATCCTTCATTTGTCTTCGCAGGCCACTTACTAAATATATCACATCAGCTATTTCTTCCTCTATGCTTTCTTTTCCCTCCTCTTTCTCTAGTAGTTTTTAAAAATTAAAAATTTTATAACTGTTACATTAATGCCATGTATTTCTTAAAATCTATTACATACACACTCTCTATTGTTTCTATTACGTTATCTCATGTTATCAATATTAGGGTATAAATATTGAGTTTTGTCATAAGTTAATCACTACCTTGATTGAATATTATCCATCTACCATGTCAGGGTATGTCATGTATCATTTTGTTTTATCTGATGAGAACGTACTGTTGAACTTAACTCAGTACCTCTGAAATATGTATAATAAAATATAATTGATCACAAGAATATCTATTTTGTTAATATTTTGAATTAATATATATCATCATCATCACTGTTTTACGTCTGTTCTTCCATGCTAGCATGGGTTAGACGCGTTGTCCTGTTGTGGGCAGTCTCTGGTCGGCTGACCATGCCTTGCTCATACAAGAACTGATTTGGCTTGATTTCTACAGCTGGATGCCCTTCCTAACACCAACCTCATTTACAGTGAGTGCTGGGTGCTTTTTTTCCGTGGCGCCTACACGTCCACTTTACAGTGTGGGCTGGGTGCTTTTTTTGCCGTGGCACCTCCACGACCACCTTGCAGTGGGGGGGGGGGGCATATTGTCTATATGCTTCAGCTTGTACCCATGGGAGGTCGGGTTCTCTGTATTACTGCGTGATGCCAGAGGTCACGGTCATGTGTCATCGCAACCGCCTCTCCTGCACACAGCATTTGATTCCTCTTATACTCAGTCTCTCTCTCAATTAATTTATGCTTTGTCGTTCGCGTATATTACTATTACACATCCATCAGAGCATGCAGGCTTCGTTTCTCTCTAATCTACGTAAGTCTTCCACCTTCAGCGCCCAGGTCTCACTACCATGCAACATCGCTGTTCGGATACACGCATCATACAGTCTGCCTTTCATTTTGAGGGAGAAGCCTTTTGCAGCTAGCAGTGGTAGTAGTTCCCTAAACTTCTTCCATCTCGTTCTTATATATATATATATATATCATCATCAGCATCATTTTACGTCCGCTTTTCCCTGCTTGCAAGGGTTGGATGGGCCCTATTCAGTACAGCATCTCTCCACTTGTCACGGTCCTTTGTCATCTCCTCGGTGAGTTTCAGCGATCTGAGGTCTGTTCTCACCACCTCCGCCCATGTTTTTCGTGGTCTACCTCTACTGTGTCTTCCTTCTACTGGAATTTCTTGGCACTTCTTTACCCAGCGGTCATCCTCCATGCGCATCACATGTCTATACCATCTCAGCCTTCTCTCCTGCACACCACAACTTATCCCTCTTATACCCAGTTTCTTTCTCAACTCGTCTATGCTTGGTCGTTCACGCAGATTGACATTGCACATCCATCGAAGCATACTTGCTTCATTTCTCTCCAGCCGTCGCATATCTTCTGCAGTTGTTGCCCATGTCTCACTACCATGCAGCATCGCGCATCTCACACAGGCATCATATAACCGTCCTTTTGTACGCAGGGAGAAGCCCTTCTTTGTCAACAGAGGAAGCAGCTCCCTAAACTTCTTTCAACCCGTCCTTATTCTAGATACTATGCCCCCCCCCCCATGCTAATCTGATCACTTAGGTACCGGAAGCTATCAACCACTTCTATAGAACCCGCCTGCATTGGAAAAATGAGTCTATCACATACTACTGCCAACTTTCCCTGTACATCTACTGCATACATAGTTTTCCCTACCTGTTAGTTTGCCTGCTATCCCACTACATCTCTTTTGTACCCAAGATCTGCATTGCGTACATTTTATGGAATTTATGCCAGTTCCTTTCCTAGATATCGAACATGGCCATTTCCCTGATGGAATCAGAGTATTGTCCTCTCTTCTACTTATCAGCACTTTTGTTTTAGCTATGTTCACTCTGTCCTCTTGATTCCAACTGCTGTTTCCATAGCCAGAATTTATATATATACATATATATATACATATATATATCATCATCATCGTTTTACGTCCGTTCTTCCACTCTAGCATGGGCTAGACGGGCTGTCCTGTTGTGGGCAGTGTCCAGTTAGCTGACCTTGTCTTGCTCATACAGGAACTGATTCTGGCTTGATTTCTACAGCTGGATGCCCTTCCTAACACCAACCTCATTTACAGTGAGTGCTGGGTGCTTTTTTTCCGTGGCGCCTACACGTCCACTTTACAGTGTGGGCTGGGTGCTTTTTTGCAGTGGGAGGGTGTTGGGGCATATTGTCTATATGCTTCAGCTTGTTCCTGTGGGGTGGTCAGGTCTTCTGTATTACTGCTTGACACCAGAGGTCACGGTTGTGTGTCATTGCTCTTGAGAGGTGCAATTGGGTAAGGTCGGCCTTTATCACCTCATCCCAGGTCATCTTGGATCTCCCCACTCCGTGGTTTCCATCGACTTCTAGTGCTCTGCACCTTTTTATGCAGCTGTCATCCTTCATACGAATCACATGTCCATACCAACGCAACCGCCTCTCCTGCACACAGCATTTGATTCCTCTGATGCTCAGTCTCTCTCTCAATTCGTTTATACTTTGCCGTTCGCGTATATTACTATTACACTTCCATCGGAGCATGCAGGCTTCGTTTCTTTCTAATCTGCGCAAGTATATATATATATGTGCTGTGTGGAGGGTAATTACATAACATACCATAGTGAATATGAATTACCATATACACTCATTTATAAACCCTGAAATATGTGCCAAAAAATCAATAGTAAAATAGGCAGTAGACTTACATATGAGGTCAATATTTTGCTGATTTTCACCAACTTTGAAATTCTATGTAAATGAAGTGCTAAATTATTTTTGTTTTGGAGGTGAATATTACACTGGTAACTTTCCATGTGAAATTTGTTTTTGATGTGTTTTGAATGAATATGGCCTTCGAAATGGTCAGAATTGGTAAAGAATCATTATATATATAAAAAAACTATCAAGATTGGAAGTGCAGTCAAGGATTTACTAACCATAAAGAAGATCTAGAAACATTTAGCTGCTTTCTGTCCTTGTTTTGGCTTCTTTTGTCTACCTTTTTTTTCCTTTTCTCTTTTTTCTCTGTCTCTTGTTTTTCTTATAAGGGTTATTAGATACCTCTCCTAATAAACACTATATGGACATTTAGATTGATTAAATAAGTATTTCTCTTGTATTTGAAAGAGAGCAGGCACAACAGCTGAGATTAATAAATAATGGCTACGAGTTCCTGCATCCAGCTATTAAAAAAAGGTTAAGAAAAAAAAAGCAGCCATCTTACCTACCTATGTGTGTGTGTTTTGCACCCATCACCCATGAGTTTTTTTCTCATGGTGAAACTATTTTTACTAGTGTAAAGTGCTTCAGCCTGAAAACGATAACTTTGTTGTATTGTTTGTTCTCAAATTACTTTCATTCACACCCCCTCAATCCCAGTCCCCGCTATATTATATATATGACTCTGACTTAAGCTGGGCGATAAAATCAGCAGTGGGGGAGGGTGCTCTGAAAGTACTGTAGCTAGAGTCAGAACTGGTTGGAAAAAGTTCAGAGAGCTTATACCACTATTAGCTGCTAAAGGGTTCTCCCTAAAAATGAAAGGCAGGTTGTACGATGCCTGCATACGAACAGCAATGTTGCATGGTAGTGAGACCTGGGCATTGTGTGCAGAGGATATACGCAGACTAGAGAGGAACGAAGCTTGCATGCTCCGCTGGATGTGTAACAGTAATATACGTGAACGGCAAAGCATAAACGAACTAAGGAAAAAATTAGAGATAAGAGGGATCAGATGTTGTTTACTCGAGAGAAGGCTGCGTTGGTATGGACACGTGATGCGCATGAAAGTCGATAGCTGTATAACAAAGTGCAGGGCAATAAAGATAGACGGTAGCCACGGAATAGGCAGACCTAGAAAAACCTGAGATGAGCTGATAAACTCCGACCTCACACACTTACACCTCTCCAAGACAATGTCACTGGACCGAGACCTTTGGCGGTACTCAGTAACAGAGAAGACCCGCCTTGCCAGTAGGCATCTCTAACAAAATACCCCCCCCCCCCCCCCATCCACACCACCCCGTTCTATGTAAAGTTATGTTGGTGCCGCGCCATCCAGGCCGAAACAAATGAGATCGTGTAGGTGTCACGACAAAAAAACACACAGTCCACGCTGTAATGTGGCCGTGTAGGCAACACGGTAAAAACCTCCCAGACCCACACTGTAAATGTGGTTGGTGTTAGGAAGGGCATCCAACTGTAGAAAACCTGCCAGACAGTCCTATGCGAGCAAGACAATCACTCTTGCCTCAAGTGGGACTACCCCCGTCCAAACCCATGCAAGCATGGAACACGGACGTTAAACGTTGATGATGATGATGACTTCTAATTTGAAACCCCCCCCCCCCCTCTCTCTCTCATATAAAGAATGAAATGAAAGAATCCAATTATATTTATAATCTAGGATATAGTTCAGGACATGATTCTAATAGCTTTTAAAATTCTCCATTTTGTTTGTCCAAGTGTATATGGTATGAATTACAAACATTTCTCTCTCATCTAAAAATGTAGGTGGTGGTAGTTATGGTGATAATGAAATTGTAGAAGGAATGTAAAGGGTTAGTGAAAGCATCAACCACTACTACTGGGGGGGGTTAAGGATATGAATCCTCATTTCTTTCTAATGATTCTGTTTAATTTCTTGTCTTACTGATGAACCCAGGAGAGTGGAATGTGATCTGGTCAACTATTGGATATTTCTTCACCTCATTCCCTTGCTCTTGGCTGGAGTTAGGAATTATTCTGCAGTTAGTCTGGCACTATATAAAATGATTGGATGCAGAATGACCGAATGGTTAAAGTGTTTCACAATCATATGGTCCTGGGTTCCATCATACTGCATGACATTTGAGCAAGTGTTCTTTACTATAGCGTCAAGTTAATCTTTGACTTGTATGTGAAATTGGGTAGACAGAAACTGTGAAGAAGCCCATTGGATGGACTGTAAATGTAATTTCAGCCTTGTCACACACTGTGTCATGTTGAATCTCCCTGAGAATTATGTTAAGGGTACACATGTCTGGAAAACTCAGCCACATGTTAATATCATGAGTAGGCTGTTCTGTTGATTGAACAGATGGAAAATTGTTGAAATTGAGGTCCATTCTATATAAAACCAACTCCTTTAACAAAGTTCATTTGGCTTTCTTTTTTAATGCATATTCTTTTATCATTTACTTTTAGTGGTTTTAGTCATTTGACTGTGGCCATACTGGGGCACTGCTTTTTGAAGGGATTTAGTTGATATTGACTCAGGTCCTTTTTTTGTTGTTGAGTCTGGTGCTTATTTCATTGATCTTTTTTTTTAACCATTTAGTTACAAGACATAAACAGTAAATATAAACACATACACAACCATGTCTGCAATGTTCATTTCTTTCACTTGTATATTTTGTCATCTAGTATTTACCTCTCAATTTTCATCCAGCTGTACATTAGGCATGTCCATTAGATGATACTCATATTGCCTATTTCTGGCATTCACAGATGCTCCTCATTCAGTCCCTTTACGATCTGAGTTCAAATCCCGCCGAGATTGACTTTGCCTTTCATCCTTACGGGGTCGATAAAATAAAGTACCAGTAATGCACTGGGTAATTGCTGGCCTTGTGCCTAAAGTAGAAACAATTATTTGTATAATATATTTATACATTTTTAAAATATATATCTTTTTTAATTTCAATACTGTCTTTCAACTGGAATTTTGTTACTATAGCAATTTCAATTGTTCTGATCTATAGATTGTAGTGTTGATCCTTTTGATAACAAACTGCCTAAAACTGTCCCTGGTTCTATGATACTAGGTTATTTATTTTTTTTTAAAGTACTTGTATTTATCCAAAAACGTTTCATCACAATTTTATGTAAGATCCTTTGTTCTGAACAACAGCTTCATTTTTAGTTATATTATTAAATCCCTCCAAATTTTTGATTATTTAAAAAATTATTTGAAAATCATAAGCAGTTTCTTTCAATAGAAATATAGTAACAGAAGGGTTAAGCCATCCAAATAGCTCTCCAGTGTTACAAGTGAACAAAATTAAACAAAACTCATTTATAATTTGTCTTTTTAGAATATTTTTTTGTTGCTTTTTCCAATTTAGAATAGTGCCATCTTTTTACTTTCATTTTTATTTGAATCTCTCTTAAATATATTAATTACATTTAAGGCTGATTTCTTAAATTTCTTTTTATATAGTTTGTAAATTTTTTACTATTTTTTGTAGTTATCAAAAAATGTTTCTTCACAATTTAGTGGCAAGTTAGTTCAGATTCTTTTTTAATATTTACTCTCTCTTAAAAAACAAAACAAAAAAAAAACATAAATATATAAAAAAAAAAAAGCCTGTTGGTAAATTTACTGATAAAATATTTACTCATGATGTAATTAATTACCTTGAGATGAATTTACCAGTCAATGAAATTACAGGTGATGTATTTAACCACAATGTAATTACTTGTGCTGAATTTAACATGAATCTTGTTAACCGTGAGCAGAAGAAAGCAATCTGATCAATAAATAGAGTGAAACTGTGTCAGGGAACAGGTCATAGATATACATTGAAATCATTTGACACTTGATATAATACTACCACAAAATAAAACAATTTTATGTTCGTTTTATGTTTGCTTTCCATGCTGGAATAGGTTGGACAGGTCACAACTGTTGTAAACTAAAGGGTCAGAGAACCACATCTGGCTCATATCTTCCATTTAAGATATATATGTATGGATATGTATGTACTGACTCCTAACTGTTGGAGTTATAGGGGTGCTGTCGTGACATAGTATGTGTCTTGAGCATTTTAAACCTTGTGGAGCCGCAATTTCAGGTCTGAACAGGTCTGAACATTCCTGAGAAAGAGAGAGTGAAGTGAGAGATATCGAAGAAGGATTGACCCCAATACAGGACTAGTACTTTTTTTTATCAGCCTCAAAAGGATGAAAAGTGAAGCTGATCTTGGTAGGTTTTGAACTCAGATTACTGGATACTGAATATAACAAAGCATTCTATCTAATGTTCTAATGACTGCCAATTCACTGCCTTCTGCCAATCAAGTACAACTCCAAAATTGCCAATGTTCCACCAATCCATGGTTGTAAATGGTAATTCCACTTGAACATATCTATTGAATCTGACACTTTATCACTACTGGTGTTATTTCATTCCTTAAATTCTTCAAGAAGTGGACAGTTAGGCTATTATTTCCAGAAATACTACTTTCTAACTCTCAAGTATTTTTTTTTTTACGCACTAACCTCTAATTTTTCAAATTCCACATTCATTATACAAATCATGTCCATCTACTTAGACATCTAATAGGATTCTAATTGAACTATTTTTATTAACCATGTCTTAACATGGTTTATAAAAATGTATGCAACACACCTGAGCATTTTAAGGCCATTTTCCCTGCTAAAGTAGGGTTTAGCCTTGCAGGTTTCCATGATAAGTTTCTCTATTTTGCCCTATAGTCTGCATCACCTTACCTCATACCCTGGTTTCCATTTTCTTCCAGTTTTAGCTAGTTCTTCCTTGGTCTTTCTCTATTTCCTTCTATGTCTATCTGGTTTAGAATAAATACAGTCTTTCTGTGTCATAAAGAGGGGTCTAAAGGAGTTGACACAAGGAAGGCCATCTGGCTGTAAAACACAGCCACAAAAGACCTCATGGTATATAAAATGTATTTACAAATATACTTCATTGTATTTGGAGAATCAGACACACAAAGAAACTAAAATTGATCTGTGTGTGGACACACGGACACACGAGAAGATAGAATATCAAGAAAATACAGAAATTAGGTAACTGATAGGTCATCTAATTTGGTCAGTTACACAAACTAGATCAGATTTTAGTTTTGATGTCAGTAGTGAGTTAAGTTCTATTTTAAAACTGAAAAACATAGAAATATATTAAACAATATAGCAAAACATTGAAGAAAGCAAAGGAAGAAAACTTTCAAATAGTTATATCAGAATTAGGCCTTTTTTACCAATATGAAAGACAGGGGATCACAAAAGGGGTTATATTATTTTTCTGGTTGGTAGCAACATTAACCCTTAACATTTAAATTGACTGTGTCCGGCCCAAATTCTTTCACTTGTTTCTGTTCAAACCAACTGTAACCAGCCGCTCATACTGATGTTAAAGTATTGTTCACTAAATAGATAATATCAAAATCTGATAGATTCGATATTATGTGAAATAGTTATATAAGGTAAAGCCTTTACCATGAAAATATAATAGTATGTATAGAGTAATGTAAATGCTAAAAGGTTAAATATATGCCCATTGTTTGGTAGTCTAAATTCATCAAAAGAATTGTTAAAAGCACTCTAAATTGTGGAAACCTTTGGTAATACTTGACATAATGGAAGCATGTTTTTTTAATTTTTATTACATATAAATCTATTATTAGAGTTGTTACAGCTAAAGGATAACATTAATAATCAGTAGAGGGCCAGACGCCATGCTTTGGCGCATAGTTACGGCCCTTTCCATTCTGAGTTCAAATCTCGCTGAGGTTAACTTTGCCTTTCATCCTTACAGGGTTGATAAAATAAAGTACCAGTAATGCACTGCGTAATTGCTGGCCTTGTGCCAAAAGTAGAAACAATTAATAATATATTGTCTGTATGAAGCAATACATTCGATGATACAAATTTAGAACAGAAGATTATATGTAGAAACATTGGGAGAAATGATAGGAAGGAAATTATAAAGATCTCATGGATCCTAATAAATGTAGAAATTGCAGACATGTATAATCTAAGATTATTGAATTTATATCAGAGCCTAAGGAATCCTCAGTGTAATTGATAAAGCTACATTCTTCAGTTTTCTTTTGACATCGAAAACCTGATGTTATCATTAAACTGCTGCTGTTAGGCACTAATAAAGACAAAAGACAAAAATTTGGGAATATTGTTACTAGTTGAAAGGGGACAGTTTATCTCTAAAGACAAGAGAAAAGAAAAATAGAAATAAACAAGAAGTAATGCTGAGTCTGATATTATTATCTATCTATTGTTGAAAGTGTCATTTTTATTGTTTAATATAACTGTTGAAGTATTATTTCCTTCAGCAAGTTAATTAATTCTGTTTGACTTTCAGGACATGTCCATTTAATCATTTATTTTCCCTATCCAGAATATCTTCATTTGCTCTGCTTTTTTATTTGGGGATAAATTACTTGATTTTTTTTTTTTTTTTTTTTTTTTTTTTTCCATCTAAACTATAATAAAGTAAGAAGCGCGGGATTGTGTACGGTTTATAATTTTTTTATCCCCTTAGTAAAATAAGTTGGATTACTTTGAATAAATAATGAATGAATATTACATAATTTATCCACTAAATTTCGTGGCTGTTCATTAAATATATTTTATTACTTATTTAAAGATTCACTTCTTTAAAATTTTCAAATGTCAACACTTCCGGTTAGTGATCATTTAAATAAATATTCATATATTTCTGTCACTAATTTTCTCCTAATGCAGTTTATATATAATATCGTCTTTTTTTAATGTATCATGGATTACATTACTGATTACATAAGACAGTGTAACACAGTCTTCGTTCAATTTTTGTGTATATTGTCAATTACGATTTTATTTGATCGTATCTACATGCATATATACTTGCGTATAATATCAATACACACACTACACATGCTAGCAGAAAACCACCCGAAGTGTGGTTTTTCTGCTAGTTTTTCTAATTCAAATTATTGCCATAACATTACAATAAATACTGATATATTTTTGGTTAAATTTATCTCTCATCTTTGCACCTATTCGTATATTTTGCTAGAGAAAATCAAAATCTTATGTTTCATATACATTTCATTATATTACCATTACTGAAATTCCACATCCTTTTCCTGGTTTTCTTCTTAACACTCCTGATACCAATTAATTGACTAATTGTGTGTTTTCTTTAGGATCTAAGATCTAAATGTTATCCCTTTTGCACTAGTTCACACCTGTGGAGCCTGGTAATTATGGAGTCAGTATATCATATAATTGAAATAACAATATTTGGATAGCTATATCATCACTGAACAATTACAACAGCCATCTTAGCTATTATAAATCCAATTAAAAGATACACCATTCCCTAAATTAAAGAAACAAATTCTCTTAATTTTATGAGAATTACTTTCTCTGCTGCTATATGCCTTCAATTTCTTGACCCACTGCTAAGTTGATGTATCTTTTTATTGCCAAGTTGAAATATCTTTTTATGGTCACGTGATGCGCATGAAAGACGACAGCTGTATAAAAAAGTGCAGGGCGATCAAAATTGACGGAAGTTACGGAGTAGGCAGACCCAGAAAAATCTGGGACGATTTGATAAATTCCGACCTTACACACCTACACCTCTCTAAGACAATGTCACTCGACCAAGATCTTTGGCGCTACGCAGTAATACAGAAAACCCGCCTTGCCTAAGTACAAAGCGAAACCTACAGTCAGTAGGCACCTCTTAACCAAATATACACCCCCATCCCACTACCCCAACTCCCCCACCCCCATCAACACCACCCCTTTCTCTGTAAAGTTATGTTGGTACCACAACATCCAGTCCTAAATAAATGAGGTTGTGTAGGTGTCACGACAAAAAAAAAACACACACAGTCCACGCTGTAATGTGGCCGTGTAGGTAACACGGTAAAAATCTCCCAGTCCACATTGTAAATGTGGTCGGTGTTAGGAAGGGCATCCAGCCGTAGAAAACCTGCCAGATAGTCCTATACGAGCGAGACGACCAATCTTGCCTCAAGTGGGATAATTCCCGTCTAAACCCATGCTAGCATGGAAGATAGATGTTAAACGATGATGTTGATGCCACATGTTGTTGCTTGAGCAATTGAGGGTGCTACTACTTGGTTGCTCAACATGCAAGAATTTAACATCATCTTAACTTTTAACTTCTTGTAATGATTTAGCAAAGAATATCTAAAAACAAGTTTGTTAATTAAGAGTTTACAGTATCTTTACTACAAGACGTATTTACAGTAAAGTAAAGATTTTAATATGATATGTTCATAGTGCTGTTTTGTACTTTTAAAAAAATCTTGCTAATGTGGTTTCATGTCCTACAGGACATTGAATATATGAAATTGTCACAGCTGCAGTGTCTTTGAACATGTCTGCTCAATCAGAGCTGATTTGGGGTTAAACAACTGCCAACTAAATTTGTATACTTGCTCTTTATCACTTGTTGCACCTAATACTTTTCGCCATGTCAACCATCCGATATTTGTCTTCCTAGATATTACACTAAATACTACAAATAATCTTTCTATCTTAGGCTTGCATTTGTGAAACTTGCCTCTTGCCCATGTGTTCTCACTATGTATGGATTTTAAAGAGGTGCCTGACACTGTACAAAAGGAATTAATGTGCATTTATCAGAAATTGTGTGCATAAAAAGGTTTTAAATATTGTTGTTAATAATTAAGTGCACGAATACTTTAGTCAAAGGAAAACAAAAATACACATTAGAGAGAACACTGGTTGCCAGGCCTCTACTTATAAGAAAAGCAATATAGTTAAGATTTTAAAAATTATTATTAAATTATATTAAAAGACAGTTTTAATAAACTAAAGGAATAAGTATGTCATGCAAATGTTTCATGGCCCCAGTAGACAAAATGTCAAATACATTACCCCAGAAGATGGTATGGAAGTTGTACTTAAAGAACCAGTCTACCTTTTAGGTTCATTGGTGGGGATGCCCATCTCCACTTCAATCAAAGTAGTTGATGGGTTTTGGGGTATGACATGATGACAGATGTTTTCATTACTCTGGGTCTGACAAGACACCTGAGTAGCTGGTACTTTATGATCTGTTGGGCAATGAAGCCTGAGAATAGTTAAGCCTTTAGCATTTACATTACTCTATATTTACTATTATATTTTCATAGTAAACGCTTTACTTTACATAATTATCTCACATAATATCGAATCTGTGATTTTGATGATATTTATTTTGAGAACAATAGCTTAACATCAGTATGAGCAGCCGGTTCGAACAGAAAGAGGTGAGAGAATTCTGGCCGGATATTGCCGATTTAAAAGCTAAAGGGTAAGAAAATGTAGAAATATTTGAATTGAGCCCAGTTGTATTTAGGTTCAGTATACTGAGTTATTGAGCTAGGCTGATACACCATTTTCCTTACACTCCCCTCAACTTTGACACTAGGCCACACATTTTCAAAGAAGGGTTATAGTTGATGGGATTAATATCTGTATATTATTAGTTTTTATTTAATTAGCAACCCACCTGAAAGTAAAGTTAACCTTCATGAAGTTTGAACTCAGAACATATACATGTAATCAAACACCACACATTTTCTTTAGAGCTTATACAGTTCCTGCCACTTGACTGTTCTTCCTCTCAACACATATTAATTTACAATTCAAATGAAGCTTAACCATCCCAACCCTCTTAATGAGTGGTGGTGGGAGATATGAGAGAAAGCACTAGTCCAGTCTTTTGTGATATATCTACACAAAGTGTTTGAATAGTATATTTGGTGGCAAGATTAATTTTCCTCTACTACTTATGATAATCAATCAATCAACCAATCAATCAATGAATCAAATAAAACGAGTAACACTTGATCTGCTGTCTATTGTAGTTTGATGATTATATAGTTATATAAGAGTGTTACTAATTTGGATTTGGGGAGTAGGTGTATGTCTGTCTCTGCTTTATATACCATATAATTGTTCTATAGAGTTAGTGGGGGAAATTGTTAAAGGAAGTAAACATAGACAATAACAGCAGTTATTTTTTTAAATATATCCTGTATGCTTTTTTTCTTTATATATTTGTTTCTTGTGTTGATAGACTATTTATAGTACTATTATGAAACAGCCTGACATGTTTTTATCTTTGTGTGTGAGTGCATCATAGAAATAAGGTAGTGCAATATTTTTGTTTTATCACAGACTGCTTCCTAGCCTGAGTTATATTGTGGTTTATGTTTTTATGATATATCAGACTGTCTACAAGATGACTTAGGTATGTACATATAAGAAGCCACAGGTTAAATATAATCATAGTGAAACAAAAGCAGCAATATGACTAGTACTAGTTTCTTGCACTGAGTATATCATTAAGATCTTGAGAGGAAAACAAAATAAAAAACAGTATTATATAAAAATACAGTGCAGATGAATAAGTATAGTCATTAAATATCTAAAATACTTTGCAGAGGTTTGTAGAAATAGTAAAGCACAAAACTAAATCCTTAACAATATTTGGTTTTGTCCCATTACATTTTTCATTTCTCTAGAGTGGATAAAATCTGGAGTTTATTTAATCAACTCTCATATCAGCTTAATAATGAAAACATAGTTACTTTACGAAATTCATCCAAATTTTCGATTATTTTCAAAATTAATTGAAACACATCAGCAGTGTATTTTGTTAGAAATATGGTAACAGAAGGAAGATCTGTCTTTCTTGTTTGTGTCATATCTTTTCAATGTTGTAATGGATGTTGGTGTTTATAGTAACAATAATCTTAGTATATTATTTTATTTCTACAAATTATTGTATCATTCTTCAAAGAACTTTGAATTGAATGTCTCCTTACAAATGTTAGTTGAGTAAGTTATTTTCCAAACAATACCTTGTTTATTTTTTGTTTCTTTGTTTGTTTGAACAAGAAGATATAGTTTGCAAAGGTTATTGTTGTGAGACAGCTTTTTGTTGTCTTTGCTTTATTTCTTTCCCATCTTTTGTCTTTTGATAATTGTGTTTTCTAAAAGTCAAGCAGATTTTTATCCTTTTTATTTTTAAATATTCAGCATCAATATAGTCTTTAAAAAAGAACCAATAGCATCTGTCTTTAAGTATCCTACTGGATAACTAAATTAACAGAAAATGACGTCACTACTACCACAGTGTTTCATTGTTTTTATACTTACATACACTGCACAAGTTTCTCCAACAGTATTCTCTTATTCTGTCTTATCATAAAATGTGATATTTTAGGCTACAAGAGGGTGTATAACTATCTTGTCTTGATTTAGTTTTCTTGTTCAGTCACTTTTTTTTGTTGGCAGTTGATAAAATTAAATTCTTTAGTTTAACACATAGGGGTCAGTAAACTAGTAATATATAGTTGTATTTCTAGTTTTGTCCTATTTATAACTACATTGTGTACAATTACTTACTAGATTTTAAAAAATCCACAATAACTACAACAAAAACCAAAGAAAAAAAATAAAACAAAAGCACAATAAGGGTCAGGAGTGACATGGGGCTAAGCCATAATTAAAATTAAACTGATAGTTATCTTTTATTAACACCAAATAATTTTGTTCAAGATAAGGTTTCTCTTTGCAGTTTGGCAGTTTCTTTCATTAGAAATGTGCTATTATTTTCAAGTAATTTTAAAAATAATGATGTATTTGAATAGATTTAGTAAATTAACTGACTTATTATAAAGTTAATGTTTGGAACATAACATAGACAGTGATGTTTATTAGATATATGGTATTGACAAAGTTAATAGATTTCCCGCAAGAAGTTTAGTAATAATTCTTTGTTTGAACGATCCTTTCTCATGATTATGATATTTTATGACCTGTAAAAATCAAAAAAATCACAGAATTTGAACTCCAAACTTTTAAGATACCAGCCCTACTTGTTAGGTAGACAAACCAGTTCTAGTCATTATCATTAAATCTGGACTTTACGACAGTTGTGTTGTTTATCAGTTTAGGTACCTAAGTATTTGCCTAAAATGTGTCAGGATACCACTCTGAATACATGTCACATTTGAATGGCAGCCAGACTGCTTGAGATAGATGTGAGGAATAGTAGAATATATGCAACATAGTTAAGCTTTATCAATATCATAGTTTCATCTCTTTGTGCTTCTGTTGCAGCACCTCAAAACTCATTTTGAAAAATTTCCTCTCTGAGCCACCTCCCATTTGTAACATAATGTATCTAGAACTACATCATTCGATGTGTCCTTTTTCTAAGATGGTAGGGTGTGGCTACTTCTAGCAGGTCAAACATCTAGGTGTAGGTTTCTTCATTGGAAGGAACAAATGTTTTAAGCCTTTTGTGGCTGTATTTCTAATGAAATATTTCAATTAATGAAGATAGTAACTTAGGGTTCTTATATAAAATTGCTGGAAAATTTTAATTTAAATAGGATCCCTATAAAATGAGTGGTTTTGTGGGTGAATTTGGTAGGTGGAAACCATATATGTGTGTGTGTGCGTTTTCATATCAACACCATCTAAAGCAAGTGGTGACATGTCCCACAAACTATGTACTACAATAAGATGAAGATGAATGATATATCCCATGCTTAAAAATAAAGCATATTGGTGTGAGAAGGCTCATTTGACTGGAGAAAAACTGCCTTAAAAAAAGTATTACCCAACCCATGACAACAAGAAAAAACATACATAAAAACAATTTTCATAAATGTAGGACAAAACTAAAATGTTGTTTAGCATTTAGTTCAGTGTTACCATTTCTTTTGTAACATTAATGGATACAGTGGTTGGACAGCTAGTTGTGACAGAACATTATTGGATTTTACTTGCTACAATTGGAATGTAGTCTCAAGGGAATTTCTTCAAATGCAATAAAATATTTATCAAATTATGCTTTTTGAGACCATGTTTTATAACTGGATGCTCTTTTTGGTGCCAACCTATTTGGCTGTCTCTTTTAACACACAGGGATATGGTGTACCTATTCTAAATTGGATACACATTTTTTTATATTGATAAAATATCAAATATCCTCATCATTGTTTAACATTCATCTTCCACACTAGCATGGGTAGGACAAAATATACCTGTTTAAAAAGCATTAGTGAATTATATAAAATATTTGGTGATGATGATGATTCTAATGGAGAAAATATATTGCAGACTCACTGACGTGTGAAGGCATGGCTATGTAAAGTTTGATTCTGTATTCCAACCCCTTATGTGGCACCAATTTTAGCCATGGGTTGCCAAACCTTGTAAGCAAAAATGCATAAATGGAAACTGCAGAAACACTTCAAACTTCATGATCTTGGGTGTTAGACCTAATCCAATGCTGAGTTTAACATCATCACCTGCACCTTAGATACTTTAGAAGATTCCACTCTATTGTAAGCATTTGGAATAGGTCTCGTGGCAGAAGTTAGATGTTTTGCTTTTTACTGCAGTAACACATGAATCACGGCTTCCTTTATTTAGAACACAGAGAGGTTCATAGATAAATATTGCCACCCCAACAAATATCTTTGACAGTTCCAAACTGGAGATTTAGTTCTATTAGTGGACGGGAGAATTACTATGTTGAAGAAGGATGAGTAATAATTGAATTGAGGTTCTTCTTTGAAAAACAACTTCTCGGGTTACATTTGTAATATTTAGAAACAAACACTCAAAATGTATTAAAAGAAATTATTTCAAGGTTGATATCATGTTAAAGACAACATAGACACTTCATGAGCAAGTTTTTTTCCCCTCACTGTTAACAGCTCTGCAAATAATCTCTTTACAACATCATCAAGAAATGTTACAGTTGCAACTTATTGCATGCATGTTCTACAGTTGCAGAATTCTTTAATTATGCAACTTGACATTTCTTCATATATTAGTTGTTGTATAATGAAATAAGTAAAAAATGAATCTTGACATTCAAATAAAAGAAATGGTTTACTCAGCTGTTTTTATCATTGCATCATTGTAATTTTTAAGTTCAAATCCCACTGAGGTAATTTTTACATATTATCTTTTTGAGGTTGATAAAATAATGTTCCAGTCCTTGATGGAGGATAGGGGGAATTGTTAGAGTATTAGATGAGATGCTTTGTGGTATCTATTGTAGCACTTTCCATTCTGAATTCAAATTCCACCCATGGCCAGAGCTAATCACCCAATTATAGGAACATATGAAAGCTGCAGTGAGTGAAGGAGGGTTGCAGTCGTCTGTTAATGTAGTTATATAATGATGACTGAGAACTGCACCTATTTCAGTTACAGAAAGTGTGGTTAAGGTGTTGGACTCATGATCAAAAGGCTGTAGGTTCAATTCTCGAACCAAGTGGTGAGTCTTCTTCAGCCAGATGTTTTATTACATATTCCTTTTCAGGATAGCATGGAGGCACATAACATTAAAACAGCCCCCCCCCCTCTCTCCCTCTCATTACACTGCAGCCATGTTGAGACTCCACCTTAAATGATTTAGTTGACTATATCAACCTTCAGTACTTTTTTTTCCAAATTTGGTACTTATATCAATCTTTTTTGTCGAATTGCTAAGTAATGAGATGTAAACACAGACATGGATTCATAAATATATATAAAAATGGACTTCTGTTTCCATAATGTTGACATTATAGTAACAGGCTCATGCAGTGGAAGTAAACCTAAAACCACATAGTTGGGAAGCAAAGACAACTATGTATAGTTCGTTTCATACATGGCACTTTGTAGAGAATTAAAAAAAAAAAATGATGAGTGAATGCTTGAAATATTTCCAGTATAGCAATGTATATATTGAAGGAAAAATAAGGGGTTGTTTACAGTGATACATGTAAACAGTCATAAACATTGACCTGGGCTTTATAGATAATGTCTAGGCTGTGTAGTCCCTATGTGAAAATGTTAAGAGTTGTTTTAGAAAGTGCTGTTTAAATAATGAATGGGATTAGTGTGTGTGTGTGTGTGTGTGTGTGTGTGAATGTTATAGGTGGGGTTATTATGTGTAAGTTGGTGATATGTGTGCATGAGGTGATTATTGTATATACAAGTGTGAGTGTAAGCTGTGTAATCGGAAATATTGTCAAGGTATATACCCCTGTGAGATGGTTGTTAGAATTCTGAAATTGAAGTCTCTAATATGTTGTTATATTTATGATGGGTCTTTTTTTGAAGCAATGTCTTACGGCTGGAGACCCCTCCCAGTGCCACTCTTTAAGTCTTTTATTAATGACACCTCTATGATTTAATGACACAGATATGATTCACCTATTCTAAACTGGGGATGAGCAGAGTATCATTGAGATGAGAGGAAGACAAGGAATCGCCAAGGATAATGAGAATAGAGCCATTGATGAATGTTAAGAAAAATGGAATGAGATGGTTGGGTCATGTGTCGAGGAAGGATGAATGTGATTGGGTGAGTGGATGAGAGGAGTGATGGAAATGAATGTGGAAAGATGAATGGTAAGGGGAAGACAAAGAAAGACATGGTTCAAGATGATGGAGGAGGAAATTAAAGCTGGGGTTTAGTGACAATAGGGCAAAGTGGAGAAACTTGTCACAGGGCCTAAACTGCTAACCCCAGCTTCAGCAGTGTAAATGGCATTAAAATGCTTTTTGTTGTAAATCTCTACTATATGTTACATTTTTTTTCATTTTCCTTACAATTTCTTTTATATTCCAGGTATACGAAGATGGGCTATGCTGGAAACACAGAGCCACAGTTTATTATTCCGTCATGTATTGCCATCAAGGAATCAGCCAAAGTTGGTGATCAGGCAATTAGACGACTCGGCAAGGGAGTTGAAGATTTGGATTTCTTTATAGGAGATGAAGCTCTAGATGCTTCCTCTTATTCTGTTAAGGTGAGATTAAATTTCTTCAACAATGTGAACTGAATAATTTATGTATTGTCTTGAAATGATCTAAAATATTCTTACACATGCATTGTTGCCTTTACATGTTTGTGTGTACACACGGATAACTCTTAATCCACCTGAAAGTACCCTTATTTTGAAATGTCTATATTTATCTAAAAACCTTCCATGATAATTTTATGTGAGAACCTTTGTAAAGTTATGTTCCAAACACCAGCTAAATAATGAGAAATTTAGTTATATTGCTAAATACATCCACATTCTAGATTGTTTTTAAAATGAGTTGAAAATCTTAGGCAGTATCATTAGAAATATGGTAACAAAAAGGTTAAACTCGTCGTTCTTAAAAGCTGTGTGTGAGTATATGTGTGCACGTATATGTACATATGTGTATGCACATGCACACATGTGAGTGTGTGTGTGTGTGCGCACATGTTTGAGGTCTTTTAGTATCTGCTTAGCAATATCTGAGACTTTCTGGCAGGGCATAAACATCTATATCCACACAACACATTCATTGTTATTAGTGTCAGCTCTCTTCAGTATTTATCAACAGACTCTTGATTTCAACTCAAATATAATCCAAAGTATTCAAATATTTATACTTACATACATTTGTGCGTGCACATAAAAACACCAGACACACATTGTCATAATCGATAGATACATTTAGTAGAGGCAGTTGAGTAGGTCGTGTTTTTCATAGTTTTGGCATGGGTTTTCTAGCTCACTGCTTCTCCTATGGCCAACTACTTGACAGAATGGACTGTGTTTGTGTTTGTTACCAGGGCCCATGTCTGCCTTAAAGTCCACATCTAACCCATGTGTGCATGGAAAAACAGTGTAAAAACAACAATGCTGAGGAATTGATAGCATTTTCAGCCATTCTAACAGGAAGCTTTCTTGGATCTGTTGCAAGGGGGTATAATTACTTTAAGTTTGATTTGATAATTCAGATAGTGAATGAAGAAACTGTAGAAGCCTGCCTAAACTGCTTTATTTATTTATATTTATTTTTTTTATCCCTATAAAAGATGTGGTCCAAATATACATAAAGCTTTCAAATGTATAGTATTTACACACAAAACTCTTTGTATATATAATATTTAACAAACATATTCTCACAGTGTATACATAAATGTATCCACACGCAGACTATATATGCAAAACTATATACATTACAAGGGCGGCGCTCCAGCATGGCCTCAGCCGGACGGCTGGAACAGGTAAAAGAGTAAAAGAGATAGTATATACACAAAATATCGACATATATATATATACATATATATAATTATGTATGGACCTGTAATTCCTGATGGAGTTGTTGGGGTCCATAGAGACATACAGCGTTTGGGGGCATTTTAAACTGATGTCTAAACACCACAGATTTGTTGGAAGGAAGGATAGTGAGAATGAGAGGAAGAATTGACCTCAGTATTGGACTGATGCTTTATTATCGAGATTGAGAAGAGGAAAGGCAAAGTTGACCTTAGTGGCATTTGAACGCAGTGTGGAGAGAGCTGGAATGATACCACAATGCATATTTAGTGTTCTGTCAGACCCAGGATTATTTACTTGAGTAAATATCACCGGAATCTAACTACTAATTTTTTTACAGAAAAGGATGAGATATATTTACAAAACACCATATCGAATACAAGTCTTCATTTTATTGTAACTCCGTTATAATTGTGGTACACAAATATCCTTGTACATTATTTAGGTATAGTCCAAGCCCGTGATTAACATGTTCATC
This sequence comes from Eledone cirrhosa, assembly GCA_964016885.1. Classification (NCBI taxonomy): domain Eukaryota; kingdom Metazoa; phylum Mollusca; class Cephalopoda; order Octopoda; family Eledonidae; genus Eledone; species Eledone cirrhosa. The sequence goes on along the minus strand of OZ024743.1, from coordinate 100,519,684 downwards.
TTCCGTGTTGTCAGTTCGAAGGAAAGCGCCAAAGAGAGAGAGAGCGGGCTGAGTTGCCGCTATTTATAACCTCTTTCCGGTAGTTGCAAAAGAGGGTTCTAGATTTTCGACAGGAAGTAACTCTAACTACTTCCCTGTCTAGAGAGCGCTACACATACTATCTGATGTTCTAATGGCTTTGCCAATTCTAGCATAATATGTATATGTATGCATAACACACACTCTCAAAACTTTTGATATAGTATATATATACATAAAAACTACTCATATATACACCCAAACTATTTATATATATATATGTATATATATATATGTATATGTATATATGAATATGTATGTATATATATGTAATGTATGTATATATTTACACAGTATACATACAACACTGGTTTTCGGCAACTTAGATTACAGACAAGTTGTATATTTTGCCACAATAACTGAGGTCACATAATAGTAACAATTCAGGATATGTTATTAATAACTTCTTCACTACTTCACAACACCCCTCCTTTGTTTATTCACTAGAAATCAATTGTGAAGGTGGAAATGCACTCTCTACCTCTCAACTAATATGAAGGTGCAAATTTTTAAAACTAAATCTATCACTATTTGCTGACCTCCTAACCCTCTCTTCCTCCTATCAAGACACTCTTGAAATGTAACTGCAAAGTGCATAATATATTTAACTTTTCTTGCTTTATACTGGAATACTATATTCCCTTTAGTAAAGGTGAGTGAACTAGTTTGGTGGGTCAGGGAAATTGAGTGCATGCATATAATTATATCTAGATTAACTCTTTTGTTTGCATATTTCAAATGAAAAACTCTGATTTAAAATTTTTTTTTTAAATACCATATATGCCAGCGTACAAGTCAACATTTGGGGCCTAAAAATAACTCTCCAAAACCAGGGGTCGACTTGTCTGCCAAATATAAAATGTGAACTTCTACCACTGAGGGGTAAACAGTGAAACTGCCTGCCTAACACTCGTTGTACACCGCTTACCATAACTCTAGCAGACCACCACAATTATTTCCTACTGAATCTTGTATTTGTTAAGTCTATTTAACATAATATTTAGGAATGGCAAGTGCATCTAAGGCTGGGGAGATGGTACTGCCTTATTTTGGGGGGTCGTCTTATCCGGCGAATATAGACCTGAATACACCTCGGAATTTTAGAGGTCGACCTATGTGCAGGATCGACTTGTACACCAGTATATACGGTAATCAAGAATTTGTAATGATTTAGTAAAATAATTTTGTCATTAAGTTGGTGTTTGAAATGAAACGAAGTTGTTTTACATAAAATTTTGATGGAAGTTTTAAATTTAGATATGAACACTTTAACCCTTTAACATTTAAACTGGCTGTATCTGGCCAGAATTCTCTCACCTCTTTCTGTTCAAACCAGCCATAACTTGCTACTCATACTGATGTTAAGGTATTGTTCTCAAAATAAATATCAAAATCTCATAGATTCGATATTATGTGATATAATTATGTAAGATAAGGCCTTTACCATGAAAATACAATAGTATATATAGAATAATGTAAATGGTAAAGGGTTAAAACAAATGGCTTTGTATCATAGAACCAGGTGCAGTTTCAGGTGATTTGATATCAGAAGGGTTAAAAAAGATGCTAGATAATCAGTTGCTAAGAAATCAATGGTGTACCTGAACATACACAAAATTATCCCCTCCCTTTCTCAAAAAAACATTAACATATTGTATGTACACTAAACTATTCAGTGTCTTGTTTATTTCATGGAAATGAGAAAATATTAAACTTCTGAAATTTTTTAATATATATATTTATTTTTCTCCACTTAATTAAAAAAAAAAAAAATCCAGTGGCCAATCCGACATGGTATTGTTGATGATTGGGACTTGATGGAACGATTTTGGGAACAGACCATTTTTAAATACCTGCGTTCTGAACCAGAAGATCATTATTTTCTGTTGGTAAGTTCTTTGATATTTTATACTCTCATGTTTTCATTTTAAACTTTTTAGTCTTTCACCTGTTTTAGTCATTAGACTGTGGCTATACTGAAGCACAATGTTAAAGTTGATCATACCAAAGCCAGTACTTTTATTGAACTGTTAAGTTAAAGGACATAAACACTGACATAGACACACCATCATCATTACTGCCACTCCTCTTCCTACCAGCACCACTTTGTCTATTTTCCATTCATATATGAGACCAGACATGTCAGATGAATGTGCCTTGCTCTTCCTTCTCGCCTAGTTTCTACATCTGGATGCCCTTTCTAATGCCAGCCACTTCATGGTGTGTAGTGGGTATGTTGTCGTACCACCACTGCCATCACTGGGTGCTTTTTATCATGGCACCAGCACTACCAGGTAGGTGTTTATCAAGGCTCAGTCTACAACCCACTTTTGTTTATTATAGTCCTCCAGGCCTCAACATAAGAATTTAATATGAGCTACCCATGGGAATTGTACATTGATGATCTAGTTCTTAAAGCTGAATCTGTTGAAGAGCTTGAGAAGACATTCCTACTGTGGAAACAGAATTTAGTATAAAAAGGGCTCAGAGTACACTTAACAAGAATTAAAGTTTTAATATATAGGAAAGAAAACAGGATTCTGGTCTCATTAGGGAAAGGGTTGTGCTTGATATGTAAAGGAGTAAGAAGAAACTTTGTATGATATACACAAGAGGTGTAGTGGAATTATAGACAGACTAACAGAAAAGACAGACTTGTATGAGGGAAATGCACTGGTATAGTTAATAATAGGGTCTCAATAAAATAAACTTTTTTCAATCCTGGTAAGGCATCATAGAAACAGTTGATAGCTTCTGTTACCTAGGTGACCTAATTAGCAGTAGTTGTTCTGAAAGTATAGTAACTAAAATAAGAAGAGGATGGAAGAAGTTCTGGGAGACACTACATCAGTTAACAACAAATGGTTTCTCTATAAATGAAAGGCAGACTGTATGTAAAGTGTGCTGCTGCATGGCAGAGAATCATGGGCAGTAAATGCAGAGGATATGCAAATACTGGAAAGAAATGAAGCAAGCATGCTTCGATGGATGTGTAATGTTAATGTGCACAAATATTAAAGCATAGAAAAGCTGAGTATGAGAGGAATCAAGTGTACTGTGCAAGAGAGAAGATTGCACTGGTATAGACATGTAATGCATATGAGTAATGATTATTAGGTGAAGAAATAGACCCCAGAAAGATACTGCAATAAAGGAAGACCTGGGTGGAAGTAGTGAGAGTGGTTCTCAAAATGCTGAACCTCACAGAGGAGATGATGAAGGAATGCAATAATTGGAGGGAGGCTGTGCTGGAAGAAACCAGTCCGACCTGTGCAAGCTTAAGTAGACATAAAAGGATAATGATGTTCATGACAATAGACTTTTGTCTACCAAATTTCCCTCTCAAGGCACTTGTATAAGGCTATAGTAGAAAACACTTGTCCAAGTGGCCATTCAGTGGGACCAAACCCAAGGTGTTGTGAAGCGAATTCCTCTGGTTTTAAATATTGTTCAGGAGGATTTATGACCATGTGTCCTTTACACTACTAATCATTCAATTATGAACAAACCTGCTTTTCTATGGTTATTGAACCAAGAAAAGCATATAATGTTTGGTACAGAGCTCAAAGTAGTGTTAATGACATGAATTAAACTGGTAATTTTTGTGAGTCACCACTATAATATTTTAGCCATTTAATTCTTTCAGTGTAATTCTATTAAATAGATATACATGGTTGTGTGGTTAAGAATTGCACAGCATGGTTGTGTGGTTAAGAATGGCTCAGTATGGGGCTGTGGTTAAGAATGGCACAGCATGGGGCTGTGTGACTAAGATGTTCGATTCATAATTGTGGTTTCTAGTTGGAGCCACATGGCTTAGTGGTTAAGCAATCGAAAGGTTGTGAGTTCAATTCTCAGACCGGGTGATGTGTTGTTTCCTTGAGCAAGACACTTTATTTCACATTGCTCCAGTTTACTCAGCTGTAGAAATGAGATGATAGGGACTGGGGTGCCCATCACTCCACTGCAAAGTGGTCGTGGAGGTGCCTCGGCAAAAAGCACCCAGTCCACACTGGAAAGTGGACGTGTAGGCGCCACGAAAAAAAAGCACCCAGCACTCACTGTAAATGAGGTTGGTGTTAGGAAGGGCATCCAGCTGTAGAAATCAAGCCAGAATCAGTTCCCATCCCACCTTTGCAAGCAGGGAAAAAGCGGGTGTAAAAAATGATGATGATGAGTTCAACCACACTGTGTGGCACCTTGGGAAAATGACTTCCACTTCCTTGGGCTAACCATTGCATTGTGAGTGAATTTGATGGATGGAAACTGTGAGAAAACCTGCTGTGTGTGTCAGTTTCTACATGTTGTTAAAGCAAGCAGTGACATTTATTTAGGTCTTGCATGAACAATATGTCCTGCAACATAGCTGTTCAATGACAATGAGCGATATATACAATACTTAGAAATAACATATAGGCCATAGAAAAACTGCTTTAAAAAGTCTTGTTTAATTTATATGCTAGCATTTGAGATGATTTTAAAAGTAAATTTTCTTATAAATTCCTTCTTTTGGAATGATTTACATTTGTATATATTTATAATTTCTTGAAACATTTATTTTAGACTGAACCACCTTTAAATACACCTGAAAATCGTGAATACACTGCTGAAATAATGTTTGAATCTTTTAATGTACCTGGTTTGTACATAGCTGTCCAGGTAAGTAACTCAAAATGACTCTATTTGCCAGTAGGACATATCTATGTCTGAGAACATGTGATTCAAGTCCCTGTAGGTGTCTCTGTCCAACTTTTTTCCGTCTCATAGGGTACATTATCCGATTTATTCAATTATCTGTAATTATCAACTATTCGCCGAGGTTAACTTTGCCTTTCATCCTTATGGGGTCGATAAAATAAAGTATCAGTAATACACTGGGTAATTGCTGGCCTTGTGCCAAAAGTAGAAACAATTATTATAGTTATCTACATTGTGGTGACTATATTTTCAAATTTCTCAATGTTTTCTAAGTCAACTAGTCTTGTTTACACTTCTAGCTACCTGCTTAAATCTTCTAAAATGATGGCCAAGGATCCTTTTGGTATATAAGAACTGTATGGTTCAATTCTCCACAGACATCTGACCACTTTTTCCATCTCCAGGGGTTCTTTACCTGATTTACTCAACTATTATATATAGTTATCTGCATTGTGGCAATTATATTTTCATATCTGCATGGGAGATATATGGTAATAGCAAGAAATTCACTAAATCAGTCGTATAGAAAAAAAATTTCTTCTAAATTTTATTAGTTCATCATCATTTTATGTCCGCTTTTCCTTGCTTGCAAGGGTGGGACGGGTCTTATTCAGCACAGTATCTCTCCACTTGTCACAGTCTTTCATCATCTCCACCGTGAGCTTCAGCGATCTGAGGTCAGCTCTCACCACCTCCGCCCATGTTTTTCGTGGTCTACCTCTACCACGTCTTCCTTCAACTGGCATTTCCTGGCACTTCTTCACCCATCAGTCATCCTCCATGCGCATGACATGTCTATACCACCGCAGTCTCCTCTCTCGCACAATACATCTCTGACACAGTTTCTCTCTCAACACATCCATGCTGGGTTGTTCACGCACATTGACATTGCACATCCAACGAAGCATGCTTGCCTCATTTCTCTCCAGCCGTCGCTTATCCTCTGCAGTTGCTGCCCATGTCTCACTACCATGCAGCATCGTGCTCCTTACACAGGCATCATATAACCGGCCTTTCGTACGCAGGAAGAAACCCTTCGTCAACAGAGGAAGCAGCTCCCTAAACTTCTTCCAACCCGTCCTTATTCTAGATACTATGGCCTCGGAACACCCCCCTCGCATGCTAATCTGATCTCCTAGGTACCGGAGGCCACCACTTCTATAGCACCCGCCTGCATTTGAAAAATGTGTCTATCAATGCGACTTCTACTGTCTAATTTCCCTGTACATCTACTGCATACGTATTTCTCCCTACCCGTTAGTTTGCCTGCTATCCCACTACATCTCTTGTGTACCCAGGAGCTGCATTGTGTGCATTTTATAGAATTTATACCAGTTCCTTTTCTGCATATCGAACATGGCCATTTCCCTGACGGAATCAGAGTTTTGTTCTCTTTTCTACTCATCAACACTTTTGTCTTAGCTAGGTTCACTCTCAGTCCTCTTGCTTCCAACTGCTGTTTCCATAGCCAGAATTTATTCTCTAGCTCCTCTACTGATTCTGCTATAAGAACCAGATCGTCAGCATAGAGAAGTTCCCATGGATAGCCAGTCTTAAACTCCTCTGGTATGGCTTGGAGGACTATAATGAACAAGAGCGGGCTGAGGACCGAACCTTGATGTACTCCTACTTGTATCTGGAATTCCTCACTAAACTCCATTCCTACCCTGACTTTACTGAGAGTACCTCTGTACAAAGTTTGCACTGTCCTCAAGCCATTCCTCAACACCTAGTTTCCTTAGGGAACACCAGATGACAGATCGGGGAACCCTATCAACGGCCTTCTCTAGGTCAACAAAGGCTAAGTATAGTGGCTTATTCTTCTCTAAGAACCTCTCTTGTAATTGTCTCACCAAGAAGAGGGCATCTGTTGTACTCTTCCCAGGCACAAAACCAAACTGCATCTCATCTAGTTTGACCCTTTCTCTAATTAGTTGTGCTAATATCCTTTCTGCCACTTTCATAACCCGATCCATCAGTTTTATACCCCTATAATTGCTCCTCTCCAGAGCATCCCCTTTACCTTTGTAGCAATTTATGAGAATACTGCTGCACCAGTCTTTGGGTTTGACACTGCCATATATAGCCTGATTGATGATGCGTGCAACCAGTTTAGTGCCTACGTCCCCTGATGCCTTCAGCATCTCAGCAACTATCTCTGACAGTCCAGCAGCCTTACCATTTTTCATTTCCTTAATCACCTCTTGGACCCTATATTCGTCAATCTCAATAGCTGGTCCCTCTGTCGGATCTACTGAGGGTAATTTCTCTCTCTCCCATTCGTTCTCCACATTCATCAGTCTCTCATAATGACATTTCCAAGCCTCCTTTTTCTGATCATTCGTGACACTAAGTACACCGGCATCATTCCGGACACATTTATCTCCAATAACATCCTGATTTGCATTGACACACTGCCTTGCAATGTGGAACACCGTACGTCTCTGTTCTTCCTGTCGCAGAACATTGACAAACCTCCTACTCTCAGCCTCCCTGCGTGCTAAGTACACCTGACATCTAACTTCTCTCTTAGCGGCTGTATATCCTTCTCTACTCCCACCCTTTTTCCAAGCCTTCCATGCTAGTCTTTTGTCTCTAATGGCCTTATCTACTGTGCTGTTCCACCACCAGGTCACTCTCTGTCTAGTTGGAGCTCTGCTCCAGCCACAAGTTTCATCAGTAGCCTGCAGTAAGTTGTCGCGTAAGAAATTCCAGTTATTATCTATGTCATACGACTCTAAATCGTCTTCTTTTTCATCATACACATCTTGAAGGGCTTTCCTAAATTTTGTATTTTAGTGAAAGGTCTTTTAGCTTCCAGACCTTTCTTCTTCACACCTTCCTGTATGTCTCATTCCATCTCTTGCTTACTGAGATATCACTAACGACTAACCTATGCTATGGGGTACATTCTTCCCAGGGTATGCCTTGGTTTCATCCCTTCGAGGTCAATAAAGTATCAGCCATGTATTGGGGACAGTATAATCAACTCCCCACTACCTACAAATTGCAGACTTTGTGCTTAAATAAGAAATTATTATTACCCTCACTGGATGTGACACTAGTCTGCATCAAGTAACATTTGTTAAAACCCAAGTACTGATAGTTGCATCTACTTCCCAAATACTCTATAAAGCATCTTTAGGGAATTTGAGCAAATCATGTTTGCTTTTGTAAATCTCCATAGCATATCATGGAAACTTACCTATAATCAGTTCAGACCATCTTCTCTTTTCCTTTTTCTCAGGCATAGTGTATCTGAAAATACACTATTTAGTGTATCCTTTTTATTTTAAAACTTTAAAGAGGTGGATGTGGGTAGTGATTTGGCTGCTATTTTTAACAGGTTGAATGATTTCATATAAGCTTCCTTAAGTAAAAAAAATTTCTTATGTAAAAGAAATTCCTTATGTAAAAGAAATTAATAAACTTTATTCCTAAGAATGTAATGCAAATGGGCCCACAATAACGACAACAACAACAATAGTGTAAAATGTTATTAACCTCTGTTATAAACTGTACATCCTTTTCCTCCATCAACGACACAAACGCTCTTTCAAAAATGTTCTCATTCAATCAGCATTCTCTGTCAACAATGTTTCTATCATGCTCTCTCTCTCTCTCTCTCTCTCTCTCTCAGACATATAACCCATAAACATGTTAAAGTTTAGTGAAGGAACTAAATGATACTTATTCCATACATAAAACAATGGATTACGTACTAGTAGTAAAATTTATTTGATCATTGTTCTTATTAGGATGGAAAAAGTAAGGCAGAAATGAAAGAATTCAAGAGCTCTTCCAGCATTTAGTTCTAATCTTTCACATCTGAGTGAAGTTGACAGTTATATCTATCCATACCATGGGCCTATAACTTCTGATTGAGTTGTAGGGATGCTGTAGTGATATAGTGTAGTGAGAGATATAGGTAGTGAGAAAGAGATAAAGTGGAAGAACCAACCCCCAATAGTGGATTGAGGCTTTATTTATCAATTTCATAAGGATGTAAAACAAAGTTGACCTCGTGATTTGAACTCAGAGAACCAGAGCAAATACAGTAAAGCATACTATCAGACATTCTAACGACTCTGCCAACTTATCCCCTATTCTATTTCCATCACGCTAGAGTTAATAACATTTAGTGCTAGTCATGTACTGAATGGCTAGAGTGTAGGTGGAGTGAGCTTGTTACTACTTAATCAACTGTATTCTCCTCTTTCCTCACTTGAAATAGGTGGCCTTGTGCCAATTTAAGAAACCATCATCATCATTGCAAACAGTTGGAACATATAGAGTGACTCCATGGTGGTTTCTCACATGAGCTAGCTTCGTTAACTATGATGGTTGTAGGAGGCAGAGAGTAATCAACATAGCATGCTTTATATATTGGAAAATAGATAAATAAAACCACAGAAATATCTTAACAGTAAGGTTATTCATCACTTGGCTGCCACTCTTCAAATATTTCAATGTTGCAGCCTGTAAATACCTTCCTTATGACTTTATACTGAAAGTGTTTTTTGTCAGTTTTCATGTGTGTGTGTTTTATGTATAGACATACAAAAGGTTAGCCAAATATTAACTGAATGAGCACTCAACACGTATTACTGTTATTTAATGTAGCAAGAATTATAGAGTACATATATGTGGTGGGGAGATTCCCTTCGGTCACGAATGACCATGGGATTTCACCTAGAAAGTTCCTTTCCAAGACACAAATCCGGGCAAGTGTGTTTGTGGAAGACCAGTAGTTAACCATACATACCAGTATCCCCTCTCCACACCACCGATGTTGTCCAGTAAAGGCCGATACGGTTTGACACCAGTGACATCACAACTCATTTCTACAGCTGAGTGAACTGGAGCAACGTGAAATAAAGTATCTTGCTCAAGAACACAATGCAAATCCCAGTCCGAGAATCGAACTCATAACCTCATGATTGTAAGCCTGATTCTCTAACCACTAAGCCATGTGCCACCACGCGCACACACACACACACACACACACACACACACCATCATTGTTTAATGTTTGTTTTCTGCTAACAAGGGTTGGACATGTTGTCATAGACTGGTCAGTACTCAGTCTGACCTACAGATGGGCCAGGGTCCTGGCACACAATCCTATGTTCTACTGAGTGCATTTTATCATGGTACCAAAGTGAGAGGTACTATAGTAATAACAGCTACTAGGGGGTTTGGGCTGTGACTGGTGTTTAAGAGTTAGTGGTATCTAGAATAGAGTGGGATCTTGGGTAGAGTGTGGGTAGAATTTAGGAGAGGTGGGAATATATCTGGATAGAGTTTGGGTGGGATGTACAGTGATGCTGAGAATACCTACTAAAGGGGCTGTGGGAGGGTTGTGGGATGTGTAGTAATAGTGAGGATAACTGGTAAGTGGGATGGGGGGTGGGTGCTGAGATGGGTCAGGACAGGTTTTAAGTTGGTAGATGTGTTTTCTCCAACGCAGCATATTGTCTGTATTCACAATCTGTTGTCACCTCTGTTGTGAGATTCAGCTTCTTAAGGTAATCCCTCACTACCCCATTACATGTCTTCCTAGGTCTACCCCTTCCATGAGTTCCTTCCACAGAGATTTCCCTGTAATTTACGCAGCTGTCATTTTCTGTACACATCACGTCCACATTATTACAGTCTTCTCTCTTGCACACTACATCTCAATCCTCTTATACCAAGTGTCACACTACATCTCATTCCTCTTATACCAAGTGTCACACTACATCTCATTCCTCTTATACCAAGTGTCACACTACATCTCATTCCTCTTATACCAAGTGTCACACTACATCTCATTCCTCTTATACCAAGTGTCACACTACATCTCATTCCTCTTATACCAAGTGTCACACTACATCTCATTCCTCTTATACCAAGTGTTTCTCTCAGCTTTTTTATGCTACATTGTTCCTGTAAATTGACATTACACATTCAGCGGAATCTACTCATTTCATTTTTTCTAGTCTTCTCAGGTCTTCTGTAGTCTGGGTATCTATCTCACTACCATGTAACAGGGTCTGTATCTCACTACCATGTAACAGGGTCTGTATCTCACTACCATGTAACAGGGCCTATATCTCACTGCCATGTAACAGGGTCTATATCTCACTACCATGTAACAGGGTCTGTATCTCACTACCATGTAACAGGGTTTGTATCTCACTGCCACGTAACAGGGTTTGTATCTCACTACCACGTAACAGGGTCTGTATCTCATGACCATGTAACAGGGTCTGTATCTCACTACCATATAACAGGGTCTGTATCTCACTGCCATGTAACAGGGTCTGTATCTCACTGCCATGTAACAGGGTCTGTATCTCACTACCATGTAACATTGTACTTCATATGCAGATGTTATACACTCTTCCCTTTATTCTGAGAGAGAGAGCCCTTTGTTGTCAGCAGAGGTACCAATTCCCTAAACTTCTTCCACGCTATTCTTATATTGGCTAAGATAGTTGAGTTTCAGATGAAATATGTCAACATATTTAGTTTCCTCTTCTAAATTCAAGCCCACTCAGCTCAACCTTTCCTTCTAATAGCAGGCTGACCCTGATCCAATCGAATATGTCACTCACAAAATTAAGTTTTCATTTAGTTTAAATATTACATTTGATGACAAAGTAAATATAGAAATGTATCTCGTCTGCCACTACTATCATCTTTGTTCTTCAGAACACAGTTACACCTTCATTTGCCAGATTGTGGGTAGGCAACCGGGAAATTTAATTTCTTCCCATCTATCCTAAATGTTTATGAAATTCATTTTGCCATCCTGAGGTCCTGGGTTTGATCTTACTGTGTGACATCTTGGACAAATGTCTTTTTATTATAGCCTCAGGTTGACCCAAGCTTTGTTAGTGAGATAGGGTAGATAGAAACTGTTTAGATGCTCTTCTCATGGATTGCTCCTGTAAATCAAAGTGCCAGCTTTGTCATGCACTGTCACACTGAATCTCCTTGAGAATTATGTTAAGGGTGTATGTGTCTGTGGAGTGCTCAGACACTTGCATATTAATTTCTGGAGCAGGCTGTTCCATTGATCTATCAATTGACAACTAGGATACAGTGATGACATCAACTTAACAAGATTGGTAGTATTAGTGGTGGTTGGAGAAGGTTTATGTTTAAACAAATGTTATTGTTGGACACTTAAATATAATTCTGATGTAGCAGCTGATAGAGAAATTAGATGCAGGAGTGGCTGACATTAAGTAGGACAATTAAAACAATTGTTGCTAAATACTGTATACTCACATTAGTAAAATTCTCTCCCATCAAATTCCAGTTTTGTTACTTGCCTATGAACCCATAACTTTGAAAATTGATCCAAAATCTAAAATCCAGTGCCTTCTCACTCCTGTTGGAGGAATCCCTCCCTGGTTGACCTCTACTGCTTCCTATCTCTGGCCATATTGGGACATGTGGGGACTGAGTATATGGTCAGATCATCATACTATCTGGCCTTTGGCCACTCTCTGGTTCTTCTCCACTGCCTTGGTGTGCACTCTGTCTCTCAAGCAAGAAACATGGCCAGCCCATCTGTTTGCCCTTCTTGATGGTCTCAATTATGCCTTGAAGAGTGTTATTGATAGGAAATCAGTTTGAAAGGATATCTGGATGTTAAAATGAGTAGGTTCAGTGACAGCATAGAAATTTCTTCATTGGCTTGGTATTTCGAGAAATGTGCAGTTTGAATCTTCTGAATTTGTTCCCTTGGATTTTAACATACTGTTCCTCAGATTATATCATACCTTTTCATAACAAGATATTTTTATGTCTGTTTTTCATGGGTTGGATGGGTTGTTAGAGTCTAAGACAAGATGGGTTAGATAACCATGTGTTGCTCATGATATTCCATATTTTAGGCAGGGTTTATACAACCTGATTCCCTTCCTAATACCAAACATTTTACAGAGATTACAGGATGAATATTATCGTGGAACCAGCACTAGATAGATTTTAAAATTTATGCATAAATACTCATAGAAGTGATATAGAAGTGTTAATGTCTAAGAATTGCTCTAGTTATTAAATTTTAATCTTATTTAGATACCATATAGAATGAGTAATAACCAGTTTAAGGGCATGATTGACCATGATTATAGGTTGCCAGTGAAGCTGCTTGAGCAGTGGCTAGTTTGTATCCTGTTATAGTATGTCTATTGTGGCTATCAAACATGACTCCAGTTTACTAGTCAAACAAGCTCTAAATAGATACAGTACTGTATCAACAGTTCCATCCCATATGGAGCTAAAGAGGATGGTCTTTGTCAGCTTCATCTATCCAGATATGAATATGAAGTCAATTGATTATGGCAGTCAATCAGTAACCATATAATCAGTATGTTGCAATACATCTCTTTAACTTTTAATATCAAACAGCATGAAGCTCTTTATTTTAAAGTCTTTATATTTGTCCAATAAAACCTTCCATCATAATTTTGTTTTGTTCTCAGCTCCAGCTTAATAATGAGAAAGTTATATTACTAAATCCATCCACATACTTATTTTTAAAAAATTTGAAAATTATGAGCAGTGTTTTTCATTAAAAATACGATAACCTGAGTATTAATAGGTACAGCCAAGATAAGAGTTTGTTGTTGTTTAGTCCCAGATCAGTCTTTGTCAAGTTTACTTATGATCATTAGCTGGAAAAGTTTAATAGTAGTGGTAATCTGTTGACAGCAAGATTAATTACATCAATTCTAGGACAATTATGTTTAACAATGTGCAATTATTATGTCAGTACATACAGAACATATCCTTTCTTCTCCATATATTTGATCACATTTTATATATATATATATGTGTGTGTGTGTGTGTGTGTGTGTGTGTGTGTGTGTGTGTACAAGAGTATCATTTAGCACTATTAAAAGATTAGATTTTATTACAGCAGAATATTTTTATCATATATATCTTATCTTAGATGTTATTTGATGTTATTTTATATTTTTGTTTAATTAAACAACTATTTATTCCTTTATTTTTCATTGTAATGCCTAGACATATCCTTTTGGTTGAATATCTATTGTGTGTATCTGGTTTTCAAAAGATACACTGTAACCATGTATGTAAGAGGTGACTAAAAGGGCTGGTACGCAGGACATCAAGTTATGAAACATTCTAAAAAAAAGTCTCCTTTTTTTTTTTAAAGAAAACGGGGGTATTATTGCTTGGGTTTACCTTCTTGCCAAGCAACAACACTACCTTTTCTTTATTTCCTCACTCTCAGTCAAAAGGTGAGGCACAAAACATTAGATTATAAAACTCCTCATAAAAGAAGTGTTTGAGCTCTTGCTTTAATGAGGAAAATAGTTTTAAAATGCTGGTTGTACAAGGCCACATTTTGTGGCAGTTATAGCAAACTTAGTTGCATGAGTTCATTTTTTGTGAGGAGTCTTATAATCTAATGTTTTGTCTGGGAGTGAGGAAAAGAAAAAAAGGTGGTGTTGCTTGGGAAGGAAGTAAACCCAAGCAATAATACCCCTGTTTTCCCCCTTCCTCCTCACTCTCAAGGGAAGTACAAAGTCCAAAACTTGAGACTCTATGATATTCCTTATGGTAAATGAACTCCTCGAATTGTTACATATGCAGAACATCAGTTTTCTCTGAAACTAGATTTTACATTAAATTCAACTCAGTACTTGACTGGTACTTATTCTATCAAACCTGAAAGAATGAAATGCAAAGTTAACATAAGATTTGTAGTCAACTATCAAGGGATGTAACTACAAATAGCATTAAATTTAATCCATCACTCTACAGCCTCTTACTCCATGGCCCACAAATTATTGAAAGTTGATTTAAAAAAAAAATTTTTTTTTAACAGGACAGTTTTCAAAAGAGTATCATATAATTAAATGAATTAATCCAAGTAGCGTATGATTTAAACTCCTTTGTGCCTATATCTTTAACAGGAGTATACTACCATTGTGTTTTAAATATAGAAATAATCAAGAATTACGAGAGGTTTAATGAAATAGTTAACGTTCAACTTGATAATGATTTCTGATTTAGGCAGAGGGCCAACAGTTTTGGTGGGAGGGGAAAGTCAATTATATCAACCTCAGTTATTCACTGGTATTTTATCGACTCTGGAAGGATAAAAAGTAAAACTAACCGTGATAGAATTTGAATTCAGAACATGAGCTGGAACAGATGCTACAAAGCATTTTATCTGATGCTCTAATAAGGATTCTGACAATTCACCACCCTTAACCTGTCATGTAATAATAAAATTTCAATCCAAGATTTTAATATAAATTTAAACGCTTTAATAGAAGTAGTTCTCGGTAGGTTGGTGTTTAAAGGGTTAACATCTTTGGAGTAATGAAAAGTAAAAAAAAAATATAATTCTGGTAGAATTTGTAATTAAGAACATAAAGAGATTAAACTAAATATTGAGGTCTGTTGTTTCTTTAAATCTACCATTTATATTAGTTTGAATTGTAATATTGTAATTAAGCATTTTTAAAATTAATTTTTTGTTTAAATTTTATTTGTAATTTTTTTTTGTTTTTTCCTTTTCAATATTAGGCAGTCCTAGCGTTAGCAGCTTCTTGGGCCTCACCTCAAGTTGGTAATCGTACACTGACAGGTACTGTGATAGACTCCGGTGATGGTGTGACACATGTTATTCCTGTGGTAAGTAGTGACTTGCTCTAGTGTATCAATATAAATGAAGAATGTCTTTAGAGAAATCTATACCAAAGTCTCTAGATTTTAATGTCACTATGCTGTGTGAGGTAGAACAGAAATCATAAGAAGTGCTTAGTTATTTTGTAATATAGACCTTATTGTTTTCTTTATACAAAGTCTCATACTTTTAAACCTGCATTAATTATTATCAATGTAACTGTAGAACAACTCTCCCTCCATGTTTCTGTTGTTGTTCACTAAAAATAGGTTGTGTATCACTAAGGCCATATTATCCTGTGTGACAGCGAACTTGGACCATTTATAAGAATGGAGACTCAATATCTTACAGTTTTGCTACCAGTGGTCAAATGTAAGCTGCACATTTGAACTTGATTAGATGTTAATATTGAGAGGGATAATGAACAGGTATACACAGTTATGTGCCATCCTCCTAAGTTTGGCAGATGTCATGAATTATAGCTGGTTGTTTGCCAAAGATAATTCTAAATGGAGAGTTGGCATCTGTTGCATATAAAACACGATTGACCAGTGGTGTTTTTCAATGATGTTAAGAAATATGACATTCTCTATTTTGAAATACCCAATGATCTCACACCTGGAATAAAACAGCTGGCTGCTGACAGAACTTACAGAAAATTCAAATGGAAAAAAATAAATGAAAAATGGCAGTTCTAAAGCATTTTACACTTCAAATTTTTATCTCAGTTAAGTGAAAAGAAAACTTAAGACTATAATAATAATAATCAAATTATTGTGTAAAGTGCTCAGGTGCACTACAACTCGTCAATATAGTACATAGAATAATACACAAATGTCAGGGAAGTACATGTGTGTATGTGTTAGCTGTAGTGTTGGCGGATCTCGGGAAGCATGGAGGCCTTAAAGGATGAAGTGTCTCGACAGCTAACAACTGATGCAGGTAGTTTGTTCCATGCTTCAGCAACTCTGAGCGTGAAAAAAAAAAAAGGTAGCGCTGTATAATCTAAACTTAAGACTATAAAGGTAGCACTGTATAATCTAAACTTAAGACTATAAAGGTAGTGCTGTATAATCTAAACTTAAGACTATAAAGGTAGCGCTGTATAATCTAAACTTAAGACTATAAAGGTAGCGCTGTATAATCTAAACTTAAGACTATAAAGGTAGTGCTGTATAATCTAAACTGTGTCTTTTTGTTCTTGGAAACAATTTTAAAAATGTTGGGCATTGACTGTTGTTTATTATGCCACTTGTCATTGAGATCTCTGGTGTCTTTGGTCTTGAGACAGCCCGTATCATGCCAAAGGAAGGAGCCCCACAAAGTGGAATTGTTGAAGCACAGATATTGTTGGCTCTTCACCATCTTATCTGCAAGGCTTAGAATTTGTCTCCTCCTCATTTCTTTTCACACTTTAACTTTTACTTTCTTTTATTCCTTCTCTTGTTTTGTCATGATATTTTAATAATTCTCTTCTGTGTAACCTGACATTGTTGGTATTAAAGTAGTTTTATAAACAACTTTTTCTTCTCTGGTTTCCAGATGTCATAGTGTGAGCTGACTAGAAATCTAAATACTATTTAAAATGTAGAATTTAAGCATGTATAAAATTATATCTAAAATCTCTTTTATTTCATTGTTGAACTTTTCATCCAGCAACTGATTTATAAAAAGCAAAATCAAAACATTTAGATTTTGTTCTGAAGTAGTTCTAAAATATTTAGTTGGCAGTTAGTATTTTTATAACATTTTTGAATTGTGGTGAAATAATTAAAAAAATATCTAAATTCTTATTAATTTATCCTTTTTTCATTTCATTATTTTTTATAATTTGTTATAGTTGATGTTAGACATTATTATCATAATGTCATATTTATCTTGGTTGATTATGTAAAACTTGTTTGACTGCTTTGAGTCACCCATTCAATAGGTGTTTATTTTCATATCTATAACTATACATCAAAGCTATTAATGTTAGAAATTCTCGACTGTGACCTCTGGCGTCACGCAGTAATACAGAGTACCCGACCTCCCATGGGTACAAGCTGAAGCATATAGACAATATGCCCCCACACCCTCCCACTGCAAAGTGGTCGTGGAGGTGCCACGGCAAAAAAGCACCCAGCCCACACTGGAAAGTGGACGTGTAGGCGCCACGGAAAAAAAGCACCCAGCACTCACTGTAAATGAGGTTGGTGTTAGGAAGGGCATCCAGCTGTAGAAATCGAGCCAAAATCAGTTCCTGTATGAGCAAGGCATGGTCAGCCGACCAGACATTGCTCACAACAGGACGACCCGTCTAACCCATGCTAGCATGGAAGAACGGACGTAAAACGGTGATGATGATGATGAACTTTGCCTTTCATCCTTACGGGGTCGATAAAAAAAAGTACCAGTAATACACTGGAATAATTGCTGGTCTTGTGCCAAAAGTAGAAACAATTATGATATAAATATATAGCGGTGGATTGGCAGTATCGGTAGAGGGTCGGATGCCATGCTTCCCAGCATAGTTACGTCCCTTTACGATCTGAGTTCAAATCCCGCCGAGGTTGACTTTGCCTTTCATCCTTACGGGGTCGATAAAATAAAGTACCAGTAATGCACTGGGTAATTGCTGGCCTTGTGCCTAAAGTAGAAACAATTATTATGATATAAATGAGACACCATGCTTTTTAGCATAGAGTTGTGGCCATTTACGTTCTGGGCTTAAATCCCGCCAAAGTTAACTTTGCTTTTCCTCTTTATGGGGTCAATAAATAAAAGCACCAGTAATGCAATGAGGTCGATTTAATCCCCCCCCCCCCCCCCCCCCATGCTGGCCTTGTGTCTAAAATAGAAACAATTATTATAATATAAAAATAATTTAAATATGAATTTATTTAATTTAGGCTGAAAGTTATGTGATCGGTAGCTGTATCAAACACATCCCCATTGCTGGTCGTGACATTAGTTACTTTATTCAACAATTATTGAGAGAACGTGAGGCTGGAATTCCTCCAGAACAATCTTTAGAAACAGCTAAAGCTATTAAGGTAAGATCTTTTCATTTTTAACTATTTATTCATTTATTGTATTCTTTTACTAGTTTCAGCCATTGGATTGCAACCATGTGAAGACACATCCATCTATTGTTTTAGTTTATATATTATATATACTTCGTTTTTGTATTGCAAGATTTTTTATCTGAAAATGTGTGTTGAAACAGATATTGTTATACTTTAGGAGGGTCGTACTGCCAATAAAAACATGCTCACTTTTTGGGTTTCATTACAATTTATTATTATGTGAGCAGTGTACTTGGAGCCCAAGTACACTGCTCGCAAAGACAAGATGGTGTAAAACAACAAAGAGGAGACACAAAATAAGAACTAAAGTAGTCACTGAGGAGGTTACAGAATGTGTGACAAAAGAGCTTTAACAATCAACAACTAAACAACCATCCAGTTATTAAACTAATCAACTGGGAAATTATGATAATAAATTGAAATGAAACCCAACTAGTACATGTTTTTATTGGCAACATGACCCTCCCAAAGTATAAGAATATATATATATATTTATATATATTAGAGAGAGAGAGAGAGGGGTAAAATCCTGGCGATTTTACTCCTCTCTATACCCACTCCACATTCCCCAGGGAATATTCCCATGGTTAGTGGTATCCCCGGTCTCAGCACTGCAGACACTCTCTCTCTCTGTATGTGTGTATATATATATAGTGTGTGTGTTTAATAATTGTTTCTACTTTTGGCACAAAGCCAGCAATTACCCAGTACATTACTGGTACTTTATTTTATCGGCCCCGTAAGGATGAAAGGCAAAATTGATCTCGGCGGGATTTGAACTCAGATCGTAAAGGGACGTAACTATGCTGGAAAGCATGGCGTCCGACCCTCTCCCGATACTGCCAATCCACCGCCCTTGATTGGTGTGTGTTTTATAATAAAAATGAATTGTATTTACATTTGTGTACTTGAATGAATTCTTGCTCATTTATAATACACCTTACATTCAAATATTACTGATTTTATCGTCTATAGTAAGGGCTGTATTCACTACTATTGTATATATTTTAGGAGCGATTTTGCTACGTCTGTCCCGATATAGCTAAAGAATTCAACAAGTATGATCAAGATCCTACGAAGTGGATAAAAAAATTTGATGGTTTAAACAGCATAAACAAGAGTCCTTTCAGTGTAGATGTTGGTTATGAACGATTTCTTGGACCAGAAATTTTCTTCCATCCAGAGGTAAGGATTGGCATCAATTTGTATCATTATTTTTACACCTGCTCTTCCATGCTTATATGGGATGGGAAAATTTTCTCCAGCACAGTTTTTCTACACTTGTCACATTCCTTCATCATCTCCTCTGTCGGGGATTAACTCTCACCATGGAGGCACATGACTTAGTGGTTAGAGTATTGGCCTTGCAATCGAAAGGTTGTGAGTTCAATTCTCAGACCGGGTGATGTGTTGTTTCCTTGAGCAAGACACTTTATTTCACATTGCTCCAGTTTACTCAGCTGTAGAAATGAGATGATAGGGACTGGGGTCCCTATCATTCCACTGTAAAGTGGTCATGTAGGTGCCACAGCAAAAAGCACCCAGCATTCACTGTAAATGAGGTTGGTGTTAGGAAGGGCATCCAGCTGTAGAAATCAAGCCAGAATCAGTTCCCGTCCCACCCTTGCAAGCAGGGAAAAGTGGACGTAAAATGATGATGATGATGGCTGCTCTGGTTTTCCTGGGTTTTCTTCTTTTGCAGCTTTCTTTCATTTGGAATTCCTGGCATTTCTTAATCTAATGATCATCGTCCAAATGTATTGTGTGTCTGCACCAGTGCATATTTAACTCCCTTTTGTATTTAGAAAATTTTTTTTCCTTATCGTTATTTGGGCCTGATCCCAAAACTCATTTATTGATAAATGCCAGTCTTAGATTACTGTCCTGTTAAGGTGATAGATTAGAAATCTGTAATTTTACTACAAATGATTTTTTTCTTTTATTTCACTATTTTGTTTCATTTTAAAGTCTTAGAAATCAATGTATTTACATATTTTGTTTTTATTATTTTATTATTCATATGTCCAGTATACATGAAAGATATATTTAGATTGTTGCTGTCTTGTTTGATGTGTTTTATCATGGAAATACATATTAATTTATATAAACAGAAAACAGCCAGATCTGAATCACTAATCTAAATATTTCAATGTATTTCTTGCCATTCATATTACAAATTATCTAAAGTTTTCTACAGTAAAACTATTTCTTTGTCGATTCCTCTTCATCTAAACATCTTTGCTTTTTTATAATAAACCTTCAAAGTTTATTATAAGATGCTGGGAGCCATGATTTTACTTACTATTGTCAACTAAACTTAGATTCCCTCTGTCAGCTTTATTCATGGCATATTTCAACAACTGGATGCCCATTTCATACTTTTCAGTATGGTAAAGATTCACCAGCGTTTATGGATGTGAAGTTCATCATCATCATCAACGTTTAACGTCCGTGTTCCATGCTTGCATGGGTTTGGACGGGGGTTTTCCCACTTGAGGCAAGAGTGATTGTCTTGCTCGCATAGGACTGTCTGGCAGGTTTTCTACAGTTGGATGCCCTTCCTAACACCAACCACATTTACAGTGTGGGTCTGGGAGGTTTTTACCGTGTTGCCTACACGGCCACATTACAGCGTGGACTGTGTGTTTTTTTGTCGTGACACCTACACGATCTCATGTTTCGGACTGGATGGTGTGGCACCAACATAACTTTACATAGAAGGGGGTGGTGTGGATGGGGTGGGGGTGGTGGGACGGGGGTGTATTTTGTTAGAGATGCCTACTGACTGTAGTAGGTTTTACTTTGTATTTAGGTAAGGCGGGTCTTCTCTATTACTGAGTACCGCCAAAGGTCTCGGTCCTGTGACATTGTCTTGGAGAGGTGTAAGTGTGTGAGGTCGGAGTTTATCAGCTCGTCCCAGGTTTTTCTGGGTCTGCCTATTCCGTGGCTACCGTCTATCTTTATTGCCCTGCACTTTGTTATACAGCTATCGTCCTTCATGCGCATCACGTGACCATACCGACGTAGCCTTCTCTGAAGTTGTGTACACAAATTATTTCATACATACAAATGACAGGCTTCCATTCAGTTTCTGTCTACCAATTTTACTTACATGGCTTGGATTGACCTGAGTCTACAATAGACACCTATGGTGCCATACAATGTAATTGAGACCTCATCAAAATGAATACCAGTCTATTAAAATATGTCCATGTTTAGTTTTGTGAGCTGTCAGAAATGCCAATGATCTTTATTTTCCAAAGGTTGTTTTTTTCATCAATTGTGCATCAGCCTGGGATGTGTATAGCATAACACTGAAAAAGTTAAACAATTTTGTATTGAAATCCTTTGTTTTTTCTTTCTTCAGTTTTCAAACCCTGACTTTACCATTCCAATTTCTGAAGTAGTGGACACTGTCATCCAGAATTGTCCTATTGATGTACGTCGAGGTCTATATCGGGTAAGCTGACATTTTATATTTTCAAAATATTAGAAAATTGAAGTTCCTATGTGAAAATTGACTTGGTTTAATTTTTATTGTACATGGACTGCCATTAAATTATCCATGTTAACATGTGCCTTTGGTGTAGGAATAATGAAACACTTAAATCTAGTTATAATTTCTTTCTTTGGCACAATTGAGTGGAAATAAGATTGAGGGACTTTCAGATCTTTCAGGAGAGCATTACAACTATGAATGAGGAAATTGAAAAGGTAACAATTGGGATTCAAAACTAGATTGTAGACCTGGTTTACCTGTAGCTTAACTTTAAAACAATATCAGCAATCATGTAATTTTTAATTTGCAAATATTAATAAGTTACTGTATTTCTAATGAAATAAACTGCCTATGTTTCTCTGACTAGTTGGTAGTCATTAGAGCACGTTTCAGTTCTCTGTACTCCTTTTGGAGTCAACAAAGTACCACTTGTTGGTGGGTGGCATGTTTTGTGGTATATATACTGGCTCTGTGTGATCTCAGTTCAAATGCAACTGGTAGATAGTATCAGCAGTGGAAAAAACCCCAATGTAAACATAATTTCCTTGGTACGATCTGACAAATGGCTCCTTTCCATTTCTTCATAAAAATAATTTATGTTGTATTTGATATTACACCTGAAACTAGGCCGAAACATTTATCTCATGTATCACTTTAGTTTGGAAAAGGTTTTATACTTACAGGCGTGATGGTTATATTAAAAGGTTATTTTCTGATGTTTCATAAATCTAATAATTACTATTTGGTTTTCCATAAAACAGTGTTTCTTTGATTCTAAAGTCATTCTATGATACTAAGTAAATTTTATATCTGATTCTCTCCTTAAAATCTTTTCAGAATATTGTTTTGTCAGGAGGTTCTACTATGTTTAGAGATTTTGGTCGCAAGCTACAGAGGGACGTGAAGAGAATTGTAGATGCTCGTCTGAAAGCTAGTGAAGAACTTGGTGGAGGTAGATTAAAGGTAGGTTTCATGAGATTTTAAAATATTTGATATATATATATATTATCTATGTATGTGCCTGCCTGTATGTATGTGTGTGTGTGTGTATATCATCATCATTTTACGTCCGCTTTTCCCTGCTTGCAAGGGTGGGACAGGTCCTATTCAACACAGCATCTCTCCATTCGTCACGGTCCTTTGTCATCTCCTCCGTGAGCTTCAACAATCTGAAGTGTGCTCTCACCACCTCCGCCCATGTTTTTCGTGGTCTTCCTTTACTGCGTCTTCCTTCCACTGGGATTTCTTTGCACTTCTTTACCCAGCGGTATATTATATGAATGTATGTATGGTTTAATGCATATTATGTGGTATGTGCATTTGAAGAGAAAAAAATGAAAGTAAGATTTTTACCAGTAAGTGAAAATGTAAGAAGGAAAATTAAATCCCAATTTAACGAAGAGGCTGCATTTCTTGAAGCCATGGGCTAAAGTCAATGAAAGACACCACCAGTTTTAAAAAAGCCCCCCCCCCCCCCCCCCACACACACTATATTAACCACTGTTCTATATATATGGACATCAATGAAATAAATGAGTGTCTATGAAAGACACCACTATTTTTTTAAAAAAACCACAGTATATTAATCAATGCTCTATATATGCAATTAAAGGTCTTGGGAAATGCTTGTTGCAAAAGTTTCTACAGATTACAAATATTTGTATCACTTCACAAACAACTTTCATAACAGGAACCTCTCACAAATTTTGTTTTATGATATTGAATAATAACATTTACAAAAGTCCAGGAGTATATCATTTCATAGACTGAACTATGTTTCCCTGTGTAAAACACAATATAAGAATACACATACACATGTTATATGTATCTTGATTAGGTGGTACTTGACTTTTGCTGAGTGAACCTTTGACTTGTGGGTAGACTTGACTTGAGTACCAGTTATCTCGGATCTATATAACATATAATCTGATGAGTCTGCTACATGCCTCAAGTTCCCCATTCATTAAATATTTGTCATTTTTATACCTATAAATCTGTAACCCCACATTAACCTCTACTACTGCATTTAACTGATGATGAATGACAAGATTTACATACAATTTCTGATAATGGAGAATATGTGCCTTTGTAACAATATCTATGAAAGTGATAGTTACTTGAATGTGCAACTAATATCATGCATATATATATATATATATATATATATATATATATAAAGAATTCTACACACCTGTTCTATATTTCACAGCCAAAACCAATTGATTGCCAGGTCATATCTCATCACATGCAACGTTATGCAGTCTGGTTTGGTGGTAGTATGCTAGCTTCAACGGTGAGTACTTTGATTTAATGACTTTAACTCTTCAGCTCATCATCATTCTATGTATATTTTCCATGCTGGCATGGGTTGGATAGGTTGTTATAGACAGAGCCAGCACTTAAATTACATGATTTTCCAATAGGTTTGATCTCTAATCATAATCGTCATATTTCTGGAAGTGAACATAGCACCAGACTGGATTCATACTAGGAACTTTATTCCAAAATTAAGGATAATGGCAACCAAGGGGGTTATAATGCTCTTCCTCACTCAGCTGCTGATGTAAGTAAAGAAATATATTAGATTAGTATTAGCCTAGAAACATTAGAGAAAAAAATTGGAACCAATGAGACAAAATTTAATGACATAAATATGCATTATATGTACAGGAGTAAACTATCTATAACACAACCATGCTCATAAAACTGTGAGAAATATTGTATTACCTGTCCCCAGGATTGTCTAAGGACGCAAATATGAAACTGTAATAAAATGCTGTAAGTTAGAACTATAAAGTTCTATATTAAATATTTACTCTTATCTTTTACTTTGTCACATTACTGTGTACATAGTAATACAAACACCCAACATATATATATATGTATATATTATATATAAATAGGTAGATTCAACATAGCACAATGGTATAGGTATAACCCGTTTTTTCCAGCAGTGTGGACAGGTGCAGTCTTGCTCAAAGACACGTTGCTGGGATTCTCATGATTTTACAATTATGAGCCGAACACCCTTACCTCTAAACGACATGCCTTCATGTCAAGGCAATAATTGAATAAATTAGAAAGACCAGTGTCAATGTGTTACTCCTGACCACACATTCATTTGGTCAAACTCTGTTACAGTCTCTTGGTTCCCTTGAGCAAGGCTCATAAGGTTATGCAATCTGCCATGATAGTTTACCAAGAATACATCTGACCATGGAAACAATTGCTCTGAGAGCTGGCAAATTTCCAAATGTGAAGGGAGATGTAAATGAGAATTAGAGGAGGAGTATTGCATATTGTGACAGTAATAAAGTTTGAACTGTGTTGTTGATAAAATGTGAGAACTGATTGTGTGTGTATATATATATTTATTAAAATAACAAGTTTAAGCAAAGAATTGCTGCTTTCACCCTTAACGAGATCTTCTGAAACTATATATATATATACACAATCACACTAGTATAATCTATTGTTTTATGAATGGAATATATTTTTTCTCACCAAACTTTAACATATATATATATATAATAAATCAAGAAAGAAGAGTGACATGGTTTGCTATACAATAAGGGCTTTATTCACATTGCTGACAATTGTTTCTCTGAACTGGTAGGTCTAGAGATCGCTACCCGCCTGATTTTGCGTCAATCGATCACCAATACTTTGTTATAACCAGTCTATTCATCAAAGCATGCGAGAATGAAGGATATACACAGGCATGACTTCTATATATAGTAGTGGTATTAAATCAGAACAATAATAATACTCAAATAAATTAGTTAGATAGTAAATAGTTAAAACAATCACAACATCAATCTAAGTAAGAAATAGAGTACATCTAAGTGGACTACCTATGACGATAATTTGTTATCCCGTATATATATATATATATATATTAGTGGTTAGAGCATTGGCCTTGCAATCGAAAGGTTGTGAGTTCAATTCTCAGACCGGGTGATGTGTTGTTTCCTTGAGCAAGACACTTTATTTCACATTGCTCCAGTTTACTCAGCTGTAGAAATGAGATGATAGGGACTGGGGTCCATATCATTCCACTGTAAAGTGGTCGTGGAGGTGCCACGGGCAAAAAAGCACCCAGCAGTCACTGTAAATGAGGTTGGTGTTAGGAAGGGCATCCAGCTGTAGAAATCAAGCCAGAATCAGTTCCCGTCCCACCCTTGCAAGCAGGGAAAAATGGACGTAAAATGATGATGATGATTATATATATACAAGACACAGATAGACAGCATTTTGCAGAGAATGCTAATTTCTGGCATGAATAAAAGTATTTAAAATTATTTAGAACCCACCACCAGAATTTTTAAGGCTTACATTTGTGTAAGAACTGTTTTTTTTTTCTTTTACAAATCATCGCATTAAACATGGAAAACACACATGATGCTGCTGACGAGGTGTGTGACAGATAGACGAAAATGTTATACAGTTTACAATATAGTTTGTATCTCTTTTCTAGCCGGAATTCTACCAAGTATGCCATACCAAAGCCGATTACGATGAACATGGGCCTAGTATATGTCGCCATAACCCTGTGTTTGGCTCAATGACGTAATTCTGCAATTGGTTCATTTTAGGGCTGATGCTGGTTAAATTTTAATAAAAATAATAATAATAATAATAATAATGATGATGATGATGATGATGATAGCAACATCAACAAATAAAATATGATGCTGCCAAAACCATACATACTATGACTGTAACAACAAAAAGAAAAGAAAAAAATGAAAAATAAATTTTTAAAAATTGAACAGAAGGGGGAAAAATTAATAAAGGTTAAAAATGGAAGACATTTTTTATCCTAGAACCAAACGAAAGACCACAATTTATTCCATTATTGGTTGTTAGTTGTACATTTTCTAACGGTACTAACACTAATTGTATGGCAACCTGCAGTGTATAAAATATTTTTTCAGAAGACTTAAGAGTTCCACTTTGATATGAAGGACTATGTTTACCTTTACTGTACATACACGTGTATATATATGATGATATATATAATATACATACGTGTATACATATATATATGATGATATATATAATATACATACGTGTATACATACATATATATATGATGATATATATAATATACATACGTGTATACATATATGTATGTGTATATATATATGTGTATGTATATATGTGTATGTATATACGTGTGTGTGTGTGCGTATATATATGTGTGTGTGTGTATATATATATATATGATATACACAGACACTCACATACATACACATTCAATACTCATTTACCGAATGTATAGTATGTGCAAGATATTGACCGGGCAGTGGTTCCTGTGATCTTTATACAAATGTAACTGATATAAACATGGATGTGAGCTATGAGATACATTTAAACTAATCAGAGATAGCTATAATATTCCATCATTGCATTTGGATAGAAGTCATTGAAAAAAAAAAAAAAGTGATGTTTTTTAGGTGTTTGGATCATCTTTTGGCTACTGCCAGATAATAATACTACTGTGTGTATGTCTGTATTTCTGTGTGTATATATGTGTGTGTGTGTGTGTGTGTGTGAGTTTGTGTGCATGTAAATACAAACACGCACACATGCCTTTTGCAACTTTTGTAAATCTTCCTCTTTTTCTTTTCTCCCCTTCCGCCTCTAACACTTTTTAAATCTTAAACTAAAAAAAATTTACAGAAAAGACACACACACACAAACACACATAACTCTCTTATATATTATTTTCTGCTTTTGGACTAAAATCAAAGTCTATTGGTTCGGCAATAGACTTACATTCTTTACTGGATTTTTTTTCCATTTTTAAATGTACCAAATTTTTTTGGCGGGGTTTCTTTCTCTTTTTTTTTTTTTTACTATCTCTCCTGGACTTGTGATTATGTAAGTAAGTAGCATGTTAGACTGTTTTAAAAAAAAAAGCCATCGGTGACCTTTCATCTTAAATCTTGGAAGACAGAAAAAAAAAGTCATCAAGGGGAGGGTTTACATCAATTTTAATTGCCCTTCAAATCTCTCTTCCCCTTTATTTGTTGTTTTGCATTCATATTTTCTACCCTTTTAATCTAAACATTTTAGTCTGGATGCATATAACGATATGAAGCACACCTAGGTTGTGCATGAATATTGCATACCCTTCAAGTGAAAAAATTTTTTTAATATGTTTGTGTGTGTGCATATGTACATAGATATGGTGTGTGTATATATAAAAGTATGTATGTAAATAAAAGTATATATATTATGCGTATTTACATATATATATATATGTACATATATATATATATTTATATATACATTATATCTATATATTCATTATATATACATATAATAATGTACATAATTTTGAAGATTTACAGTGCATTTTATCAAAGGTGATTTTTATTTTTTTTTTTATTTTTTTTTTTCCCCCCTGTCCATCTTTAATGCTTGATAGACTCTATACATACAACTGCAAAATAATATTAAGATGATACCTTGCTTCTTTTTTTCTGTTTTTTCTTTCAAGAATCTAGTTATTATTTCTGAAGAAAATACCAAAACAAGAGATAACTTTCTCTTTGTAAATTGAGTTCCGCAGATTACTTTTCATTCAGTTTGTTTCTGTCTGTAATATATATATGCGTGTGTGTGTGTGTGCATATGTATATATATATATGTATATACACATTCATGTATGTATATACATATGTATATATGCATATATGTGTACATATATTATCCTTCCCTCTTTTTCTTTGATAGATATAGGTACTAGATTTTGTTTATTTTACTCTCCCCCTTCAATATTCAATATTGTTTTAAATACTATTAAGTCATTGAGATGGTTGGCATACCAATGTATTGCCTACATGGACTGGTTCCCGTCAAAATCTCTTGCCAGAATTGAAATATAGCACAACTGAAATGACAAAGAAATTATTTAAACAAATTGAAATGAAATCCTCTTATTTCACTGTTTGCCATCATATATAATCATCACAGCTCTGTGTGGGTTAGACAGGTTGTCATGTTCTGAGGTATGTCAAATGTTTGCAACTTGTTTATATCTTTCATTTTGACATGGTTTCTATCACTGGATATGTCTATACATATGTTTGTGTGTGTGTATAATGCTTATATGTAAGTTTTGCAAGATTACATAATTATTTGAATCATAACTTCATTTCTTCATAGGCCTTTTGGTTATCTGTGCGCACCTGTGGATTATTTTCTTTTTATTCTCAATCCTGTCATGTGTATAGTTGACTGAAATACCTATTGAATGGAACTGTATAATTGTAATGGTGTTCACCTTATCTAAGAAGGTAGTACCTCACTATAGTCTTATCTGGGATGGCTAAAACAAACTACAATTAAAAACCATGCGAACAGACGGGTGTCATAAGACACTACATACTTCTTACAATGCAAGGGTATATTGAGTACATTTCTACAACACAAAATAAGCAAAAACTATATATATATGTATACACACATACACATATTCATACAACACACACACTTACATATGTGTGTGTGTTGTATAGATAGTTGAATTTTTCACTAGATAATTCCAGTAGCTTTGTTTCCATGTTTGGTGGGGAAGTTAAATATGCCTGCACATCAAGATGATGATAAAGCAACTACTACAATTTATTGTGAAGACTGTAATTCTACAGTATGCTTTGATAAGTTTGTGGGCTATTACATTACAGGCAGGAAATGTTTTCCCTATTTCAATGTCTTAGTTTTACCAAAATATGTGCTATTATTGAATTTAAGGCTTATAAAATCTGTCAACTTCACTCTCTCACTCTGTGTATTTCATGTTATTTCTTTCTCTGACATTTTGTCTTCTTTGTAATGAATACCAGGTTTCTTTGTGTATATGGTGTTGGGGTGGCAGTGGTGTTGTATATAGCAACACTATATATTTCAGTAACTTGTTAATATCCAGATATGGATTTTCATTTTCAGACTATAATAGAATAGAATCTATTTCCTATCCTTTATGGGGTTTAAATTTTTGAGATTATATATTGTTAATATAAAAATATTATCTATCAAGTTAGACTATAAGATATATATATATATATATTATTATGAAAGTTTATTGGTGGATTTTGTAGTAGAAAGACTCGGTAACAAATAGATTAACTCTTAACGTCCTGTAGCACTCGAAACTGCATTAGCAAGACTTTCTTGTACTGTTCAAAACAGCACCATGACTGCATCATATTAAAGATTAATCTTTACTTTTGTTTACTGCAAATTTTCACAACAATCTATCTACTAGTAAAGATACTATAAACATTTGAATTAACATGTTTTTAGATATTTTCTACTAAATCATTTGAGGAGTAAGGAGTTAAAGAGGATGATTAAGGTGGGACATTAACTCTTAACATTCTGTAATGATGAAAATGTTTAAAAGCAGATTTACTAATTAAAATGTTTATAGTATCTTTACTAGTGGACTGATTGGTGTGAAAATTTACAGTAAACTAAAGACTTTATATTTTTAATGTGATGCAGGCAGTGTTTTATACTTTTCAAGAATGTCTTGTTAATGTGGGTTCATGCAGTACAAGTTGTTAAGAGTTAAAATGTTTTTGTTGACAGTTCTTAGCAGGTCAAATCTATTAATTGAATTTGAGTTTTTCACTGCTAAAAACTAATTATAAGAGCAACAGATGTTTAATCTCTCAGTCTATTGAATCCTTTTACTATAGAATACCAATAAACTTAAATAAATTAAAATAAATAAGTCTTCTTTATTCCTTTAAAAGCAAAAAATGAAGGAAAAAATATAACAAAATAACAATTTAAACCCTTTAAAGATTTGCTGGCAAGGAATAGCTTCTAAAATAGGCATGAAATAAGATCCATATCTTAACCATTTCATTACCATATTACTTATAAAAACACTGCCTACAATTTTCAAATCATTTTCATAATAAGCATGAATTTGGAGGAATCTAGTAATATAATCAATTTTCTCATTAAGCTGGTATTTGGAACATAAATTAAAGGTTCTTACATAAATTTATGATGGAAGGTTTTTAGATAAATAAAATAATATCTTTGTCTTATAGAACTAGGGAAGGTTTCAGGTGGTTTTGGTATTGAAAAGGTTAACTCTGTTGGCAATCTATAGTGAGGCAGTAAATGCAAAACTAATCATTAGCAAGAGGAACTATGTATCAGTGAAAGACTAAGAAATACAGAGAAAGGGGTGTGAAGAGAGAGACCATAATTCTACAAACATATACCAATTCTTCTATTATACTTAAAAAATTTCAAATGAAACAAAGAAACACTCTATGGATAACTTTCATGCTGTTTAAAACTTTTATGAAAAAATAAAAGCTTTTTATATATTCTAAGAACATTTCCTTGGTCCGATTTGACGAGTTCCACCCCACCCGGTAAGCGAATGAGGCCTGGGGTCTTGCTGATTGATCGATAAATAATAAATAAAAGAAGAAAAATCAATTCAGAATTTTTTTCCCTTCATTTTTTTTTTTTTTTTTTAAAGCTGAGTAGAAAATATTTAAAGAACAACAAAAAAGTATCTTAAAATTTGTTTTCGTTTATTTTTCAGAAAAGATAAGTTTTTGTGATCCAAGTAGATTTACCAGTGAGTTTCAGACATTAAACATACAGTCCCTTCCAAATCATACCAGTGAAATCTAGTTGCATACTGTTCCTTAAGTCTGTTGTTGTCTCTCTATGTTTAAGCATATAGGTACATCATGTGTGTACGGCAATGATGTTAATAGTTTTGTTGCCTGTTATGAAAAATTATGTAATTGATAGAAATTTATATAAAACGAAATTCAAAGTAATTGAATTTTATTAGTCTTCTGAAAGTAAGCAATAGGAATGTACTGTGTCCTATTTGGAAATAGACACATGCCTCTTTAACTAAAAACCCCTATGCAAGCTCCATTTTTATTTGAGTTTCAGCCTAAATTTGCGAGATATATATATATATATATGATGAAGAAATATATTGTAAGGAAATATGTCAGAATTTAAGTGTGGATGGGTGAGTGTAAAGTATATTTTGATCATTTTTTTTATATTAACAAATGAAAATTCATAATTAATTGATTTCTTTTGATATTTTTTGTTCTGATAATTAAAAGAAATATTTTTCCTTAAAAATATTTTGAAAATAGATTTATTATTATTTTTTTTAAATTCTTACTCAAAGGAATTAATCTCTTTGGGAAATTTTTTTTTTGCTATTAAGCAAAATGTATAATATTGCTTTTGTAAGCATATGATAAAAAGTTAATATTCCATCATAAAACCTGACATTAAACATTGAAACATTTTTTTCCTCTTTTTTTTTTTTTTTTTTTTTTTTTTGTTACATTTGAAATAATTATCAGATAAACGGAATTTTTATCGTTTTTATTCTTAGCCATTACCAATATAATATATACCTTTCTGATAAAATAAAGCCAATGGATGAAAAGTCTAGGCAAACTTTTTTTTATTATTTTAGCTGTTGTATTTATTTATTTATTTATTTCATTTCTCCCTTTTGAACAATTTAATAAGATTTTTGAATATTCAAATGAAATCTTACAGATTGAAAACTTTTTCTAAAGTTATGTCATCAACTGAACACCTTAGAATTTCAATCTAAAAACAAAGTATAATTTAGTGTTTATATCTTTATAATTTAAGTTTGTTGAAAAGATTGTTTTACTTTTAAGTCTTTTTGTTACCATATTCATAATGAAAATCACTGATTTCTTTAAAAATAATTTTGAAAATATTTGGCGGGATTAAGCAGTATAATTAACTTTCTAATTAAGCTAGTGTTTGGGACATAACTTAAAAGTTCTTACATAAAATTATGATGGAAGGTTTTTAGATAAATATTAACATATTAAAATATGCAAATTTACATATTAGACTCTGGGGCAGTTTGGTATCAGTGGGGTTGAAGTGAAATTATCCTCCCACCCCATAAATCCTTTTACGATATTTTTTTTTTTTTTTTTTTTGTCAGCTTAGAAAGATCATAAACTACAGATGCTTCTCTCACTTTGTGTGCGTGGGTGTGTCTTTGTCTCATATTGGTTACTTTTTTTTCCAGTTCTTGTAGTGGCTGAAATTCAGCAACTGCAGCATCTCTCAACCTGGTGCTTAATAGTAACAAATACATAATAATTTCATTATTGGACACTAGGGCCATTATTATGTATGGTAATACATAATAATGATTGTTTAAGAACTGAAGGTAATCTAAAATAGAAGTGAAGTATGGTCATCTATAAAAGTGTTCATTATTTGTATACAATCTGTTTTTTTGTATAAAGACTGGAGTGAGTAAAGCATGCTACTCTAAGTATTGGTACCTTTAAGCCAATTTGTAAAGGACATGCAGTTGAATCAACGTTGATGGCATTAATGACTGGACCCCCAGATTCCAAGTTATTCTATATTTTAAAGGAAACTATGTTGTGATGATCATGCCTTTCTCAGAGGGATTTCAAGTAAGGAGCATTACTTTAAGTATGAATTAAAACCCTGTTGCATTCTCATCATGCCTGGAGCCTGATTTCTTGTTCCATGATATTATATAACTAAATATTTCTGAGCAAATGGAGACTGACTATTGGCTTGACCTATTAAAAATTAACAAAATTTTTCATCAATTGCATTTTACTATGTTGAAAAAGAAACACACACATTGGATAATGTTCTTGGAAACTTTTCATCATGGGCCTGCTGAATCAAGCTGACCTGGGGCTAAACATGAATTAAATATTCAATTTTCTTTTGCTTTGGGTTTTTTTTTCTTTTTTGCCAAACACTTTGTTGTCACGAATAATGCACTGAGTAAGGTGGTTGGTATTAGGAAGAGGACCTAGTGAGAGAAACTGTCAAATATGGAGTATATGGGCAAGATGAGTTGATCTAACTGATCTGGTTTCAAGCTGTGCGAATTTGTTTAATCCATGCAAGTGTGGAAAGCAGATGTAAAATGATGACAATGAGGAGGATATTTAGAGAAGTATTATCAATTCAAGAGACTGTCTGATTTACCTGTCATATACTGAGGTGAAGGTGAGTGGCTGATTGGTTAGACACTTGGATTCACAATCATGAGCTTGTGATTTTGATTCCCGGACCAGGCGATGTGTTATGTCCTTCAACTAGACACTTTATTTCACGTTGCTCCTTCTGCCTAAATTTGCGATCGATAGATAGTACTAGTAATTGGAAAGACCAATGAAAACATTGTTTCATTGGTCTGATTTGATGAGCTCCACCCCACTCGTTAAGTGAATGAGGTCTGGGATCTTATCGATCAACTGTTGACACTGAGGTGCATCTGTCAGTATATATTTGTCAGAAGAAAGAAACTATGCCCATGCTTTTCAAATACCCTTTATAATACTGGCCAAATTGATGTAGTTGGTAATTGTAGGAAAAAAACATGTTTACAAGGAATTCCTGAGGGTTAACATTCTGGGAAGGACTGGAAATTAGTGTGGGAACTTGTATACCACTTCCATCTAGCATGCTTCACAAGTAACTAGCTCTGAAATGCAGAAGCAGTGCGAGGAGACGATATCTGTGAGTTTAAAAGTTGGAATGTGGTCAGTTTTGTATCCTTATTAGAGTAGCCTAACAGGTGAGTTGTTTAATCACAATCCTCTTCATGGGCAGCAACATAGTTATGAGGTGGTCATACCAAACATATCCCCTGTAGTGGGGAAACAGAATAATCTCCATGGGTAGCAACAAAGCTGTAATGAGCCAAGGAAAGAGCCTTTATATGGTTAGTCTACCTGCTGGAAATAATAGACAAGTTTTCCTCAAATCATACCTATCATCTTTAAAAACACATATATGATCCTAGGTTCCTTGCACATTAGAAAAAGACATGATGGTCATGGCTGGAATGCTTTTGATTATACATCTGCTTGTTCAGGGCTGGGTGGGTGAACTACGTAACTACATAATTACAAGATTTCTTGTGTCATATACAATGAAAGGTTTTACTGATATCAAGAGTGACGGTGTTTTCAAGGATGATTGAACACTGGTTTGTTACATGAGAGCTGATCTGGATCTACAGAAATATATAGTTGCTGAGAAGAGACAAAACACTCAGTGATAAATGGAATGATGGTTGTTCCTGATTGTCTTCTTCACTTTTAAGATGTGAAGAATGGCTAGGTAAATAGAAAAGAGCACACATTCTTTGAAATGGAAATTGCAAATTTATGGGATTCAAAAGATTTAGTAGTTGACTTGAAGTTACAACCTTACAACAAAAACCATGCAGTTATTTAAGCCCAGAAGACATATTACAGTGAAAATAGATATTCTAAATCCAATATGAAGCATTAATCAACAACTATTTTTTTTTTTTTAACTCTTTAACATTTACATTTCTCTATATATATACAATTGTATTTTTGTGATAAAGGCTTTATCTCACATAATATTGAATCTATGAGATTTTGATATTTATTTTGAGAACAATACCTTAACATCAGTTTGAGCAGAAAGAAGTGAGAATTCTGGATGGATACAGCCAGTATAAATGCTAAAGGGTTAAACATGCTTAAATTAGTCAAAACCAATGCATCTAAACTGTAGAATTAGATATTTTAGTTTCACATTAAGACTTTACAGGAGAAAATAAAATTGTTCAAAGTTTGATTTGTTAAAGTTTGTACATTACTGTACACATGTAGAGATACATTATCTACAATATTCAGCACCGGGTATGAAACCAGCTAGTAACCAACACAATGTTATGTAACTGTTGCTTCATCTTGTCAGGTGCTAGCTGTCTCAACATCATCTCAGTTATTCTTGAAGACAGCAACAAAAGGTAAGACCAAGACCTCACCTCCAGACACTGATAACACCTCAACATAAGACACATACACACACACATCAACACACATACATAGTGTCAGATAGAAATCTTTGCATAATTTCAGCTGTTTGTTCTCTGAGTTTAAATATCTGAAATTAACTTGCCTTTTCATAGTTTTGTGATTGGTAAATACAGTACCAGTTGAACACTGGAGTCGATTCTTTCTATTCCCCTCTCTATTGAAGAAATTGGCTGTACTCAGACATTGAGAGGGATGTGTGTCATCTGTTTTAATGGTGTCCCTATGACCCCCATCAGAAGTTGCAAAGCAACTCCATCCTTGAATGAGTATATGAGGATTGTTCCTCAGTGATGCATAATGGTAATAAGACTAACTCTGAGACCATTACTTAGGTCAATTTTTACTGGTACTTTATTTTATTCATCCTTACGGGGTCGATAAAATAAAGTACCAGTAATGAACTGGGTAATTGCTGGCCTTGTGCCTAAAGTAGAAACAATTACTTAGGTCAATTTTTGATTTTGGTTTTATAGTCATAGGCGTAGCTGTGTGGTGTACTTCACAACCACTTGGTTTCATGTTCTGGGAAGTGTGTGGCATGTAAAGAGGGAGGGAATGTCACCAAAACTGAAGGAAACAGTGTATACTGCTTGTGTGAGAAATACTATGATTTTTTGGGAGCAAGACACAGGTGATGAATATGGAGCTATAGAAAGGATGGAAATGAGAATGGATGAGTGGAGTATCACATAGAGAGAAGAATACATACAATGAATTACAGAGAATGATGGGAATAGAGCAAGTGATGAATGTTGGGAAGAGAAATGGGTCATGTGACAGTGATAGAAGTGATGGAAATGAAGGCAGAAGGTAGCAAAGGAAGGGGAGGACCAAGAAAGACATTGCTAAAGATGATGGGGGAGGAAATAAAATCCAGGGTGTTAGTGAGGGAGAAACAGATGATTGGGCAAAATAGAGAAGCTTATCATGAGGCCTGCATGATTAACCCTTACCTTAGCAGGGAAAAAGATCTTATGTTGTATCCTTCAGTCACTATTCTATCACTAGTGTGTTCTAGGTATGAGATGTGTCCACCTGAAAGTTTTTTTTATTTTATATTTGTTGATGTTTTTCTTTTTATATGGCATTCATACATGGCTAGAATATTCCATGATGGGTTTGCAAAGACTCTTGGTTTTGGTTGGGATTTTTCTGAGAGATCTTATCAGCATGTATAAACCTTTATTGTTAAGGTAATGTGTAAGTAAAATCTTAGGTCATGAGTAATGGTAACACCAAGATATTTAAATTTGTTAACTCTGTCTGATGCATATTATTCAGTTATGGGTAGTCATGTTCTCACTGACCAATTGCCACCACTACACATTTAATGGCATTACATTTTATTTGCTATATATTCAGATCCAGCAACTGGGT
Source organism: Eledone cirrhosa (assembly GCA_964016885.1). NCBI lineage: Eukaryota > Metazoa > Mollusca > Cephalopoda > Octopoda > Eledonidae > Eledone > Eledone cirrhosa. Next base: position 100,482,379 of record OZ024743.1, on the reverse strand, counting down.
AGTTCGGCTAGTTCCACAATATGTTTCTCCTTCTACCAAATAAAATAATTTCAACTTACAGTTTGATAAACTGACGAATCTAGTTTTTGATATTTTTTGTTCTGACTACACTGAGAATTCTACTAAGCCTGCATTTTCCCCTACACAGATCACTATCACCTACACCAAATCGTGTGACAAATCGCAATACCATAAAACCCACTCCACTGCTAGGAGGAAAGATGCTTAGTGATTTCTTTATTAAACATAGGAAATTATGATATATTTAATTTAACTATATAAATTTGTTTAAAACTGATCCTTTAAAGTTCATTATTGCGCCCTATCAATTCAAGGGTTTCGTGTTCAATCAGTCGTGTTTACATATGTATTAGTTTACTAAAGGATAGCGTGGTCAAAGTACTATAATATCTATAGCGATGTTTTGGGAAATCTAGTACTATAATGTCTAGGGCAATGTTTTGTCTCTCTTTTCTCTCAAGTCTTATACTATCGTTAGTTAGTATTCGCTGGTACGAGGCGCTCTAAAACTTTGTTGACATGCATTGATAATTTTATAAGCATCCAGATGATTTTTGATGTTGGTCGTGACTATATTTTAAGCTGTTTTAGATATCGGAAATATTAGGGAGTAAATTTACCTCAACACGCAGAACAAAATATCTCCAGGTATTTATTTGTCGGTGCTTGACATATGTAAAAAGAAATAAACAAAACAGTTGTTTAAAAGTCTTTGAGAGTTACGGGCCTTGAAATATTTTATTTCAATGTCAAAATGGCGGTTCATACGTTCAGAATTTCGAGGTCGTGTAGATCTTGCTATATACTCTCCTCTTTTCTCCGTTCAAATAATCGTTATGTTAGCAGTGTTGTACCACTAAATGCTTCGGAAGAAGTTGCTGAAGAAGAAGTCCAATATCCACCTGTAAAACCTAGGTGGCCACCAGGATCATGGGGAAACATGAAGGAAAAGCGATGCTGGTCAATCTGGGAACAATCAAACTTGTTAAAAGATACAAATTTGAATTTAAAAAAGCGTTTCAAAATGTTATCACCAGATCCAGAAAATACTTGGATATGTCCACCAGTTCAGAATTATCCCAGGTCTTTCAAATATCAACAATATGTGACGAAGACCCACATGGCTCCCGGAATGCCCGAAGTTTACGACCAGCTAGAAGAAAAGGCGATGGCTTATTTGGAGCGTATAAAGCCGTTAGTCGAAAGAAGTATTTTATTAGAAAATTGTCACATAGACAGAACACTTCTTAAATACAAGACATACAATATGAAAAAAGTGACATTTCTTAAAACTGAACAAATTATCAATTGCTTGCTCTCGGTGTTGGCACCAGAGATCCCTCACCTATTATCTAGCCAGTTTGCTGAAGATGTTCGAGTTAAAGCATTCTGGGACCGTTATGGTATCCCTAGAGAGGCCTGGATTTCAGAGCTAAAAAAGGAGGATCAGTTTTTGCATAAAATGTACAGTCGTTTTAACACAAAATTCATATCTTCACAAATCCGCACAGAAATGCCTCTCATGCCGGTAAGTATTTCCTCCACAGGTTCTCTCTTACTCGTTTTTCTGAAGGCTATTGTTGAGGCGTAATATTTTGAAGGTAGATTTATAGAACACCTCTCTTGATTTTAGTGACAAAAAATGTTTTCCTCGTTTTTGTTTTTTTTTTCCTCTTGTGCTATCAACTTTTTTCCCGGAGAACGGAAGGGTTGAGTGTTCCCCGCCTCCCCGGAGTTTTCTCTATCGCGTGTTATCAACGAATATGATCTCCCAACCAGTGGAAACGATTAGATCTAGAAAAAGTAGAATGAAAGGGAGTGAAAAGACCGAGTTTCTCAGATCTTCACACCTCTCACGTTTGGTGGGAAATAATTATCTTTCCTTGTTTTGTTTTGGGACCTCTTAGATGCTTACAATCGACCTTTATCCCGGAAAACGGTAACTCTAACCCTAACCCTGAAAAAAGTCTATTGTAAGCACCTCACCCCTTCTGTTCACCAGGGAAAAAGTTGATTGCCAGCATCTTGGAGATTAGATTAGTTGATAGCACAAAAAAAACAACAACAATATTTTGTTATCTAAAATGTTTTTAAGTATCGTTTAGAGTAGTGCTTCTCAAACTATCTGATGTGGCGGACCGGCATTTTTTTTTTCAATGTGCCACGTACCGCTAATATTTCGTAGTAATATTAATTTATACTGGAAACCCGTAAGGATGAAAGGCCGAGGTTAACTTTGCCTTTCATCCTTACGGTTAATTGCTGGCCTTGTGCCAAAAGTAGAAACAATTAATTTATACTGGAAACGATATATATAATGAATATAATAAAAAATGATTCCTTAGCATGGCCTGGACACTGGCCGCGTACCGGTAGCTGATGGCTCGCATACCGGCACCGGTCCGCAGACCACCACTGGTCCGCAGACCACCACTTTGAGTAGCACTGGTTTAGAGTATAGTTTTTGTTTCACAACTCCATCACATAATCATTTTTTACCATTTCATCTGTTTTATAAAGATTCAACAAGTTTTTCAAATTTTTGTTCACTTTTAAGCAAATAATAGCACCATCTTCTGAATATAGTAAAACAGTGTTTCATTGTAAAGCTGTCACTCCAGATAATATAATAATAATAATAATAATAATAATGAAATTATTGTGTAAAGTGTTAAGGTGCACTACAACTCGTCAAAGGTGCATGTATAGTACATAGAATAATATACAAATGTCAGGGAAGTGAACAGTGTATGAGTCATGATATACATGTGTGTATGTGTATGGAGGGAGAATATTAGGTGTAGTGTTGGCGAATCTCGGGAAGCATGGAGGTTTTAAAGGATGCAGTGTCTCGACAGCTAACAACTGGTGTAGGTAGTTTGTTCCATGCTTCAGCAACTCTGAGCGTGAAAATATGGCATCTTTTTATGTAGATATTGAAGTTGGTGAAAATCAACAAAATACTGACCTTCAATATAAGTTTACCTCCCATTTTATGATCGATTTTTTTTTTTTTTTTTTTTTTGTCACATATTTCTCAGCATACGGCTAACTGAACCAGAGAATGGTTACTCTTTAAAATGTCCTAGCCCCACCTACAGTCCTTTTGGAAAAGTCATGTCTCTAAATATCTGTTTATAAATTAGCTGAGGAAGAAAACATCTGAGTAAATAGAAGTGGAACCGATAAGGATGGCAAGGAGCATAGTAGAACAAAGTGAGAAGCAGACCTAATTCCTATGCCCTTAAAATTAATGGGAAGGTTTGCTTCTGACCAGCATATGTCCATAAGTTCTGTCACAAATTGCTGATAGGGGATCTTGAATGGTGCAGTCAAAATAGTTTAGTGTGGCTTCAGCATGTAAGCAAAAGCATGTTAATAAGAAATACAACTTTGGGAGAAGGAGGAACAACGTTTGTTGGGATTTCATTTGTCAGGTACTTTAAATTTATTTATCAGTTAACTCTTTTGATACCAAACTACATTGACCTGTCCTTAGTTTTCTGATACAAGTCTGTTTATTTTAAAGTGTTTATTATTATCAAAAATTCTTCCATCATAATTTTATGTAAGTGCTTAATAATGAGAAAATTATATTATTAAATCCTTCCAAATTCTTGATTATATTCAAAATTATTTGAAAATCATAGGTGGTGTCTTTCGTTAGAAATATAAAAAAAGTGTTAAAAGAGGAGTGATAGAATCTCTGGTCAGGAGTCACCATTCAGATCCTAGTCAACAAGATTTGGAAAGCAAATTGACAGAAATTACGACTGAAATCAATGTATCATGTTTCTTTCAGAAAGTAAACAGTTAAACATTTAGAATTAGCATTTCACATTATTAATATTGAAGCCTATATCCCACAAGCAATTAGAAATCTCGACCACTTGATCCAAAACAACGTCAGCATCTTCTCCATCCATCTAAATATCAGGTGTTCTATTATGATGAAGTTCCTTTCACAATATCGTTAATGGGTATGGGCAAAGAATGAGGTATTGAAAGGGTAACCTTGTTTGGTACAGGTAGATGATGGGATGCAGTGGTTACTAATGTACAATTCTGAAAGCTCCTTATATCCAAAACCAAATGGTATAGACATGAATAATTGTTTCTATCATAGGCATAAGGACAGTAATTTTGGTGAGAGGAAAGTTGATTAAATTGACCCCAGTACTTGACTAGAACTTTATTTTATTAACCTTAAAAGGATGAAAGGCAAAGCTGACCTTGGTGGAATTGGAACTCAAAGCATAGAGAGCCATACCTAAATGCTACAAAGTATTTTGTCCAACATTCTAATGATTCCACCAATCCACTGTCCTTATACACTTAAGTAATGACACATAATACAAATATTGAGGTGTTTTTAAGAGGCAATATTTAGCTTTGGTTTTATGGTCTGAAGTAAATGAGATAATTTCCCCCTGTAGAGCATAACAGTGTATCAACATTCCTGGATGGTCTGGTACATCTAGATTTATTTAGCTAATGTAGAATAAAGTGTTCTACTCAGAAATACAATGGTATATAGTGCCAATGGCAGTATATGAACCACTAACTTCTCAGCTGGTTGTCCAGTACCCTATCTTCATAGTTATCCATCTTATCATAAATAATGTATAATCTAAGTAATATCTATTATTTAATATGAGTCTCCAATGTTTTGATTTTACTTTCTAGTTTGTTCCTCGTGACAGCCCTCTGTGTACTGAAAGTGAATATTCCCAGTATTGCTACTGGCCTGTGGATTTATCTCAAAAGTATATAAAGATAAAGAATACTTGTGTACCAGGTAATGTAATAAATTTATATTTCTACAATCATCATCCTCAACAGCAGATGCATCACTGTTTTAATGTCTATTTTTTATGCTGGCATGATTTGGACAAGTCTGTGGTACAGTGTTTATTGCAGTTTTTCATTATCTCATTAGTAACACACTGTATCCTGGGATCTAATCTTACTACTTTTTTCCACATCTTCCTTAATAACAATCAAAGTGGATTGTCATTGGACGATGTGTAAACCTCAAGATAAACACTGAGGTGAAACAACAAGTCACCTTGTTAATGATATTTAACTGCAGGGATCACTTCACTATGCACCACCATCCACTCATATCAGCCTTAGGATCTTCTTTGCCCACTTATTCCTGAGAGGGTCATGGGGGAAGAGTCCTCAAACACTCCTTCCAGTAGGTCCTGTCAGAAGCAAACATCTCCAATTGATTTGGCTGGATCCCCAAGCGAGACCAGCCAAGTTCATGGATGTTATCCAACCATCTTGCTCGGAGTCTACCTTTGGGTCTCCTGCCGGCTGGTTTTGCCCGTAAAATCTATCCAAGGATTCTTTCCTGGGACATACTAACCACATGGCCATAGTGTTGGAGTTGTGATCTCTCAATTCGGAGAAATAACAGCTCTACCTGGAGTGACTTCTGATTACTGAATGCCGAAGCTGATGCATTACTGCACCAGCTCCTGCTACTCTTGCACTCCAGCCTCCTTCCATCACTTGTGTACATGGTCCCTAGATACTTGAACTTCTCCACCTACTTCAGTGGAACTCCACTTCCCCTCCTTCCATCACTTGTGTACATGGTCCCTAGATACTTGAACTTCTCCACCTACTTCAGTGGAACTCCACTCCCCCTCCTTCCATCACTTGTGTACATGGTCCCTAGATACTTGAACTTCTCCACCTACTTCAGTGGAACTCCACTCCCCCTCCTTCCATCACTTGTGTACATGGTCCCTAGATACTTGAACTTCACCTACTTCAGTGGAACTCCACTCACATGTAGGGTGTACTGCACAGGCTTGCTTGAGAGGGCGAGTGTCTCAGTTTTTGAGGCTCTGATTTTCAATACAGGCGTGCAACATTCAGCATCAACCATATCAGTTTCATGTCAGAAATCACCTTCTGGCAAGTTAAGGAATACCATGTCATCTGCAAGTTCCAGCCAACTGATCCTACAGCCATCAGTGTTGATACCACATCCAACATTGTTGTGCATGTCAATCCAGTTCATAAAGATTATGAACAGGAGAGGCAAAAGTCTGCACCCTTGGCAGAATCCGACTCCCACATTGAATGGTTTCAATATAGCACCATTTATCTGAACACAAATACTAGGGTATAGTATAGAGACATTAGGTCAGCAAGAAGTTGTCCATTGATCTCATACTCAGAACCTTCCAAAATGATTTGAAAATCATAGCCAGTGGATTTCATTAGAAATATGGTAATGAAATGGTTAAACATATAAATAAAATTTGGTGTGTAGAACTTTTGAATGTTTACACTATTTGTGTATTAATAAGCCTTTTTTTTTTAAAAAAAAAAACAGGATTCTTTTATGGAGATCCATGTGAATTTGGCCTAGTATCATTTCATTGTCCAACTCAACTGGATTCAAGAGCAGCACAATTTGGTCCTGAGATTGCTTATGAGTTCCAGAAAGGTCTTGGTTTAATCACATCCTTTACTTGGACAGTAGCACAAGCTTATTTCCAAGGTAAATTTTGTTTCTTCAACTTTTCTTTAGTAGAAAAAACCAAAAAGTTAATGATTTTCTTTCCTTAATTTTTTTTTGTCAATGATTTTATATTTATTTTTACAAAAAAGTTTTGTTCTGTTTTTCTTCTGATGAAACCGTAAAGAAATTTAATGATGAACTAGGGGGGGGGGGGGGGGGGTTACTGTCTATAGTTGAATATAAGCTGTAAATAGAGTATATATAATATATATATATATAGTGTATATATACTGTCATATAAGCTGAGGAATATGTGACCAGTAAATCGATGGTAAAATAGTGGGGTCAGCTTATATACCCCATCTAAACAATGTGTTGATTAGTTGCTTCAGTGTATAAATGGTGATTGGACTTTTACCCATTTCTCAGATATAAAATAGTGGTGGGGGTGGCTTATATTTGAGTATGCATAGTAACTGTTTTACATCAATTTCTCCATGTTAGTATATCATAGAGTGAGAGCCATAGCTGGCAGTTTAGAGTATTTTCCTAGTAACTCTCTCCTCTATTGTTAGCAACAACACTTAAGATAGTTATCAATCTAGAGAAAATATGATGTTATAAGATTTGCCCACAAGTACAAGCACTGTGATGTTCAAAGTTAGTTGTGGTGAGAGAATGGAGACTGCATGTAGTAGAAAAGTCCTTCATAGCCTTGCAGTGGACTAATCAACCTCTCCAGTGCTGGAATAAAATACACCCAGTCCTCTCTGTAAAGTGGTTGACGTAAGGAAGGGCATCCAACTGAAGAAAAAATTTGGAATGTATGAGCAAGCCATGTCTCTCCAACCCATCTTGGAACATGACAACCAGCCAAATTCATATGGTAAACAGATGTTTAATGATAATGACTTTCTCAAAGCACAGCCTTTTTTGACACCTGTGCTTTGAGAAAGTCATTATCATTAAACATCGGGCGGTGGATTGGCAGTATCGGTAGAGGGTCGGACTCCATGCTTTCCAGCATAGTTACGTCCCTTTACCATCTGAGTTCAAATCCCGCCAAGGTTGACTTTGCCTTTCATCCTTACGGGGTCGATAAAATAAAGTACCAGTAATGCACTGGTAATTGCTGGCCTTGTGCCTAAAGTAGAAACAATTATCATTAAACATCTGTTTACCATATGGGTTTGGCTGGTTGTTAAGTTCTGTAGTGTTCAACTGAGGAAAGACAATTCACTTTTTGGGAAATGTGATAGCTTTTATTATGTCAGGTTGCTCGTGAGTACTACTGGTAACATGTAGCCCAGTACAACATGTTACATGGTTGGGTCACTAGCGACTAAACTGGCAACCCTGCCAAGCTTGGTGAGGAAGGTGATTTTTAGACACTCTGCAGGACGAGAAACAAAACTTGACAAAAGGTGGAGGAAATCAGGAGAGTGAGCAGCCATCACCCGAAAAGGAAAGAAAAAAGTAAACAAAGCTTGTTAGCCTTGGTTGGCAGTCTGTATAGGAGAAAGATCAGTCTGATTTCAAAACTTGGGGTAAATGGAACTCCTTATTCACCTTGGTGAAAACATTTCAAGTGGCCAATGCCTTAGTTGTTATGGTGAAGGTAGATTAGCTGCAGCTTGGTAGCCAGATTTTGAGTAATGGTCAGCTGAGGATTCAGAACCCACTGAGAATTATGGACATAGTGTCATATAGATTAACATTGGTCTCTAACCTTCAGCAATGAAGGTTAGAGACCAGGCCAGGCCAGATAATCTTTAAACCTTTTGATACTGCCTGAAGCTGCCTCTGTTTCTATCATACAAAACTGTTTTAAAGTATTTATATTTATCTAAAAATCCTCCATCATAATTTATATATGTGTATATATATGTATGATATATATATATATATATATATATATATATATATATATATATATATATATATAATTATTAAGTGTTTCTGTAGGACAGGTAGAGGAAAAGAGAGTGCTCTATGTAAGCTACAGAGCTATTTAGTTATGTAATAAACAACATAAACCAAAGGTTTCACGAAGACAGACGAACTTGACACACGTCTGAAATCGCTCATCAGAATGAAATTTTATTTGAAGTGGATAAAAGATAGCCTTTGTTTTTAAATCCATATCTTTTATCCACTTCAAATAAAATTTCATTCTGATGAGTGATTTCAGACGTCTGTGTCAAGTTTGTCTGTCTTTGTGAAACCTTTAGTAAATGGAATAATTGTCTTATGTTGTTTATTACATAACTATATATATATATATATGAGAGAGAGAAAAATATATGAAGGATGGGAGATTTGGAGCATCAAACAAAAATACAGTGTGGTGAAAGGTTGTTTCTTTATGTTCAGGTTGATTTATCTACAGATGGATAAATATGAGAAAAACCTCTGAAAGGCAGTATTTCAATGGATGCCATCCAATCACTGAAAACTGTAAAAAGAAAAATATTGTGAAGCTTTGTCTTACATTCTGTCTGTTCTAATGCTGTATTTCTCCCGTTTGTTGTAGGTTTTAGCTCATTTGTAGAGCTAACTTATCCTCTCACCACCCAAACAGTGATCACTGATGGTCAGAAGTTCTCTTTCTTTGCTTATCAACTTAACACATTGGAGCTATGGAAGGATGATGATGGCAACAAACTGAAGAACATCTGTTGGCACACTGAAGAAGAGAATCTGTATGAAATTAAGGATGGTCAAATCCACAACTTCAATGACAATGTTTTAAAGCAGCTGATTAAGTTCTTTATTAATCAACCAAAGCAACCAGATTATCCTTTGCGACCGTATCTGGCACATGAACCATCTAAAGATGAAGACTATCTTCCCCGAAAATTTAAAGTATCTAAACGTAGATCAACTAAATGATTGAATTTCATTGTTTTGTATAAGGAAATAAGTTAAATATATATATGCATGGAAAAATATATGTTAAATGGTAATGATGATGATGATATATATATATACTCTTTTACCTGTTCTAGCCCATGGGCTGTAGTCATGCTGGAGCACCACCATTACTGCTACACATTTCTAAATTTTCTTAACATATTCCTAAAAAAACTAACACAATCAGTCAAATTATTTACATTAAATAATTTGATTAATACCTGACAGAATGTTAAGAAATGTGAATAATGAATAAAAGGTTAAACTGATGTTTGCTTTTGTCTTTGTTATATTGTATATAGTGTAGTATATAGTTTTAAAGGTTTGTATAATTATGGTAATGTTGGGTGTAATGATTTTTTTAAACGTTTGCAAAACTTTAAAATGTTTACATTCTTACAATTCTGTGGCAAGTAATTACTGATGTCCATCCTTCACTCTTCATAATAAAAATTGACTACAAAATTGAAGTTGACAAATTGGATATTGATGTTGATGACGAATTTAAGGGGTAAACCCTATATATATGTATAAATGTCATCAACATCATCATCATCATATACCCGCTTTTCATCTAATATATCAACCATACATCTGATATCATCACCCATACATATAACATGTCTGTACCAGTGCAGTCTTTTCTCCTGTTCATCATCTATACTCAGTTTTTCTCTTAGCTCTTCTGTGCTTCTTTCTAGCCTTCACATATTCTCTACATTCAATGTTTATATCTTACTACCATACAACATTTTACTTTATATACAGGAATCATATAATCTATCCTTTGCTTAGAAAGAGAATCCCTTAATTGCCAACAGAGGTAATAGTTCTTTGAACTTTTCCTACCCAGTTCTTATTCTGGCTACTATCATTTCAGAGCACAATTGCGTCACCTAGGTAATAGAAGCTATCAACTAATTCTGTGGAGCTTTCTTTGGATTGGAAATAGTTTATTTCACTTGTGCTGTTAGTGTTAACAACCCCTGTGCATCTGCCATATCCAAAATCTATTTTGTCTCTTAATCTGTCTATGATTCTACTACATATCTTGTGCACCTGTAGTTTACGATGTGTTCACTAGGGTGTTCTATTTTGTAAACTATTCACCAATCATTTCATGTTGATTATGCCTGTGTTCGAGTTGATAAAATAATGAAGTATGTTGAATTATAGGTCAATGGAATAATATTCAGGGGTTGCATACTTTCACATCTTTTTATTTCTGATGATTCTTTTGGACCTGGCCTGTGGTATATTGTCCTTCTGTTCACTTTACTGAATCCAATGAAGAAACTATGACAGAAGGAAATGAAATGAAAATAAGGAGGAGGAATATGTTTTAAACACTCAATAATATTGGAGTTAAATAGAGAAACACTTTTTATGGATGTGTAGCAGTAGCCTCCCTTGTTGTGACTCACAACCCCAATAGATTAACAACATCTAGACGGGAAGTAGAACCCTTTCTGTAACTTCCGGCAGAGCCCTATAAAACGAATAGCTTTCGGCTCTCTCCCTCTCATTTGCCCTTCCGGCGCCTGGCCTTCGCCAGGCGTCTTCTGCCAGCCTGCGTTTGCCTGGCAATCAAAACGGTAACTACTAACTTTGCTTCATTCTTTCGTTTATTCATTGACATGTCAACTATACTGTTAAATTGTTGATTAAATATTATACACACAAACCATGTCTCCTTGTTACATTCATACAACCCAGTGCCTCGCTATAGATGAAATTTATTACCAGAAGCAGCTCCCTTTGTCTTCTGGGGGACTTGTTGAAATGATAGTAAGCAGACAAATGAAATGAAAATAAGCAGAAAGAAGACCTAAATACACAATAATATTCGGGTTAATGAAAGAAACACTTTTTATGAATGAAATTTCTAACCTGAAACAATGTTTCTAGATCTCTCGACTCACAAAGTCTAAACTTAAGTTGTTCTATCTTGATCACATATGGCCTCAGCTATCCAACGAGTCTGGTGGTAATCCCCTGAGACCGAGAAGGAGAACTGGGAAGATAGCCAACCACCAAGACAGAGAAGGGAGAGCTTTATAAACTCGGCATAGTCTTCTCGGGGATGATCTCTAGAAAGCAGTACAGTCAGTAGATATTCAACCATCTCCTCCCTCTGTTGCTTGTAAAAATCTACCATGGGCTCATCATCCAGGATAGTTTGATACAAAGTCAGAAAACAGCACAGTTCCCATGACTTTCGGAAATATTTTTTCACACTCAGAGTTGCTGAAGAATGGAACAAACTACCTGCATCAGTTATTATCTGTCGATACACTGCATCCTTTAAAACATCCATGCTTACTGAGATTCGCCAACACTACACCTGATGTCCCCTCTCCATACACACACACACACATGTATTTCATGACTCATACACTGTTCATTTTCCTGACATTTGTTCATTATTCTATGTACTATACATGCACCTTAGATGAGTTGTAGTGCACCTGAGCACTGTACACAATAATTTCATTATTATAATAGAACTTATCGATGTAGTCACAACATTTCTGGAATTATTTGAACATTGAGATACCAGGACCAGATGAGAAAAAGATCTGAAAGTCTTTCTTCAAAACCAGTTCAAGAAGATGATGGCGGCAAGCCAACCACAAAAGGGATTTTTTTAGAGCTGCTTCAATTTTTGTATTAGCCCCTTGGTACATGCTGGTGTTACTGGCAGTAGTGTTGAAGGACATACCAATTATTCTATCCTCAATTTTCAATTGTTGAATTCCCCTCAAATCAACTTCAGTGATTTGTTGTCCAGTTTCCTCTCTTGCGATCAGAACACTGCAATCCAATCTTCGAGTCTGCTGGATTGGGAAGCTGATGATAATAATCCCACATCCCAGTGAAGGACTAGCCAGGATCTGTCTTTATGTGGGAAAGTGGACAACTCGATTTCCTGAGCCATCTTCTCACCATGACTGGTTCTTGCTTGATAAACAGTTGAGGGGGAAACCGAGAATTCAGACACATCATGACCAAGATTTTCACAATTGTAATGTAAGAAGTACTTGCTTGTCATACCGATAGTTTCTTACGTTCCCACAAGGCAACAAGAGTGGCATCGAGAGTCGGCTTTATTCGTGGTGATTTGGGGGGCAGTGGTGACTTGAAGATTTCATCATCAACATCACCAATAGCTAAGATGGATGACAAACTTTCGAGAGTTACTTTCTCGGACATCTTGACTTTATCCTATTTTCTCTTTCTTTCATATCAATCTTCTTTTCCTTCTGCTGGCTCTCACATGTCAACACCAGCCAGGAATGAAGACATCTGATTTTCCTGTTGTGTTTCAAGGAAAGCTTTGTCTTCAGGTGGGACATCCTTTTGTTTGAGAACGTCCTGTCTTCTATATATTGACCACAGCGCTGTCACTGCTGGCAACATGGTCCTGTCTTCTACATATTGACCACAGCCATATCACTGTCTTCTATATATTGACCACAGTGCTGTCACTGCTGGCACATTGTCCTGTCTTATTTCCTACTTACTAATTCTTTAGTCTTTGCTAAGTTCACTCTGAAGACCTTTGATTCTAAGTTTTGTTTCTATGTCTGAAATTCGTTTTCTAAATCTTCCAAAAATTCAGTAATAAGTACTAGGTCATAAGCATATAGGAGTTCCCATAGACAGTTGACCTTAAATTCCTCTGGTATGGCATGAAGTATAATAAGCAGGAGTGTGCTAAGTATTAAGCCTTGATGAATAGTGACCAGCACACTGAATTCTTCATTAAATTCCTTGCCTGTTCTCACTACTATCAGCATCCCTGTATATGGTTTGTATTGCTCTGTACAGTGGTCGTGATGGTGACACTGTAAAAAATGTCCAGCCCACACTGTAAATTGGTCATGTAAGTGTCACGACAAAAAGCACCCAGTCCACACTGTAAATTGGTCATATAAGTGTCACGACAAAAAGCACCCAGTCCACACTGTAAAGTGGTCGTGTAGGTATCACAACAAAAAGCGCCCAGTCCACACTGTAAATGTGGTTGGTGTTAAGAAGGACATCCAGCTGTAGAAACCAGGCCCAAATCAGTTCTGTATGAACAAGACATGGTCAGTTGACAGCACAACAGGACAACTCGTCTAACCCATGCTAGCATGGAAAAATGGAAGTAAAACAGTGATGATGATGCTCTCTCCAAATTTGAATGCATGTAAAATTTGCAGATAAATAAATGGATTTATTACTCCTGTTTTATGTGGTTGCTTGACTTCCTAGAAATAGTAGCCAAACCTTCCTCAAATGATATCCTATAGCGTGGTCATGAGTGGAATGCTCAATCAGGACCAACCTGGAGCTAAATAACAACAACATTCGGATATATTTTTATATAACATTTCTTATTAAATAAGACACAAAAGATTTTATTTATTCAAATAATACTTTTATTTTCTTTATATATATGTATATATATCTTTTTTTTTTCTCAGTCACAAATTCTTACAACAATGCAGCAACAAGAAAATGTTGAAAATATAATGTTATTGGAATGTATTCTTTAACATCTTGGAAACAAAGTATGTGTGTGTGTGTATGTGTGTATGTGTGTGTGTGTATGTGTGTTTATGTGTGTAGGTGTACTTTGTTTTTCTAATTACTATGTATGTGAATGATGTTTATACTCTATATGTATATATGTTATTTTGTGGGTACATATATATACACATGTGAAGATGTATATGTATGAGTGTATGTGTGTGCATACATATATGTATATATGTGATTATATTTATATATATATGAAAAATGAATGACCTATGCTTATATTTTTGTATGTGTGTATGTATTATGTATGCACATGTATATGTATGCATATATACATGATTGAATGTATGCATATATATTTTTCATGCATGTGAATATGTAGTGTGTGTGTGTGTGTGTGAATATTTAGTTGCACTTAAATAAATGTGTGTTTGTATTTTTTTTTTTTTTTTTTTTTTTTTCTATGTAGTCCTGCTCCAAGAGTCCCTCTCTAGATATATAGGTGTCATACCATTGTCAGATGTTAACACTACAAAGTAGTTTAAAGCATTGATTAAAGAATAAAGATAGCCAGTTTTAGATATTTGATTGCGAAAAGCAGCTCATCTAAGGTGGTAGATTATCAAGTAAAATTTCAATTTCATTTGGTGCCAAAGTCAGTTGGTCTCAGTATTCTTCAATTCAGGTGATTTGTAAACCAATACATCTTTCAGAAGATTGATGGCATAATTGGAATCAGTTGTCTGTTAATTGGTTTGTTGGTGTCTTTGCTGCTTCTTATTCCTATAAAGGCCATCAGGCTGATCAAAATGGTTCTAGGCATCTCTCTACGCCACTTGAAGCTATGAATAAAGAAATAACTATCATCACCATGACTACCATCACTGTCATCAAATGAAAGATACTGCCTGTCATTTTTCAAATCATTTTTAAAATAATGAAAAATTTGGTGGGATTTAGTAATACAGTTGCCCCCCCCCCCCCCAGTACTTGCGGAGGTTACATTCCTAGAATGTGAAGAGTGAGAAACTGCGAATATTGGATGTGGTCCATAAAAATGCCTATAAACGTCAAAACATACGGTATATTGTTATTAATAATTTAGTGTTAAAAAGCATGAAAAAATATATATTGCCAGGAAAAATGTCATTAAAAAAGATATTTATGATTCTGCGAATATGTGGTAGTTTCCATCAACAATTATTAGTTAGGTTCTAAGGAAAATTCTGCGAATAACCGGGACTGCGAATGCTGGGGTTACACTGTATACTTAATTTTTTCATTATTAAGCTGGTGTTTTGAGAATAAACTTATTACATAAACATATGACCAATGTTTTCTAGGTAAATATAAACACTTTAAAACAAAGTTTTATATAAAATCTGGGATGATTTGGTATCAACAAGTGCAATAAAAGAAATGATATTTGGTATCAAAAAAGTTAATTTTTCCCTAGTGTATGACTGGTAGTGTTTTGTTCTGGAAGAATGAAAGACAAAGTTGATGACAGTGTGATTTGAAAGTAACACACCTAAATAGTCTATTGCCCTCCATTCTACCACCCTGTAGCTGCCTCTTCTTCAATCTTTGATACATCAGACCAAAGGATGATTCTACATGACAATATTGATAAATACTTTGGGATTTTCTTGAAATTTCCATTGGAAATACAATGGTGGTTTCCCACTGCTTTCCTTTGGGTGTTTGTTTAATTGACACCCTATTAGTCAGATACAGAAAATCTAACTACACAAACCTGGGTACTTAGAACATAGTATGTATGAACCTGTAAATCCTGCTGAAGCCTCTCCTCTCAGCTGTGAACACAGCCAGTTTCTTACAGAGAAGAAGAGGAAGTGAAAAAGAGATATAGAAGAAAAATCGATCCCAATACTTTATTGAACTCAAAAGGTCAAAAGACAAATTTGATCTTGGCAGGATTTGAACTCAGAATGCAAAGAGCTTGAAAGAATGCCACAAAGCACTTTATTTGATATTCTAATGACTGCTAATTTGCTGCTCAAACTTAGAGAGTCTGCACAATCACTGCAAAACATTACCTCTAATGATCTTACAGTTCTGCCAATCTGCCAACCCTGAGCTGGTACTGCTCAAGTCAGTATTTTCTTTTCACCAATTTGGGGTTGATAAAATACCAAACACATAGGGTGGTGAATTGGGTAATAGAGCATTAAACTGGATATCTTGCTTCCTGTCACTAGAAAAATGTTGACATAATAGGGTTGGGGCACATATTTTTAAAACACCTAAGAAACCTGTTAGATACAATCTGAAAGGAGGCTAAATCTATGCAAGTGTGAGCTGTAAAAACAATTATATTACTAGTAAATTTCTCAACCTTGAAGGAAAAATCTTTCCCACTAATGCCTCCTCAGCAAAAAAGAGATTTAGTCTGACAACCTTCCATTTCTATCACCAACTACTTTGGTATTAGTTAAAATATGTGTAGAAACTATACATACCTGTTTGTCATATTTCCCAAGATTTCTAAGAAATATTTTCCAAGAGTTTCATCATTTGATGATTCTTCAGATTTTGGAAGTGACGGAGTCTGATGATAAATAACAACAACAACAATAATAATGATTTCTTATTTAGGCACAAGGCCAGCAATTTTGGGGGAGGGGAAAGTCGATTAAATTGACCCCAGTGCATGACTGGTACTTTATTTTATTGACCCGCAAGGATGAAAGGCAAAGGGATTTGAACTCAGATACTGGCAATCCACTGCCCTAACAACAACAACAATAATAAAAGAAATGTTTAAAGATTATAAGTTTACTGAAGTATAAAAATTTATTGCTAAATTCAGTAAAGAGTTAGTGCTGGGATTTCAATAAAAGATACCATGTCTACTCTGTTAGATGTAAGTGCTGGTGTCATGATAAAATACACCCAGTACACCCTGTAAAGTGGTAGTGTGGTGTCATGATAAAATACACCTAGTACACTCTGTAAAGTGGTAGTGTTGGTGTCATGATAAAATACACCCAGTACACTCTGTAAAGTGGTAGTGCTGGTGTCATGATAAAATACACCCAGTACACTCTGTAAAGTGATAGTGCTGGTGCCATGATAAAATACACCCAGTACACCCTGTAAAGTGGTAGTACTGGTGCCATGATAAAATACATGTCAAATTCGTTGAATTTGGTGTTGAAGGCCTTCAGTTCGGTGATTGTCCATTGATTGGAACTGAGTTGATCACCGACCTGAGATGAGCAGTAGTTGGGGTAGAATCAAACAGCTGAAACTGCCATTTTAGGGAAGATATGAGGAATCCATATTTTGTGTTGGACACTTGGAGAGAAACTAGAAAGAACAAGAATTCAGTAAATGGAAGTATTTACGAACAGAATGGTATACAATAATGGAAGTATTTAAAAAAAATTAATTAAAAAAATATTTTATTAACATAATCATTGTCTGTGTCATGGGAAATATTTCTCTGCAAAATTCTATTAAAATATCTTCGTTACTAAGAAAGTTAGGGGGAAAGAAACATGTGTTGGCGGTGGGGTTTGTATATGTTGTTTATTTTTGAAAATATTAGTTGTTTCACTTACTGAAAATTGAGAATGTTTGTTTTTACACATAGAAACTCTGATAAGTTGCTCTAGCATAGGAGTGTGGTGAGTAATAAAAAGAAAAGGTGTAGATGTTGTAACTCATATGAGTCATGAGAAAATGAGGGAACATGTAAGTAGTCGTTTTGCCTGCTAGAAATAGCAGCCAAAATCCCCTCAGAGTACACCTTGCCATCATAAACAAAAGTAAGTGTACATTAAATAATGTAGTTCTGGATACTTTGTCTGGAAATAACATGGGGTGGTCATGGCTGGAACCCTTTGATCATAGGTCTGTTTGATCAGAGCTGACTTGGTATAAAACAATATTAAAAAACAACTCAATACTTTATATTTTGTAGCTGAGACAATATAGTACTTAGTTTCATTTTTCAGGTTCAAGTTCAAATCTCATCAGGATCAATTTTATTGTTCATTGTCCCAAGATTCATAAAATAAACACCAGTAATATACTGGTGTTGATACAAGTATCTATCTCCCTTCCACACAAACTGGCTTTGTTGTCTTAGTAGAAAAACTAATAGTATTTACCTTTAATGCTGCAATGCTGGCTATATCAAATAGGTTAGTATCAGCTTCTGTCGTGGAAAGAATTTCACTGAAAACAGAACATAATGATTTTAAAGAACCAATAACGTACAATATATTGTGTTTTTGAACAAGACTCATTATTCCAGAACTTTCTGGTGGTTCTTCATATTAAGGCAATAAATTTAATCGTAAAGTACAGAAACTAGAATACAATAGAGTACAATAGTAATTACGAACGTCATTTGATTTTTTAAAAAAGGAAATACAATATTTTATACGGGAGATATGGCTACTATTTTTAAGTTGAATGAAACCAAAAGGTGGATACTGTATGTACTCTGGGGTCTCAAATAACAGGGATGGGGTGGGTAATTGTATAGTGTACGTTCATAAATATGGGATTTCTAATGCGATGATTTTCTGGAAAGTAGCTTAAATTTGGGAGTTGTCTCCCGTACATCTTGGAAAACAATTGCTTCTTATTTATTACCTGCTATATGGCGGCTGCAACTTCGATTCATAGCCAACATATACCGATCGTGTTGTTATTTTTGTTTACCTTTTACACACACACACACACACACACACACGCACACGCACACGCACACGCACACACACACACATATATATATATATATATATAAATATACACGGGTGTGTATGATTGTGTATAGAAGATTATATTAATATTTCGCAATCTTCAGGTTCATATTATGTGGTGAATTGGCAGTATCGGTAGAGGGTCGGACCCAATGCTTTGACGTATAGAGTTACGGCCCTTGCCATTCTGAGTTCAAATCCCGCCGAGGTTAACTTTGCCTTTCATCCTTACGGGGTCGATAAAATAAAGTACCAGTAATACACTGGGTAATTACTGGCCTTGTGCCAAAAGTAGAAACAATTATGTGGTGACAGTCAAGTTTGCAATTTTCAACAGTTGAAAATTGCAAACTTGACTGTCACCACATAATATGAACCGGAAGATTGCGAAAGCATGAAAGTACTTGTTCAATTAACACTTAACATTTAATATTCTACCATACTATTTCATTCTAATACCATTATAAATTTTAAAGGATTGTAAATAAAACGAGTAAATCAGACAAAGTTGGAATTCCTTTTATTAATATATATATATATATGTATATATATATATATATATATATATATATATATATATATATATAGTCCAGAAATAGCCATCGAAACGGCTTGAGCTCTGCCGTCGGGGTTAAACCTTTTCCTATATGTATATATATATATATATATATATACACACACACACACATATATAATAGGAAAAGAGTCAGGACCCCGACGGCTGAGCTCCGGCCGTTTCGACAGCTAGATCCGAACTAACCCGGCAATCTGTCGAGTTAGTTCGGATCTAGCTGTCGAAACGGCCGGAGCTCAGCCATCGGGGTCCTGACTCTTTTCCTATTACCCACTCTACTACTCTAAGTATAGAATATTCAGGTGTGTTATGGTCCACCTGCTTCCTTACCACACATTCTTTGTGATATATATATATATATATATATATATATATATATATATATATATATATATATATATTATTTTCTCACCACATAAATATTTTAAATAGTATTTTTATATATTCCTTGCAATAAATATACTAATACTGACATATCTATTGTTTAAACATACTAATACTGACATCTCTATTGTTTTGTCTATGTTGATGACATCGCTAAATATATTTTCTAAACAATACTATTTCCTTACACCAACCAGTGCACAATCTTTACTGAGTGATTCTTTTTCATCAACACTTCGGTAAGTATAATGAAAGTTATATAATCAGAATAATATCGAAATATGTCCAGAATTGTCTCCCGTATTTGCCGAAAATATAAAAATGATATTAGTCATTGATTAATATAGTTTTTTCTTCACCATATAAATATTTTTTGTTGGCTTCCTAATGTCCCTTACATTAAATATGTTAAAACTAATTTCATTATTGTTTTTTCCGTCTTTAAACTATGAATTTCATAGAAAGAGAAATAAGATTTAAGTTTACAAACCTCGCGTGTTCTTGTGGTATATATTGCTGCATATTGTTTGATGACGATGTAACAATGTCTTTTGATAAAGCATTTATTTTTCCCATTGGCGATAATACTTCGTCGTTGACGCCATTATCATTATATTTTTGTGTCATACTGTGACTAGAAAGAATGGAAGGTGATGGAAATGTTAGTCGAGTATATTCGTTATCTGCCAAATGAATACTCTTCTCCGGGCCTTCTAGCGATATCTTACTGTTCCATCCAACTGTTTGGTTCGATGGAGTTAATGAAGGCAACGTCAAGTCGAATAGAGTGTTGTTTGAAGACTGCGTTACAAATGATGGTTTATTTTCCAGATTTATAACGACAATAGCTCCAAAGTTTCTTGACAAGAAGAAAGATATATCTGAAACTAAAGATTGTTTCAGGCTTTCAAATATTTTAATTTCTTGTTTATTTAAAGGCTCTTCATCAACTATTTTTGCAATTCTGATAGTCACTCTTGAGCGCTGGAATTGTCGAGTTCTAGATTTATGAGGTATAGCATTTTGGCGAGTATTAGCAACTTGACGACGAGTGTGTGATGTCTGCAACCTTTGGTTTGAATCAACAAACCTGGTTTGCTGATTTTCCGAGCCTAGTAATGAAACTTTTCTAATTGAATGTTGATGTGGTGTATCTATCTGACGGCGAGTCTCTGATCTTTTCTCGCGAATTTGTTGACGCGACTTAGATATAGATCTATGGTTTCTATAAGCTTTTTGGGAGACGTCAGCCAAATCGTTTTGACTGGTTCTTCTCACTTGATGCGCGATATTAGCAAAGTTTTCGTGAGCGTTCCGTGTCATTTTTACTTGATTTAACTTGGTATCAGAATCAGCGGATCTGAATGTTTGTCTTCTATAAACACCACGGGATTCATGAATCACGCTATTTCGACGAGTATCATCTACCCGACGCCTGCTATTGGACATTTCCTTACGAATCGCCCTTATGTTAGATTCAATAGACCTACGTGCCATTGGATGTCGATCTATATCATCTACATGTCGTCTGGTGTGTGACGTACTGTCTCCATTATCAGACGTTATTCTTACTTGTCTTGATTTTCTGTTGAAATCAACAGATCTAGATCTCTGGTTTCTTGAAACATCTCTAGATTCACCAAGCAATGCCATTTGACGACTGCTGTCTACTTGTCGCCTTGTATTAGTTAGTCCGTCGCGAACACCCCGAGTTAATCTTGCTCGACCTAATTTCACGTGAGAATCAATTGAAATGGGTCTCTGGTTTTCATAATCCATTCGAGATTTACGATAGTGTACATTTTGGCGAATACTGTGCCTCATTCTTTCAGAATCACTTGAACGAGACATATATTCTTTTTTATCACGAACAGCTAAATTTCGCCGTGCGGAATCTATTACACGCCTTGTATTGGAAGGTTCTTTGCGTGTGTTATCTACTTCTCGTCTTGTGTTTGATATTTCTCTGTGAGTATTTTGTATTCTTCGGCTGGAATCAATGGATCTGGACATTTGAGCCCTAGAAACTGAAGTATCACGTGTTACAGCATGTCTTCTATAGTTGCTTATCTGTCGCATCGTATTTGACATGTCTGTGCGAAGATCCTGTGTTCTGCTGGAATCAAGTGATTTGGTCCTTCGAGATCTAGAAACATCTGAGATATCACGTGTAAGAATGTTTCTGCGAATATTATCTATCTGGCGTCTTGTTTTTGATATTTCATTAACAATTTCCCTTGATCTTCTGTTGGAATCAACGCATCTAGACCTTTCAGATCTAGAAACTAAAGGAGTGTTACGAGTCATTGAATTTCGGTTAGATTCGTCTACTCGTCGCTTTGTATTTAATCTTTCTTGGCTAACGTCTCGTCTTCTGCTGAATTCAACAGTACTAGATCTTCGTGTTCGGGAATATACTGAAGAATCGTGTGTCATAGAATTTCGGCGAGCGTTGTCCGTCTGTCGTCTTGTATTCGAAACTCGAGGAGTAAATTCCTGCACTCTTCTGGCAGAATCAACAGACCTTGACCTTTGAGTTCTAGAATCTACTAAAGAATCGCGTGTTAGTGAATTTCTGCGTGTATTATCTCTTTGTCGTTTAGTACTTAATATCTCTGTACGAGTATCTTGAACTCTCCTACTGGAATCAATCGACCTTGAACTTCGTATTCTGGAAAGCACTGAAGCATCACGGGTCTGGGAAATTCGGCGAACGTCATCTAGTTGTTGTCTTGTATTTGGGATCTCTCTACGAACATCTTGTGTCCTTCTGCTGGAGTCTAAAGATCTGGACCTTTGGTTTCTAACGACATCTCGAGTATCTTGAACTCTCCTATTTGAGTCAACTGATCTTAAACTTCGTGTTCTAGAAATTACTGACGCATCACGGGTCTGGGAAATTCTGCGAGCATCAACGATTTGTCGTCTTGTATTTGGGATGCCAGAGTCTAAAGATCTGGACCTTTGGTTTTTAATGACATCCTGGGTATCCCGTGTAAGAATGTGGCGGCGAGTGCTGTCCATTTCCCGTCTTGTATTTGATACATCTTTATTAATTTCCCTCATTCTTCTTGTGGCATCTTCTGACCTGGACCTTCCAGTTCTAGAAACTACTGAAGAGTCTCGCCTAAGATTATTTCTACGAGTGTTGTCCATTTCTCGTCTTCCATTAGATATTTCTTTGCGATTTTCTTGTATTCTAGTTCTGGTAGCATGAACAGAATTCGACCTTTGAATTCGAGAATCTATTGAGGATTCGCGTGTAAAGGAATTTCTGCGAGTGTTGTCGGTATTTCGTTTACCAGTATCCTGTGTTCTCCTTCTAGAATCAATAGATCTAGAACTCTGTCTTCTTGAAACTACTGCCAGTGAATTTCGGTTAGTGTCGTCCATATGTCGTCTGGTATCTGATACTTCTCTACGGATTTCTCGTATTTTCCGGCCAGAATCAACACTTCTAGATCTTCGTGTGCTGGTAACTACAGAATTGTCAAGTCTCAGTGAATTTCGGCGTACGTGATCTACTTGTCTTCCATTTGATATTTCTCTACGGGTTTCTTGAGTTCTACTGGTGCCTTCAACGGATCTAGATCTTCTTGACCTAGAAAGTACTGAAACTACTGAAACGTCACGTGTTTGGGAATTTCGTCGTGCGCTGTCAGTTTGTCGTCTTGTGTTTGATTTATCATAACGAACTTCCTGCAATATCCTACTAGAATCACTATTCCTTCTCGAAGAAACATTTTCAGTTGAGGAACGTCGTGTTTGTGGAGTTGACCTTGTGTTTTGTCTTCCATCATTCATTCTGTTATTTCTTATATTTTCTTGGTTGAATACTCTGGATGAAGTACGCTTTGTATTTCTTAAAACATTTGAATTGGATGAGACAGCTGTCGATGGCGGTACTTGGGAAGTGGTCTCTTCTTTTGCGGCTAGTTTCCCTGGTGAATAATCATGTTCAGTTCCACCTGGTAACTCACGTGCATTCCTACTAAGAACATGTTCGCTATGACAACCATGAAGGAACAGGAAATAGCAGCAGATAGAGGTAAATATTGGTACAGAGTTCCTCATCTTCTACAAGATCTGAAGTGAAAAAATAACAATGGGATGATAATACAATCTTTACCGACATAACATAATTGTAACTGAAGCTCTAAGCTCCACACTAAATAAGAGTGGGTGGGTGAGAGATGTCTTCTCTTGTGAAAATGGGTATAGCCTTCATTTTGTAAATCTCCCCATTTTGCCTCATTTCTTCCCGTTTGGGATTTTAGAGGTTGGCAGGTCTGTTTTTAGTACTTCTAAAATCGATACCACGAAGATAGAAGACAAATATCTGTATTTGAAATCAGAACACAAAAGAATGTAACTAAAGAATTAGACCTGTATTCTACCGTTTATGCCACATCCTTCAAACACTAGCAAGGCATTCCGATGTCAGTGACGTAACTGGAGTCTGTGCCGCCCGGGGCAGCCCTTCAGTTCTCCGCCCCGGGTCCCCACAAAAAAATACATATTGCTCAGTGACTCACTCTTAACCCTTCAGTATTTACATTACTTGATATATACTATTGTATTTTCACAGTAAATGCTTTTTTTCACATAACTATCTTACATAATATCAAAACTATGAGATTTTGATATTATTTATTTTGAGAACGATACCTTAACATCAGTATGAGTGGCTGGATACAGCCGGTTTGAAAAGAAAGAGGTGAGAGAATTCTGGCCGAATATGGCCAGTTTAAATGCTAAAGGGTTAAAGTTATATATATATATATATATATATATATATATATATATATAAACTAGTCTGTGTCCACTTATAATATTATTCTGTAGCATTAAAAGAACGTTTATAGCCTACAGCAGACCCCAAAGTGTCACTCGGAGCACCCCCCCTCCCTCTGGCTACGCTACTTGTTTCTTTTATTTCAATTTAAACTATTTACATAAATTATTGTCTAGGAACTTAGAATCATTGGTCCGGGGATGCGTACCAATGTCTCTAAGTTCTTATATAAGAATTTCTGAAAATAGTTAAAATGAAAATAAAAGAAACGCGCTGGAGCATCGGACAGAGTGCCTTGTTGTATTTGTTCCGGCTCTGCATTATAAGTTCGAATCCCACCGAATTTGATCTCAGAACGCAGAGAACCGGAACAAAAACCACAAAATAAACAATTCCAGATCATTTCTTTATCAACACCGGAAGAAAGACAATATTAACCTGGAATTGAGAGTGTAAAGAATTAAATACTGACATTTTGTTTGGTATTCTAACGACTTTACCAAGAAAATATATTGATTTCTAACATAGGTACAAGGTCTCAATTGTTTAGGAGGAGGGATATAGTCGATTATGTTTACGGTAGAGGGTTCGACGCCATGCTTTGCAGCACAGAGTTACGGACCTTTACGGTCTGAAGTTCAAATCCCGTCGAGGTTAACTTTGCCTTTCATCCTTACGGGGTCGATAAAATAAAGTACCGGTGATGCACTGGGTAATTGCTGGCCTTGTGCCAAAAGTAGAAACAATTATATTTTATCGACCCTGATAGAGGGAAAGGCAAAGTTGGACGTAGCGGGATTTAAAATCAGAACATAAAGGATCGTAACTAAATGCCATAAAGCATTTTATTCGCCGCCCTAACGAATCTGTTAACCCACCACCCTAAGAGATTAGAATATCAGGAAGAGATTTGGAGTATGGTGGATTGGCAGAACCATTAGAGCATCG
>OZ024743.1:100441994-100451994 GCA_964016885.1 Eledone cirrhosa | reverse complement strand
TGTGTGTGTAGGTATGTATGTATGTATCCTTGTGCGTAGATCAGTGTGTGTAAGTGTGAGTGTGTGTGTGTGTAGGTATGTATGTATGTATGTATCCTTGTGTGTAGATCAGTGTGTGTAAGTGTGTGTGTGTGTAGGTACGTATGTATGTATGCTTGTGTGTAGATCAGTGTGTGTAAGTGTGAGTCTGTGTGTATGTATGCATGTATGTATGTATATGTGTGTGTATGTATGTATGTATGTATGTATGTATGTATGTATGTATGTATGTATGTATGTGTGTGTGTGTGTATGTATGTATGTATGTATGTATGTATGTATGTGTGTGTGTATGTATGTATGTATGTATGTATGTATGTATGTATGTATGTATGTATGTATGTGTGTGTGTGTGTATGTATGTATGTATGTATGTATGTATGTATGTGTGTGTGTATGTATGTATGTATGTATGTATGTATGTATGTATGTATGTATGTATGTATGTGTGTGTGTGTGTATGTATGTATGTATGTATGTATGTATGTATGTATGTATGTATGTATGTGTGTGTGTGTGTGTGTATGTATGTATGTATGTATGTATGTATGTATGTATGTGTGTGTGTATGTATGTATGTATGTATGTATGTATGTATGTATGTATGTATGTGTGTGTGTGTGTATGTATGTATGTATGTATGTATGTATGTATGTATGTATGTATGTATGTATGTATCCATGTGTGTACCTCAGTGTGTTTGTGAGTGTACGTGTGTCTGCAAATGTGCATGTGTAAATATATGTGTATGTATATTAGACTATAGTTATGTCTATATGTCCGTTTCTATGTGTGTGTGTGTGTATGTATCCTTGTGTGTGTGTAAGTATGCATATGTGTGTATGTATGTATATGTGTGTGTATGTATGTATGTATGTGTGTATGTATGTATGTATGTGTGTGTGTATGTATGTGTGTATGTATGTATGTGTGTGTGTGTATATATGTATGTATGTATGTATATATGTGTGTATATTGGTTAAGAGAGTGGGACTGGCTTTGTGCAGTGCCTTTGCTCACTATAAAAACTTCACGGCACAGGCATTGCTTTATATCTGGAGATCTCTCTGCACTTGTCGTCACATGGCACCATGGGCCCAGCACTATGTGTCAATAATTGTCACATGTGTAGTGTTTGTACCGGGGTTTTCAAGTCGCTGGCCGGACTGAAAAGTCACACTCGTTCAGCGCATCGGTAGGGGTTCTCCTACATGGATATAAAGTAGTGGCCGTACTCGAAAACGAGTTGGCAGCCACCATGTGTGTATGTATGTATGTATGTATATATATATGTATATATGTATGTATGTATGTATAAATATATGTATGTATTTATGTATGTATATATGTATGTATATATGTATGTATATATGTATATATGTATATATGTATATATGTATGTATATATGTATGTATATATGTATATATGTATGTATATATGTATATATATGTCAAATATGAATGTATTTCTGTTATTGTAAACACCAACAGCAGTCATTCTCCTTTTTCTTCTTTTTCCTCTCATCGTCCCCCCCTTCCCGTCAACCCCACCACCACCACCACTGTCAACCCCACCACCACCACCACCACTGTCAACCCCATCACCACCACCACCACTATCAACCCCACCACCACCACCACCACCACCGTCAACCCCATCACCACCACCACCACTATCAACCCCACCACCACCACTGTCAACCCCATCACCACCACCACCGTCAACCCCACAACCACCACCACCGTCAACCCCTCCACCATCACCACCACCGTCAACCCCCCCCCCACTGTCACCCCCACCCCACCCCCCACCACCACCACTATCAACCCCACCACGACCACCACCACCACTGTCAACCCCACCACCACCACCACCACCGTCAACCCCACAACCACCACCACCACCACCGTCAACCCCACATCGTCGTCGTCACCCTTGTCCCCCTTCTACTTTTCCTTTACCCTCCTCCTCCTCCTCCTCCTCCTCCGCCTCCTCCTCCTCATCATCAGTGTAGTCGTCATCAACAATGAAAATAATTATGACCAGACGACAAAGAACATATCGATACAGTATTGAAATCGTTAAAAGCAGACGACATCTCCCTCCCCCCTATTGTTTTCCTTATATCAATTCCCTTCTTTGCTCCTCCCTTCTGTCAGCTCCTCCTCCCACTACCTACACCTCTCTTTATCCCCCCCCCTCACTTTTTTATATTCCTGCTTTTGTCCCCCTTTTGTATCACTTTCTCCTTTTCTCCATTTGAATCTCTGCTTTTGTCGTTTAGCCCCTCCTCCTCCTCCCACCATCCCTCATCCTCCTTCTCCCCCTCCCTCTCCTCCTGTATACCTGTATGCCCACCCCCACTGCCTCCGCACTTCCACCTTCTCCCCTCTTTTCGAATCTCTAAATTTCTTTCTCTTCATTTCCGTCTAACTTTACTGCATTGCCATTTTATCCGACGCTCTACCAATTCTGCCAATTCACCTCCCAACAGCAACAACAGCAACAAGAATAAATCGAATGTAGCCATGAAATTTTATTCCAATTTTTCCATTCAAAATATTTCAGTCATTCATTTCTTTAGCACTCGGTCACCAGAAGAAGGGAGGTAGGTGTCACCAGAAGAAGGGAGGTAGGTGTCACCAGAAGAAGGGAATCTTGGGTAGTGACCGAAAGAATATGACCGCGAATACAAGCAACCGAAATGGGGTTCCTCCGAAGGGTGTTTGGAATAACGTTACTCGACAGAGTGCGTAGCTCAGAGATTAGGGAGTTGCTCCAGGTAGAGCCGCTAATTCTCCGAATTGAAAGATCACAGCTCCGATATTACGGATATGTGGTTAGAATGTCTTAGGAAAGAACCGCAGGACTGATTTTACGAACAAAACCAACCGGCGGATGACCCAGGGGTAGACATGGTCTTGTTTGGGGATCCGGTCGGATCATTTGGAGACGGTTTCTTTCGATAGTCCCTCTGGAAGTTGTGTCTGAAAGAAGAAGAAAAAGAAGTCCTTCTTTCTAATTAATTGTTTAAAAAACAACAACAACAACAAAAGTTTACTTCTTTGACTTCTAGCTTTTTTTAAAGTTTGTAAGCCCCCAGATTTCTTTCTTTGGGGTTATCTGAAGTATAGGTTAAATGTAAAAAACCCCAGGACCATCACTGAAATAAAGGAAAACATCAGGGAGGAGATCAGAGCCATCCCTGTGTTTGTTTGTAAAGACGTTATGTTAAACTTCACCATGTGACTACAAACATGCATAGATTCAAATGGGTATCACTTGGATCATGTCTATGGACAGAAACATCACAAGAGAGTGAATTTTTTATGGCTTTTTAATGGATTGAACAAAATATATTTGGAGTTTCATCAGTTTTTGTCGAAAAATGAATAATATAGACAAACATTAAAATGGGCCAGTTTTTTTAGTCGCCCTGCATATGCAACATTCGCATAAAATTGATCTCTATTCCTTAAAGTAGATGGCTATTTCGAAATAAATGGTAGCCCTCTGGTAATAGTACGGGAGATATAAAACAAAGTAACAATATATTAACATTAAATCACGTTTGAACAACCAAACATCTGTGGGGTGCCCCCCCCCCCCCCTCCCCTGCCGTCAAGCGACCGCACAGACCTTATTTCGTATTCAGAAAAACGAGCGAGTCACCCTTTTCTCATCAGGTCCGAAGTTTCAGTGCTGCAAGTATTAAAGTAGGCACAAAAATAGGGAGGTCTGGAAAGATTGTTGAAGTGCTAGAAAGTAGGTGTGTAGAATCTCCCTTGTGAAAATACCTTGTAGGTATGTACGCCTTTAGTATAGGGGTAATGCGTGTGTATGTGGTAATAGGTAGTCTCAGGAAAGAATTGTTGAACAGGTTTTGTGGGCAAAACCAACCGACATGAGACCCAGGGGTAGACACCGAGCAAGATGGTTGGATAACATCTATGAACTTGGTTGGTCTTGCATGGGGATCCAGCCGGACTTGTTGGAGACGGTTGCTTCTGGAGGGAGTGTTTGACGGCTCTTCCCCTACGACCCTTCCAGGAATAATAATAATAAGAATATATATGTGTGTTTATATATATATATGTGTATGTGTGTATATATATATACACGGGTGTGTGTATATATATACACACAAATATGTATATATATATATATATATATATATATATATATATATATATATATATATATATATATATATATATATAGGAAAAAGTATGACCCCGACGGCAGAGCTCAAGCCGTTTCGACGGCTATTTCTGGACTGAAATAGCCGTCGAAACGGCTTGAGCTCTGCCGTCGGGGTCATACTTTTTCCTATTTCCCACTCTACTACCCTAAGTATTGAGTACTCTGGTGCGTTATGGTCCATCTGGTTCCTTACCACAATTCCTTTGTTATATATATATATATACACACACGTATATATATATATATATATACACACATATATATATATGAAGACTCACTACAATCCCCTCCCCCCACGCACCAGACACACATGTTACATTAATAGGTAATGGGTGGCTTTTTTTCTTACATACATACTCATACTATCACTCAATTCAATTCACCCTTTCCATCTACCGTTTCACCAAGACACTGTCTCCTTCACAACGTCTACATAAATTGCGCTGTGCAACAAATACAATTCAAAATGGCGGTGATGACACCGTTGAGGTAATAGTAATTTATTTCTCTCGTTTCTTATCCAATCTCCGTGGATATTCGTGGATGCTGGAGAACGCCTTCCTTTTGATTTCTACAAAAGACTGCTGCTTCATTCGACATTTTTTTCTGTTTTATCATCGCCCTTTCTTCTTCTTCTTCTTCTTCTTTGTATGTATGTACGTACATACAAATATACATATCTATCTATGTATCTAATTATATCCCCCCCTCTCTCTCTCTATATATATATATTGTGTGTAGTTTCGTTAGGGTCATGCGTGTAGTGTCGTTACGGTTATGTGTGTAGTGTCGTTAGGGTCATGTGTGTAGTGCCGTTAGGGTTATGTGTGTAGTGCCGTTACGGTTATGTGTGTAGTGTCATTAGGGTCATGTGTGTAGTGTCGTTAGGGTCATGTGTGCGGTGTCGTGTCGTTAGGGTCATGTGTGTAGTGTCGTTAGGGTCATGTGTATGGTGTCGTTAGGGTTTATGTGTATGGTCTCTTTAGTGTCATGTGTGTAGTGTCGTTAGTGTCATGTGTGTAGTGTCGTTAGGGTCATGTGTGTAGTGTCGTTAGGGTCATGTGTATGGTGTCGTTAGGGTTTATGTGTATGGTCTCTTTAGTGTCATGTGTGTAGTGTCGTTAGGGTCATGTGTGTAGTGTCGTTAGTGTCATGTGTGTAGTGTCGTTAGGGTCATGTGTGTAGTGTCGTTAGTGTCATGTGTGTAGTGTCGTTAGGGTCATGTGTGTAGTGTCGTTAGGGTCATGTGTATGGTGTCGTTAGGGTTTATGTGTATGGTCTCTTTAGTGTCATGTGTGTAGTGTCGTTAGGGTCATGTGTGTAGTGTCGTTAGGGTCATGTGTGTAGTGTCGTTAGGATCATGTGTGCGGTGTCGTTAGGGTCATGTGTGTAGTGTCGTTAGGGTCATGTGTGTAGTGTCGTTAGGGTTATGTGTGTAGTGTCGTTAGGGTCATGTGTGTAGTGTCGTTAGGGTCATGTGTATGGTGTCGTTAGGGTTTATGTGTGTAGTATCGTTAGGGTCATGTGTGTAGTGTCGTTAGGGTCATGTGTGTAGTGTCGTTAGGGTCATGTGTGTAGTGTCGTTAGGGTCATGTGTATGGTGTCGTTAGGGTTTATGTGTATGGTCTCTTTAGTGTCATGTGTGTAGTGTCGTTAGGGTCATGTGTGTAGTGTCGTTAGGGTCATGTGTGTAGTGTCGTTAGGATCATGTGTGCGGTGTCGTTAGGGTCATGTGTGTAGTGTCGTTAGGGTCATGTGTGTAGTGTCGTTAGGGTCATGTGTATGGTGTCGTTAGGGTTTATGTGTATGGTCTCTTTAGTGTCATGTGTGTAGTGTCGTTAGGGTCATGTGTGTAGTGTCGTTAGTGTCATGTGTGTAGTGTCGTTAGGGTCATGTGTGTAGTGTCGTTAGGGTCATGTGTGTAGTGTCGTTAGGGTCATGTGTGTAGTGTCGTTAGGGTCATGTGTGTAGTGTCGTTAGGGTCATGTGTGTAGTGTCGTTAGGGTCATGTGTATGGTGTCGTTAGGGTTTATGTGTATGGTCTCTTTAGTGTCATGTGTGTAGTGTCGTTAGGGTCATGTGTGTAGTGTCGTTAGGGTCATGTGTGCGGTGTCGTTAGGGTCATGTGTGTAGTGTCGTTAGGGTCATGTGTATGGTGTCGTTACGGCCATGTGTATGGTGTCGTTAGGGTCATGTGTATGGTGTCGTTACGGTCATGTGTATGGTGTCGTTAGGGTCATGTGTATAGTGTCGTTAGGGTCATGTATGTAGTGTCGTTAGGGTCATGTGTGTAGTGTCGTTAGGGTCATGAAACAACCCTTCTCTTCTATTACAGTCTATTAACTGGTCTAAGTTATAAGAACGTTTGTTTCTCCGGTGATGGCCATCCTGATAATCATTTAACTGGATTTATTTATTCTTTTACTAAATCTATCTATCTATCTATCTATCTATTTATCTATCTATCTCTCTATTGGGGAAAATCGACTAACTTTTAAATTCCATCTGTGATAACATTTTACACGTTTTTATTGTATGTAAACTTCCCCCTTTGTATTTGTCCCCTTCTTTTGTGCC
Source organism: Eledone cirrhosa (assembly GCA_964016885.1). Classification (NCBI taxonomy): domain Eukaryota; kingdom Metazoa; phylum Mollusca; class Cephalopoda; order Octopoda; family Eledonidae; genus Eledone; species Eledone cirrhosa. Next base: position 100,445,174 of record OZ024743.1, on the reverse strand, counting down.
CCTGTGGCTAATAAAGAAATATATCTATTTATCTATCTATCTATTTATCTATCTATCTATCTATCTATGGCTCTGATCAACTTAGATCAGTCAAATGCGTTCGATAGGGTCGACCATCGATACTTGGAAGCGGTTCTTATGGCGGCCGGTTTCGGTCCCGTTTTCAGAGGCTGGATCGAGGCGATGCATACCAGCATCTGCGCGAGGATCAAGGTGAACGGCCACCCATCGGAGCCATTCGCAATCACGCGTTCCATTCGACAGGGACGCCCTCTCTTCACCATTCTGTATGTATTGACTCTAGAGCCAATACTGCGGAAATTGGAGCTGTTGCAGGGCATCTCTCTAGAACAGGGACTGCGCAAAGCGGCGTCGGCTTATGCCGACGACGTGACGGTAATGGTGTCGAGCACCACGGATATCGGGGTGATCGGCAACTTACTGAAAGAATAAGAAACGCTGACGGGAGCAAAACTAAACCCGGACAAGTCTGTCACTTTGCAGCTCGGTACGTGGAGAGGCAAACCGATGACGTCCGACAGCGTCGTTGGACGCTGGACGGACGGACCGGTGAAATTGCTCGGGGTCTGGTTCGGTCCAGACCCCAGATGGAGAAAAACTGGAACGCGGTCACGGCCAAGGTGTTTGCGCTCAGCCAGAAGTGGGCAGAGTGCAAACTGTCCTTGAAAGGTCGAGCGGAGGTGGCGAACACTTTCATAGCGTCCGTCATCTACTACCGCTTGACTGTCGTGCCTTGTCCCCGTGAACACCTCGCCAAGATGGAACGCATGCTCTTCCAGTGTCTGTGGAAGAAGCAGGCTCCGCTGGTGAGGAGATTCGTCTGCTGTCAGCATCCTTCCAACGGAGGGTTGGGAATGCCGTGGCTGATGATGCGCAAACATGCGCTGAGGCTGCGGCATCTCCAGGTATTCCTCACCGACCCCCAACCGGCGTGGGCACCGTTTGTGAGACAGGCTTTCCCGCAGCTCGGCTCGCTGACGGAGCTGCAGTCTTGGGTCAAGAAAAGACCGAAAACGATGGACGCCTGGCACATTGAATGCACTCAGGCGCTCACAGTCCTCTGGCAAGCGAGCACAGCAATCAGTGGAGACTCTAATTCTACATTCTACAGAGGGATTGTACGTTACAAGGGCGACGACGTGCTCGGAGAGACTCTGAGCGTCGAAGACGATGAGCTCACCAGACTGTTTGGTAGGACTTTCCGCCCGGGTGCTATGGACAACTTCCAGAGGTCCCTGGCCTGGCAGTGCTACCGAGGAGCTCTACCAGTTCGTGACAAGATCTACAGGCACGGACGCCCCGGCAGGGATCCTTCCAAGAGGACGTGTCCAAGATGCGCGCAGGACATTGAAACCGTCCTGCACGCAATTGTACACTGCCCGGGCGTAACCGACCTGTGGAACTGCGCGGAACAACTGCTGTCGCATATGGGACAAATCCAGTTGACTGCCGAGTCCATAGTAAGGATCAAACCGCCAACTTCTTTCAAAAACGAAAGAGAGGCGGTTTTCCTCTGTACAGTGGCTATGGTGAAAGAAGTTATATGGTGGACGAGATTGAGAGGACTGAGGTCAGATGCCTTTCTCTCCGGACAACAATTGATTCCCTTCTTTAAGTATCACTTTAGAAGGAGAATCAGAGTGGAGAGAGAGGCACTGCACCCCAGTAAATTTACTGAAAGGTGGGTGAATGAAGCGAAAATGGGCCGAGTGATTGGGCCTTCTCTGTTTATAAGCCTGTAGGTTAAAGAGAGCAAAAGGAAGAAGGGAGCACTTGCACAACACGCTCCTAAATTCGACGGGGTATTAAACAACCCATTAGTGGCGCTCCCCCCTATTGGGGATTTCGATTGTTATAATTGTTTGTTTTATATTTTTTACACGGCTGTATGTAAAATCCCCGGCATGTGTCTTTGTATTGTCCCTCTTTCTTGTGCGCCCTTGTGGCAAATAAAGAAATATATATATATATATATATATCTGTCTACTTACATACCTACAACCCATCCATCCATATATTTGAACCAGTTTGTCTCCTTTTCTTTGTCAATAGTCATTTCTTTGTCTTTTACACTTCGCATACATATACATACATATACGTACAAATGCTTACACACACACACACATCTAGAAATAATTTACCAAAAATACGATGTTACCATTCAAGTGAAAGGCAAGGTATTTAAATCCAGGAATCTGACCCCACTTCTCCCTGAAATACTCAACCTATCTTTATTAAGTGCTGTCACTATATTTCCAAACACAGTTCTGTGTACTTAGGTTCTGTGTTGTTTCTGTTTTAACTTTGAGTTTCACAGTTGTATAAGTGTAAATACATTTTAGTTGTAGAAGTGACGTCCGAACGAGTATCCTCCTTCACCAACTAACTTGCACTCCACCTCTGGGTCCCGGCTGACAGGATGGGTGGGGAATTAAGTCTAAGGGAATGAAAGGTTTGTAAAGAACATATAAGTTGCTGTTCTCAGCGCCGTATTTAGCACAAATGAGGCCCTGTGCTCTTTAATTTACGAGGCCTCAAACATTAAAAAAAATAGATTAAAAAAATCTTTTGAGGTAGGAAGATACCCCCTTCCCTGGCCAACAGGGCCCTGTAAACACACCTAAGCACAATGGTAAATCCAGCACTGGCTGTTCTCTACGCCAGCGCAACTCAGAAGGTTCGGCACAATGTGCGAGCCAGAAGACACTGAGGAGGCGAGTGACCGGAGGATCGAAAATATATATAATTCTCCTCCAAGCGTGAACCTAATATAACTGTTTACTTTTACATTCTTGTGTTTGTTGTTTCATTTATTATCTATATTAATAGAAAAATATTTTTTTACCTGAATCTTTTTAGAGACTGGCCTTAAATTTCATATAGCTTAGGGCCTCAGCAGGTGAAATCCGACCCTAGCCGTCTCAACAGCAGTGTAGGGCTCCAGGCAAAGCTGTACACTGGGATTCCTATTAATTGTCAAGTGAATATGAAGTGACATTAACTTATACGCTTATACATAATGTAGCTCTTGAGATCCGTGAACATAAGGTATGTATGTTTACAGACGGTGATGCCAATGTCCATTTGTTATAAAAATTAACATTAATATTCTTTATCATCTTTATTAAAGTTAAATATTTATTTTCCATTAACAAATAT
>OZ024743.1:100419494-100436994 GCA_964016885.1 Eledone cirrhosa | reverse complement strand
GCTGGAAGAGCCATTCCAATTCGCGAGGCTCACTCCTGCGTCTAGCCAGCTCTGCCCCGATGGTGATGAGTAGGGAGGTGGTCCTATGGCCAAGGACACCAGAAGTCTCCACTGCTACGGGATCGACTGCAAACCTGTCGGAGAGCGACCGATATTTGTAGAGTTTATCCTCTTCGACCCAAAGTGCAGCAGAGCCTGGGTTAGTAGTAGACTACACCAGGTTGCCGCTGGAGAATGTGTCGCTGTATGTGGCATCCCAGGTGGGGAAGGGTTACCATCGCGGAATGGAAAGATATTAATGCCGTCTGGCCTTTTGCCGCCGCCTTGGTCCAGCCCTGCCGGCTCGAGCTGTGAGGGGAAGTCTGCAGCATCCAAGCCATACTGTATGCATATTCTTATTTTGTTTTCGTTACATATCTATATTAAGTGTTCGCACAAATCATTTCAGTTGAAATCTTTTAATCCCCCTCTCTGTATTTACTAAAACCAAACTCTCCTCCTCTCTATATCTACCATGACACCGCCTCTCTTATCCCACTCTCTATATCTAAGAATAAAACTCTCTCTCACTCTCTATAAATATCTACACTTATCTCTTCCCATCCCCCTCTGGATATCAATCACCCCCCAAACTCTCACCCTCTCTATACCTACTACACGGCACGCTCTTCCATTCGATAGACGTGCATTACTTCGCTCCAGATTTTTACGGATTATTGTTAAAAAAACTGTGAGTTCATTGTTCAATTTGTTAGTATTGTTTAGTTTAACCCCTTGTCTGGGCCTTCAGACGTTGAGTCAACTAATTTTCGCCCCTTTTTGGGGCAAAATTTTCATCTCAAAACTGTGTAGACTTGGTAGTTAATAATGGATGCCATTTCAACCTCGCACACTGTAGTGAGTGCCACGTCCACTAAGAAAAGTGGTGGAGGGAAGGTAGGAGTACAAAGCTTGCAGCCTTCCTCTCTCACCTTATCGAAAAACTTTGAAAATATTGAAACCACGGAACCAAACCCGGTAAATAATACCAGCACCAACAACAAGAGCAATGACAATAACACCACAACCAACAACTGCAACAATAACAACACCAAGGAAAACAGTGACAACAACAACAGCAACAAAAAGACAACAACACCAAAACAACGTTCGCACAAACTGTAAAAGAAAACGAGCTATACACGCCAATTGACATAACTAATGCAAAACAACTACTACAAGACGCAAAACAATACGTGACTTTTGGCGAACACGGTGCCTTTAGCATCAATTCTCCACAGGTATTACGTAGAGAGGCTGTCCTGAAAACTGTGGTTTTCAGGACAATATCTAACGAAACGAGAAAACCAGCTCAATTATCATAAAATGAAATTGAGCTGGTTCTAAAAGATGCAATGAAGGACATAACCTTCACCCAAAAAGGAAAACTGTTTGGTAGCATTTCGGTGCTAATGAATAACCAGCCAACAGCACAAAAATACTCTGTATCACCCATTGTGTCCCCCCGTTTCACCTTTTTCCCCACATACAGGGGAAAAAGGACACAAAAGATAAAAATTATGAGTATCACACCAAATGTAAATATTTGGTGGATACTATGTGGATTTATTGATTTTGATGAAGACAGGATAATCTCAGTAGGAAAGTCCTCCGGAGGTGTATTTGGTGGGACTAGCGTAGAAGTTCTGGTGCAAATGAGCCCAGAACGAATAGTGAATATCCCACAACGCGTGCCTCTGGACGGGTTAACCTATATAAACATTTCAGTGGAGGGTAGGCGGCCGTCATGTTACCACTGCTTAAGCAGGGGCCACCTGAGGGCTGACTGTCCTCAATTAACGAGTAAAAAAAAAGGCTCTTCTGCCAACCCCGAACACAACAACACAACAACCACCACCACCACCACAACAACAACCACAACAACACGGAAAAATAACAACACAAGACACTGTCCTACCCCCCCCCCCACCTAAAACAAATACAAAAGCAACCACAACAAAACCCCAAAATATACCCCTCCCCAACAACACGGAAGAGGACTCCGTATCAACGTCACTCAGTGACGACAAGGGAGAACCCTTCCAACATGTGAAAAGGAAAAAAAAAGGCACCACATTAACAAAAATACAACAGACACACAACCACCAGCACAAACAGAACAAACAAAAAACCCACCTCTCCCGAAAACATAACACATACTACAAAACGCAAACACGCACAAGAAGAACAAACAAAAACAAACACAACACAACAAAAACACTATACATACATTAACAAGAACAATAAAACTTTGATGAAAGCAATAGACAATAACCCTTCGGTGGAAACCGAAGGGATCACTTTCATCTACGCAGCGGGCAAAACGCACCTAAGGATGATTAGGGTCCCAACGGAAACCTATGTAACTCTGAAAAATAATCATCCAATGGATGTGGGGCCCACCTGCACCAAACCACTTAACCGCGTCCTATTGAGATGTTTCCCCACCCCCACACCAGACACCCACACCCCACCAAACACACCAACCCCACCACACACTGATGTCCTCACCCTACCACAAACCCCCACCAAACAACCCTTCCAACACCCCCATGGAAATTGTGGAGCCTGGTCCCTAGGAAACGAAGAAGTAAGTAATTTCCTTTCCTCTTCCTTTTAACTCCTCAGCACCAACATGGCCAATATAAGAGTTGGATGTGTGAATGCACGCAGCCTGGGGATGTCCTGGAAACAGGGCAAACTCTTAAATGACCTCAGGTCGCACAGAGTGGATGTAATGGTTATTTGCGAGTCCAGGATCAGCAGCAAGCGCCAACTGGCCCCCATCTTCGACGACTTTGAGATCTACGCATCTCTCTGTCAGCCGAGGGGTGGGAGTGGGGTTGTCGTTCTGCTGCGAAAACACCTGGGTCTTGCCACACAGAAGGTACACCTGGACCGGGAGGGTCGACTGGTGGTTCTAGACGTCGGCAGTAGTGAAGGTGGAGCCTTCAGGCTGGTGGCAGCGTATGCCCCATCTGGGACACCGCGACCAGACTTCTTCCGACGCCTGGAGACTTTCCTGGGAACGTCTCGCTCCTTGCTTTTAGTGGGGGACTGGAATGGTATCCTGGATGCACGTTGGGACTCTGTAGGGGCATGTCCCGATAGAGGGGGTGTAACAGCCTCAAACAATTAATCGGCCGATTTGATCTGGCCGATAGATATCGACTAGATTTTCCGACTGTGCCACTGTGGACGTGGACTAATCGCAGCGGAACATCTAGGTCGTACCTAGATAGGTTCCTAGTTAGAAATAAGGATAGGGACATATTAAGCGGTCCACGAATGTTCATGGTTGACTATTCGGATCACAAGTTGGTGACCGGAGTGGTCAACCTTGATAGAACCCATAGACAAGGACCCGGTTACTGGAAGCTAAACTTGTCCTTACCGACAAACAAAGCTTACAGTAAGCGGATTAGCACTCTAGTTAAGCAGCGGTTGACGGGGGCAATTGTCAACAGCAGGTAGTGGGGCTCTCTCAAGAGAGAAATTAGAATAGAATCGATAGGTTTTAGTCAGGAATTAGCATCAGATAGGAATAGAACTGAAAGGGAATTAATAGATAGAGTAGAAGAGGCGATTAGGAGTGGCAACGTGGCGTGCTGGCGTCAAGAACGGCCCTAGACCAGTTCTTTGACGCGAAGCACGAGGGCTGCGTTGTCAGGAGTAAAATACGTGCTCTGGGTAACGAGGGAGCCAAAGATGTTAGTTGGGCCCGAGTGACAGAGGCAAAAAGTGGAAACAAGTCCACGATTCGGTCTTTGAAGGATCAGGATGGACACGTGATCCTTGAACCTGAGCGGATGAGCGCGGCCTTTCAACGGCGCTTTGTACGACTGTTCGGGAGGGGCCCTGGGCCGGGTGAGGCCATGGATTTCGGTCCATACCTCGACGGTCTGACGCGGCTCTTGGACGGGGAGGCGAAGTCCTGCGAAAGTCCGATTTCAGACGCTGAAATAGGGGAAGCGCTGAGCCAATGCGGCAAACGCAAATCTCTAGGTCTCGATGGTCTACCATACGAACTTTATGTAGCGATGCCGAACTTGTTCTCCGGTCTCCTCAAGGCGGTCTACTGCAACTGGCAACAGAACGGGAGAATTCCCAGTTCTGTGACCAAGGGCGTATTCACGCTGGTGAGGAAGGACAAGAACAAGGGAGATGACATAGATAACTTCAGGCCCATAACTCTGCTAAACACAGAGTTAAAGATTTTGGCCAAGGTGTTAGCGAAGAGGTTGGCGCTTGTCGTCGGGAACCTGGTGGGAGAAGCGCAGACATGCGCAATCCCGTCCAGGTCCATACACGACAACCTCCACCTCATGCGATACATCGTAGAGAGAGTAGGGAACGAACCCGGCTTTGGTGAGGCCCTGATCAACTTCGATCAATCTAAGGCATTCGATAGGGTCGACCATCGGTAGCTGGATGCGGTGCTCGCGGCAGCAGGCTTCGGACCCGTTTTCAGGGGCTGGATTGCTGCAATGCACAGCAGCAACACCTGCTCGATGGTCAAGGTGAACGGCTACCTCTTCGGAGCCGTTCCAAATCACGCGATCCATCCGACAGGGATGCCCTCTCTCCTCCCTTCTGTATGTGCTGGCTCTCGAGCCACTACTGCGGAAGCTGGAGCTGTTGCAGGGCATCCCCTTGGAACCGGGATTGCGGAAAGCGGTGTCGGCCTACGCCGATGACGTGACAGTAATGGTGTCGTGCGCCTCGGAAATGGGGCAGATCGGCACCTTACTGGAGGAGTACGAAAGGTTTACAGGAGCGAAGCTGAACCGGAACAAATTCGTCGGTTTGCAACTCGGAAGGTGGAGGGGCAAACCGATGCCCTCCGACGGCATCGTCGAACGCTGGACGGAGGGACCGGTGAAGCTGCTCGGGGTCTGGTTCGGACCGGACCTCCAGGTGGAGAAAAACTGGGACGAGGTAACGGGCAGGGTGTTTGCACTCGCCCAGAAGTGGGCCGAGTGCAAACTATCCCTGAAAGGTCGAGCGGAGGTGACGAACGCTTATATAGCATCAGTCATCTACTACCGCTTGACCGTCGTGCCTGGCCCAGAGAAAACCCTCGCCAAAATGTAGCGCGCGCTCTTCCGATTCCTTTGGAAGAAGCGGGCTCCTTTGGTGAGAAGATCCATCTGCTGTCAACACCCTTCGAACGGAGGGCTGGGGATGCCGTGGCTGACGATGCGTAGACACGCATTAAGGCTACGGCACCTCCAGGTATTCCTCACCGGTCAGCCGGTGTGGGCCCTGTTTGTGAGGCGAGCCTTTCCGAGACTCGTCTCACTCACCGAGCTGCAATCCTGGGTCAAGCAAAGACCGAGAAAAGTGGGCGACTGGCACATTGAATGTGCCCAATCGCTCACGGCCCTCTGGCAAGCGGATCCGGCAATCAGTGGAGACTCAACCTCAACATTCTATAGAGGGTTGGTGCGCAGTAAGTGCGACGACGCTCTCGGAGAGGCTCTGGGCATGGAGGAAGATGAGCTGGCCAGTCTGTTCGGTAGGACGTTTGGCCCGGGACCGATGGACAACTTCCAAAAGTCCCTGGCTTGGCAATATTACCAAGGAGCTCTACCCGTTCGGGACAAGCTCTACAGACACGGGCGCCCGAGTAGGGACCCCTCGAAGAAGATCTGTCTGAGATGGGTGCGTGATGAGGAAACGGTTGCACACGCATTCGTATACTGCCCGGGCGTTGCTGACCTGTGGGGCCATGTGGAACGACTACTGTCGCGGGTGAGACCAATCAGGTTGACCACCGAGAACATTGTCACGATCAAACCGCCTCCCCCTTTCAAAAACGAAGGAGAGGCGGTTTTCCTCTGTGTGATAGCCATGGCGAAAGAAGTTGTATGGTGGACAAGGTTGAAAGGGCTGAGGTCAGACACCTTTCTCTCCGGCCAACAACTGGTCTTTTTTTTTCAAGTACCACTTTAGAAGAAGGATCAGAATGGAGAGAGAGGTGCTCTATCCCAGCAAGTTTTATGAAAGGTGGGTGAAAGTAGCGAGAATGGCCCGAGTGAATGGGCCTTCTCTCTATATCAGCCTGTAGGTGAGAGAGAAGAAGAATGAGAAGAGGAAGGAAGCACCCGCTCTTTGTGCTCCGGAAGAGGAGGGTTGCACATTTTTTCGGGGGTGTGTGCGACCCATGTCAACGCCCCCTCCTTATTGAGGACATCGATTGTTAAATTAAATTTGATTTATATGTTTTTTACACGTCTTTTTAAATGTATGTAAACTCCCCCCTTTGTATTTGTCCCAATCTTTGATGCCCTGGTGGCAAATAAATAGAAATTCATATCATGTAACACCAAACTCTCCCCTCTCTATGTCTACTACACGGAACTCTCTCCCAATCCCCCTCTCTGTATCAATTACCACCAAACTCTCCCCCTCTCTATATCTCCATCTATCTCTACATAACATGTACATCAATTGTAGCACATATACAAATGGATGTGGGTTTTGGTAGTTTGGGGAGAAAAATATAATTTTTTTTCTTTTTTTATGAGGGGGGGGGGGGGCAGTTCCACCGCCCCTTATAATATGCAGAAACCCGCCACTGCTTTTTACGGGGAAATTAAATATATACATACACACATCTAAATACGTACACACACATGCATACGCAAAACACGCCATGCATGCATATACATGCACGTACACATTAACCGGCGCGACACATATACCCGTACACATACGAACGTACACACCAAATACAGATATAAATATATGTGTGTGTGTATACATATAATTATATATACATATATAAATATACACGCATAAATGCGTATAGAACGCACACTCACACATACCTACAGGTAAATACACATATGTTCACCAAACGTATATACCAAAACCTATGTACACAACTACGCACCGTACATTCGTGCAAACACACACACACATTCACACACACCCATATATACATATATACAAAACATACAGCAACACAAACACATACCCAACGATAATCCACATATATACATATATATATACATACATATATATACATACATATATATATACATACACATACATATACATACACATATACACACACACATACATATACATATATAAATATACACATACATATATATTTAATTATTATTACTTTTATGTTTTTAATAACCTCTATCATTTTCGTTCAACTAATTTATTTACATTATTCGGTTTCCTAAATCATTCGGTTTCCTAAATCATTCGGTTTCCTAAATAGAATATTAGTCTAATGACTCCATTTATACCATAACGTGGTTTTGTCTTTGCAAGAAATTGTTCTTCTTGCTCCACATAACGACGTAATTATCCTCGCTTTTTTCCGTTCATTGCCATGGAACGTCTTCACGAACCAAAGTATCGTCTTCCTATTTTCCTTCGGTTATAACGTTTTTCGAAATGTTGACTTCTGCGTCCACAGATTGATTTTTTTTTAGTTAAGGGTGAAAGCAGCGATTCTTTGCTTAAACTTTAATCTGTTCTGATAATATATTTCCCGCTTTGTCCTCGAGGATGGACCCTAATTTTGATAATCAAAAATTAAAAAAAAAATAATAATCAACCTTTGGCCTCCAGGACGCATGGTAGATTTTTTAGACTTATTTTAGGAATAAAGTAGCGTCTTCGACGCCGGGAAATACGGTATATATATATATATATATATATATATATATATATATATATATATATATAGTAGAATAATCGAGTATCGAAAAATCGGCGCACGAGTTCACGATAAACAAAATTCGAAATGAGCGGCAGAGGGCTCAATAATTCAGATAAATCAGAGCTATAACTATCGTTAAAATACCGTCACACATAGAACAAGTCTATAATCAACTGTACGACCGAAAGATTGCGATCTGGAAGATTCGGGACACTCAGATAAAATATCAATAAATCAATAAATCAAATGAATGTAAAAAGCATATATATATATTTATTAAAATAACAGATTAAAGTTTAAGCAAAGAATCGCTGCTTTCACCCTTAACGGGATATTATATATATATATATATATATATGTGTGTGTGTGTGTGTGTGTGCGTGTATATGTGTATATATATATATATATATATATATATATATATTACATGGGCTCCCACACGACGGCCCCGTTTACCAATTTCCTCTCACAAGGTTTTGGTTGACATGTGGCTATAGTAAAAGGTGTCGCGGAATGAGCTCGAACCTCGAACCACCTATGGATGCGCTCAGGCGTTTATTTTTAAAAAGAGAAAACAACAAATTTGAAATAAATAATCATTATTTTCCCAGTAATGAACTTGGTAATTGCTGGCCTTGTGCCTAAAGTAGAAACAATTATTTTCAAATAAGATTACATTATTTTTATTCTCTTTGGCTATCTAAATACCACAGGATTGTCTCATCTTTATATAGTGTAGGCAATAATGTACAGAAAAATACGAGAGGAATAACGCAAACAACGATAAAAATGTTTAAATATAGATGAAAGGAAAGGAAAGGAGAGAAAAACTCGGTTAAATTTTCGAGGAAAATGAAAATTTATTGTGTTTGTTATTCTTTAGATGTAAAAGAGACATCGAAATCGCTAACGTTTGAAGACAAATTCAATTGAGTCGGTTTCGTGGAAAATACACGAATTATAGATAAATAGATATAAGTAGAGAGAGAGAGAGAGAGAGAGAGAGAAATGAAATAGGTTTGAGTAAGAAGATCTCTAAAATTAGGCACCAAAATATATTGTGTCCTAAATGTCTTGGTCATTTTAAACCTCGCAGATCCTTTTTTAGGTCTGAACACAGCTAATATCTGAGATAGAAATAGAGATAGAGAGAGAGAGAGAATTACCCCCCCCCCCCCCCCCCCCATTGGACTGCTACTTTTTTTTATCGACTTCGAAAGGATAAAAGGCGAAGTTAACCTCGGTAAGTTTTCAACCCAGAACACAAAGAACTAGAATGAATGCCGCAAAGCATTCTATCCGACTTTGTAACGACTCTGCCATTTCGTCGCCTTAAAATAGAAATAAGAATAGTAATGAGGAATTTCTAGAGGTCCCGTTAGTATTTACCAATAGATGGATAAATCACGTGATTCGCCTTAAAGAAGCATGAAATAGTCTTTTACTAGACAACCCTTCTGATGACAGGTCTCCACCTATCGTATCAAATGAAGTACGTTTGTTATCTCATGAACTCCAAACAACCAGTGCCAGATTTAGGACAAATGAGGCCCTGTTCTAGTTATGGGGCCCTGTGTTAATTATGGGGCCCTGTGTTAGTTATAGGGCCCTGTGCTAGTTATAGGGTCTTGTACTAGTTATGGGGACCTGTGTTAGTTATGTTATGAGGACCTGTGTTAGTTATGCGGCCCCTTTCATCGTAAACATTTTTTTTGGCTGGAAGATGGGACCCCTGTAATTCCTTTCGTTTATTAGACTTCCTTGAAATGAAGTGGGAAAGAAGCAAGAAGTCTGATAGTTAAATGTAAACTAAACACGAAATAATTAGAAACACTTTCAAAGAAAGTACTGTCTAAAATCATATCTATAGTAATTTAAGAACAGCCGTACTCCCACTGAAAGAACAGCCGTACTCCTAATGTCATCACCTCCCTCTCTCTGGCCCTCCCCATCTCTCTGTATGGTGAGAAAGTGGGGTCCCACGTGGTGGCCTCCTCACAGCCCTGGCGGACAGAATAGAGAAGGCGTTTCCTCAGCGAATGGTAAGGGAGATGCGCTGGAAGAGCCATTCCATCTCACAAGGCTCACACCTGCGGCTGGCCAGCTCAGCGTCTATGGTGGTAAGTAGGGAGGTAGCCCTAGGGCCAAGGACACCAGAAGTCTCCACTGCCAAGGGCACAACCACAAACCTGTTGGAGAGTGACCGGTACTTTGAGAGTTTGGCCTCCTCAGTCTGACGTGCAACAGACTGCACCAGGTTGCGGCTGGAGAAAATGTCGCGGCAAGGCGTTTGCCACCGCGGAACGAGAAGATGGTCAAGCAGACCTAAGCACAATGGTAAACCCGGTACAGCAAACAACTATTGAAACAAAAGTACGCATTTGAACGATATGTGTCTGTGTATGTACGTAAACGTGTTTGCAAATGACATGTGTGTGTACCTTAAATGTGTGTTCAATTGCCATACGTGTGTATATGTGTATATACGTATATGTGTGTATACGTATATGCGTATATACGTATATGTGTGTATACGTGTATGTGTGTTCAAATGAAACGTCGTCAATTATCAACCAACCATTTTTTACATTTATATTTTTTTATCTTGTTACCTTTAGATTAGGCGCTGATGATATATTTACTTTATCTATTTATTATTGATTGTTAAGTAACATCCATTGCTGCCCACAGTAATCTTGTAAGGGCAGGCATGTGTGAAACGAGAATAGCTAATGGAATTTAAGAAAATAAATAATAATACAATAACAAATGTTAAACTTTCACTCCATGGTCGATGAATTCAATTAACAGCTCTTGATTATGACGACAACTTCCAGAAGAAGATTTCATACAAGATTGAAATTCTGTCTCAAACCCTCAACCTCTCCGTATTAAAATAGTTAACATGCTTAATCGTTTAGTAAAAATAAGAAATAGAATAAAGAGAAAAAGCATTTGGATAAAAATCGGAGAATGCATCATATTTCTTTTAAAAGAGAATTTAATAAAACAGTCACTTGAAGCAATGATGGGAAAATAAATAGAATAAATGAAGTATATATATATATATATATATATATATATGTGTGTGTGTGTGTGTGTGTGTGTGTGTGTGTGTGTGTGTGTGTCTGTGTATTGACTTCCATTTATAGAGGAGTCTAATATGAGAGGATACAGAGGAGGTTGATTGGTTTAAGTGTGTATGTGTGTGTATTAATGTTAGTAAGTTTATATCTTAGTCTTATGTGTGATCATGGTTTTCTTAATATTGAATTCCTTTCACTATACTGAAGACCAACTGTATGTGGCGTAGGCGGGTTGATTAAATTTCACCCACATATTATTACTGTTAGTTTAAATTTAAACTGAAATAAATTTTATGACGTGTGGGGACGGATGTTTTAGATTTTAGGGGGTGGGTTTTCCTACGACAAGAATATATTTCATAAAATGTGAGCAAGTTGGGAATACTTTGCTCTTGGAGTTGAAACAATCGTTTGGGGCCGGAGTCTTTCCAGTCCTCAGTGACACAAGCTTGCATCTCTTGAGATTAATATGGTGCATTTTAAACATTACCCATTCATCAGAGAATAACTAACTTATAAGCATTTGTTGTAGTTCTTCTGCTGGCGAAGATAATGATATCGTCAGCGAACTTAAGAAGATTCAGGTATTCCATCTTGATGCCCTCTTTTCCCAACTGAGTTTTCGAAAGATCCCTTCCAGGACCACTGTGAAGAGCTTTGGAGAGCTGGTGTCCTCCTCTGGTACTCCTATTCGAAGTCAAAAAGGCTTTGTATTTTTATATATTCGAAGCTAAGTGAGGACATCAAAAACTTCCCCGCTACGTCAGACAAGGTCTAAGTGTACGCTCCCTTTTCAGCCACGAGGAACTTCTACGATGATTTCAAAGAGTGTAACAGCAAACCAAAACACAATGCACCAGCATAATGGGCGATTTAAATGCAAAAATCGAAAGCGAAGTCGAGGAATGCATGGGAAACTTAGGTCTTGGCGACAGAATTGACAGAGGAATTGACCTTGTCAACTTTGCAACAGCGCACGGGTTGAAAATCATGAACATATTTTTGAAAAGAAAATACGCAAAAGATTTACTTGGCTTGGCCCGAACCAAGATACATTCAACGAATTGATAAGATCCTAGCAGACAAACACCAGATCGTGAAACACGTTGAGGTTCTCAATAACGTCGATATTGGTACTGATCATAGAATGCTAACGATGCAAACTCAAAATCGATACGTAATGTGGGAAGTGAAAACTCTTCCACTCCAAACCCGAGCTGCTCTGACTGTCCAATCACACTATCCAAGAGTTCCGACTAAAACTGCAAAACCAATATATAATTCTAGAAAAACAAAGAAATGACGATATCAACAACAACACCATCAGTATCACCGAACAACAATATTATTGAACCACCCACAGCAGCAACCAAAGAGTGGGAGACCAAAAGCAAAATCAACAACCATAAAAAAAATTCGTGAAACAAGGGAACGACTTCAAAATGGAAAAGAATAAATTAAGCGAAAGAAAACTGCAAATCACAAGAGTTCTAGAAAATGGTGATTCCCTAACAGAGGATCGAGATCGAATCATCGAACACGCGAGTTCTACGATAAACTGTATTCATCCGACCGGAACCAGAGCCTGGGGACCGGGAGACTGAAATTCACCAACAGTTCGAAGGCTTTCCAAAAATAGAAGCCTAGGAACTTAAGCTCGCAGTGTCCTTAAGCAAGACACTTTATTTCACGTTACTCCAGTCTACTCAGCTAGCAACAATGAGTTGTATTTGTAATTCAAAGGGCTAACCTTGTTACAAATTGTGTTATGCTGAATCTTTCTGAAAACTATATTGAGGGTACACGTGTCTGTGGAATGCTCAGCAATTTGGACGTTAATTTCGCAAGAAGGCTGTTCCGCTGGTCAAACAACTCGTTGTTGGAACCGACGGAGGTTCAACGCAAGTTTGTATCAAATACTTTAACACTTTAGCATTGAAACTGGCCGTATCCGGTCAGAATTCTGTCCCTTCTTTCTGTTCAAACCGGCTGTAACTGGCCACTCATACTGATGTTAAGGTATTGTTCTCAAAATAAATAATATCAAAATCTCAGAGATTCGATAATGTGTGAGGTAAAGCCTTTACTGTGAAAATACAATAGTATATATAGAGTAATGTAAATGTTATGTGAGATAATTATATGAGGTAAAGCTTTTACCATGAAAATACAATAGTATATAGAGAGTAATGTGAATGGTATAATAATAATATAATAATAATATAATAATAATAATGAAATTATTGTGTACAGTGCTCAGGTGCACTACAACTCGTCAAAGGTGCATGTATAGTACATAGAATAATATACAAATGTCAGGGAAGTGAATAGTGTATGAGTCATGATATACATGTGTGTATGTGTATGGAGGGGGAATATTAGGTGTAGTGTTGACGAATCTCGGGAAGCATGGAGGATTTAAAGGATGCAGTGTCTCGACAGCTAACAACTGATGTAGGTAGTTTGTTCCATGCTTCAGCAACTCTGAGCGTGAAAATATGTTTCCGAAAGTCATGGGAGCTGTGCTGTTTTCTGACTTTGTTTGCATGCCCACATGTGTTAGACACATGGAAATCAAAAAGGTGCTCAGGGCTGTTGTTGGCAAGATGGTTAATAATTTTGTGGGTGTTTACCAAGTCAGTTGCCAGTCGTCGGAGCTTCAATGTATCCATGCCCACGGAAGCAAGGCGTTCAGAGTATGGTAGATGCCTGATGGAGGCTATTCGCTTGGTTGCACGTCTCTGAACAGTTTCCAGGCGGTCAATGTTCTGAGCAAGACAGGGGTTCCAGACTGGTGATGCAAATTCTAAATGTGGCCGCATCATAGCCATGTACAGCTTTAAATAGATGGCTGGAGAGCGGCTGACAAAGGTCTTGCTGAGTGATACTAAGACACCCTCAACCCGCTTGACAATTTTAGAGACGTGCTTCGTCCAACGCAAATCGCTGCTGACCGTAATGCCCAGGTCACGTTCACAAGAAGACTTCTTGATATTAGTGTTGTGAGGGGAGTATGTGGACGCTGGGTTTTTACTCCCGAAATGCATGGTGGTGCACTTGTCCACAGCTAGCTTGAGTTGCCAGTCTGTGATCCATTGTTGCATTGTGTCCAGGTCAGATTGCAGGCAAGATCTATAGTGTTCAGGATCTGTCCTTTTTATCTCAAGGTACAGCTTGATGTCATCTGCGTACTTTAGTACTGTGTCATTCTTTAAGTTGGCATCTATTAATATATGCCACAAACAAAAGGGGGCCAAGAACAGATCCCTGTGGTACACCAGATGACATCTCATATGGTGAGGAATAATGTCCCAGAACCGTGACTAACTCTCTTCGACTGAGAATGAAGGACTTCAACCAGTTAAAAAGATCATCCTTCACACCCATTGCAGAGAGTTTTGCCATAAGCCTTTTGTGTGAGATATTATGTGAGGTAAGCCTTTACTGTGAAAATATAATTGTATATATAGAGTAATGTAAATGTTATGTGAGATATTATGTGAGGTAAAGACTTTACTGTGAAAATACAATAGTATATATAGAGTAATGTAAATGTTATGTGAGATATTATGTGAGGTAAAGTCTTTACTGTGAAAATACAATAGTATATATAGAGTAATGTAAATGTTATGTGAGATATTATGTGAGGTAAAGTCTTTACTGTGAAAATACAATAGTATATATAGAGTAATGTAAATGTTATGTGAGATATTATGTGAGGTAAAGTCTTTACTGTGAAAATACAATAGTATGTATAGAGTAATGTAAATGTTATGTGAGATATTATGTGAGGTAAAGTCTTTACTGTGAAAATACAATAGTATGTATAGAGTAATGTAAATGTTATGTGAGATATTATGTGAGGTAAAGACTTTACTGTGAAAATACAATAGTATGTATAGAGTAATGTAAATGTTATGTGAGATATTATGTGAGGTAAAGTCTTTACTGTGAAAATACAATAGTATGTATAGAGTAATGTAAATGTTATGTGAGATATTATGTGAGGTAAAGTCTTTACTGTGAAAATACAATAGTATGTATAGAGTAATGTAAATGTTATGTGAGATATTATGTGAGGTAAAGACTTTACTGTGAAAATACAATAGTATGTATAGAGTAATGTAAATGTTATGTGAGATATTATGTGAGGTAAAGTCTTTACTGTGAAAATACAATAGTATGTATAGAGTAATGTAAATGTTATGTGAGATATTATGTGAGGTAAAGACTTTACTGTGAAAATACAATAGTATGTATAGAGTAATGTAAATGTTATGTGAGATATTATGTGAGGTAAAGTCTTTACTGTGAAAATACAATAGTATGTATAGAGTAATGTAAATGTTATGTGAGATATTATGTGAGGTAAAGACTTTACTGTGAAAATACAATAGTATATATAGAGTAATGTAAATGTTATGTGAGATATTATGTGAGTAAAGTCTTTACTGTGAAAATACAATAGTATATATAGAGTAATGTAAATGTTATGTGAGATATTATGTGAGGTAAAGTCTTTACTGTGAAAATACAATAGTATATATAGAGTAATGTAAATGTTATGTGAGATATTATGTGAGGTAAAGTCTTTACTGTGAAAATACAATAGTATGTATAGCGTAATGTAAATGTTATGTGGGATATTATGTGAGGTAAAGACTTTACTGTGAAAATACAATAGTATATATAGAGTAATGTAAATGTTATGTGAGATATTATGTGAGGTAAAGTCTTTACTGTGAAAATACAATAGTATGTATAGCGTAATGTAAATGTTATGTGGGATATTATGTGAGGTAAAGACTTTACTGTGAAAATACAATAGTATATATAGAGTAATGTAAATGTTATGTGAGATATTATGTGAGGTAAAGTCTTTACTGTGAAAATACAATAGTATGTATAGCGTAATGTAAATGTTATGTGGGATATTATGTGAGGTAAAGACTTTACTGTGAAAATACAATAGTATATATAGAGTAATGTAAATGTTATGTGAGATATTATGTGAGGTAAAGTCTTTACTGTGAAAATACAATAGTATGTATAGCGTAATGTAAATGTTATGTGGGATATTATGTGAGGTAAAGACTTTACTGTGAAAATACAATAGTATATATAGAGTAATGTTAAAGGGTTAAATGTGTTCGTTGATTCTTTTTTTTTAATTAAAGCAAAATTTAAATGTGTTCCACAGTGGTTTCGATCATTTGAACATTGATGATAAAATTAAAGGAATGAAAAAACGATTGGTAAATGGTTGACTGGAACGGTGGGTGGAATAAATCGATTCAACTACACCCAAATTGTCACCGTCACCCACCGTGTCTGGAATAAGGTGACAACATACTCAATTGGAAGACAATACAGACAGAAACAGCGACATTCTATATATTTGGAGTCTTTTTCTCCGTCTAAAATGTTTTAATATTTAAATATGTACACACACACACACACACACACACACACACACACGTATGTGTGTACGTATGTTTTTGAACTGACCATCAGCCTCACAAAAACTAAAGTAATGTCACTCCTCCCCCAGGCCAATTCATGCTGAGCCTAACACAACAGTTAGCGGTACACGGCAGAGTGTTGTAGATAGGTTCACATATCTTGCAAGTATTATCAGTAAGGACTTTATGGTCTGAGTTCAAATCCCGCCGAGGTTAACTTTGCTTTTCATCCTTAACGAGTCAATAAAATAAAGTACCAGTAATACACTGGGATAATTGCTGGCCTTGTGCCCAAAATAGAAACAATTATCAGTAAGGATAGATCACTTGATGCGGAAATCAATCAGAGAATTCAAAATGCCACTTGAACATTTAGAAAACTAAAGAAAAGGGTCTGGGCAGACCGGGGCTTTCATCTAGTAACTAAAATAAGTGTGTACAGAGCATGTATGCTGACTGTATTATTGTATGGATCTGAGGTATGGACAACCTATAAGTGGCACATAAAATGGCTAGAAATATTTCATAAAAACTGCCTTAGACAGATTTTAGGAATGAAGTGGACATGTTTGTCACTAGATACAGAAGTACTGAGGAGAGATGGTTGTGAAAGTATTGAAAAGTTGATTGTTTACGGCCAGATACGTTGGGCTGGTCATGTTATCAGGATGTATGATATCAAGATGCCCAAATAATTGTTATATGGAGAGCCTTTACATAAAAAGAGACCAAATCAAACCAAAGAAATGATTCAAAGATGTGGTTAGGGATAATTTAAAGATTCTCGATATGGATATTAAAAATAGGGAATAGGGTGGCATAGCATGATCAAAGATAGTTGTGAGAAGTCAGAGGCAGAACAGATCAAACATGCAGAGCTCAAAAGATCCTTACCAAAGGAAGTAAAGAGAGATTCCGGAAGATTTCAATCCAAAACTTTGATTGTAATATGTACGAAAGAGTATTGCTTTCTAGAGCTGGTCGCGTTAATCCCCAAAAATCAAATGTGGTTTGCTAGAAACAGGCTGACTATGATGATCTTTTACCTCAGAAGCCATATAATTAAATTTGTTGTGTCTGTAGAAAAATCTGTTGTTCTCAAAGTGGTCTGACCATACACTGTACTAGACATGATCAGGGCCGCAATATTTGTTTCAAGTGTAGTATTTGTGAGAAAACATGCGGCTCTGGGGCCGATCTTAAGAGCCACTTATATGCCCTCAATC
>OZ024743.1:100391994-100414494 GCA_964016885.1 Eledone cirrhosa | reverse complement strand
TATATATGTGAATATATATATGTATATATATATATATATATATATATGTGTGTGTGAATATATATATGTATATATATGTATATATATATATATATATATATATATATATATATATATATACATATATATACATATATATATTCACACACACACATATATATATATATATATATATATATATATATATATATATATATATATATATATATATTCACATATATATATATGTATATATACAGGGTGTCCCAAAAATATGTATACACACTTTAATTACCTGTAGAGGCAATATTTATTAGAATGCTGTTGAAGTGTGTATACATTTTTTGGGACACCCTGTACATATATATAAATTAGTCTATTACTCTATTATACTCCATGAATTTACAGAGATAACGTGTTGTAAATACAAATATATCAAGTCAGAGTGTAGACTACATGTTAGGGAGTTATAAATGGTTTAGTGTGGGAATATATCAAGTCAGAGTGTAGACTACATGTTAGGGAGTTATAAATGGTTTAGTGTGGGAATATATCAAGTCAGAGTGTAGACTACATGTTAGGGAGTTATAAATGGTTTAGTGTGGGAATATATCAAGTCAGAGTGTAGACTACATGTTAGGGAGTTATAAATGGTTTAGTGTGGGAATATATCAAGTCAGAGTGTAGACTACATGTTAAGGAGTTATAAATGGTTTAGTGTGGGAATATATCAAGTCAGAGTGTAGACTACATGTTAGGGAGTTATAAATGGTTTAGTGTGGGAATATATCAAGTCAGAGTGTAGACTACATGTTAGGGAGTTATAAATGGTTTAGTGTGGGAATATATCAAGTCAGAGTGTAGACTACATGTTAGGGAGTTATAAATGGTTTAGTGTGGGAATATATCAAGTCAGAGTGTAGACTACATGTTAGGGAGTTATAAATGGTTTAGTGTGGGAATATATCAAGTCAGAGTGTAGACTACATGTTAGGGAGTTATAAATGGTTTAGTGTGGGAATATATCAAGTCAGAGTGTAGACTACATGTTAGGGAGTTATAAATGGTTTAGTGTGGGAATATATCAAGTCAGAGTGTAGACTACATGTTAAGGAGTTATAAATGGTTTAGTGTGGGAATATATCAAGTCAGAGTGTAGACTACATGTTAGGGAGTTATAAATGGTTTAGTGTGGGAATATATCAAGTCAGAGTGTAGACTACATGTTAGGGAGTTATAAATGGTTTAGTGTGGGAATATATCAAGTCAAAAGATCGAGTTAAAAACTCACAACAATCCCGACCAAGTAAGCTCAAGGAACAGACACTCCGAGCTCTTTATAAATCACAATATATATCATCATCATCATCATCATTTTACGTCTGCTTTTCCCTGCTTGCAAGGGTATATATATATATATATATATATATATATATATATATATATATATATATATATATATATATATATATGTGTGTGTGTGTGTGTGTGTGTGTGTGTGTATAAAACAAAGGAAATGTGGTAAGGAACCAGGTAGACCATAACGCACCAGAGTACTCGATACTTAGGGTAGGTAATAGGAAAAGAGTCAGGACACCGACGGTTGAGCTCCGACCGTTTCGACAGCTAGACACACACACACACACACACACACACACACACACACACACACACACACACACACACACACACACACACACACACCACACACACACTCATATATATATATATATATATAAATTTTAGTACAGCATTGACGAAGCTTTAGTATACGGCCAAGCTAGAGTATATGCATAATCGGTCTGTAGCTTTAGCACTCGGATGAGGTAAGACCCCAGAGTAATAACATTACGTTCAGACAGCTTAGCAAATCAGATATAGCAGTCGGCAGTCCGACCGCATTACCAGAGCAACGAAAATACAGGACCCAGGAAAAGATTTTATATATATATATATATATATATATATATATATATATATATATATATATATATATATATATATATCAAAAGTATATGTTGAGTTAGAAACTCAAAGTAGTCTCTTACAATTAAATAACTCAAGGAAAAAAAATGTTCCGGGCCGTGTAATATAGTTCAATATAATAAAGAGAGATAAACACAGACATATATATATATATATGTGTGTGTTCAAATCATAAGGGACCAGATTCGCTGGGGTGAATAGGATACTAACTATGAACAATACGGTTTGCCAGACTCAATTTAAAAGAATAAATTAAGAAAAAATACAAACCGAAATTGTGACAACTATCAATTGTACATCCAGACAGCTTTTGGCAAAAACTGTTTCGCAATTAAGTGAAGGGAATTACCAATTCTATTGCGCGCCTCATTTAGTCTTCTAAGAAACCTAGAAGTGAAAGGTTTTACTAATTCGCACATGAAGCGCAATGGGCTAACATTTTAAAAACCTTTTCTGCCCTAGGGCCCGCATTAGGCGGAAAACCGCATTTTTAAAGACATTTTAAGGCTTTTTGAGGCGTAACTTAAAGATAATCCAACCGATTATCTCGAAATTGGCAGCACACATTAGTTAGTCCCCTCGCATTGCTGTGGACAATTAATGGTTTCTAGGAAATTTACGAATTAACATTGGGCATTACATGCCATTTTCATTTTCAATATAAACGCTACTTAAACATCGTAAGTAACGTATAATATTTCTTTAAAAATTTGGTTTATTTAACAGAGGACACAACACTTACTTTTAAGCAGGACCATTTTCGGGGGATTGAGGAAATGAGGAGGACTTTAAAATTTTTGTCGGCGCCCTGTTGACGCTTCGTGCTTTCATCACGTGCAAATCCGGGCCCTGTGTACGTTGGCGTGTTATTGACACCGTAAAACTCACGTCTGTGCTTCTTCTACTAAGACCCCTTTTGTTACACCTACACCGCAGTATGAACGCCCTGCGCAAGTACGCCGAACAACGGTTGTGCTAATTCCACGGTGACCCCTTGTGTTGCTGTGTAAAAGCAGTGCAACCAGTGCCGCCCACCATTTGTGCTAATTGCACTATGACCCCCTTCTGCTGCAGCTGTGTTACCACGCTGATTTCGACATCTCAATATCCCTACTTAAACGTACATCCTTACTTGTTTCGGGTACTAGCCCTTCATCAGAAGATAGAGTTAAAAATAGAAGATATATAGAAAGTAAAGAGTGATAGAAAGAGTGATAGAAAGTAAAGAGGAAGGAGCGGGGAAAAGGAGAAGAAAAAACACACATCCGTATTCAGTTGGCCATCTTGGAGAGTGGCTGGTCAAATGGTTTATATATATATATATATATATATATATATATATATATATATATATAAATTAAATAATTGTTTCTACTTTAGGCACGAGGCCAGCAAATACCCAGTGCATTACTGGTACTTTATTTTATCGACCCCGTAAGGATGAAAGGCAAAGTCAACCTCGGCGGGATTTGAACTCAGATCGTAAAGGGACGTAACTATGCTACAAAGCATGGCGTCCGACCCTCTACCGATACTGCCAAATAAATTAAATAATAATCAAAGTTATGTTCAAATCATTTTATTGCTGACAATCGTTTCTTCCAAACTAACGTTTGGAATCATCGGAGCATTAGCAATGTTTGTACAACAGTTTCATATTTACAGAGTGGAATGGATACGACATAGATTTCAAGAGAATTGTACAATAATTAAAATTAAAAATTTAAAAAAAGTTAAAAGTTAAAAAGGCACAGAGTGCATGCGACAGAGATTAGTATAACAATTAGAGGCACTAAGGTAGAAAGTTACTCGTGAAACGAGGACACTAAGCGTATAGAGAGTGCAAATGCAATAGGCATATACAGGACGGAAACAAGAAATGGTACTAGGCATATATAATTTCTGCGAGGCAACTTAATATAATTTCTGCGAGACAACTTAATATAATTTCTGCGAGTTTGATCTATATTAAGGGGAGCTAATACGAAAGGGGAGGTAACTAGCGATTACATTGTAAATGAATTTACATAATATGAATTTAAAATAATATTAAAGAGAATAAAAATAAAAAATTTATAAAATTTGATATTAATTCATACTACACCTCTATTCCCCCTATCCTATTAAATAAGGCATTAATTATGGCTATGAACAATAGTGACTTTACTAGATCCCAAATTGATGTCATCCTTGCGGCCCGAAAAACCATAATTATTTTTGAAGGTCAATTATGGACCCGTAAGGATACACATAACAACTTAGACATAACTATGAGATCTAGTGACTCGGCACAGGTCACCGATTTGGTCGACCTATATCTCTTAAATGAAATTCATAGGAACCTACCTCGATGGTGGTTTATACCGCAATGATGCACTACTTCTTATTGACTATAAAAAATTTAATATAGAAAGAACTAGGAAACAATTACATAAAATTTTCAAAAACTTCAACTTGGGTATCACCTTAGATAAAAACACTAAAAACGTTAACTTCCTTGATGTTACCCTTTACCTGGACTCTAAAATATATACACCCTTTCATAAACCAAACGAAAAACTACTTTATGTAGATAATAAAACTCTAACCACCCTAAATCTATATTAAACTCAATTACTAAAGGAATATCTAATAGAATCTCTAATCTATCATATAACGAAACCATATTTAACAATAATTCCCAATACTATAATGAGGCCGTAGCTAAATCAGGACATAAAAATGTGATTACATTTTTACCTGTAAAATCACCTAGTTACAACATTATTTCTCACAATATGGCCATGAGGAAAAATAATAAAAGTACTAGCCACTCTAACTCTATCACGAAGGGTAATATCAAACTTAACTCGCACCTAAGTAAACACCACAATAATAATATAAACAGAAATATAAACAATACCTCAAGTAACATTACAAAAAACAAAAATAGAAGAACTAATACATTCTTCAATCCCCCTTTCAATCTAAACGTCTCTACCAACTTACCGAAGGCTTTTTTCTCAATCCTGGAAAAAAAACTTCCCATCCGACCACAAATACCATAATCTTATCAATAAAAATACCATTAAAATCTCTTACTTTACCACACATAACATCGCATACCATATAGCTAGCAGTAATAAAAGGAAGATTAATAATTATTTCCAACTAATCAAATCACAACAAGGGGCAAACTTACAGGGCAACATAGTACCAGAGATTTCTAGTAGCAATAGTAATAATGGCAATAGCACTAATGAAATTAATAACAATAGGAATGACAACCATCATTACCCTAATGCCGTCCCTAACAACCAGGTATCTACACAACATAGTAACCGGCAAGCAAACAACCAGAATAACTGTAACTGTAGAACAAATAGAACTTGCCCCTTAGGTAAAAATTGCTTAATCAAAGACATCATTTACTCATTCACGGTTAACACAAACAACTCTTCTAAAACATATATCAGTTCAACTTCAAACTGCTTCAAGACGAGATATAACTCGCATCTCCGCACTTTCAAAAATCGCAATCTAGCCAACTCCACTTCTTTATCCAGCTACATACACTCTCTGAAAACTAGGAATAGACCATATATACTTCAATGGGAGATAGTAGATGGGGCCGCATCGTATAAACCACCAAATAAATTATGTAACCTCTGTCTTCTAGAGACCCGAACAATAATCTATTCTAAGCTAGACCTCCTAAATAGAAAAATCAGAGGTTTTTTCGATGTGCCAGCACTACCACCGACACTCTTTCCATAGCTTTAAACCTAGCTGCTAATGTATAACAATGTCACATCTGAATTCCTCACCACCATTAACACCTCACCTCTAGGTCTTATCAGCATATAAGTACCCCCACAGCATCACACTATGTGATCAGTTCATCACTCTACCTAACTCCTTTTTATCTCAAACTTTATACTATTCAATAACTATTAGGAATAAACATAAAGCTAACACCATTTAATATAACCACTATATCTTGCTTAAATTATATTCAGTAATGGATAAATAATAATATGATGAGACACTTAATGTAGTATAGGAAAATAAATTATATTTATAATTATATATATGAAATTCACTTATAACATAATATAATGTATATTAATAGCACAAGAGATTTAACTAGTTAGACCTGTAAACAACTATACATTCTTACCAATCTCATATACATTACATATACTTTATTCAGTAATGGATAGATAACAATATAATGAGACCTTTAAAGTAAAATAGATTATATTTAAAATTAAACACAAACAAATAGCATTATATAAAAGGGATTCACTTATAATGTATAGCAACACAAAGAATTTAACTAATTGGAGCTGTAAACATCTTTACATGTTTCTAAATTCATTTACAATGTAATCGCTAGTTACATCCCCTTTCGTATTAGCTCCCCTTAATATAGATCAAACTCACTTCCGGAAATTAAACCGTTAGAGGAACGACTCCACACAAATCGAACCCCGGATAACAATATATTAGGACCGGTATACAATCTGTGATGATATGATTTATTTTATAGCATCACTTTCTTCTCTTTGATTTGATTCCTTTTTATTCTTATTCGTTGTATTCGTTCTGTTCTTGTCTGTTGTATTGTTAACCCATGCTAATTTCTTTTCTTATTGACTCTTTCTATATTATTCTTAGATTGAATAAAAACCTTTGATTTGGTACAAAATAATACAACAATTTTATTCAATCATGGATCCGATAATATTCAAGAAAATTCTTTCGGATGATCCTAGTGAATCCGATTATGTCTACTGGAAGAGAATGTTGGCGATCTATTTGGAAAACTTGTCTGTTCCTGACGAAAGTAAGCTGTCAGTCCTTCTCGTTCTTTGCGGAGCCAATGCTTATACTCTCATTGAAGAAGCAACATAATTCGATGAGGCGTTATCCATTCTTGATAATAAATTTCAAAAGAAAGGCTCAGCAATAATGACCCGACATAAACTACGCAACCATCGTCAACAAGAAGGACAATCATTGGAGGCCTACATGACTGAATTAAAAGTCCTCGCAAAGAAATGCCCCACTAAACCCCTAACAGGGGAACAACATAGACAATTGTTGATTTGTGATGCGTTCGTGTCAGGTGTTCAATCCGCCACCATAAAACAACGACTTCTGGAATCACCTGACGAAAATCTAGATAAAATATTCCAAACCGCTCTCACATTAGAACTGGCAATAGAAGACGCACAAAATCTGTCAACAACAACAATACAACCGCCGTCACAACCCGTATTCGCTGCTTCTTCATCAAAATGTTTCTGGTGTGATGGTTCATATCACCAAAAATCAGAGTGCCCTGTAAAAAATTCAACTTGCAATTTCTGCCACAAGAAAGGCCACTGGGCAACAGTATGTTTTGTTAAAAATAAGAAGGTACTAAAGAAGATAAAACACGCAGCCATCTTGAATAATAACGAGGGCCCGATGAAGCCTATGATGGCAGTAATCTTGCTGCCTGTTATAAACTTGCTTCCGTGAATCATAATACAAACCTTTTAACAATTTATGTCAATTCACATAAAACAGAAGGTTTACTTGACACAGGCTCAGACAAGATTGACATGAACCTCTTGTCAAAATGGCAAAGTAAATTCAAGAAAAATAAGAATAATTTTAGCCGACAACAGTAAACTCATAATACGAGGTACGTTTGAAACAACATTAGAATGGGAGGGCCTAGAATACCACATCGATCTAATGGTGGTTGACAAACTCATTGCTCCAATAGTTATGGGTCTTGATATACTTAAAAGGCATAAGTCTTTAACAATAAAATATGCGGGGGATATGAGACCAGTCACGATATGTATGGCAATGCAAACTCTGAATTGTGAAGAATATGATTTAATGCCTGGTATCAATACTACAAAATTAAAACCATTATCTATACCTCCTCGAAAATACAATAAAGATCAGCAATTCATTAAAACGGAAACCGACAGAATGCTTAAAGCTGGAATAATTCAACAGAGCAGAAGCCCATGGAGAACGCAGTGCTTCGTAATAGATCAAGAAAACAAAAAAACGTCTTGTCATAGACTACTCAGGCACTATAAATCGTTAACACCATTAGATTCATACCCTAATGTCATAATCGAAGACCTACTCAACAAAATTTCAAAACACACGTATTTCTCGAGAATAGATCTAAAGGCGGCTTATCACCAAATACCCATCAAATCTTCCGACTTTAAGTTGACTGCATTCGAAGCCTGTGGCCGACTATACGAAGTTACCCGTCTTCCGCTTGGATGCACAAATGCCGTTCCAATTTACAAAATACATACTCATACCTTGACGACATTAGGTTAACTTTGCCTTTCATCCTTACGGGGTCGATAAAATAAAGTACCAGTAATGTACTGGGTAATTGCTGGCCTTGTGCCAAAAGTAGAAACAATTATTATAGGAGGATTGGCAGTGGATTGGCAGTATCGGTAGAGGGTCGGATGCCATGCTTTCTAGCATAGTTACGTCCCTTAACGATCTGAGTTCAAATCCCGCTGAGGTTGACTTTGCCTTTCATCCTTACGGGGTCGATAAAATAAAGTACCAGTAATGCACTGGGTAATTGCTGGCCTTGTGCCAAAAAGTAGAAACAATTATTATAGGAGGAGACACAGTCGAAGAACATAACCATAACCTAAAGCAATTCATGAATGCAGCTAACAATGCAGGTATGCAATTGAATCGAGACAAATGCAGCTTTAATCGAAATAGAATACATTTCCTTGGACATGTCACAGAAAAAGGTAAATTAAGACCGGACCCTGAAAGGTATAAAACCCTTATTGACATGGCGTTCCCAAAGACGTTAAAAGAGTTGAACCGAGTAATCGGTCTTTTTGCATACTATGCTAAATGGATTAAGGGCTCTTCTAACCTCTCAGTCGTTCTTACAAAGGCAAGAAACACCATTGATAAACAAGGTCTATCAAACGAAGAAAAATCTACTATTAATAAGATGAAGGAGGAACTCATAAAGGCATCACTGTGTTCACCCGATTTCACTGCATCATTTATAATCGAAACCGACGCATCAGATATTGCCATTGGCGGAACTCTATCACAAAATGGTCGTCCAATTGCTTTTCTTAATAGAACCCTAAATAAGTCAGAAAGAAGACATTCCATCATCGAAAAGGAAGCTTGCGCAATTATAGAATGTTGTAGAAAATGGAGGCTTATGATCAACGCTGTTCCACATTGTAATATCATAACAGAACAACGATCGGTTGCATTTGCGTTCAACAAAAAACACACTTCCAAGATTAAAAACGAGAAGGTAGCCCACTGGCGACTGGAGTTAAGCGATCTTAACCATACCTTCTCATATAGACCTGGTTCATTAAACCAAGCCGCAGACGCCCTATCGCGCTGATGCTCTACTAAGACGGAACACGAATTATGCAATATTCACTCACGTCTATGTCATCCGGGGGTCACCAGACTTCTACATTATTGTAAATTAATGTACTTGGCATATCCTATTAATGAAATAAGAGAAGTTATCGCCAATTGCAAAATATGTCGTGAATGTAAACCACAATTCTATAAACCACCCAAAGGAAGATTAATACATGCCACAAGACCCTGGGAAAGACTATCAATGGACTTTGTGGGTCCCATGGCTATCTCAAACGGTTTTCGATTTATGTTAACTATAGTTGACGAGTACTCACGTTTTCCATTCGCCATTCCCTGTAAAGAGATAACAACGGACGTAGTAATTAAACATCTATTGGAGATATTCTCTATATTTGGAAAACCCAGTCCGATTCATACAGATAGGGGACGTCAATTTGAATCACAAAAACTCAAAGATTTCATATGGAGTAATAACATTATAAAAAGCCACACCACGCCATATCGACCCCAAGCCAACGGCCAATGCGAAAGAGTTAACGGCACAATATGCAAAGCGATAAGTCTGGCATTGAAGACAAATAATCTCAATAAAAATGAATGGAGTAACATGATTCCAATCGCTCGTCGTCTATCCGAGGATTGCTTTGCACTGCTACAAACGCTACGCCACATGAAAGAGTATTTTCATTCACCAGATCGACAAACAACGGCACAGAAATACCAGAGTTTCTAAATAAACCGGGCACAATCGTGCTACATCGACGTCACATAAGGAATAAAGGTGATGATCTCACGGACGGAAAACTTTCAACTCATCGAGACGATCTCACCTCACTTTGCCAAGGTACAATTTAATAATGGAAGAATAGACACAGTCTCAACTACAAATATCGCACCAGCAGGATCACCACAAAACAATGGAAATTCAACAACATCGGAGTGTCAGAATAATAACTACCCAAAAGGCGCCAATTTAACTCAACCAACAGCAGTATCTACACCTGTGGCCGTTGGGAACAAAAGTATGACATCTACCGCCGATAACAATCCTACAGAGAGTGCTGAATTCGACGACGATGAATCTTCTGACACATTCTTAACCCCGAATACAAAGAACACGCTGAGGACGCTTAGTAGTGAGGCCAATGCGATACAACGATTAACGCTAGATGTGATGATATGATTTGTTTTATAGCATCACTTTCTTCTCTTTGATTTGATTCCTTTTTATTCTTATTCGTTGTATTTGTTCTGTTCTTGTGTGTTGTATTGTTAACCCATGCTAATTTCTTTTCTTATTAACTCTTTCTATATTATTCTTAGATTGAATAAAAACCTTTGATTTGGTACAAAATAATAAAACACAATCCATGGCTGTGACTGATTAAAAACATTCACTAAAATAAAACATAGCCAATGTGATAGAAAAGATAGCAATAACATTGATACTCTCAGCACATACACATTTAAACATTACAGAAACAATTATCACACTACACCCACCATAAACTAATAATTTTAATACAAAAACAGCTTTGCCTGCTTGTAAACATATGTTGTTTTATGTGATACCTTTGCCTCGCAGAAATTATATATGCCTAATACCATTGCTTGTTTCCTTGTATATGCCTATTGCATTTGCACTCTCTATACGCTTACATATGTACTGCTAGTGTCCTCGTTTCACGAGTAACTTTCTACCGTAATGCCTCTAATTGTTATACTAATCTCTGTCGCATGCACTCTGTGCCTTTTTAACTTTTAATTTTTAATTTTAATTATTGTACAATTCTCTTGAAATCTATGTCGCATCCATTCCACTCTGTAAATATGAAACTGTTGTTGGCAACATTAATATCCATGTATCTATATGATTGTTCAGTTAAATAGGAGGTTAATTATATGTACAAACATTGGTAATGCTCCGATGATTCCAAACGATAGTTTGGAAGAAACGATTGTCAGCAATAAAATGATTTGAACATAGCTTTGATTATTGGATAATTTATATTCCGGCTCTCTAAAACATCTCATGTATTTACATTGAGCTATTTTTCTTACTGATAATAAGGTAGTAATTAATTACTGACCTTTCCTTTTTATAGTTGTATATAGTGTATACATAACTATAAATAATATTATATATATATATATATATATATATATATATATATATATATATATATATAAAGTCTAAAGTCTGTCTTAAGCCAGAAGGCTCATTTGGCCGGTGCTTATCCCGGTTTCATGGCGTGAAGCGACTGAGAGTCAGTCCATCGCAGGGTTAAACCTCCAGCTATTGCTGGTACTCATTTTCAGCTGAGTAAACTGGAGCAACGTGAAATGAAGTGTTTTGCTCAAGAACACAACACGAACCCAGGAATCGAGCCCACGACATTATGATCGTAAGTCCAACACCCTTATCACTAGGCCACGTGCCTCTACTATATATATCACACACACACACACACACACACACACACACACACACACACACACACACACACACACACACACACACACACACACACACACACACACACACACACACACACACGTGGAAAAGTAAGAAATCGGAGAACAGACCGTTAATACATATTTATTTAAAACAGCACCTACGTACGTTTCGCCCAGTTGGGCTTGTCAAGGGCATAAATAACCAAGTGTTCCTTACATTGCTCGGAAAGTGTTTTGGAGGTTAAGTTCACGTCATAGTTCATTCTTCGCAAAAAAGCGTGTTTTGATTTTGCAGTAAGTCAAGGGAGGTAACTCTGGCCGGTGTTCGGGTAGTCTTTCCCGGACAAATTTGTTTATCCGTTACAAGATGTGGTTACAACCTTACCATTATCGATACGCACAGGGTCAGGTAATCAACGCTTATTTTGAGACGTTTTTTTTTCCGCACCTGCTCGCCTGGATCGTTTGAAGCTGGGTCTGGGATGCATGGTTAGTTTCCTGGATGTTTTTTTGCAGCGCCTGCCCGCCGGGGTGTTAAAGCTTGTTGCAGGGAGACCCGGTACACGGTTTCACTCCTCATCCCTAACCCATCTGAAAAAGGATATTTTTAAGCGATGTGTACAACGTATCGTCGTTTCAGCTCTGCTGTTGATGAGCTCGTGGGGTGCAGTTATGATGTGGTAGAGTTCCATGAGGCAAAGATCGCACTTCCTCTTGAAGTTGTACGGTGCAGCCCTGCCGACAATATCCCAGTGCGTGGAGAAGCTGGTGTTTAAGTCTTTTAATGATGTGATGTAGTCCGCGAGCGAAGTGGAGTGTCTTAATTTCTTATTTGTGAAAGAGTGGAGATGTGTTCGAAATCTAATTTTGAACGGGCCGGAGGTAGCCCCTATATAATGTTTAACGCTATTGTGGCTAGTTAAAGGGCACCTATATATAACCCTATCAGTCAAGCAGTATCCTCTAAGGGGGCAGCGTCCCCTGTCGCGGCAGTTGCAATTTCTGTCGCGGTTCCTTCCACTTCCCACGGTAAGGCTATCATTGTTGCTATCTACGTTGTTATCTACGCTCCCGCACCTGTCGTTAGCACCATTATAACCCACTGCGCGCGGGGTGGTACCATTATTATTCCGCACGTCATGTCCTGCATGTTCCCCAGTCATGTCGCGGTTATGCTGGTTGCGTCTGTAGAGGCCGTTGCCAGCACTATTGGATGCTACTAGGGAGTTGTTAAGGCCGATATAGTTATTGTCAGATGTAGGTGCGTCTGTGCTAAGGTGCTGTGTCTTGGTGATCTTACTGTGGTTCGTTGTTCCTATGATGTCTGCTAGGTTAGGAGTAGTAGAGAAGGATATTTTTATATTGTTCCTATTAAGGATTTTTCTATACCTATGGTTGGGCGGGAAGTTCTTCTCTAAGGCTTCGAAGAATATCCGGGATATGTTAGAGGCCACACTCCGAGAGTAGGGGGGTGGAACCATAGGACGTTACGGTGGCGATTACGTGTCCTTGTACGTTTGCTACGGGTGGTTCCATAGCACTGTAGCTCGTTACGTGCCCCTTTCACTTTATGCTCGGGTGAACTCTTCTTCCTTCTTCCATGTTTATGTACAGGAAGATGTTGGTTGGAAGGCGTTGGTAGTAGGCCGTCGCCTTTGTTGATTTTATAGTAGGGGAATAATTCGAGTAGGCTACAGTGGTCACTGTCACCGGGGTCGTGATCTTTATTGTGTGGTAAGTTACCTATACCATCGGCAGTGTAATTAACGTTGCGGCCGTGTTCCTTAGTGCGATTATCTATACTATTATATCCCACTCCTACGAAGTCGCCGCGTGATCGGTTATAGGTATGGCTTACTATAACGTTCGTCTTATGAGGGGTGGGGTGCTAGAGTTAACGTTAGGGATGTAGGAAATTCCTCGGTTAAAGCCGGCGCTTATGTGATCCTTAAGAGAGAATCTAGGCGTCAGAGGGACGTACGGGTTAGTGTACTTTTCTATTTCTAAGCTGGTAACTATATCCTTCCCTACTCTATTTATGTCATTTAGGGTACTAGAGGGTGTCTTTTTGTAGTCTTTGTGTAGTTCCTTATAAATTAATTTGTTATACTTGCTCGCGTCCATCTTGTTCAGCTTCTTGGTTTTGTCGGAGGTGACGAAGAGGTGTGGGTCATTCTTGATCTTACTGATGAGTGTATCAAGGGAAGTTAAGAATGGATTGCTGCATCGGTGTTTCTTTTTGAACTTAACGTTTCTGATCATTTTCAGCAGGTCCTCCTCAAAGGAGTCTAGTAAGGTGTTGTGCGGTGGGTTTCGGTATGTTTTGAAGCCATACTTCTCTTTAGGTTCAGGAAGGTTACGGGTGTTCTTATCCAGGTGGTAGGCCTTCCATCTGACTCTCCGTATAAACGAGTTAGGTTTTTCTGCTGGGTAAAGGGATGCACTTGAGAGACATGGGTAACGGCTGGTTCTCCAACATTATGGCAAATAAAGTGAGATGCTCTACAAAAGGAGCACGGTAATAAAGTATCGAGAGAGAGAAGAAAAGGAAGGATAGGTGATACATGTAGTTATTTGCCAAATAACGTATGCAAAAGGTGCTCAATACTAATGCCGGCAGTATTAAATATTAGAAAATATTTAGTGGGCGAGAGAGTTAGCAGATTTCTTACTTTTCCACGTGCTTACGCTCTGCTAACTCTCTCGCCCACTAAATATTAACACTTCTAATATTTAATACTGCCGGCACTAGTATTGAGCACCTTTTGCATACGCTATTTGGCAAATAACTACATGTATCACCTATTCTTCCTTTTCTTCTCACTCTCGATACGTAAATACTTTATTATATATACATATATATATACATATTTATTTATATTTATACTTATATACTTATATTGCGTGTGTATACATATATATATACACACACACACACACACACAGATATATATATATGTAAATATGAGAATAAACGTGCTACGTGGTTGCTAATGGGTTACATAGGAATAAAGTTAGTCCTTCATCAGTGATCTTCCAACCATCATTGGTATTTCATCGCTTTAAAGACCATATACCTCCGGTTGGTGCGGGCAACGGCTAAAAAAAAGTCGTTGGGACACGTAAATAAAGGGGACACGAGAGTGAGTGTAAACAAACAAAGATGGTGAAGCAACGAAAAATGAGGAAGAAAGAGTCAAGTCCCAAATTTCCATGAATATAAGTTCGGTGAAATCGTGAACGAGAGAGAATAAAGACCATCAAACCTGGTTGGAATGTGAGCAAGGAAGGAATTCCGTACAGGTCTAACGGGAAGAAGAAGGAATCTAGTCTGTGAATTCGGTGAACATAAGTTCTGTGAAATCGTAGACAAGAGAGAAAAAAAGCGAACCAGCCTGATCAAGAGTGCGAAAGAAAAGAATTATGTACAGGTCAAACGGGAAGAAGGAGGGGGAGGAGAGGTAGTAACAGAGAGTGAGTGAGTGAAGGGTGAGGAAGAGGCTAACAGAGAGAGTGACTGTTAGAGAGGGTAAAGATACAGAGAAAGAGGAAGCAGTAAGAACGAAATAGACGGGTCACAGCAGGGGAAAAATATGTGTAAATATGAGAATAAACGTGCTGCGTGGTTGCTAATGGGTTACATAGGAATAAAGTTAGTCCTTCATCAGTGATGATCACTGATGAAGGACTAACTTTATTCCTATATATATATATATATGAATAAATTTAGTCCTTCATCAGTGATCTTCCAGAAAGTCGCTGGGACACGTAAATAGGGGGAACGAGCGAGACAGTAAACAGCGATGAAATACCAATGAAGGCTGGAAAATCACTGATGAAGGACTAAATTTATTCATATGCAACCCATTTGCAACCACGCAGCACGCCATGTTTTCATATTTTTCATATATTTATATATTTTCCTCCGCTGTGACCCGTCTGTTTCTTTCTTACTGCTTCCTCCAGTCACTATCTCTGTTAGCCTCTTCCTCACACTTTCACTCACTCACTCTCTGCTACTCCCTCCTACTTCCTCCCGTTTGACCTGTGCGAAATTCTTTCCTCACTCACACTTCGACCAGGTCGGATGGTCTTTATTCTCTCTCGTCTACGATTTCACAGAACTTATGTTAATCGATTTCAGGGACTTGACTCCTTCTTCCTCACTTTTCGTTGCATTACCATCTTTGTTTATTTACTGTCTCGCTCGTTCCCCCTATTTACGTGTCCGAACGACTTTCTTTAGCCGTTGCTCGCACCAACCAGAGGTATATGGTCTTTAAAACGATGAAATACCAATGAAGGCTGGAAGATCACTGATGAAGGACTAAATTTATTCATATGTAACCCATTTGCAACCACGCAGCACGCCATATTTTCATATTTTTCATATATATACACACAAATTTTAGTACAGCATTAACGAAGCTTTAGTTTGCGGCCAAGCTAACGAATGCAAATTCGGTATGTAGCTTTAGCACTCGAATGGGAATAGTACACCCAGAGTAATAACAATACGTTTAGACAGCTTAGCAAATCAAATATAGCGATCAGCAGTCCAGCCGCATTACCACATCAGCGAAAATACAGGACTCAGGAAAAATATATATATATATATATGTGTGTGTGTATATATATATATATATATATATATATATATATATATATATATATATATATATATATATATATATATATTTAACGAAGGGTATTTTATTAGTTAGTTGTTAGAATGATTATAACATGGTTGTTAGATGTAATAACAAGAATAGCGATTTACTTTATATAAAAAGGTTTACTTCACTTCAATCAAAAATAAAAATAAACAAGTTACCACGAGTTGCGAAGGTTGACAATGTTATTTGTTGTTGGTTCATGAGGCTGGTGTAGTCTGAGACCAGGAGAGAGAGAGAGTAATGGTCTGTAGACCTCTGCGGCCTGAAGGTAGCGGTGATCTTTACATAGCTTGTCTGTATCGTGGTGCTCCGATCTCTCTGTCTAAATGTGGAATGATACATGTTTTATATACCTGTCGCTTTCTGTCTCCCACCTGGAGGGGCTAGCCCTTGCATGAACCTGTCCACACCGAGAAAGGATAGTGACCTAGAGTTTGACTTTTTGGTGTCACCCAAGGTTCAAGGCGTGGACAGATTTCGCTATATATATATATATATATATATATATATATATATATATAACGAAGGAAGTGTGGTAAGGAACTAGGTGGACCATAACGCACCAGAGTACTCAATAATTTTGGTAGTAGAGTGGGTAGTAGGAAAAGGTTCGACGGCTATTTCTGGACTAGTCCAGAAATAACCGTCGAAACGGCTCGAGCTCTGCCGTCGGGGTCCTGAACCTTTTCCTATATATATATATATATATATATATATATATATATATATATATATATATATATATATATATATATATATATATATATATATATATATACATGTGTGTGTATGTATTGATTTCAATTTTGTCATAATTTGCATTTATATGTAATTTATTTTGAGAAATATATATATTTTTCATTCTGTTATCTCCGTATTAAGAGATTTATAAGGCATTTTTTTTTGTTTAAATGTGTTTTCTATGACAACTATCATTGACCAAATTTACATAATCAAAATTATTTTTTCATAGCCATGTAGGCGAATTGGCATTCATAATTTTATTTTTCATATAAAGATCTTTTATTTTTTCTTATATTGTCTTACTAAAGCAACCAAAAATAATGGTTCATAATATATTTCATGAAATACGTCTAATGTCATTTTAAAACCACTGCTTGTCTTGTATTAGATAAGCTTGTAATTGTATTTGCGTCATTATTATATATTTAAAATAGCAATGTTAGTTTGATATCAATGTATCAACTGAATAAGTACCACCAGCATAACCACCACCACCACCACCACCAGTGTTTAACTGTCTCTGGAAACTGTAGTGATATATATATATATACACACACTCACACACACACACATATATATATATGAATAAAAATGTTTATGAAACAGTTCTAGTTTTGTAGGAGTCATTTCTAAATAAAAAAAATATATATACATATATATACGTATACACACACACACACACACACACACACACACACACACACATACACACACACACATATATATATATATATATATATATATATATATATATATATATATAAAATTCATAGGGATATATGTATATATTTAGACATATATTTAGACATAGTCACAGATACATATATGAGTTTGGCTACCTTTCACGGTGTGGCTCAATGAAAAATTTAATTAAGCAAATAATTATTAATCAGAGCTATATATAAAATTGCAAGTTTGAAGAATTATTAGATAAAATATATCTTTCTTCCCCCTAGTCCGTAGAAATCAACTAGATAAATAATCATTTAAACGGGGCTATAAGTTTAAAATGTAACTATGAAGAAATAATAGACAAATCATCTTTATATATATAAAAGCGAGGATGTGTGTGTGTCTGTGTACAACTTGGCATGCATAGGCTTTCACAATTACCAACTGAATTTGACCAAATTTTCTGTGCACGTTGCACAGGTCGATAAGATTGTTACATCACAAACATTTTTCAAATCGACCCACGTTGAGCAATAAAAAATCGATATCAAAATTATCGGTAGAAAAATTGATGTAAGGGAGATAACAAACTTTATTGACAATCCTTATAAAAAAGGGAGATAACCTTTTCACCAAATATATTCGTTTGCATTAATTATTGAAGATTTCTGCTTATTTTGACAGGTTGGGGACAAATAATGTTCTTCTTTTACTTCCTAGCTGTATATTCTTAGCATAATTTCAAACCCCGAGCAACGCCGGGTAAATCTGCTAGTACAGACTATTTTCCGCGAGGAACAGTCAGATAAAATTTACCCAGTCTTTCCTCTTAGCCCGTAGAAATTAACTAGACAAATAATCAATTAAACGGAGCTAAGTCTAAAATGTAAGTTAGAAGAAAAAATGCATATAAACTTCACCAAAATTCCTCTAATCCCGACTATCGATAATTTCGCTCGTACTTTGTGGATATGTCCGATCTTGGTATTATCCATGAGGTTTAGAGCTTATCAAGAGACCCCCAGGTTTCGACTAAAATTTCCACAGTGATCACCACCAGAAATGAATTCAAAAATGGCTAAGAATCATCACGTGGCTAACGGTCAAAGTAGGTTGTGAATGGTGGCCCTAGTTGTTTTCTACGGAATGGTGGCCCTAGTTGTTTTCTACGGAATGGTGGCCCTAGTTGTTTTCTACTGCAATTTTATATCATCATCATCATCATCATCATCATCATCATCATCATCATCATCATTTAACGTCTATCTTCCACTCTAGCATGGGTTTAGACGGGAATGTTCCCACGTAAGGCAAGATTGGTTGTCTAGCTTGTATAGGACTGTCTGGCGGGTTTTCTACGGCAGGATGCCTTCCTAACATCAACCACGTTTACAGTGTGGACTGGGAGGTTTTTACCACGCTGTAATGTGGCCGTGTACGGCCACATTACAGCGTGGATTGTGTGTTTTTTTTTGTCGTGACACCTACACAACCTCATTTATTTAGGACTGGATGTTGTGGTACCAACATAACTTTACAGAGAAAGGGTGGTGTTGATGGAGGTGGGGGTAGGGGTAGTGGTATGGGGGTGTATTTTTGGTTAGGAGGTGCCTACTGACTGAAGGTTTCGCTTTGTACTTAGGCAAGGCGGGTTCCTCTGTATTACTGCGTAGCGCCAAAGATCGCGGTCCAGTGACATTGTCTTGGAGAGGTGTAAGTGTGTAAGGTCGGAATTTATCAAATCGTCCCAGGTTTTTCTGGGTCTGCCTACTCCGTAGCTT
The DNA here is from genome assembly GCA_964016885.1 of Eledone cirrhosa. Taxonomy (NCBI): domain Eukaryota; kingdom Metazoa; phylum Mollusca; class Cephalopoda; order Octopoda; family Eledonidae; genus Eledone; species Eledone cirrhosa. The sequence goes on along the minus strand of OZ024743.1, from coordinate 100,394,801 downwards.
CCATCTATTTTGATCGCACTGCACTTTTTTATACAGCTGTCGTCTTTCATGCGCATCACGTGACCATACCAACGTAGTCTTCTCTCGAATAAACAGCATCTGGTCCCTCTTATTCCTAATTTCTCACTTAGTTCATTTGTGCTTTGCCGTTCACGTAAAACGGAGCATGCAAGCTTCGTTCCTCTCCAGTCTGCGCAGATCCTCTGCACACAATGCCCATGTCTCACTGCCATGTAACATTGCTGTTCGTATATATATATCCATATCTCTCTCTCTCCCTCTATATATATATATATATAGATATAGATATAGATATAGATATGTGTGTATATATTTTTTCATATAGAAATGACTCCTACAGGACTAGAACTGTTTCATTTCCATGAAATCATCAGGAAAGTCTATACTCTACTAAAGTATTGAGTACCTTTTTTAAACTAGAATCACCTCCTAATCCCATTGAGAATCTACTCATAAATGTATATATATATTTATATTAATATGTGTAGAAGTAAACACAGTAAATTCTGCGTCTAAAATTACGAGGGTAGATTATACCACAAATATTATATATATTTAAACTGAAGCATATAGTATGGTACAAGATTTCTTATACATACCATATCAATAACGATTTTATCTCTCGGACAGACTAAAGATATAATCTGTTTCACCCTGAAAAAATTATTTGTTACAAACACAATTTTTTCAGGGCGAAACAGATTATATCTTTAGTCTGTCCGAGAGATGAAATCGTTATTGATATGGTATGTATACGAAATCTTGTACCATACTATATGCTTCAGTTTAAATATATATAATATTTGTGGTGAAATCTACCCTCGTAATTTTAGACGCAGAATTTACTGTGTTTATTACTACATATATTATTATATAATGCTCAATATTTATACTTTGAGCTTGTTAATTACAGGGTATCAATATGAGTTAATAACTCTATATTTTATTTGTATATATATTTATATATATATGTTCCTGATATTTATAATTTTAGTTGAGCTGTCTTATGGGTCTAATCAGGAGCTATTTTTAGCATTCCTGTTGACCTGTCTGTAGTGATCTGCTTAATCATTATAACGTATATGCTTTCACAGTTGTGACTATGACTGCATGGCTGACAGCTGGAGCTATATGTAAATAATCGTAGATGCTGCCTACTGAGGAGAACCCTACATCTTTATGATTTCTTTTATCTAATAATGCTGATCTGGTATTATTCCTTCCTGGTCAAAACAGATCTGTACAAGCTTTAAGAATTGGTATTTACCATCATGATGTAAGTTCATTGCTTGCCATGCTGCTTTTCTTATGCCTACCCATAGTGTTGTAAATGTTTGTCTCGGTAATATTATCTGCTACGTGTATGTTCTGACTGGGTGCCCTGAGAGCTTTTGTTGCGAAACCACTACAACCACCTTACAGAGTGAACTGGGTACTTTTTATTGTGGCACCAGCACTATCACCTTACAGAGTGAACTGGGTACTTTTTGTTGTGGCACCAGCACTATCACCTTACAGAGTGAACTGGGTACTTTTTGTTGTGGCACCAGCACTATCACCTTACAGAGTGAACTGGGTACTTTTTGTTGTGGCACCAGCAGTATCACCTTACAGAGTGAACTGGGCACTTTTTGTTGTGGCACCAGCACTATCACCTTACAGAGTGAACTGGGCACTTTTTGTTGTGGCACAATCACTTATGAACAAAAATCTATAAGGAACATATTACTTTTCAAATTCAGATATTTTACATTTGTAATGAAAGGTAACTTACTTCATTCTATTAAAATTGTCCAATATAATTTGATATAAAAACTTTTTAAGTTATGATACAAATACCATCTTAATGAAACAAGTAATTTTAGTAAATCCCGCCAAATTCTTCATTAATTAATTCAAATATAGTGTATTTCATCTTCATTAATTAATTGTTTCTACTTTAGGCACAAGGCCAGCAATTACACAGTGCATTACTGGTACTTAATTAATGGCGGTGATTTGGCAGTATCGGTAGAAGGTCGGACGCCATGCTTTCCAGCATAGTTACGTCCCTTTACGATCTGAGTTCAAATCCCGTCGAGGTTAACTTTGCCTTTCATCCTTACGGGGTCGATAAAATAAAGTACCAGTAATGCACTGGGTAATTGCTGGCCTTGTGCCAAAACGTAGAAACAATTAATTAATGTATAGTGTATTTCATCTTCATTAACTAATATATAGTGTATTTCATAAGAAACACTGCCACAAAATGGTTAATGCTCCTGTGTCAATGTGAGGAGTCAATATATCTTGATCTTTTTAAAAAAAAACGAATGTGAAATTTTACCTATAAGGTTTTCTGAATTTCTAAGAAAAATTTAGTATATTATTGGAGTTAATTCAGAATTATAAATATTTAGGATTGCAGTTTTCTCTATACTTCTTTTTAAAATTATCAAACTGATAAAGAGATTAGAAAGTTGAGAATAAATAACAGAAAGAAAAAGATTATACAAGAAAATGGTTATGTTCGGAAAATTGAAAACTCAGTCAAATGGAATTACATCCCTTTTTCTCCCTGAATGAATTTTGTTCTAACCAGTTTTCATTCAGCTTATTCATTCTGTCGTTCTGTATCAATTTAGCATTGGTTTTTATGTCCCTTATCTATTCGGAGGATCAAATAATGCTTAATCCTTATGAGCAAGCAACACAATGGCAGCATCGTGAATTCTTTCATTATGAATAGCTCCACATAAGCGCAATACATTTGCAAACAAGAATTGTACAATTTCCACTTGGCTTTC
>OZ024743.1:100269494-100386994 GCA_964016885.1 Eledone cirrhosa | reverse complement strand
AATTATAAGTTAGCTATAACACCACCACCTGGGTTGGTTGGGTAACATAGTTGGGTAAAGATAGGTTCACTGATGTTAGCTTGGACTGGCTGAAGTTGGTCTAGACCAGCGGTTCTCAAAGTGGGGCTACTGTCCATTACGGTAGGGGGTGGGGGTGAAAAGGTCCAGGTGACACTAGGACCTAATGGTGGTGAGGCGTGGTGGTGAGAGGGTGGAGGTGGGAGGTAGAGATGATATAATAGTATATTAAATATCAAATGATACATATATATAAATATAGTAAAATATTAAATATATAATATTTATTTATACATAGTATATATTATACTAGCAGTGGTACCCAGCGTTGCACGGGATAAGGTATTTTGATACGCAGTCCGCCAACAGACCTAATCGTGGAAAAACTGCATGCCTTGACAATATGTAAAGAAAATAAACCGAATACTCTGATGGCTGGCTAATCTTTAAGATTTTCCGCGATGAAGCAGGAAAAATGCAGATTTTCACCTAATGCGGGCCCTACGGGATCAAGCAAGAAAATGAATTTTTTTTATGTGCATAATATGCCTTGAAATTTCGGGAAAATCGGCTAGACGTAACGCCTCAAAAAGCCCTAAAAAGCTGAAAAAATGAAATTTTTACCTAATGCGGGCCCTAGGCCATAAAAAGTTGGATTTTCTTTGCTCACGGTATGAAGAAGAGACTGACTAATACATAGTTACAATTTCAAGGAAATCAGTCTGACGTAACGCCTCAAAAAACCCCTAAAAACCTGAAAAAATGCAATTTTTCAACTAATGCGGGCCCTAGGGGATCAAAAAATTAAATTTTATATGTGCATAACACTCCCCGATACATAAGTAATACACATGTAAAATTTGAAGAAAATCGGTTGGGTACTTCTCGAGTTTTAGGGATTCACACACACACACACACACACACACACACACACACACACACACACACACACACACACACACACACACACACACACACACACACACACACACACACACACATCCTCAGTGTTATATATATATAGATTATTTATTATATATAGATTAACGATTTTATTTATTATATATTATTTACAATTTACATGTAGGCAGGTCTCTCTGGAAATAGGGTTGTGGTGAGGGTATTCCGTGGCCGTGAGGAGGGTGGTGGTCCCCAAGTTTGAGACCCTCTGATCTAGGCTGACTGAGGCTGGTCGGGGATGAGCTGTTTGGGCTGATATTAGGGTTCTGAGGCCGGTAGAGCTGGCTTGACTAGCTTAGGTGGGCTCAGATTGGGCTGTGTTAGCTAGTCTGCCTGGGTTGACACTCCTAACCTGACTGAGTAGACTACATTGGGTTGGTTTGGCTCAGCGGGCCAGCCTGGGTGAGCTGCACTGTGTCTGACTGCCTTCATAGCTATCTCAGCTGATCAGGCTGAGATTGTTTGGTTGGCTAGCTTGATGGGTTGAGCTGACCTGACTGTCTACACATCCAGTCAGCAACTCAGGCCAGCTGAACCATACTAACTCAGCCTGGCTAGCTCAGTCAGATCAAATTGGCTGAGCTGATCTGTCCAACCTGGTAGAGCTGTGTTGGCCATACTAGGCTGTCTGACCTGGCCTGGCTGCTGGTCTGGACCTGGATGGGATAATATTGTTAGGTGAAGATGATTGACACTTCTCACTCGCAATGACCATTATCTATCTATCTATATATCATCATCATCATCATTATCATTTAACGTCTATCTTCCACTCTAGCATGGGTTAGACGGGAATTGTCCCACTTGAGGCAAGATTGGTCGGGTGACCGTGTCTCGCTCGTATAGGATGTCTGGCAGGTTTTCTATGGCTGGATGCTCTTCTTAACACCAACCACATTTACAGTGTGGACTGGGAGGTTTTTACCGTGTTACCTACATGGCCACATTACAGCGTGGATTGTGTGTTTTTTTTTGTCGTGACACCTACACGACCTTATTAGTTTGGACTGGATGTTGTGGTACCAACATAACTTTACAGAGAAAGGGTGGTGTTGGTGGGAGTGGGGTGGGGGAGTTGGGGTAGTGGGATGGGGTATATATTTGGTTAAGAGGTGCCTACAGACTGTAGGTTTCGCTTTGTACATAGGCAAGGCGTGTCTTCTGTATTACTGCATGGTGCCAAAGATCTCGGTCCAGTGACATTGTCTTAGAGAGGTGCAAGTGTATAAGGTCGGAATTTATCAAATCCTCCCAGATTTTTCTGGGTTTACCTACTCCGTAACTACCATCAATTTTGATCGCCCTGCACTTTTTTTTATACAGCTGTCGTCTTTCATGCACATCACGTGACCATACCAACGTACTCTTCTCTCAAGTAAACAACATCTGATCCCTCTTATTCCTAATTTCTCACTTAGTTCATTTATGTTTTGCTGTTCGCGTATATTACTATTACACATCCAACGGAGCATGCATGCTTCGTTCCTTTCCAGTCTGCGCAGGTCCTCTGCACACAATGCCCATGTCTCACTGCCATGTAACATTGCTGTTCATATACAGGCATCATACAATCTGCCTTTCATTTTTAGAGAGAAACCTTTTGTGGCCAACAGCGGTATAAGCTCTCTGAACTTTTTCCATCCCGTTCTGACTCTGGCTACTCTACTTTCACAACACCCTCCACCACTGCTGATTTTGTCACCCACGTAACTGAAAGTGTCCACTATTTCTATAGAACCATCTGGAGCTACTATCCTGTGGGCACTTGCTACTTATTGCACCTGAGCATCGGCCACATATAAAATCTACGTTCTTAGATAGCTTACCTGTGATACCACTACATCTTTTATGTACCCATAGTTTGCATTTGGGACATAAAATGGAATTTCTATCTACTCCTTTCCTACACACTGAGCATGGCCATTTCCCAGATGGCACCTGTGCACTATTTTCCTTTCTACATACTAGAACTTTAGTCTTAGACAAGTTAATTTTAAGGCCTTTTGATTCTAGGCCATGCTTCCATGTTTGGAATTTCTTCTCTAGTTCAGCCATAGATTCAGCTATGAGAGTTAGATCATCTGCGTATAGAAGTTCCCATGAGCAGCCGGTCTTGTACTCCTCTGTTAGAGCCTGAAGGGCAATAATAAACAGGATGAACACCAACTTTTACGCTAAATTCTTCACTATATTAATTGTTAATTCTAACCTTGCTGACTGTTTCTTTATACATAGTTTGTATAGCTCTCACATATATCCATCTTTCCGTCTGTCCATCTATCTATCTATCTATCTATTGTTGATAGTGGACGTCTTTCACATCGCCTCTTCGATTTTGGATCACTACTTTGTTATTTATGAGTGTGTTATTTGAATTTTGTTATTATTGTTGACTCTAACCCCTCGTCTGGGACTGTAGACGTAGGGTAAATATATTTTCGCCCCTTTTGGGGTGAAAATCTTTAATTTAAGATGTTTATTGATATCGTTAAAAACGAGGAAGCCATATTGCAAGCTAACGCCACGCCCACCAAAAAAAGCGAGAAAGACGGAACAACAATTCAAACTGTTGAACTACCCCTCCTCTCGAATGGAAAAAACACTGTTAATTTAAGTGAAAATACGTGCTCTGGGAAACGAGGGAGCCAAAGCTGCTAGCTGGGCCCGAGTGACGGAGGCGAAAAGTGGCAACAAGTCCACGATTCGGTTTTTGAAGGACCAAGACGGACGCGTGATACGTGAGCCGAAGCAGATGTGCGTGGCCTTTCAGCGGCACTTTGCTCAACTGTTCGAGCAGGGCGGCGGCCCGGGAGGGGCTATGGATTTCGGTCCATACCTCGACGGCCTGCCGCGGCTCTCGGACAGCGAGGCGAAGTTCTGCGAAAGGCCGATTTCAGCCGCTGAGATAGGGGATGCGCTGAGCCAATGCGGCAAACGCAAATCTCCAGGTCTCGACGGTCTACCTACGAATTTTACGTAGCAATGCCAGACTTGTTATCTGCTCTCCTGGAAGCGGTCTACTGCAACTGGCAGCAGAACGGGAGAATTCCCAGTTCTGTGACCAAGGGCATGGTCACGCTAGTCAGAAAGGACGAGAATAAGGGGGATGACATAGGCAACTTCCGGCCCATAACTCTGCTAAACACAGAGTTACAGATTTTGGCCAAGGTGTTGGAAAAGAGGCTGGCGCTTGTCTTCGAAAACCTGGTGGGAGAAGCGCAGACATGCGCAATCCCGACCAGGTCCATACACGACAACCTCCACCTCATGCGATACATCGTAGAGAGGGTAGGGTATAAACTCGGCTTCGGTGGAGCCCTGATCAACTTGGATTAGTCTAAGGCTTTCGATAGGATTAACCATCGTTACCTGGATGCGGTGCTCGAGGCGGCAGGCTTCGGACTCGTGTTCAGGGGCTGGATTGCTGCAATGCACAGCAGCAACATCTGCTCAAGGGTCAAGGTGAACGTCTCGGAGCCGTTCCATATCACGCGATCAATCCGACACGGTTGCCCTCTCTCCTCCCTTCTGTACGTACTGACTCTCGAGCCACTGCTGCGGAAGTTGGAGCTATTGCAGGGCATCCCTCTGGAACCGGGACTGTGGAAACCGGCGTCGGCCTACGCCGACGACGTGACAGTAATGGTGTCGAGCACCTCGCAAATCGAGGAAGTCGGCACCCTACTGAAGGAATACGAAAGGTTCACAGGAGCGAAGCTGAACCGGGACAAGTCCATCAATATGCGGAGGTGGCGAACACTCTTATAGCGTCCGTCATCTACTACCGCTTGACCGTCGTGCCTTGTCCAGCCAAAACGCTCACCAAAATGGAGCGCGCGCTCTTCCAATTCCTTTGGAAGAAGCGGGCGCCTTTGGTGAGAAGATCCATCTGCTGCCAACACCCTTCGAACGAAGAGCTGGGGATGCCGTGGCTGACGATGCGCAAACACGCGCTCAGGCTGTGGCACCTCCACGTATTCCTTACCGGACAACCGGTGTGGGCCCCGTTCGTGAGGCGAGCCTTGCAACGACTCTTCTCACTGACCGAGCTGCAGTCCTGGGTCAAGCAAAGAGCGAGGAAAATGGGTAACTGGCACATCGAATGTGCTCAGGCGCTCACAGCCCTCTGGCAGGTGGACCCGGCGATCAGTGGAGACTCCACTCCGTCATTCTATAGAGGGTTGGTCCGCAGCAAGTGCGACGACGCGCTCGGAGAAACTCTAGGCGTAGAGGAAGACGAACTGGCCAGTCTGTTCGGTAGGACCTTCCGCCAGGGATGATGGACAACTTTCAAAAGTCCTTGGCCTGGCAGTGCTACCGAGGAGCTCTACCAGTTCGAGACAAGCTCTACAGACACGGGCGCCCGGGCAGGGACCCTTCGAAAAAGATCTGTCCGAGATGCGTGCGAGACGAAGAAACCGTCGCGCACGCATTCGTACACTGCCCGGGCGTTACTGAACTGTGGGGCTATGTAGAACGATTATTGTCGCGGGTGGGACCATCCGGTTGACCACCGAGTCCATCGTCATGATCAAACCGCCACCCTCCTTCAAAAACGAAGGAGAGGCGGTTTTCCTTTGTGTGATAGCTATGGCGAAAGAGGTTGTATGGTGGACGAGGTTAAAAGGGCTGAGGTCAGACACCTTTTTCTCCGGCCAACAACTGATTCTTTTTTTCAAATACCACTTTAGAAGAAGAATCAGGATGGAGAGAGAGGTGCTGTATCCCAGCAAGTTTTATGAAAGGTGGGTGAATGGGCCTTCTCTCTATATCAGCCTGTAGTTTGAGGAAAAAGAGGAAGAGAGGAAAGGGGTACTCACTCTTCGTACTCCTGGAGATGAGGGTTGCACATTTTTTCGGGGGTATGTGTTATCCTTATGTAATGTCTCCCCCTATTGGGGAAAATCGATTAATTTTTAAATTGCATTTGTGATAGTATTTTACGTTTTTTTGTATGTAAACTTCCTCTTTGTATTGTCCCCTTCTTTTGTGCCCCTGTGGCTAATAAAGAAACATATCTATTTTGGTGGTGGTGGTGTTGGTGGTGGTAGTGGTGGTGGTGTGGTGGTGTTGGTAGTGGTGGTGTTGGTAGTGGTGGTGGTGCGGTGGTGGTAGAGGTGGTGTTGGTAGTGGTGGTGGTGGTGGTGGTAGTGGTGGTGTTGGTAGTTGTGGTGGTGTGGTGGTGGTAGTGGAGGTGGTGGTAGTGGTGGTGGTGGTGGTGGTGGTAGTGGTGGTGTTGGTGGTGGTGTTGGGGGTGGCGTTGGGGGGGTGTTGGTGGTGTTGGTAGTGAAGGTGGTGGTGGTGGTGGTGGTGGTAGTGGTGGTGGTGGTGAAGATGGTGGTGGTGGTAGTGTTGGTAGTGGTGGTGGGGGGTGTTGGTGGTGGTGCTGGTAGTGGTGGTAGTGGTGGTGCTGGTGGTGGTGTTGGTGGTGGTGTTGGTGGTGTTGGTATTGGTATGGTGGTGGTGGTGGTAGTGGTGGTGTTGGTAGTGGTGGTGTTGGTAGTGGTGGTGGTGAAGGTGGTGGTGGTGGTGGTGGTGGTGTCGGTGGTGGTGGTGGTGGCGGTGGTAGTGGGTGGGGGGGGGTGTTGGTAGTGGTGGTGGTGGTAGTGTTGGTAGTGGTGGTGGTGTTGGTGGTGTTGGTAGTGGTGGTGGTGGTGGTAGTGGTGTTGGTAGTGGTGGTGGTGGTGGTAGTGGTGGTGGTGGTAGTGGTGGTGGTGGTGGTAGTGGTGGTGGTGGTGGTAGTGATGGTGGTGTGGTGGTAGTGGTGGTGTTGGTGGTGGTGGTGGTGGTGGTGTGGTGGTGGTGGTAGTGGTAGTGGTGGTGGTGTGGTAGTGGTGGTGGTGGTGTGGTGGTGGTAGTGGAGGTGGTGGTGGTAGTGGAGGTGGTGGTGGTGGTGGTGGTGGTGGTGGTAGTGGTGTTGGTAGTGGTGGTGAAGGTGGTGGTGGTGGTGGTGGTGTTGTTGTTGTTGTTGTTGGTGGTGGTGGTGTTGATAGTGGTGGGTGTGTGTGTGTGGGGGGGGGGGGGGGTAGTGGTAGTGCTGGTGGTGTTAGTGGTGTTGGTGGTGGTGTTGGTGGTGGTGTTGGTGGTGTTGGTATTGGTGTGGTGGTGGTGGTGGTTGTCGGTGGTGGTGGTGATGGTGGTGGTGGTGATAGTGTTGGAAGTGGTGGTGGTGTTGGTAGTGGTGGTGGTGGTAGTGGTGGTAGTGGTGGTGGTGTTGGTTGTGGTGGTGTTGGTGGTGTTGGTTGTGGTGGTGGTGGTGGTGGTAGTGGTGGTGTTGGTAGTGGTGGTGGTGTTGGTGGTGTTGGTTGTGGTGGTGGTGGTGATGGTAGTGGTGGTAGTGGTGGTAGTGGTGGTAGTGGTGGTGTTGGTAGTGGTGGTGGTGTTGGTGATGTAACAGAAGGAGAAATCATTATTTACAGTTGACTGAACATGTTTTCCATTCTCACATCATTGAGAGATTGAAACTTTATGTGGGAAAATAAAATAAAATAAATAAATAAAAGAATGTTTTAAATGAGAAACATAGCAACAATAACAACAACAACAACAACAACAAAAGATAGGTACTCATTTAATGACAGTTTCATCTGTCTTTTGTGTGTTAAATGGTGTGGCAAGAAATATCCATAAAGATATTTTTGTGCTCACCCCCCTCCACCATTAAACAGCAGATCTTTTCTTTTTACATTATCAAAACTTCGAATTTAATTTTTTTTCTCCTCTCTCACTCACCCCCCCCCCCCCGATACATTTGTTGCTGTTTTCATTATTTTTCATATTTCAGTTCACCCCCCCCCCCCCTCATATATTTTCCCCGTTCCTTGACTGGTGCCCTTCATCTCCCCTTTCTCCACTCCCTTGCTAGTTATCCCTTATGTTTATCCATTTGCTGAGCTGGGCTGGCTGGCTGGTGATGCTCGGTTGAGCTGGTTGTCTTGTGCTGGTTATGTTGAGCTGAACTGGCTGGGCTGCTCCCCCAGACTTGATGGCTGGTCAGGCTAGTTGGCCTTGCTGAGCTGAACTGCACTAGCTAACTGCATTGAGTTGGTTGGGCTGACATTGTCTGTTTGGCTTGGTCAAATTGAGTTGGTCTGGCTAGGCTGATGTCCAAGGTTAAGTAGCAATATTAGCTGGACTGGTTGGGCTGAACCAGCTTGGCTGGCCTTCGAAGGTTGAACTAGACTGGTTGGCTGGGTTTAGCTGACTGGACTGAGCACTCCTAGCTGTACTAAACTGGACTGATGTTATCTAGCTGGGACTACTGGGTATCTTCTAATGCAACACAACTTAGACTATTTCTCTACATCAACCAATGAAGGAGTCTCTACAAGCTGCTCTGTTAACAACAAAGCTAATAACTCAATAGTATTAACAAAACAACCACTAAGCTGGTTGTCTAGTAAACTTTTCATGTTTCTACCATTTACACTCTTTATTAAAATCCATTTAAAAAAATTAGTTTTCTAATACTTTAAAATATTTTCCAGAATTCATTTACTTTTTTCTTCATCATCATCACCATCATAAACAGCATTGCCTTGTCATCACTGTTGCCACCACCACCACCACCACCACCACAACCACCACTACATATGACATACATAACGAGTGCTTTAATTAATTTGTTGCATTGTCATTTACCAACCAGAACCTGTTGGTAATCAAACTAACTTAAATGGTATCTATGTATATATATATATTTGTATATATATATATATACATCTATTACACCATTTGTGATAAATTTTTGGTGTAATTTTTTAATTTTTAAGACATTTTATGACATTATGTGCATCATGTATTCTGTCTTTTTCCATATAGCGCTGGCCTCGGGACCCCCCTGCTGGTCCTTTAACCTTGTTCTGGTGACGCAGCTCGATGGAGCATGCAACTACTGATATACTCTTGTTTATAGGCTCTGATGATTCCTGCCATGGGGTATGGATGAAACACTGTTAGCTAATAAAACAATGTATTTCTAAGCACTCTTTGGTTATTCCTATAACTATATATATATATATATATATATATATATATATATATATATATATATATATGGGCTTTGAGAGAACAATACCAAATATCAACCCATGGCATATCACTGAATCGAAACAACAGAAGTAAGCTTTATTTCTTCTTTATGTTTTTCTGTTCAACTTCTAGCTGTCTGATGAAGTTTGTACTAATACCGAATAGAAGCAAGTTTGGCTTTTATACTTACCCCGCTTCTTCTGGTTACTGAATGCTGAAGCTGGTACATCACTGCACCAGCTTCTGCAATTCTCGTACTTAATTCAGCCCCCTGCCTTCCATCACTCATGACCATGGCCCTGAGGTACTTTAACTTCTCTACCTGCTTCAGTGGAACTCCACTTACATGTAGAGTGTACTGCGGAGGCTTCTTTCATAGAATGAGTGTCTCAGTTTTTGCAACTCTGATCTTCATTCCAGCCTTGCAACACTCAGCATCAAACGTATTGTGTGCAAGTCGGAGATCACCTTATGTCAAGTTAAGTAAGACTATGTCGTCTGCAAATTCCAGCTGACAGATTTTAGATCCGCCACACGTACAAATACATCATCATCATCGTTTAACGTCTATCTTCCATGCTAGCATGGGTTTAGACATATACATACATACAAATATATATATATATATAGACAATGGAGGCACATGGCTTAGTGGTTAGAGCATTGGCCTTGCAATCGAAAGGTTGTGAGTTCAATTCTCAGACTGAGTGATGTGTTGTTTCCTTGAGCAAGACACTTTATTTCACATTGCTCCAGTTTACTCAGCTGTAGAAATGAGATGATAGGGACTGGGGTCCCTATCATTCCACTGTAAAGTGGACGTGTAGGCGCCACGTAAAAAAAAAGCACCCAGCACTCACTGTAAATGAGGTTGGTGTTAGGAAGGGCATACAGCTGTAGAAATCAAGCCAGAATCAGTTCCCGTCCCACCCTTGCAACAAGGGAAAAGTGGACGTAAAATGAAATGAAAAAAAAAAAAACATATATATATATACATTTATATATATATATATATATATATTATGGAATACTGTTGGCTTCTTGCTACAATAATTTCTATACTTTTCATTTATATATATACTAGCATTAAAGCCCGGCGTTGCTCAGGGTCATTAAGTTACCAAAGTTAGGTTGCACCACCCATTTTATGGCAGCACTTTTTTGTCTGCTAGGCACTGGGTGAATGAAATTGCAGACCTGGAAGCAGGAGCTGCGCCAGCAGTGACAATTGTAGTTTCGCCTATGGATATTATCTCTGTGCAAAAAAGTGTTGAAATTTATTGTTTCACAGTACTTGCGCAACACGCGCGTAGACGATGCCAGCCGAACAACAGAGCTGCGATGGAGTTGTTCTGCATGGTTGTCTGTGTGTTTTCTAAATTTAAGACAGTAGGGAGGGTTGTGATATGAGGGAGAGTTAGCTGTTGTTTCTAGCAGGTTTAGTGACCTCATAGAGGATATGTTTTCTAAATTTAAGACAGTAGGGAGTGGTGTGATATGGAGGAGAGTTAGCTGCTGTTTCTAGCAGGTTTAGTGACCTCATAGAAGATATGTTTTCTAAATTTAAGACAGTATTGAGGGGTGTGATATGGGGGAGAGTTAGCTGCTGTTTCTAGCAGGTTTAGTGACCTCATAGAGGATATTATTGTTTATCATTATCCATAAAAGGCAGATTGTTGTTGTTGTTGTTGAAGTGAGTGTGTGTTTGTATACGTTTGGAAAAGAGGTTTTAAAAAATATTTATCGCTTGTTGAATAAATGTATCTGTTGCTTTTGAAACGGACAGTATCACAATCAAGCTTGGAAAGAGAAAGTAGCAGAGAGTATGAAGTTGTATAGATTTTGAATGGTAGTGGAAAGAGTTTAGCAGTTTAAATGACAGAGAAAAATCGTAAAATATTGAGTTTTATCTATTTTTTGCTTAATTGTGGGTGAAATTGAAAAAATCAGATGTGCCAAGACGCAATCGAAACTATTTCGAATACTGAATTGTAAATTTCAATTGAAGAAATTCTATATCGTAGATTTCTATAAGAAAGGAGCTTGACCACACACTGAGCTTTATAGATTATGATACAGTATATATATATATACATATATACACATACACATATAAACATACATACACACACATATATATATAAACATACATATATATACATACAAACACATGGCTTAGTGGTTAGAGCATTGGCCTTGCAATTGAAAGGTTGTGAGTTCAATTCTCAGACCGGGTGATGTGTTATTTCCTTGAGCAAGACACTTTATTTCACATTGTTCCAGTTTACTCAGCTGCAGAAATGAGATGATAGGACTGGGGTCCCTATCATTCCACTGTAAAGTGGTCGTGGAGGTGCCACTGAAAAAATGCACCCAGCACTCACTGTAAATGAGGTTGGTGTTAGGAAGGGCATCCAGCTGTAGAAATCAAGCCAGAATCAGTTCCCGTCCCACCCTTGCAAGCAGGGAAAAAGTGGACGTAAAATGAAATGATGACACATATATATATATATACACACACATATACACATACATATATGCATACATACATCCGTGCTTTATTGGTATTTGCATGCATGTATGTGTGGGCATGTGTGTGTAAAATAAAATATATTTCATCACAATAAAATGAATATTTTTCAATTGTGTTCTGTAATATTTCATTTTATTATCCATTTCAAAGAAAATGCCGACTTTCAACATTTCTGTTCACTGATATTTACAACAGTTAAAATGGCCATTATCCAGAATCAAAACAATTTTCAATTTCTGTTATAGTCTCTTCAGCACTTATGTATGCACACACACATATAATATACTAGCAGACAAACCATCTTCTAAGGAGTTTTATGCTAGTTTGTATAATATATCTATCAATGTATATAAATATATGAAGAGGGAAAACTACGTTTTTGACATGCAAATGATACGAACTTGCCTCAATATGCTTCATCTTGTAATTTACACTGTTTGTTCTCTACCCTAGACTTAATTTAACAAAGATGGGATATGTGCCCATAATAAGCAGAGGTAGGATTAAAACAGCCTAGCACAGAATCTTCAATGAAACTCAAACCAATGTTTGAATAAAACAGTTTTCTCTGCTGACTCTCAGATACTCTATAGCCTCTATTCTAAGAGAATACATTTTTTGCAAATCCTTTACAATGAAGAGGCAAAATGTCTTCTGTAGTGGGAGAATGATACAAACTTACAATGAACTATTTGATTTTGTAGTATATTTACTTTAATATCTAAATACATATAAAAACGAGAAAACTCATCACTAGAACAGCCATTAAAACAGCTAAATGCTGTCAAAAACAGCGATGGGCAAATATGCCTCAGAGGACAGAGACCAGTGCATAGTGGTCAAGAGAGAGACAATCCACAAGGTGGGTGACAGGCAGATGATATATGTCTCAGAGGACAGGGACCAGTGGCTAGTGGTCAACAGAGAGACAATCCACAAGGTGGGTGACATGATATATGTCTCAGTGGACAGAGACCAGCAGTCAGTGGTCAAGAGAGAGACAATCCACAAGGTGGGTGACAGGCAGATGATATATGTCTCAGTGGACAGAGACCAGCAGTCAGTGGTCAAGAGAGAGAAATCCACAAGGTGGGTGACAGGCAGATGATATATGTCTCAGAGGACAGAGACCAGCAGTCAGTGGTCAAAAGAGAGACAATCCACAAGGTGGGTGACAGGCAGATGATATATGTCTCAGAGGACAGAGACCAGCAGTCAGTGGTCAAGAGAGAGACAATCCACAAGGTGGGTGACAGGCAGATGATATATGTCTCAGCGGACAGGGACCAGCAGTCAGTGGTCAAGAGAGAGACAATCCACAAGGTGGGTGACAGGCAGATGATATATATCTCAGAGGACAGAGACCAGCAGTCAGTGGTCAAGAGAGAGACAATCCACAAGGTGGGTGACAGGCAGATGATATATGTCTCAGCGGACAGGGACCAGCAGTCAGTGGTCAAGAGAGAGAGACAATCCACAAGGTGGGTGACAGGCAGATGATATATGTCTCAGAGGACAGAGACCAGCAGTCAGTGGTCAAAAGAGAGACAATCCACAAGGTGGGTGACAGGCAGATGATATATGTCTCAGAGGACAGAGACCAGCAGTCAGTGGTCAAGAGAGAGACAATCCACAAGGTGGGTGACAGGCAGATGATATATGTCTCAGTGGACAGAGACCAGTGCATAGTGGTCAAGAGAGCGACAATCCACAAGGTGGGTGACAGGCAGATGATATATGTCTCAGAGGACAGAGACCAGCAGTCAGTGGTCAAAAGAGAGACAATCCACAAGGTGGGTGACAGGCAGATGATATATGTCTCAGAGGACAGAGACCAGTGGTCAACAGAGTGACAATCCACAAGGTGGGTGACAGGCAGATGATATATGTCTCAGAGGACAGAGACCAGCAGTCAGTGGTCAAGAGAGAGACAATCCACAAGGTGGGTGACAGGCAGATGATATATGTCTCAGAGGACAGAGACCAGCAGTCAGTGGTCAAGAGAGAGACAATCCACAAGGTGGGTGACAGGCAGATGATGTATGTCTCAGCGGACAGGGACCAGCAGTCAGTGGTCAAGAGAGAGAGACAATCCACAAGGTGGGTGACAGGCAGATGATATATGTCTCAGAGAACAGAGACCAGCAGTCAGTGGTCAAAAGAGAGACAATCCACAAGGTGGGTGACAGGCAGATGATATATGTCTCAGAGGACAGAGACCAGCAGTCAGTGGTCAAGAGAGAGACAATCCACAAGGTGGGTGACAGGCAGATGATATATGTCTCAGCGGACAGGGACCAGCAGTCAGTGGTCAAGAGAGAGAGACAATCCACAAGGTGGGTGACAGGCAGATGATATATGTCTCAGAGGACAGAGACCAGTGCATAGTGGTCAAGAGAGAGACAATCCACAAGGTGGGTGACAGGCAGATGATATATGTCTCAGAGGACAGAGACCAGCAGTCAGTGGTCAAGAGAGAGACAATCCACAAGGTGGGTGACAGGCAGATGATATATGTCTCAGAGGACAGGGACCAGTGGTCAACAGAGAGACAATCCACAAGATAGGTGACAGGCAGATGAAATATAGAAAAGATTGAAAGAGGACAAGAAGTATGTTGGCTGGAAGAAGGAAATAAAGAAAGACACACATCTTCACCCTCATCAGCTCTCAAACCAGCAAAATGGTTTCACATGATTTAATATCTAAATACAATACTTATATTTACCAAAGCAGAAAGCCATGCAGAAACATGCACATAAATTTTATATATATGGAACAGCATAGAAGAGTTAGAGACAAAATTTCAAACATGGAAAAAGAACCTAGAGTTGAAAGGCCTCAAAGTAAACTTAGCAAAGACGGAAGTGTTAAGTAGGAAAGAGGACAGGAGGGGAATACCATCATGGAAATGGCAGAGGTTGATATATCAGTAAGGGTTGCGCTGAAATTCTGTAAGGTATACTAGTGTTGGTGATCTACATGATAAACAGACCCAGTCCACACTGTAAAGTGGTTGGTGTTAGGAAGGGCATCCAACCTTAGAAAGCCTGCCAAACAAAGAGTTGGGAAGACCCTTTAGTTGTGTCAAGGATATGACAGCCTCTCTAGTGTTGGTGATTTACACAAAAAAGCAGCCAGTACATGCTGCAAAGTGGTTGGTATTAGGAAGGGTATACAGTCATAGAAATCTTGCCTTGTTTAGTTTTAGGACCCTTCAGTTTGTGTCAAAAGACACAACTTCTCCTATGCATTCAACATGATGTAAGCAGGATATAGACCCCTCAGCCTGTCTAAGAGGTCAGTAGTCCCATTTCAGTACTGTCTTGTAGACTCCTCAGCCTGTCTAAGAGGTCAGTAGCCCCATTTCAGTACTGACTTGTAGACCTGTCCAACCTTTGCTAGCAGGGAAAGCGGATGTTAACCGATGATGATGATGATAAAGATGATATATATATACATATATATATATACACATACATATATATACATACATACACAATATATATATACATACATACACATATATATACACATATATATACATACATTTATATATATATATTTACATATGTATATATATATATATACACACACACATATATATATATATGTATATGAATGTATGTGCTTTAATGGTTAGAGTGTTCAGTTCGCGATTGTATGGCTCTAATTTCAAAATTAATTGAAACACAACAGTATATTTCATTAGAAATATAGTAACAAAAGTATTAAAAGCTCATTTTTCTCAATAATTTGGATAGTTGGTGGCAAATTTCCAGCTGATTAAATCATCATCTCTATTACCTTATTTTTATCTAATGCTCCATTTTTTGTAAAGTCATTTTATTAAGAATATTTAATTGTTTTTGAAATTGTTGAGAGGTTGGTTTTCTAAGACAACCTAAAGTGACGCACTGTTTAGTGTCCATTGACAATCAGTTACTACTAGCTACCGACAGCACTGTTACTGTTTCTAATACCTCATGGGAATAAAAAGCAATCCTGTATTGGAGTTACTCATAACACAGTATCGTGATTCCAAGTTGATTTGCTACTTAGCCCCCCCTCCCCCCATATATAGTTCAAATTCAAAGGAAATATAACGAGGACTAACTTTTTAATTAAAAACACTTCTCAACTCTTTTGTTACCATAATTCTAATGAAAAACACTGCCTATGGTTTTCAAATAAGTTTGCAAGAAATCACAAATTTGGAGGGATTTAGTAATAATAACAAATTTTTTCAATATTAAGCTGGTGTTTGGAAAATAACTTAACAAAGGTTTTTACTTAATATTACGGTGGAAAGTTTTGAGATAAATATAAACACTTTAAAATAAAGTTGTGTATCCTAGAACCAGAGGTAGTTTCAGGCAATTTGGTATCAAAAGGGTTAAATGTTCTTACATGAAATTATGATGGAAGGTTGTTAGAGAAATATAAACTGTAAAATAGAACTAGGGGTAGTTTCAAGGGTTTGAATATTAAAAAGGTTGATTAAACATGGTTTGATCTTGTGCCTGTAGATTTCTTTTGACAAGTCTTTTAAAATAAATTATTTTCAGTTAAAAAATAAAAATTAAATTGATAGTTATAATAAAAGTTTTTAAAGAGTACTTAAGATTGTCGTTTCACTTGTATACAAACACACGCACACAATTATGCTCCAAAATTAACAAATAAGCGCACATCAGCAAATTAAGGAGCCTTGGTGTAGTTGTCATTTAACCTGCTAGAAATAGCAGCTAATCCCCCACACAAATTACACCTTACAGTTTTAAAAAAGTGAAGGACATAATAAATAATATTGTTCTATGTTAAAAAGATTGGATGGTCAAGACTGAAGTACATTTGGTCATAGGTCTGCTTGATGAGGGTTGATTTAACCTTTTTGCATTTAAACCAGCTGTATCCGGCAGTATTCTCTCAATCCTTTCTGGCTGTTACTGGCCACTCATACTGATGTTAAGGTATTGTTCTCAAAATAAATAACATCGAAATCTCATAGATTTGATATTTTGTTTGATAATTATGTGAGGTAAAGCCTTTATCACAAAAATACAATAGTATATATAGAGTAATATAAATGCTAAAGGGTTATGGTTAAACAAAAATATTGTGCATGCACATAGACATGTGACTAGAGTAGTGTTCTTGCTATGGTATAAACATCCCAGAGTGTTATAGACAATAGTTAAGGGTGTCACAAGATTCTAAATTTAAATAATTCAATTGACTGAAACTATCAATGTCTGTTTTCCCCAAAACAAGAGTGCGGAGAGATTCAGAAAATATTCAAAGGTCATACTTTTTTCTCTGGGGCTTTTATTTTATCTATTGGAGTAAAATAAGGGTTTTGAATACCTGAACCATAGAGAGAAAGGGTAACAAGGTCACAGATGCATTGGAAACCATTGGTCCTAAACTGCATTGTCCACAAGGAAAAGCCAGCAGTCACATGCTTCAAAATACTACAACCACTGGCTCATAGATATTCTGCTATTTTTTTAATTGGTGAGTCAGGAGGAAGGGCAGAGCCCCTCACCCTTTTCAGGACCTCTGAAACTGGTTGAAGAGAGGGAAGGAGGAAGATATCTTCAAACTGGAGACCTAGCCATACTTGAAATAGAGTAGACTTTTATAAATGCACTCAAGGGTGAGGTGGTGATGTTAAACTGGACAACCATTTAAAGTGTGCTACAACAAAATCTCATCTCAGACTACAAAAATCCATCACAAATACTGCAAGACAGCCTGTCTAATATTCTGATGTAACTGCTAGTACAACCATGGAGTGGGACTTCAATTACTGATGACCCCCACAAGAATAAAAGCAAAGTTCACTTCGGCAGGATTTGAACTCAGAATGTAAGGTGGTGGAATAAATGACACATGGTATTTTATCCAATGCTCTAATACAGAGGTTCTCAAAGTAGTGTCCTTCCTAACACCGACCAGAGAGGATGCCCTTCCTAACACCAACTACATTTATTTATACATAGTATATATTATTTAGCATAAATAAATTAACAATTTTATTTATTATATATCGTTTACAGTTTGCATGTAGGGAGGTCTCTCGGGAAATAGGGTTGGGGGAGGGGGCTATTACGTAACTGTGAGGTGGGGGCAGAACCCCTGCTCTAATGATTCTGTATTGGTTCTGGAAGAGCCATCATCATCATCACCATTCTTTATGTCTATTTTTAAAAATCCATGCTTACATAGTTAGGATGAGTTTTCTTCACCATTGCATTTCACAATATGTTGCGTTCCTTTGTCATCTCCTTTACAAAATTCAGCATCCTGAAATGAACTTTCCCTATTTTTGCCTGTCTTCCTTGGTTTTCCTTTCCCATGGTTTCCTTTCACTTCTTTATCCACATATCATCCTCCATCATCATTACATTTATCTACAAACTCAGTCTTTTCTCTTCCATACTACACCTCGTTCCTCTCATATCCATTTTTTCTCTCAACTCATTTATGCTTCATCATTTATACATCCAGAAGAGATTGCTTGCTTCATTTCTTCCCAGCCTTTGCACATTCTCTGCATTCAATTCCCACACCTTACTACTATGCAGTATTGCATTACACACACAATCATCATACAATCTACCTTTTGCTTGGAGAGGGAATTATTTTGTTAAGAACAGAATTAAGAAAACAACTCTTTTATTTTACTTATTTTTATAGCTTTTTATTTTGTGTTTTCATTAACAAATTAGAAGGACAAAATCTATAACAACACACCGATTTGTTAAAACATACAAACTCACACACACATACAATAGTGTTGGGGAAATTGATGTGGTTGTAGTCAACGTAAACTGTGCAGTTTCAAAGTGTAGTGATAGCTAACAAATAATAATACAGTTCTTAGAAACTGGCTGACTTCCCATAATCATTATAAGACATACAAAAACAAAAAGATGATGATAATATTAACATGGTGTAGCCTTCTCTTTGTTGGAAGTCAGAGCCCCAGTGACTGATAAGTCTGTTGTTGGAGCTTTCTCATGAACTGGGCTCTGAGGAATGACAGCAGATGATGCCAACGATGATATTGATATGCTATCGTCCTGAGCTGGAGATGAAATGCCACTAATGAACAGTGTGGAATTGGATTCAAATTTCAGTGGAATATAGCCATCAATGTTAGCACTTAGAATAACAGGAACACCATCTGAAAAATAAGGAACATTTATGATATTTATGTGTTAAAAACAATATCATATCTATATTATAAAGCTGACGGCCGTATGTATGTAACAAACTTTTTGCCAAACAGCTGGACCAAACAGCACCAAATTTGCACCATAGATGTAACTTTTTCCAAGTAAGAAAGTGAGGGTATTTTTGTCATCTAAATTTCGTTAAAAGATTAAAGATATTTTATTGTTTATTTAAATATTCACTCCTTTAAAATTTTCAAATGTCAACACTTCCGGTTAGCAATCTCTCTTTCTTAGCCTGTCTTTTTAGATAGATACATAGCTATAACGTCGCGCCCTTATAATATCTGTCTGTATGTCTGGCTGTCTGCATTACGAAAACCATTCTGTGCATTGGCTTCGCTGTGTATGTGTGTATATATATATATATAGTGTTAGCATCATAAATAAGAGTGTTTAATTTGTACATTTTATTACAGCATTCCTTTATACGTATATATACATACATAAACATGTTATTTACAGTTGTATAAAAAAGTATAATTGTTTCTACTTTTGGCACAAGGCCAGAAATTATCCCAGTACATATTATATATAATATATATAATACAACATTCCTCTCTTTCTCAGTCTGTCTTTTTAGATAGATACATAGCTATAACGTCGCACCCTTATAATATCTGTCTGTATGTCTGCCTGTCTGCATTGACTTCGCTTCTAACCAACTTTTAATTAATTATATATATCTAAACTATAATAAAGTAAGAAGCGTGCGACTGCGTACGGTTTATAATTTTTTATCCCCTTAGTAAAATAAGTTGGATTACTTTGAATAAATAATGAATGAATATTACATAATTTATCTACTAAATTTGTGGCTGTTCATTAAATATATTTTATTACTTATTTAAAAATTCACTTCTTTAAAATTTTAAAATGTCAACACTTCCGGTTAGCGATCACTTAAATAAACATTCATATATTTCTGTCACTAATTTTCTCCTAATGCAGTTTATATATAATACCTTTTTTTTTAAATGTATCATGGATTACGTTACTGATTACATAAGACAGTGTAACGCAGTCTTTGTTCAATTTCTGTGTATATTGTCAATTACGATTTTATTTGATGTATCATATCTACATGTATATATACTTGCGTATAATATCAATATACACACTACACATGCTAGCAGAAAACCACCCGAGGGGTGGTTTTGCTACTAGTCACTTATATTGTTGTACACTCAAATGAACCCTTTTGTGACTGTATCTATTTCAACTAATTAGTAACTTAACATATAGTGCTTATACACAATTATGTTGGAAGATATTAATTTAAATAATAACTCTTTAAAATGGGGTATTTTGCCTCATGGAACTGGTTCACAGAGCTGGTTTTGGTCAAGTTGGTATCAAAATGGTTATATATGAAATGTTATTTACCAATGTAAAGCTCAATAGTATTTAAACCAAAGGATTGTTTCACTGATTCCATATGTAACCGACCATGATCCAAAAGAAAAGTTCTTTTAATTGATATTCCAGATGGAATAACATGGATGACATTGATTGTTTCTGAAAAGTATGAAATAGGTTTTGAATTTATATGCAAGCATGGAAAAGTGGACGTAAAAATGATGATGATGATGATATATGTATATGTATGTATATATATATATATATATATATCCCGTCCCACCACCACCACCCCCACCCCATCCACACCACCCCGTTCTATGTAAAGTTATGTTGGTGCCGCGCCATCGAGGCCGAAACAAATGAGATCGTGTAGGTGTCACGACAAAAAAACACACAGTCCACGCTGTAATGTGGCCGTGTAGGCAACACGGTAAAAACCTCCCAGACCCACACTGTAAATGTGGTTGGTGTTAGGAAGGGCATCCAACTGTAGAAAACCTGCCAGACAGTCCTATGCGAGCAAGACAATCACTCTTGCCTCAAGTGGGACTACCCTCGTCCAAACCCATGCAAGCGTGGAACACGGACGTTAAACGTTGATGATGATGATGATGATGATATATATATACAATGAGTTCATTTATAAAGAACTCAGGAAAAATTATAAAAAAACAAATAATGCGGCTCTTACCAACCAATATCAACAACAAAACATACAACATAGTAAATAAACTCAATATTGAAGACAGAACTGAACCTTTGGCACTGAAAAAACCCACAAAAGATCACAAATCTAACTTTAACTCTAATCCTTCTATAAGACTTATATGCCCTTCCAAATCTGACATTGGCATCATTAGTAAAATTCTTTTAGATAGAATCATCCCACAATTAAGAAAACACGTTAATTTACCACTCTGGGTAAACACATCCCAAGTAATTAACTGGTTTACTAATATTAGAAATAAATCTGCTTCATTTCTACAATTTGATATAGATGCTTATTATTCCTCTATATCACCCTTACTCCTGAACAAAGCCTTGATATTTGCCAAAAATAGATCAAACTTAACTATGGATGACATTAATATTATCACGCATGCTAGACAAACACTACTGGAATTTCAGAAGGAATACTGGACCAGAAATACATATAGTAATCTCTTCGACATTACTATGGGCTCTAGTGATTCTGCCCAAATTACTGATCTTGTGGGCCTCTTTCTTCTATTTAACATTAATTCATCTTTTCCCCACCTTAAAGGTGGTTTATATCGTGATGACTGTCTTCTTCTTTCCACTAATCTTAGCCTATCAGAAATTGAAAAAAATAAAAAACTTAGAACTTTCCTCAAAGACTATTACAATCTCACTATTACATTTGACAACACCAGTAAAATAGTCAATTTCTTAGATATAACTTTAGACCTATCTACGGGTATCTACCAACCTTACCATAAACCTAACCAAAACTTACATTACACACACTCACAATTCAATCACCCTAGATCTATCCTTAAAAACCTAGCATATAATATCTCACTCAGAATCTCTAACCTTTCATCTAACCAGGATGTATTCGATAAAAATGCGCCCTTTTATAACGAAGCTTTAGCTAGAAGCGGCCATAACACAAATTAGTCTATATACCTTGTACCAATAATATTTCAAACATACAACCCAATATTACCAACAAACACCAAATGAAAAACCCACACCTAAATGCCATTCATACTACACCCAAAAATACCAACCTAAAACTTAATTTCTCTACCTCTTCTCACATAAAATATAATGACTTTCAAAAAACCATTCATCCTAATACTCCTATATATGTTAACAACATTACTAACAAAATTCCTAGTAATCAGACTAAAACGCCTAAATCAGTTAATCTAACTAAACCTATATATAATAAATTCACTAATAGTAAGTCTCTTAGTAAACATCCTGATACATCGTAAATATAAAAACAATATCGAAACTGTAATAGACGGGTTACTTGGTATAATGCTCCATTTAATCTACAAATTAAAGATAATATCCCTAAACATTTTTTTACTATCCTAGAGAAAAACTTCCCGCCAAACCATAAATACCATCAAATTTTAAATAGATCAACTGTCAAATTTTCCTACTCCACTACCAAAAATATACAACAAAATATAAGTGCGTACAACGCATATAAATGTAAAAACCCCACAAATATACCACTTACAGATCAAACCAACCATAATACTAAAATAAACCGCAACAAACCACCATCTCCTTCACCTATAACAAGCCGAGTAAATTCCACACCAAATTTGACTAACTCCCCTGATATAATATTCACGAATGGTTGTAACTGTAGAATCAAAAGAAATTGCCCATTAAAGGGAAATTGTCTTATTAATAACATAGTCTATAAATGTAAAATTAGCACTAAGGACTCCACTTATTCATATATAGGAGCTACCTCTAACCAATTTAAAGTAAGATTTAATACCCACAAACATAGTTTTAAAAATGCCGCATTAGCTAATACAACATCCTTGGCTGAAACAATTAATAATTATAGAAAGAAGAATATCAATTACAACCTGACCTGGAGTGTGCTCAAAGGGCCACCCCTTATCAAAATAACAGATATGAGTGTAGGTTATGCTCCCAGGAACTTTTTGAAATCATGAAATCTAAGGATATCCTATTAAATAAGCGACAGGAATTAATTATATCTTGCAATCATAGAATTAGAAGAACCTTCAAATATTATAAACCTAATTAATATACACCTTACACTTATATTTTACATATTATTATAATTAGTTTTTTTAATTTAGTTAACCTATAATTAGTAATTTACTACAGAGAACTTCATAATTTTATTTCCCTCTTACAGCTCTTTTCCTAAAATTAATACCTATAAATTAATTTAATTTCCTGTTATGAATCTAGATTCCTTGTAGTTTATATAAGATTGGTATTCCTCACTACTACCCTTATCCCAAAATTTTACTTTCCTTCGTTTTTAACAACACTCTTTAATAATATCTAATTCTTATTTATCACATTCATATGAATTAATATAAATTTATCCTTATGAGTATACCTATCAATTAATTTAATTTCTTGTTATAGATCTAGATTCCTTGTGGTTTAAATAAGTTTAGTATTTCTCACTAATACCCTTACCCTAAAATTTTATTTTCCTTCGTTTTTAACATTATTCTTTAATAACTGTTTCTACTTTAGGCACAAGGCCAGCAATTATCCAGTGCATTACTGGTACTTTATTTTATCGACCCCGTAAGGATGAAAGGCAAAGTCAACCTCGGCGGGATTTGAACTCAGATCGTAAAGGGACGTAACTATGCTGGAAAGCATGGCGTCCGACCCTCTACCGATACTGCCAATCCACCGCCCAAAGATTTAATATAAAAGGTCTGTTTGGGAACAGATTTTGAATTGACCAATAGAGAAGTAGTTAGAGGTCAAGTTGATAGAATAGTGGTAGTAGAAATTTAATTTTTCATGTACCCTTCACTGGCTTGACCTCTTTTCATCCCCAAAGTATTCTTTTCATTCAAAGCATTCTTTTCATTCAAAACATAAGTCTGCACTCCTCTACCCCTAAATTAAATTTCTACTACCACTATTCTATCAACTTGACCTCTAACTACTTCTCTATTGGTCAATTCAAAATCTGTTCCCAAACAGACCTTTTATATTAAATCTTTGTTGGTTTTTTTCAATAAATAAATCTCATCATTTCTGAAGACAGCATATATATGTGAAGGTATGTATATTTCCTCTGATAGTTTGTAATATTTTTACATAGATCTATATAATATACATGCCAACACACATATACATCCTAGAAACGATCGTAAAATGATGAATTTTTTAATATAAGGAACTTGTTCTTTGTTTTTATTAATTTATATATATATATATATATATAATATATATGAAAGACGTAAAATAAGAACATTTTAAAAATTAAAAATTAACTTACTAAAATCTGGAGTGAAAATTTTAGTAAGTTAATTTTTAATTTTAAAAATTTTTTAATTTTCTTATTTTACGTCTTTCATATAATTGTTCTGCATCCCCCTGCATAGAACCACAAAGGTACTAAGACATAACATATATATTTGCTAGCATGGGTGTACATCTGTACACATATGTTGGTAGATATACTAATTCTCTATATAATATACATATATATATGATGCAAACAAATACCACAAGGTATTTCATCAGATCTTCTAACAAGTCCATTAATCCACTGCATTAGACAGATACTTTGTTTTATCAACCCTGAAAGGATAACACCACGAGGCAAAGGTACCTCAGCAGGATTTGAACTCAAAGCACAAAGAGCTGGAACAAATACAAGGCATGTGTCCCTACACTATTGTTTGCTGCATGTGCTTTTATTCTTTTACCTGTTTCAGTCATTTAACTGTGGCCATACTGGAGCATCACCTTAAAGGGATTTAATGTACCATACCAACCCCAGTACTTACTTTTTCCAAATTTGGTACAAATTTTATCGATCTTTTTTGTCAAACCACTAAATTACAGGACATAGACAAACACATATATATATATCTACGACAGAGTTATGCAGTTTCTGTCAAACTTCTCTCATAAAGACATTGGTCAACCCAGCGAAGCTAGATTAGCAAACACATGTCCAAGGTGAAACAGTAGGAATGAACTTGAAACCACGTAGTTGTGAAGTGAAGTCCTTAACTTACTCAGCCATGCCTACACTTTTTGGGCAAACAGAAAATAAAATAAGGTTAGAAAACTTACCTGGTGCCTTGAGTGGTTGGTATTTTGTAGGAAAGATGCAGCTGCTTTCATCAATTTCTCTGAAATTGTTTCAGAGAAATACATTAAGAACAAAGAAAAATAGGAGTGAAATCACTGAAGCTTAAATACACACAAACGTCTTCCTTTTGTCAGAAGATCGGAAAAAATTCCCAATTATTAAATTACATTGACAATTGAATTGTTAAAATTTTTGTAGCTGACATGTTCAGATATGTTGACACAGAATGTTGAGGGTATTTGTTGCCTTGTACATACATTTAGATAGTTAAAGCTATACATATAGGAACCTCCTAGCCAACATGGGTACAGCTTCACATGCTAGAAATAGCAACCAAATTTTCCTAGTATTTAAACAACAACAAAAATAGGGACAATGAATAATGTCTGAAGAACAAAACAAAAACCAAAATAGGATGTCTGAGACTGAGGTGGAACTATACAACTTAACTGATTATATACTTGGTTAATATAAGACACTGTACTTACTATTACATGGATAGTTAACTCAAGAACCCTGAATTCTTTTATTCTTTTACTTACTTCAGTCATTAGACTGCAGCTAGATGCCCTTCCTAATGTCAACCACAATACAGAGTGTACTGGGTGACAAAGTGGACTAGGTGTGCTTTATTGAGGCATCAGCACTTTACAGGGTAGACTGAGTGCTGGATCAAAACCTACATTCATCCTGATAGAAAGAGAACACCACTTTGCTGTATGAAGCTGTGATAAATATAAACTAAACCAAACTAATTTGTTATAACAAGAATAAACCTTTTCCCCTTGAAACAGGGGTTTACCTGGCAGGTTCCATGACAAGTTTTTCAATTTTGCCCTCACACCCAGTCACTTTCATATTTTATCAACACATGACCCAACCATCTCTAAATATCTTTCCAACATTCATCATTGGTTCTATTCCAATCATTCTCTGCAATTCCTTGTCTTCCTCTCTTTCAGCCATACTCTGCTCATCTACTGAACCATTCTCATTTCTCTTTTTTCCAGTCTTTTCTACTTCTCCACATTCATCGGCCATGTCATATTCCCATAAATCAAGGTATTTCTCACTTATGCAGCATTCCCTTCAGTTTTAATGACACTCCCACAACCTTATTAGAAATGTAAAATTATATAAAACATATGAAAAAATATGATATATAACCTCTTCAGTTCCTCAATTTTTTTCTCCAGTTCAGCAATTTGGTTATTCTATAAAAGATTTGAAAACAAAATCAGTTATCCTTAAAACCACTTTTTATATAAAACTGTTGAGCAAGAAAAGAAGTGTTCTAAATAGAAATAATCCATTGCAAACCCAATTAATTCTGAATATATGATAAATTCAATTTAACATGAATGGAAATAGGTCCAAATTACAGAAACCATTCTAATCTTTTTCTGGGAGAGTGTAAGCTATTATTTCCTTATAATTGAGAAAGGTAACGGTGGACAGATATTTGACTAAATAATTAATTCAAATGTTTATAGTGGATATATGATTGTGAAAATTTGTAGTATTAAATTAAAAACATTCATCTTTAATGTGATGTGGTCATACTGCTGTACTTTTCAAGAATGTCTTGCTAATGTGATTTCATATGGTATAGGACATTAAGAGTTAAATAACTTACCTGAAACTGCAGTTTATTTTCTAGATGTTGGTAACCATAGTCTGCTGATTGGCTTTCATTCTGATCATAACCATTTCCAATTGAAAGGGATCCTGGTGAAACAGGACTGCTAACAGAATAACCAGACTCACTGGTAGATTCTCTCGATCCATTTGACTGTTCATGTGAATTTTGGGGTATTGAACCTCCATTAGCTTCACATGTGCTCCAATCAGAAGAAATGGTACGGTTGACAAAGTTTGGTTTACTTGAAGCAAAATCTACTTTTTCAGTCTCAAGTTCTTTGTGTTCCCTACGTCCTCCAACAACTTCTATTATGGATTTAGGTAAGAGCTCTGGGCTTGAAGGGTTCAGAATTTTCTTAGCTAACAAAATCTTATCCTCTTGGAGGTCATTTACTGGGGAACCATTAGGACTATTACTCCCAGGACTTTGTAATAAACTGACCTCTTTGATGTTAGAATACTCTGAATGACCATTAGTCTTATTACTTTCAGATTTCTTGGAATTTTGATGGATCTTGGTTGGGACTGAAATTAGAAAAGAAAACACATCATCCTCATTTAATGTCTCTTTTCCCTGGTAGTAAGGGTTGGATGGGTCTTCACAAACCGATTCAGTACTCAAGTGGAGCTACTGGCCCCTCAGATGAGCTGGGGCCCATGTCTTACTCATGGTTTTGTGTATTTTATCATGACACCAACACTAGGGAGACTGTCATGTATTTGACACAACTGAAGGGTCCTCCCAACCCTTTCTTTGGCAATCTTTCTATGGCTGGATGCCCTTCCTATCACCAATACCTTTATAGTACATACTGGGTGTGTTTATCATGTAGATCATCAACACTAGGAAGATTGTTATACTTAAACAGTGACTATGAGGTTAAAGTTCTGCACTACTGATTCCAGGGACATAAATTCAAATCTTATTACTGTTATTGTATTGTGCCCTTAATTCTGCTTGTTTCACTTTTAAGTGAAGAGTACTAGGAAGGGCATCCATCTTTGAAGACAATTTCTCACTAGCCCATATATTTTAGCATGGAAAAATGACTTAAATAACACAAATGTATACACTCGTTAATCACAGCTTAACCCTTTAGTTACCAACCCAGCCAAAACCAGCTCTGGTTCTATGAAATAAAACCACCCATTTTAACCCTTTAATTACCAACCTGGCCCAAACCAGCTCTGGTTCTATGAAATAAAACCACCCATTTTAACCCTTTAGTTACCAACCTGGCCAAAACCAGCTCTGGTTCTATGAAATAAAACCACCCATTTTAACCCTTTAGTTACCAACCTGGCCAAAACCAGCTCTGGTTCTATGAAATAAAACCACCCATTTTAACCCTTTAGTTACCAATCTGGCCAAAACCAGCTCTGGTTCTATGAAATAAAATCACCCATTTTAAAGGTTTCCTATGTAAATAAAAATCTTTCAACATATAAGAACCTTACATTAAGTTACTATCTTAGTAATGAAATGATTAATAATTTTAATAAATTCTTCAAAATTCTTCATTAATTAATTAAAATAGAGTGTATTTCATTAGAAATCAGTCATGAAAGGGTTAAATGGATATGTATTTTTCTTAGCAGCAGAAAAAGAAGAAAACTAGTTTTAATGTGTGTATTTGTCTATAATTATGTATACATATCATCATCATTTTACGTCCACTCTTCCCTGCTTGCAAGGGTGGGACGGGTCTTATTCAGGACAGCATCTCTCCACTTGTCACGGTCCTTCGTCATCTCCACAGTGAGCTTCAGTGATCTGAGGTCTATTCTCACCACCTCCGCCCATGTTTTTCTTGGTCTACCTATACCATGCCTTTCTTCAACTGGCATTTCCTGGCACTTCTTCAGCCATCGGTCATCCTCCATGCGCATCACATGTCCATACCACCTCAGTCTCCTCTCCCGTACACTACATTCTATCCCTCTCAGACACAGTTTCTCTCTCAACACATCCATGCTCGGTTGTTCACGCACATTGACATTGCATATCCAACGGAGCATGCTTGCCTCATTTCTCTCCAGCCATCGCATATCCTCTGCAGTTGCTGCCCATGTCTCACTACCATGCAGCATCGCGCTCCTCACACAGGCATCATATAACCGGCCTTTCGTACACAGGGAGAAACCCTTCTTCATCAGCAGAGGAAGCAGCTCCCTAAACTTCTTCCAACCCATCCTTATTCTAGATACTATGGCCTTGGAACACCCCCCTCCCATGCTAATCTGATCTCCTAGGTACCAGAAGTTATCCACCACTTCTATAGCACCCGCCTGCATTTGAAAGATGTGTCTATCAATGCAACTTCTACTGTCTAATTTCCCTGTACATCTACTGCATACATATTTCTCCCTACCTGTTAGTTTGCCTGCTATCCCACTACATCTCTTGTGTACCCAGGATCTGCATTGTGTGCATTTTATAGAATTTATGCCAGTTCCTTTTCTGCATATCGAACATGGCCATTTCCCTGACGGAATCATGGTTTTGTCCTCTTTTCTACACATCAACACTTTAGTCTTAGCTAGGTTCACTCTCAGTCCTCTTGCTTCCAACTGCTGTTTCCATAGCCAGAATTTATTCTCTAGTTGCTCTACTGATTCTGCTATAAGAACCAGATCGTCAACATAGAGAAGTTCCCATGGACAGCCAGTCTTAAACTCCTCTGTTATGGCTTGGAGGACTATAACGAACAAGAGCGGGCTGATGTACTCCTACTTGTATCTGGAATTCCTAGCTAAACTCCTTTCCTACCCTGACTTTACTGAGAGTACCTCTGTACAAAGTTTGCACTGTCCTCACAAGCCATTCCTCAACACCTAGTTTCCATAGGGACCACCAGATGACAGATCGGGGTACCCTATCAAAGGCCTTCTCTAGGTCAACAAAGGCTAAGTATAGTGGCTTATTTTTCTCTAAGAACCTCTCTTGCAATTGTCTCACCAAGAAGAGGGCATCTGTTGTACTCTTCCCAGGCACAAAACCAAACTGCATCTCATCTAGTTTGACCCTTTCTCTAATTAGTTGTGCTAATATCCTTTCTGCCACTTTCATAACCTGATCCATCAGTTTTATACCCCTATAATTACTCCTCTCCAGAGCATCCCCTTTACCTTTGTAGCAATTTATGTGAATACTGCTGCACCAGTCTTTAGGTATGACACCATCATATATAGCCTGATTGATGATGCGTGCAACCAGTTTAGTGCCTACCTCCCCTGATGCCTTCAGCATCTCAGCAACTATTCCCGATGGTCCAGCAGCCTTACCATTTTTCATTTCCTTGATCGCCTCTTGGACCCTATATTCGTCAATCTCAATAGCTGGTCCCTCTGTCGGATCTACTGAGGGTAATTTCTCTCTCTCCCATTCGTTCTCCACATTCATCAGTCTCTCATAATGACATTTCCAGGCCTCCTTTTTCTGATCATTCGCGACACTAAGTACACCAGCATCATTCTGGACACATTTATCTCCAACAACATCCTGATTTGCATTGACACACTGCCTTGCAATGTGGAACACCGCATGCCTCTGATCTTCCCGTCGCAGAACATTGGCAAACCTCCTACTCTCAGCCTCCCTGCGTGCTAAGTACACCTGACATCTAACTTCTCTCTTAGCGGCTGTATATTCTTCCCTACTCCCACCCTTTTTCCAAGCCTTCCATGCTAGTCTTTTGTCTCTAATGGCCTTATCTACTGTGCTGTTCCACCACCAGGTCACTCTCTGTCTGGTTGGAGCTCTGCTCCAGCCACAAGTTTCATCAGCAGCCTGCAGTAAATTATCACGTAAGAAATTCCAGTTATTATCTATGTCATACGTCTCTAAATCGTCTTCTTTTTAATCATACACATCTTGAAGGGCTTTCCTAAATTTGTATTTTAGTGAAAGGTCTTTTAGCTTCCAGACCTTTCTTCTCCACACCTTCCTGTATGTCTCATTCCATCTCTTGCTTACTGAGATATCACTAACGACTAACCTATGCTGTGGGGTACATTCTTCCCAGGGTATGCCTTGGTATTAGACACTATCTGCCTGTCCCGCTGCCTAACTAGTAAGAAGTCAATCTGGCTTATGTGCTCGCCAGATTTGTAGGTTATTAGGTGGTTGGCAAGTTTCTGGAAGTTTGTGTTGCAAATAGTCAGAGTACTTGCATCACAAAATTCAAGAAGTCTCACTCCATTTCTTGAGCCGTAACCGTGCCCACCATGTACCCCAGTGTAACCATCCTGGAGCTGTCCAACATGACCATTGAAGTCCTCTGCTAGCATAACGATGTCTCCGTCCTCTGTCATTGCGGTTGTTTGTAAAAGTTGCTCGTAAAAGCAGTCTTTCTCATCTTTGCCTAGACCTGCTTGGGGAGCATAGGCAGAGATGATTTTCAGTAGTCTCCTGCCTACAACTAAATTAGCTTAATTATTCGATTATTAACTCAAACTACCTCTATTGTCTTATTGATCCATCTCTCAGCCAGGAAAATGCCTACTCCCCCTAACCCATCATCCTTACCTACCCAGAAAAGCTTATAGCTAATATTATTATAGTTCTATATATATATATATATATATTATGACCGCAGCTAGTAAACAAGGACCAACACCCCACCCTCCCGCACCAAAATTAGACTTATCGTCCCCTACTTTTGCTCTTTACTCTCTTTACTCTTTGTTCTTGTGTGTTTGGTTGGTAGAGTCCATAACACCAATCAAACCCCTTTTATAGCTCTGATGAATCCTACGGTTACACGTAAGCAAGAAACATTGTTAGCCAATAAAAATCTTTTGATGTTGTAGACGCTCTTGTGTTCTTTTTCATATATATATATATTTATATACATACACACACTTTCCTGATGATATATATTAGTTGTCCTGTACTGTCCTTAATGTCTACTTTATGTAAACCCTTGTGGTTAATAAAGAAAGCATTATTATTATTATTATTATTATTATAGAAATGACTTCTAAAGGACTAGAACTGTTTCATTCGTAAGAAATCATGAAAAAAGTGTGTGTGAGTATATCTATCTATTTACCTATCTATCTATATATATATATAGTTGCCATGTTATTTGTTATATATATAACAACAAATAACACGGTGACTTGATCATAACTAAAACAAGAGCAAGTATCTCAGACAAAATTCTAGTGATGTTGTAGCCAAGACAACATGCTAATATTAAGAAGACAAATAAAATATTCCGAGAGCAATGAAGAGGATCAGATAAACTGCATAGTCCAGTAATCAGCTCTATGTTAGGCATTTCCAAGAGATATCTCAGGCTAGCGGCAAACTAGTTTTCCAAGTAAGCAATTAGAAAGAAACAATTTTCAATTATACAGAGCATTTACAATTAATCCAGAATGGAGAAATCTTGTTTGATGTTGATTAAGAATCACTGGTCCTTGACTGAAGTCAGGCACTAGAAAAGAATAGATTCTTAATCTAGTCTCTAAACTATTCTACTGATGGTCATAAAGCCCCAGGATGGGAAACATAGCTTTACAATGTTTACAGTGATTGAATAATAGGAAAAAATATATTTAATATTTGTTAAAGTGACAAAATAGGCAGCAGATTAGCAGATTTGTTAGAGTATTGGAATAAAATTGGCTTGGCTAACTGAGCTCTGTGTTCAAATCCAATTGAGGTCAACTTTGTCTTTCATCCTTTTGAGGTCAATAAAGTATCAGTCTAGGGGTTGGTTCTTCTTCCTCTCTGAAATAAATTGGTTGTTTTGACATAGAGGGGGATGGGTTCCACCATGTTTAACCCTTTAGCATTTAAACCGACAATATCCGGTCAGAATTCTCTCACCTCTTTCTGTTCAAACTGGCCATAACTGACCCCTCATACAGACTTTAAGGTATTTTTTTTCAAAATAATTAATATCAAAATCTCATAGATTCAATGTTATGTGAGATAATTATGTGAGGTAAAGCCTTTACTGTGAAAATATAATAGTATATATAGACCAGTGGTTCCCAAACTTTTCCAAATTTTTTTCTTGTTGGTCCCCTTACCATTTTTTTTATGCCTCGTGGTCCTCTATCATATTATGGCAGCATTTCCAAAATTTTTCAAAAACAAACTTTTATGAAATACATGACAATTCTACTCCGATTTAATTTAAGTAGTATTAAAATGCCCGAAACTGCTATCATATTCAATGCTTTCTAAAGGATATGGGTTTTTATAGAAACATGAAAATTTGGCTAAGCCTTCGCGGTCCCCTAGGAGACCGCGGACCCCAGTTCGGGAACCACTGGTATAGAGTAATGTAAATGCTAAAGGGTTAAAGTGTCCAAGATTTGTTGTATGTCATGATGTTGCCTCTATGACTCTAAAAGGAGTTAAGGGTCCTTTATCTTTACTTAAGGTGATGATTAGAGTGCCTTCCATTCTGGCTCCCTGTGCTCTGAGTTTACATCCCATCAAGGTCAACTTTGACCTTCATCCTTTTGGGGTTGATAAATAAAGCACCAATTTTGTATTGCAGAACTAAGGGCAGTTTCAGGTAGTTTGGTATCCAAAGTGATAAACTATGGCCATACTGGAGCACTACCATCTACAATATAGTTGATCACATTGACTCTAGTACTTATTTTATTGTCTGTGGAATGATGAAAAGTGAAGTGGACTGAACTAAAACACTTTAGACAAATGTAAAGAGTAGTGTTGAAATACTACAAAATATTCTGCCTGATGTTCTACCAAGACAAATGTAAAGAGTAGTGTTGAAATACTGATATTTTGCCTGATGTTCTACCAATTTTGCCATCCACTCAAATATTATAAACCCTGGTTCTTCTCATCATCATCATTTTTATGTCCACTTTTCTATACTGATATGGGATGTTTTGAAACAATGTTTTACAGCGAGATATCCTTCTTGATGCCAACCCTTTTAGTTGCCTTATATAATATACAGGGGTATGGTGCACCTATTCTAAAAACTGGGATGCACACATGAAGGAACTAAAAGCAAAAATGGATGTATAGATAAAAAACAGGTTACTTTTGTTTTAGCAACATGCTTCATCAGTTTCTGAAAATGTTTTTCTATTTAAATCAGATACATGTTTACATGCTAAAGTCGTCCTATTTGCTTACACTGGCAAATAAGGGAGCCTCAATGTGATTTCTAGATATGCTAGAAATATCAACCAAATCAAAAACAAATCACATCTTCGTTTCTTAAATAGAGGATACATTGAACGATGTAATCTCTCAGAAAAAAAAAAATCACTTATTTTAAAGAGTTTCTATTTAAATTCAAATCTTCCAGTACAATATCATATAAAAATCATTTGTTACAAATACTATTCTAATAATGAAATAATTAATAATAATTTTAGTAAATACCTCTAAATCTTCATTAATTAATTAAAATACAGTATTTCATTAGAAATATCATTATGAAAGTGCTGTTCTCATATATCAGATCACAGTTTTATTCCTTTAATCAAATCAAACATGAATGACAAATTGTGACCTCAACTGAATTCTAAGCTGAGCCTTTGCTTCTGAATAGGAATTCATATAGTCTAACCCATGTTAGCATGGAACAATGATGATGATGATCATCATCATCATCAACACAATTTGATAGTCTGACCCATGCTAGCATGGAACAATGATGATGATGATGATGATGATGATGATCAACACAATTTGATAGTCTGATCCATGCTAGCATGGAAAAACAATGATGATGATGATCAACACAATTTGATAGTCTGACCCATGCTAGCATGGAAAAACAATGATGATGATCAACACAATTTGAAATCTAAAGCAAACAAAAAAGTGTTTATTTTAGGCATTGTATTCCTTGATAAATCTTTAGATATTTCATTTTTATTTAAAAACTAAGGTCTTCAAAAAATGTTTGTTGAAGAAAAACATTTACATTAGAAAAAACTTCAAACGTATTGTCTACTGTTACCAACCACTTGTATATTTTTTTTATTACATTACAATATACATACATATTATCAATTAATTATTGCTAGGAGCTTTTTAAATATAATACACAAAATATACAGTCAGAGCGAAAAAAAATAATATCAATTCAACACTAAGTGTGTCAATCGGTCACACACAAGGGTCATCGGAACTTTTTGAGGCAAGCCAACATGCTTGCAGCATTACTGCAGGTGATGGTGAGGCTAAGGCAATGAAAGAACCAAGCACCCTCACAGACACCTTGGTAAGGTGAGCTGCTAACGACAAGAACTTCACTGTCAGTGACCCAGTTCCCCCAAACATCTTTAATGCCACAGGCTGGAAGAAATGGTTTACAAATAAGTACCAGTACTTTAGAATTTTATTCTGTTTAGCTATGGAAGCTGTGACACCCACATTTACTGCAACATCCATGATGTGGGAGGAAGCAAGCAAACATAAAAAACCAAACAAGAGAGAGAATATTATTTCTATCAATTGCACAACTAACAATACTACTACAAAGAGATGTGATGGTCATTGATGGAACACCTTTAATCATAGGGTCTGCTTAGTAATGATTTCTACTTTAAGCACAAGGCCAGCAATTTGAAGGGAAGAGGAAAATCCATTTAATCAACTCCAGTAATTGACTGGCACTTTATTTTGACTCTGGAAGGATGAAATGCAAAGTTGACCTCAGTGGGATTTGATCTTAAAATGTAGCAAGTTATAGCTAAATATCACAAATTTGTCCAATACTAATGAAACTGCCAAGCCACTGTCTTCTGGGTTTCAATAATAACAACAACAACCACTAAAACCACTCTTATTACACCCATTACACCCAAGATGCAAACAATTCTTTGTATGTAACCCAACTCTGTCAGAGCCAAAATAAATCAACTTACTTTTTGAATTGTCCAGTGAAAAACATTGCAACCAGAGTTCATAGTGAGATTCTGTGGAAGAGGTGAAAATAGAAGAGTCTGAGCCATGGCGTTTACCCAACATAATTAACATGTTGGTGTTGTTGCTATTTGAGAAAAGTTCTGCTGGAAGGCTACAAACACCTTTGGGGCGACTGTGGGCTTCAAGTTCCTACAAAGAGATGACAACAACAGAGGCTTGATTAACAAGAGATGACACTAACAGAGGCTTGATTAACAAGCAAGAGATCACCAACAGAGGCTTGATTAACAATCAAGAGATGACCAACAGAGACTTGATTAACAAGCAAGAGATCACCAACAGAGGCTTGATTAACAAGCAAGAGATCACCAACAGAGGCTTGATTAACAAGCAAGAGATCACCAACAGAGACTTGATTAACAAGCAAGAGATCACCAACAGAGACTTGATTAACAAGCAAGAGATCACCAACAGAGACTTGATTAACAATCAAGAGATGACCAACAGAGACTTGATTAACAAGCAAGAGATCACCAACAGAGGCTTGATTAACAAGCAAGAGATCACCAACAGAGGCTTGATTAACAATCAAGAGATGACCAACAGAGACTTGATTAACAAGCAAGAGATCACCAACAGAGGCTTGATTAACAAGCAAGAGATCACCAACAGAGGCTTGATTAATAAGCAAGAGATCACCAACAGAGACTTGATTAACAAGCAAGAGATCACCAACAGAGGCTTGATTAACAAGCAAGAGATCACCAACGGAGACCACCAACAGAGACTTGATTAACAAGCAAGAGATCACCAACAGAGACTTGATTAACAATCAAGAGATGACCAACAGAGACTTGATTAACAAGCAAGAGATCACCAACAGAGGCTTGATTAACAAGCAAGAGATCACCAACAGAGACTTGATTAACAAGCAAGAGATCACCAACAGAGACTTGATTAACAAGCAAGAGATCACCAACAGAGACTTGATTAACAAGCAAGAGATCACCAACAGAGACTTGATTAACAAGCAAGAGATCACCAACAGAGACTTGATTAACAAGCAAGAGATCACCAACAGAGGCTTGATTAACAAGCAAGAGATCACCAACAGAGACTTGATTAACAAGCAAGAGATCACCAACAGAGGCTTGATTAACAATCAAGAGATGACCAACAGAGACTTGATTAACAACAAGAGATCACCAACAGAGGCTTGATTAACAATCAAGAGATGACCAACAGAGACTTGATTAACAAGCAAGAGATCACCAACAGAGACTTCATTAACAAGCAAGAGATCACCAACAGAGGCTTGATTAACAACAAGAGATGACACCAACAGAGACTTGATTAACAAGCAAGAGATCACCAACAGAGGCTTGATTAACAACAAGAGATCACCAACAGAGGCTTGATTAACAAGCAAGAGATCACCAACAGAGGCTTGATTAACAAGCAAGAGATCACCAACAGAGGCTTGATTAACAAGCAAGAGATCACCAACAGAGGCTTGATTAACAAGCAAGAGATCACCAACAGAGGCTTGATTAACAAGCAAGAGATCACCAGCAGAGGCTTGATTAACAAGCAAGAGATCACCAACAGAGACTTGATTAACAAGCAAGAGATGACCAACAGAGGCTTGATTAACAAGACAAAGATCAACAACAGAAGCTTGATTAACAAGCAAGAGATCACCAACAGAGGCTTGATTAACAAGAGATGACACCAACAGAGGCTTGATTAACAAGCAAGAGATCACCAACAGAGGCTTGATTAACAAGACAAAGATCACCAACAGAAGCTTGATTAACAAGCAAGAGATCACCAACAGAGGCTTGATTAACAAGCAAGAGATCACCAACAGAGGATTGATTAACAAGCAAGAGATCACCAACAGAGGATTGATTAACAACAAGAGATCACCAACAGAGGTTTGATTAACAAGGAAGAGATAATCAACAGAAGCTTGATTAACAACAAGAGATCACCAACAGAGGCTTGATTAACAAGAGATGACACCAACAGAGGCTTGATTAACAAGAGATCACCAACAGAGGCTTGATTAACAACAAGAGATCATCAACAGAGGCTTGATTAACAAGCAAGAGATCAACAACAGAGGATTGATTAACAAGCAAGAGATCACCAACAGAGGCTTGATTAACAAGCAATAGATCACCAACAGAAGCTTGATTAACAAGAAAGAGATCACCAACAGAGGCTTGATTAACAACAAGAGATCACCAACAGAGGCTTGATTAACAACAAATGATCACCAACAGAGGCTTGATTAACAAGCAAGAGATCACCAACAGAGGCTTGATTAACAAGAGATGACACCAACAGAGGCTTGATTAACAAGAGATGAAACCAACAGAGGCTTGATTAACAAGCAAGAGATCACCAACAGAGACTTGATTAACAAGCAAGAGATCACCAACAGAGGCTTGATTAACAAGACAAAGATCACCAACAGAGGCTTGATTAACAAGCAAGAGATCACCAACAGAGGCTTGATTAACAAGCAAGAGATTACCAACAGAGGCTTGATTAACAAGAGATGACACCAACACAGGCTTGATTAACAAGCAAGAGATCACCAACAGAGGCTTGATTAACAAGCAAGAGATCACCAACAGAGGCTTGATTAACAAGCAAGAGATCACCAACAGAGGATTGATTAACAAGCAAGAGATCACCAACAGAGGCTTGATTAACAAGCAAGAGATCACCAACAGAAGCTTGATTAACAAGAAAGAGATCACCAACAGAGGCTTGATTAACAAGCAAGAGATCACCAACAGAGGCTTGATTAACAACAAGAGATCACCAACAGAGGCTTGATTAACAAGCAAGAGATCACCAACAGAGGCTTGATTAACAAGCAAGAGATCACCAACAGAGGCTTGATTAACAACAAGAGATCACCAACAGAGGCTTGATTAACAAGCAAGAGATCATCAACAGAAGCTTGATTAATAAGCAAGAGATCACCAACAGAGACTTGATTAACAACAAGAGATCACCAACAGAGGCTTGATTAACAACAAGAGATCACCAACAGAGGCTTGATTAACAAGCAAGAGATCACCAACAGAGGCTTGATTAACAAGCAAGAGATCACCAACAGAGGCTTGATTAACAAGAGATGACACCAACAGAGGCTTGATTAACAAGCAAGAGATCACCAACAGAGGCTTGATTAACAAGCAAGAGATCACCAACAGAGGCTTGATTAACAAGCAAGAGATCACCAACAGAGGCTTGATTAACAAGGAAGAGATCACCAACAGAGGCTTGATTAACAAGCAAGAGACCACCAACAGAGGATTGATTAACAAGCAAGAGATCACCAACAGAGGCTTGATTAACAACAAGAGATCACCAACAGAGGCTTGATTAACAAGCAAGAGATCACCAACAGAAGCTTGATTAACAAGTAAGAGATCACCAACAGAGGCTTGATTAACAAGCAAGAGATCACCAACAGAGGCTTGATTAACAAGCAAGAGATCACCAACAGAAGCTTGATTAATAAGCAAGAGATCACCAACAGAGGCT
Organism: Eledone cirrhosa; assembly: GCA_964016885.1. Classification (NCBI taxonomy): domain Eukaryota; kingdom Metazoa; phylum Mollusca; class Cephalopoda; order Octopoda; family Eledonidae; genus Eledone; species Eledone cirrhosa. The sequence goes on along the minus strand of OZ024743.1, from coordinate 100,347,938 downwards.
TGATTAACAAGCAAGAGATCACCAACAGAAGCTTGATTAATAAGCAAGAGATCACCAACAGAGGCTTGATTAACAACAAGAGATCACCAACAGAGGCTTGATTAACAAGCAAGAGATCACCAACAGAGGCTTGATTAACAAGCAAGAGATCACCAACAGAGGCTTGATTAACAAGCAAGAGACCACCAACAGGATTAATTAACAAGCAAGAGATGACCAACAGAGGATTGATTAACAAGCAAGAGATCACCAACAGAGGCTTGATTAACAAGCAAGAGATCACCAACAGAGGCTTGATTAACAAGCAAGAGATCACCAACAGAGGCTTGATTAACAACAAGAGATCACCAACAGAAGATCACCAACAGAGGCTTGATTAACAAGCAAGAGATCACCAACAGAGGCTTGATTAACAACAAGAGATCACCAACAGAGGCTTGATTAACAACAAGAGATCACCAACAGAAGATTGATTAACAACAAGAGATCACCAACAGAGGCTTGATTAACAAGCAAGAGATCACCAACAGAGGCTTGATTAACAAGCAAGAGATCACCAACAGAGGCTTGATTAACAAGCAAGAGATGACCAACAGAGGATCGATTAACAAGCAATAGATCACCAACAGAGGCTTGATTAACAAGAAAGAGATCACCAACAGAGGCTTGATTAACAAGCAAGAGATGACCAACAGAGGATCGATTAACAAGCAATAGATCACCAACAGAGGCTTGATTAACAAGCAAGAGATCACCAACAGAGGCTTGATTAACAAGCAAGAGATCACCAACAGAGGCTTGATTAACAAGGAAGAGATCACCAACAGAGCCTTGATTAACAAGCAAGAGACCACCAACAGAGGATTGATTAACAAGCAAGAGATCACCAACAGAGGCTTGATTAACAACAAGAGATCACCAACAGAGGCTTGATTAACAAGCAAGAGATCACCAACAGAAGCTTGATTAACAAGTAAGAGATCACCAACAGAGGCTTGATTAACAAGCAAGAGATCACCAACAGAGACTTGATTAACAAGCAAGAGATCACCAACAGAGGCTTGATTAACAAGCAAGAGATCACCAACGGAGACCACCAACAGAGACTTGATTAACAAGCAAGAGATCACCAACAGAGACTTGATTAACAATCAAGAGATGACCAACAGAGACTTGATTAACAAGCAAGAGATCACCAACAGAGGCTTGATTAACAAGCAAGAGATCACCAACAGAGACTTGATTAACAAGCAAGAGATCACCAACAGAGACTTGATTAACAAGCAAGAGATCACCAACAGAGACTTGATTAACAAGCAAGAGATCACCAACAGAGACTTGATTAACAAGCAAGAGATCACCAACAGAGACTTGATTAACAAGCAAGAGATCACCAACAGAGGCTTGATTAACAAGCAAGAGATCACCAACAGAGACTTGATTAACAAGCAAGAGATCACCAACAGAGGCTTGATTAACAATCAAGAGATGACCAACAGAGACTTGATTAACAACAAGAGATCACCAACAGAGGCTTGATTAACAATCAAGAGATGACCAACAGAGACTTGATTAACAAGCAAGAGATCACCAACAGAGACTTCATTAACAAGCAAGAGATCACCAACAGAGGCTTGATTAACAACAAGAGATGACACCAACAGAGACTTGATTAACAAGCAAGAGATCACCAACAGAGGCTTGATTAACAACAAGAGATCACCAACAGAGGCTTGATTAACAAGCAAGAGATCACCAACAGAGGCTTGATTAACAAGCAAGAGATCACCAACAGAGGCTTGATTAACAAGCAAGAGATCACCAACAGAGGCTTGATTAACAAGCAAGAGATCACCAACAGAGGCTTGATTAACAAGCAAGAGATCACCAGCAGAGGCTTGATTAACAAGCAAGAGATCACCAACAGAGACTTGATTAACAAGCAAGAGATGACCAACAGAGGCTTGATTAACAAGACAAAGATCAACAACAGAAGCTTGATTAACAAGCAAGAGATCACCAACAGAGGCTTGATTAACAAGAGATGACACCAACAGAGGCTTGATTAACAAGCAAGAGATCACCAACAGAGGCTTGATTAACAAGACAAAGATCACCAACAGAAGCTTGATTAACAAGCAAGAGATCACCAACAGAGGCTTGATTAACAAGCAAGAGATCACCAACAGAGGATTGATTAACAAGCAAGAGATCACCAACAGAGGATTGATTAACAACAAGAGATCACCAACAGAGGTTTGATTAACAAGGAAGAGATAATCAACAGAAGCTTGATTAACAACAAGAGATCACCAACAGAGGCTTGATTAACAAGAGATGACACCAACAGAGGCTTGATTAACAAGAGATCACCAACAGAGGCTTGATTAACAACAAGAGATCATCAACAGAGGCTTGATTAACAAGCAAGAGATCAACAACAGAGGATTGATTAACAAGCAAGAGATCACCAACAGAGGCTTGATTAACAAGCAATAGATCACCAACAGAAGCTTGATTAACAAGAAAGAGATCACCAACAGAGGCTTGATTAACAACAAGAGATCACCAACAGAGGCTTGATTAACAACAAATGATCACCAACAGAGGCTTGATTAACAAGCAAGAGATCACCAACAGAGGCTTGATTAACAAGAGATGACACCAACAGAGGCTTGATTAACAAGAGATGAAACCAACAGAGGCTTGATTAACAAGCAAGAGATCACCAACAGAGACTTGATTAACAAGCAAGAGATCACCAACAGAGGCTTGATTAACAAGACAAAGATCACCAACAGAGGCTTGATTAACAAGCAAGAGATCACCAACAGAGGCTTGATTAACAAGCAAGAGATTACCAACAGAGGCTTGATTAACAAGAGATGACACCAACACAGGCTTGATTAACAAGCAAGAGATCACCAACAGAGGCTTGATTAACAAGCAAGAGATCACCAACAGAGGCTTGATTAACAAGCAAGAGATCACCAACAGAGGATTGATTAACAAGCAAGAGATCACCAACAGAGGCTTGATTAACAAGCAAGAGATCACCAACAGAAGCTTGATTAACAAGAAAGAGATCACCAACAGAGGCTTGATTAACAAGCAAGAGATCACCAACAGAGGCTTGATTAACAACAAGAGATCACCAACAGAGGCTTGATTAACAAGCAAGAGATCACCAACAGAGGCTTGATTAACAAGCAAGAGATCACCAACAGAGGCTTGATTAACAACAAGAGATCACCAACAGAGGCTTGATTAACAAGCAAGAGATCATCAACAGAAGCTTGATTAATAAGCAAGAGATCACCAACAGAGACTTGATTAACAACAAGAGATCACCAACAGAGGCTTGATTAACAACAAGAGATCACCAACAGAGGCTTGATTAACAAGCAAGAGATCACCAACAGAGGCTTGATTAACAAGCAAGAGATCACCAACAGAGGCTTGATTAACAAGAGATGACACCAACAGAGGCTTGATTAACAAGCAAGAGATCACCAACAGAGGCTTGATTAACAAGCAAGAGATCACCAACAGAGGCTTGATTAACAAGCAAGAGATCACCAACAGAGGCTTGATTAACAAGGAAGAGATCACCAACAGAGGCTTGATTAACAAGCAAGAGACCACCAACAGAGGATTGATTAACAAGCAAGAGATCACCAACAGAGGCTTGATTAACAACAAGAGATCACCAACAGAGGCTTGATTAACAAGCAAGAGATCACCAACAGAAGCTTGATTAACAAGTAAGAGATCACCAACAGAGGCTTGATTAACAAGCAAGAGATCACCAACAGAGGCTTGATTAACAAGCAAGAGATCACCAACAGAAGCTTGATTAATAAGCAAGAGATCACCAACAGAGGCTTGATTAACAAGCAAGAGATCACCAACAGAAGCTTGATTAATAAGCAAGAGATCACCAACAGAGGCTTGATTAACAACAAGAGATCACCAACAGAGGCTTGATTAACAAGCAAGAGATCACCAACAGAGGCTTGATTAACAAGCAAGAGATCACCAACAGAGGCTTGATTAACAAGCAAGAGACCACCAACAGGATTAATTAACAAGCAAGAGATGACCAACAGAGGATTGATTAACAAGCAAGAGATCACCAACAGAGGCTTGATTAACAAGCAAGAGATCACCAACAGAGGCTTGATTAACAAGCAAGAGATCACCAACAGAGGCTTGATTAACAACAAGAGATCACCAACAGAAGATCACCAACAGAGGCTTGATTAACAAGCAAGAGATCACCAACAGAGGCTTGATTAACAACAAGAGATCACCAACAGAGGCTTGATTAACAACAAGAGATCACCAACAGAAGATTGATTAACAACAAGAGATCACCAACAGAGGCTTGATTAACAAGCAAGAGATCACCAACAGAGGCTTGATTAACAAGCAAGAGATCACCAACAGAGGCTTGATTAACAAGCAAGAGATGACCAACAGAGGATCGATTAACAAGCAATAGATCACCAACAGAGGCTTGATTAACAAGAAAGAGATCACTAACAGAGGCTTGATTAACAAGCAAGAGATGACCAACAGAGGATCGATTAACAAGCAATAGATCACCAACAGAGGCTTGATTAACAAGCAAGAGATCACCAACAGAGGCTTGATTAACAAGCAAGAGATCACCAACAGAGGCTTGATTAACAAGGAAGAGATCACCAACAGAGCCTTGATTAACAAGCAAGAGACCACCAACAGAGGATTGATTAACAAGCAAGAGATCACCAACAGAGGCTTGATTAACAACAAGAGATCACCAACAGAGGCTTGATTAACAAGCAAGAGATCACCAACAGAAGCTTGATTAACAAGTAAAAGATCACCAACAGAGGCTTGATTAACAAGCAAGAGATCACCAACAGAGGCTTGATTAACAAGCAAGAGATCACCAACAGAAGCTTGATTAATAAGCAAGAGATCACCAACAGAGGCTTGATTAACAAGCAAGAGATCACCAACAGAAGCTTGATTAATAAGCAAGAGATCACCAACAGAGGCTTGATTAACAAGAGATCACCAACAGAGGCTTGATTAACAAGCAAGAGATCACCAACAGAGGCTTGATTAACAAGCAAGAGACCACCAACAGGATTAATTAACAAGCAAGAGATGACCAACAGAGGATTGATTAACAAGCAAGAGATCACCAACAGAGGCTTGATTAACAAGCAAGAGATCACCAACAGAGGCTTGATTAACAAGCAAGAGATCACCAACAGAGGCTTGATTAACAACAAGAGATCACCAACAGAAGATCACCAACAGAGGCTTGATTAACAAGCAAGAGATCACCAACAGAGGCTTGATTAACAACAAGAGATCACCAACAGAAGATTGATTAACAACAAGAGATCACCAACAGAGGCTTGATTAACAAGCAAGAGATCACCAACAGAGGCTTGATTAACAAGCAAGAGATCACCAACAGAGGCTTGATTAACAAGCAAGAGATGACCAACAGAGGATCGATTAACAAGCAATAGATCACCAACAGAGGCTTGATTAACAAGAAAGAGATCACCAACAGAGGCTTGATTAACAACAAGAGATCACCAACAGAGGCTTGATTAACAACAAGAGATCACCAACAGAGGCTTGATTAACAAGCAAGAGATCACCAACAGAGGCTTGATTAACAAGCAAGAGATCATCAACAGAGGCTTGATTAACAAGCAAGAGATGACCAACAGAGTATTGATTAACAAGCAATAGATCACCAACAGAAGCTTGATTAACAAGAAAGAGATCACCAACAGAGGCTTGATTAACAACAAGAGATCACCAACAGAGGCTTGATTAACAACAAGAGATCACCAACAGAGGCTTGATTAACAACAAGAGATCACCAACAGAGGCTTGATTAACAACAAGAGATCACCAACAGAGGCTTGATTAACAAGCAAGAGATCACCAACACAGGCTTGATTAACAAGCAAGTGATCACCAATAAAACATCGAAAATTAACTATCTTAAATAATTTTTTTCTATATAGCTATTACGAGTCTAATGATTCTTAAAGTGAAGGCCTTTAAATATTTTTTTCAAAAAAATATGATTTCAACATCACCATTATCAGTATTATTTAGTTTCAGTTTTCACAGCAAGCATTGAATGTATCATGAGAAACCATCCAATACTTAAGCAGAGCCACAAGTTCCTTTAAAAATCCAAATTTTATGATACAACATAGCCAGTTGAAAGCTTAAACAGGCATTATTTTCTTCATAATCTTTTTTATTTCTCATTCTTTCTTCTGATGAAAGACTAGCGTCTGAAACATTAAGACCCTTTTCCTGCTATTTCAAGCGTTAACCTAATATATTCCTTCCATCAATATACTGTACTGTTTCTGTTATTATTTCTGTTTACCTTTTACATATATATATACACACTTACAAAAAGAAGTTTGTTTATTTATATATTGACTGAGGAGAATTTACTACTCTTTCTAGCAACCAGATACTGTCTGTTCATCATGCTATTTATGGAGATGGAAACACTACTCCACCCCTCACTCTCTCAAACTAATTAAAACTTTTCAAGGTGTTTTTATCGTGTCACCTACATGACCACTTCACAGTGTGGACTGGGCACTCAAATATAACAGAATGAAACAACACCTACCACATTAGCAAGTTTGATTAACTTTGAATCTCCAACAAAATTAAATAGTTTCAGAGAAGTTTGTAGATTGCTTCCAATGATTAGAACCTGTTTTAAAGCCTGGAAAAAATAAAATAAAATAAAAATAACACATCATAATCATTATCGTCGTTTAATGCCCATTTTCCATGCTAGCATGGGTTAGACAGATTTGATCCATTAGAGGCAAGTTAGGTCACGTGACCGTAACATGCTCATATAGGACTGTTTCTGACTAGATTTCTACGGGTGGATGTCCTCCCTAATGAGGATGCCCTCACTAATGAGGATGTCCTCTCTAATGAGGATGTCTTCTTCACTAATGAGGATGCCCTCACTAATGAGGATGTCTTCACTAATGAGGATGTCTTCACTAATGAGGATGCCCTCCCTAATGAAGATGTCCTCCCTAATGAGGATGTCCTCCCTAATGAGGATGTCCTCTCTAATGAGGATGCCCTTCCTAATGAGGATGCCCTCACTTATGAGGATGTCCTCCCTAATGAGGATGTCCTCTCTAATGAGGATGCCCTTCCTAATGAGGATGTCCTCCCTAATGAGGATGTCCTCACTAATGACGATGTCCTCTCTAATGAGGATGTCCTTCCTAATGAGGGTGTCCTTCCTAATGAGGATGCCCTCACTAATGAAGATGTCCTCTCTAATGAGGTAGCCATTACTAATGAGGATGTCCTCCCTAATGAGGATGCCCTTCCTAATGAGGATGCCCTCACTAATGAAGATGCCCTCACTAATGAGGATGTCCTCCCTAATGAGGATGTCCTCACTAATGAAGATGCCCTCACTAACAACCATAAATAACACTAACAATCTGTGTCCCAGACATTTGTTGTTGTTTAGCCTCAAGTCAACTCTGATGGAGTAGACTTATGATAAAATGTATTCCATCCACGACCAAATGTTTTTTCTACCAAACATAATGTATCTCTGAGAACAAGGCTCCATTGTTTAACTCATCCACTGATGGGTATTTACTGATTGTTATGTGGAAACAATGGCAACTGGATCATTTACATTATGTAATTCAGTGTCTCCCTCAGTAGATGTATGAACCCCTAACTCCTGATGGAGTCATAAGGGTGTTGTCATGATATATAGCATGTCTTAGGAATTTTAAACCTGGCAGAGCCTATCCCTTTCCATTCTCCTTGTAGAAATCATTCCAAAAATGGAGCACATGTTAAAGACATGGCCCTTCCATCTAAGTGAGCAGTGACTCCAAATAAGAACTGACTTAGACCATGACAACTCATCCAACCCATGTGGATGTCAAATTATGGAGATGATATCTCAATATACTCCTTTTTGAGTTACTGCAGTTGACAGAGCAGGAAAGGAGCTGCACTTCAGATTGGACCAAGGAAACAATGTTTTCATTGTTTTATTCATTAAATGTAGTTTAACTCTCAACATCCTGTACCATATGAAACTATATTAGAAAGGCATTCTTGTGAAGAATAAAACAGCACTATGACTGCATCCCATTAAAAATTGAAGTCTAAAGTTTGTTGCCAATTTTCACAACAATATGTTTATATGTTATAGTATCGTTACTGGTGAACAGACCATTATGAAAATTTGCAGTAAACGAAAGTCAAGACTTTAATTTTGAACATGATGCAATCATAATGATGCTTTGTACTTTTCAAGAATGTCTTGCTAATGCAGTTGCATGTGATAGAGGACATTAAGAAGCTACAATGTAACAGAGATTACAAACCTGAAAGTGAAGCAAGTCAGGTGAAATAATTCCTTTAATGTTAGTTCTGACTATAAGTTCAGGATCTTTCATATTTTCCTTCACACAAATCACAACAACCTGTGATGGATTGTCAATTTCACACTGAAAATAGATAAAAACTTCAGTTTTACAACACAAAATAACAACACACACAAAGATAATGATATAAAAATCCTGATCAGTTTGATACTTTTACAAATGCCAACAACTGTAAAGTTTCTATGTTTTTTCATGAATGATTTAAAAACACAATGTCTTTTATTAGAAATATGGTAATGAAAAGCTGGTATTGTTTTTACACAGCAGTTCTATTGTAAATATATTTACATCGGAAGTTCTTTTGAGATTCAATAATTTTTCTAGATTTGCCGTTTCTGTAGTTGATTCAAGCATTTGTTTCTCATTACCATCGTTACAGGAATTTACTTTGTCTGCTTCTGCAATGGAAAGAAAGTTAAGCATGGTTTTTATTGCCAATCTGAACTAAATATTCATTATGATTTAATTTATATAATAATTGTTTCTACATTTGGCACAAGGCCAGCAATTTTCTTTTTTTTTGTTGGTGGTGGGGGGGGTGTCGACTAAGTCAACCCCAGTGTATTACTGGAACTTTATTTTATCGACCCCCGAAAGGATGAAAGGAAAAGATAATCTCAGTGGAATTTGAACTCAGAATGTAAAGGGCCATAACTAAATACTGCAAAGCTTTTGTCCGATGCTCTACCAATTCTGCCAATCCACCACCTTACAATAATATATAGGCTGTCATGTTGTCTTAGTGGTTTATACATTTGTTCAGTATACAACAGGTTAGATTCCTGTAGGTGGCTCGGTCACATTTTTCACAAATCTCTGTAATGATGACATAATACAGCATAGGATATACTATAGTAATTCTTTTAGTTTATTGAGTAAACTACTGTTATATCTTTATCATACAACTATGTTATATCTTTATCATACTATGTTATATCTTTATTATACAACTGTGTTATATCTTTATCATATTACTGTTATATTTTATCATATTACTGTTATATCTTTATCATATTACTGTTATAACTTTATCATACAACTATGTTATATCTTTATCATATTACTATGTTATATCTTTATCATATTACTATGTTATATCTTTATCATACAACTATGTTATATCTTTATCATATTACTGTTATAACTTTATCATATTACTATGTTATATCTTTATCGTATTACAGTTATATCTTTATCATACAACTATGTTATATCTTTATCATATTACTATGTTATATCTTTATCATATTACTATGTTATATCTTTATCATATTACTATGTTATATCTTTATCATATTACTATGTTATATCTTTATCATATTACTATTATATCTTTATCATATTACTGTTATATCTTTATCATATTACTGTTATATCTTTATCATCATACTATGTTATATCTTTATCATACAACTATGTTATATCTTTATCATACTATGTTATATCTTTATCATACAACTGTGTTATATCTTTATCAAACTATAAATTTGTTTGCACCAAACATATGTTTGTATAACACAAAAGTAGCATGCATACAGGGTGTCGCCAAAAATGTATACATATTTTCATTACCTGACTGTTGAAATCTGTATACCTTTTTTGGAGGACACCCTGTATATATATATATATCATCATCATCATCATCATCATCAGGTTTAGCGTCCGTGTTCCACGCTTGCATGGGTTTGGACGGGGGTTTTCCCACTTGAGGCAAGAGTGGTTGTCTTGCTCGCATAGGACTGTCTGGCGGGTTTTCTACAGTTGGATGCCCTTCCTAACACCAACCACATTTACAGTGTGGGGCTGGGAGGTTTTTACCGTGTTGCCTACACGGCCACATTACAGCGTGGACTGTCTGGCGGGTTTTCTACAGCTGGATGCCCTTCCTAACACCAACCACATTTACAGTGTGGGGCTGGGAGGTTTTTACCGTGTTGCCTACACGGCCACATTTACAGCGTGGACTGTGTGTTTTTTGTCGTGACACCTACACGATCTCATTTGTTTCGGCCTGGATGTTGTGGGACCAACATAACTTTACATTGAAAGGGGCGGTGTGGGTGGGGTGGAGGTGGTGGGACGGGGGTGTGTTTTGATAGAGGTGCCTACTGACTGTAGTAGGTTTTTACTTTGTATTTAGGTAAGGCGGGTCTTCTCTATTACTGAGTACCGCCAAAGGTCTCGGTCCAGTGACATTGTCTTGGAGAGGTGTAAGCGTGTGAGGTCGGAATTTATCAGCTCGTCCCATGTTTTTCTGGGTCTGCCTACTCCGTGGCTACCGTCTATCTTTATTGCCCTGCACTTTGTTATACAGCTGTCGTCTTTCATGCGCATCACGTGACCGTACCAACGTAGCCTTCTCTCGAGTAAACAACATCTGATCCCTCTTATTTCTAATTTTTTCCTTAGTTCGTTTATGCTTTGCCGTTCACGTATATTACTATTGCACATCCAGCGGAGCATGCAAGCTTCGTTCCTCTCTAGTCTGCGTATATCCTCTGCACACAATGCCCAGGTCTCACTGCCATGCAGCATTGCTGTTCGTATGCAGGCATCGTATAACCTGCCTTTCATTTTTAGGGAGATATATATATATATAAATGACAAAACGATAGACATAGTCATTGCTGTGTCTCCTTTATCCAATCAAATCTAAAACATACAGTTGAAAGTCAACTTCAATGTCTCTCCCCATCACAGGTTTACTGCAATAATTCACATGTAATAATCACTTGAAACAAAATTTATTGCAATAATTCACATGTAATAATCACTTGTAACAAAATTTATTGCAATAATTCACATGTAATAATCACTTGAACTATCATTATCGTTATTTTAAAATCTGCTACAACTTTAAACATTTGAAAGCTTACTGAGTTAACAAGACAACATTTGTTATCTCCCTTGTTCTTGATACAAGAATAATATTTTACAGAATTCCAAGTCAACTGGTGTTCCAGCCCGGCCCTTAGACTGACAGTTCCTAACAGAGAAACAGCAATGGGAAATACAGCCAGGTGGAGAGAAACTTCACTACTACTGCCTACACTGCAACCTCTACCACTGCCTACACCACAACCTCTACTACTGCCTACACTACAACCTATACTACTGCCTACATTACAACCTCTACTACTGCCTACACTACTTCTACTACTGCCTACACCACAACTTCTACTACTACCTACACTACAACCTCTACTACTGCCTACACTACAACCTCTACTACTGCCTACACTACAACCTCTACTACTGCCTACACCACCTCTACTACTGCCTACACTACAACCTCTACTACTGCCTACACTACAATATCTACTACTACATACACTACAATATCTACTACTACATACACTACAACCTCTACTACTGCCTACACTACAACATACACTACAATATCTACTACTACATACACTACAATATCTACTACTACATACACTACAACCTCTACTACTGCCTACACTACATCTACTACTACATACACTACAACCTCTACTACTGCCTACACTACATCTACTACTACCTACACTACATCTACTACTACCTACATTACATCTACTACTACATACACTATAACCTCTACTACTACCTACACTACAACCTCTACTACTACCTACACTACTGCCTACACTACAATATCTACTACTACATACACTACAATATCTACTACTACATACACTACAACCTCTACTACTGCCTACACTACATCTACTACTACCTACACTACAACATCTACTACTACATACACTACATCTACTACTACCTACACTACATCTACTACAACCTCTACTACTACATACACTATAACCTCTACTACAACCTCTACTACTACCTACACTACAACCTTTACTACTACCTACACTACAATATCTACTACTGCCTACACTACATCTACTACTACCTACACTACAACCTCTACTACTACCTACACTACAATATCTACTACTGCCTACACTACATCTACTACTGCCTACACTACATCTACTACTACCTACACTACATCTACTACTACCTACATTACATCTACTACTACCTACATTACATCTACTACTACCTACATTACATCTACTACTACATATACTATAACCTCTACTACTACCTACACTACAACCTCTACTACTACCTACACTACAACCTCTACTACTGCCTACACTACAACCTCTACTACTATCTACACTACAACCTCTCCTACTGCCTACACTACATCTACTACTACCTACACTACAACCTCTACTACAACCTACACTACAATATCTACTACTGCCTACACTACATCTACTACTACCTACATTACATCTACTACTACCTACATTACATCTACTACTACATACACTATAACCTCTACTACTGCCTACACTACAACCTCTACTACTATCTACACTACAACCTCTCCTACTGCCTACACTGCAACCTCTACTACTACCTACACTACAACCTCTACTACTACCTACACTACAACCTCTACTACTACCTACACTACAAACTCTTGGTCTAAGTTAAAAATCATTATCTATTCAAACTATGGCAATTACAGGAAAACGCTAATAAAATCAAGTGTTGAACCTAAGAAACATTAAAAGAATTTGAACTGACTGGGTATCCAAGACATTATGGAAGGGGGATGACTGCGTTGGGCTCTTCATATGACAGAATTTGACAATATATGTCATCATCATCACCGTTTTACGTCCGTTCTTCCATGCTAGCATGGGTTAGACGGGTTGTCCTGTTGTGAGCAGTGTCTGGTCAACTGACCATGCCTTGCTCATACAGGAACTGATTTTGGCTTGGTTTCTACAGCTGGATGCCCTTCCTAACACCAACCTCATTTACAGTGAGTGCTGGGTGCTTTTTCTGTGGCGCCTACACGTCCACTTTACAGTGTGGGCTGGGTGCTTTTTTGCCGTGGCACCTTGCAGTGGGAGGGTGTGGGGGCATATTGTCTATATGCTTCAGCTTGTACCCATGGGAGGTCGGGTACTCTGTATTACTGCATGACGCCAGAGGTCACGGTCGTGTGAGTATGTGTGAGTAAAAATGTCTTTTCAGCTAGCAGTAGATGTAAGCCGAAGACAAGTTAGTATAGAGTTAATAAAGAAAGCAGATTACACCTATGAAATGACAAAAGATCTTGAAAATTCACCCAGGTCATGTTAGTGTGGGAAGAAATTGACATTAAACATAATTAGAATGATGATGGCTTATAATGTAAAATACTTGCCTGGGACAACAAACACATCTTTTCTTTTACATAGAGATTCTAAAGGCACTTCAGCAGCACAAGCAAACAAGTTTTTTTGCATGGATGTTATAGCAGTTATAGTGCTATTCAGCCTAGAAATAAAACAAACAGGGGTGTGGAATAAGACTTGGTATGAAGTAAATAAGGAAGGATTAAGATTGTAGACATGTATCAGAGATATTGCAGTCACTATTGCAAAGTCTCTTAGCTCTTTCATGACTATATTTTTATAGGTTTCTTATGTGTATTATGTATTTCAAGTTACATTCAAAACAAATTAAAATTTGAAGGTGTTTCGCCAAACAAGAATTAAAAACTTATAAAGGGAAATAACTTATTGTCGTTTATTAACACCGAAGACAAACGGTCTGTACCATACTTATAAAGTATTGATGCCAGGAAGAACATCTGACCTTAAAAAGACTGCTCTCAGAAAGTCTCATCCAATTCATGCCAGCATGGAAAAGTAGACATAAAAATGAAGATGATTATAAAAATTTTATTGAACTAGCATTTGTTTCTTTTGTTGGCAATCTTGGCTCTACAAAGGTGACCATATACAAGCTGGAATTTTAGAGTGTACTAGAGTTATTTATGAAAAGGATATTGTCAGTAAACTTGGTAAGAAAAACATGCTTCTATATATATAAATCTTAGGTTTACATAGAAAATTGACGGTGATCAATAAATCATATTGTACGAGTTTTTAATAAACGTTTTTTTTCTTGTTCATAAAATTCTATGGAGTGCTGAAACAATACAGAGCAATAAAAAGCAGGTTTGGCAATAACAGCTTTTGTAATTATCAAGTATTGCAAAAAACATGGTTTTGTTGAATAGCCTCAAGGATATTGATATTGTGTAATTTATATTAGATTAGTAATATATGTCTATAACCATAAAATAAAAATGGGTTTAATGATATATTTTCAATGATGTATTTTTTTTTATAAACAAGGTGAAGTATAAAATGTAATGAATTAGCAGTCATTAAAACATTTGGTAGAATGCTTTGTAGTATTTATTCTGACTCTGAGTTCAAATTCTGCCTTTCAGCTTTTCAAGATTGATATATAAAGTACCAGTCAAGTACTGGGGGTGATTCTTCTTCTATATCTCTATCACTCTCTCTGGAAGACATCAGCTGTATTTAGACCCGGAGAGGGGATAAGATCTGCCAGGTTTAAAATGCCCAAGAAACATTGGCTGACTATCATGACACTATGGTGCTCCTCTGACTCTATTAGGAGTTACAGATACATAGTTATATTATCATGTATAACATTATAGATCTTGATTTTGATTTTGTTCCATGGTTAAGGTAACACTCAAATATAAAGTATTAGTGTAATACTAGGGTTGATTCTTCTACTATATCTCTCTCTTTGGAAAAAAATCAGCTATGTTCACCCTGGAGAGGAATGGGTTTTGGCAGGTTTAAATGCCCAAGATATCACTATGATGCTCCTATGACTCAATCTGGAGTTATGGGCCCATGTCGTGATGTATTTTACATGTATGGTATGGTGTAGTTGATAAACATCTATATATGCACACACACACAAACAATTGGGTGGTGGATCGGTAAAAACATTAGGGCATAGGACCAAATGTCCTGTGTTATTCACTCAAGCTACTTCCATTCTGAGTTCAAATATGATTGAGATCAACTTCAACTTTCTGGGGATGATAAAAAAAGGATCAATCTATGGTGATTGATTGGCAGAGTCGGAATGCTTTACTGTATTTGTTCTGGCCCTTTGTGTTCTCAGTTCAAATCTAGCCATGGCTAATTTGGCTGGTAGACTTAATTTGTCTCCAGGTCCAACACCACCACCTGACAATTTGTCTCCAGGTCCGATACCACCACCGGGTAATTTGTCGCTTTTAGCAGAATCCATTCTGTTGGGGCCCTGATAAAATGTACCAAGTACGCTCTGTAAAGTGGTAGTACTGGTGTCACAAAAAATGCATGCAGTACAACCTGTAGGGTGGTTAGCATTAGAAAGAGGTCTAGCTAGAACAACCAGGACAAATATGGAATGTATGAGCAAGATGAGGTTGCTCCAAACCATCTGGTCTCAAACTGTGACAACCCGTTCAGCCCTTGCCAGAATACAATGTGAATGTATGATGATGCAAGTATTCAAGCCATGTCCCCAGGTCTCTGCTAAAAGCACCCATGGAATATGTATGGTGTATTATGCCTTTAAAGTGACTTTCAAAACAAACAAAAATTTGAAGATGTGTGTCACAAAATGAGAGAGAGAGAGAGAGAGTGAGAGTGAGAGAGAGAGAGAGGGAGAGTGAGAGAGAGAGAGAGAGAGTTAGAGAGAGAGTGAGAGAGAGAGAGATGATGATGATGATGATAATGTCAAACGTTTGTCTTATGAGTTGTCATTGTATCCTGCAGCAAACATTGCATAGTTTAACAAAACATTAATTCATTATAAACGAAGCTAGGGCCCAAACTACAACGACAAACAAACACTCCTTTTAAAGTCAACAATGGAGGTGTCTACAGGGTCAGTCAACCTGACAGAACTGGCAGACATTATTTCCTTAATATTACACTACACAGTGAAGGTGCATGGCTTAGTGGTTAGAGCATTGGGCTTGCAATCGAAAGGTTGTAAGTTCAATTCTCGGACCGGGAGATGTGTTGTTTCCTTGAGCAAGACACTTTATTTCACGTTGCTCCAGTTTACTCAGCTGTAGAAATGAGATGATAGGACTGGGGTCCCTATCATTAAATTACCCAAGACACCTCCAATGAGATATACTTTGGAGGAGGCCAGCTAAACCTGCATAGGTGTGAGCTGTAACAACAACAACACTACACAGTCATAAAAATGTCATAAGTAATGTAATTCTAGACCCCCCCCCCTCCCCCGACAGGATGGTCACGACTGGAAAGCCTTTAATCATAGGTCTGCTCAACCAAGTTTGACGTGACACCAATATTATATCTATTTTAACCTATAACATCCTGTAATAGTTTAGCAGAAACTATCTAAAAGTGGGTTTAATAATTAAAATGTTTATCATTAGTAGTGGATGGACTGCAGTGAGAATTTTCAGTTAACTAAAAAAAAGACTTATTATTGTGATGCAATCAGAGTGCTGCTTTGTACTTACAAGAATTTTTTGCTAATGTGGTTTCATGTGGTACAGGATATTAAGAGTTAAAAAAAGGTATTGTGGAATTTGAAGTTACTAACATATAATAATGCAAGGAATGTGACATGGTATTAAACTTCACTTAGAACCAATACATAATTTTAATCTTGAAGTCCTCACCATCCATTCTTTTATAATACTTACTCTGGAATTTTCCATACATTTGTGTCAAATTCACTAATAGCGCCATCTACTGACCTCCAGGTGTAGATCTGGAAAAAAAGTAAATAATAATAATAATGATGATGATGATGATGATGATGATGATGATCTCTATTATAATAACCTTATGTGTGTATGTGTATGTATGTATATATCTATATTTTATTATAGAAATGACTTCTACAGGACTAGAACTGTTTCCTGATAATTTCTTACAAATGAACCAGTTCTAGTCCTGTAGAAGTAATTTCTATATAAAATAAAGATGCCTATACTCTATTAATGTATTGAATATCTTTTTTAACTTTGGTCACCTCCAGATATACATTGGAAATCCACCTATTATACAGAAGTCCGAAGAGCTTTTGATTCCAGAGTCGAGCTAGATTGATACAGATCGAACCTTGAGCTGATCAATAGTGAAACACACACATCACAACTCAATAAACGTAATGAAGACATAACAAACCGTCCTTTTTATTATTATTATTATTATTATTTTATATATATATATAATCATCGTTTAATGTCCACTTTCCACACTAGCATAGGTTAGACAAGTTGGGTCAGGTGACCGTGTCTTGTTCATATAGAACTCTCTCTCTCTCTCTCTCTCTATATATATATATATATATATATATATATATATATATATATATGATAAACTCCGACCTCACACACTTACACCTCTCCAAGACAATGTCACTGGACCGAGACCTTTGGCGGTTCTCAGTAACAGAGAAGACCCGCCTTGCCAGTAGGCATCTCTAACAAAATACACCCCGTCCCGCCACCACCCCCACCCATCCACACCACCCCATCCTATGTAAAGTTATGTTGGTGCCGCGCCATCCAGGCCGAAACAAATGAGATCGTGTAGGTGTCACGACAAAAAAACACACAGTCCACGCTGTAATGTGGCCGTGTAGGTAACACGGTAAAAACCTCCCAGACCCACACTGTAAATGTGGTTGGTGTTAGGAAGGGCATCCAACTGTAGAAAACCTGCCAGACAGTCCTATGCGAGCAAGACAATCACTCTTGCCTCAAGTGGGACTACCCCCGTCCAAACCCATGCAAGCGTGGAACACGGACGTTAAACGTTGATGATGATGATGATGATGATATATATATATATATATATATATATATATATATATAGAGAGAGAGAGAGAGAGAGAGAGAGAAGGATTATTATTAAAACATTTAATAGACTTATGACCATTTCACTAGACTAACCAGGAATGGACTTTCATAGTTATTTTTTTATATATATGCTGTGTGAAATTATAATTGTTCCCATTATATTAAACTTTGGACTGTTTATTACTTATGTTATGGACTAAAAATCATATTGAGCTTTAAATTTTATTGGCCATATATACTATTGTATTCTCAACTTATTTACTTATTCTCAACTTATATATATTACAGATTACACTGTGTGTATCTTATGGAACCTCTGCTCAGAGTTTAAATTCTGTTGAGGTCAACTTTCCCTTTCATTCTTCTGAGGTTGATATATAAAGTACCAGTCCAGTACCAGAGTTGATTTTTCTTCTAGGCTTCTTGCTTTGTTCAGACCTAGAGAGAGATATCACTAAGGTACACTTATGACTGAATCAGGAGTTAAGGGACCATTGTAGAGTTGATAAACTGAGACTAGCCTTGCAATTTCAAAACAGAAACTCCCTTTACAGGTATTCAGGTAATGAGAAGTAAGTAAGCTGGTTCAAGTCTACTGGAACAATTTAAGACAAAGCTGTAGGAGTGGACATTTGTCTATGACCCATCTTGGTGAAAGCAATATATACGGAACTTGTTTTAAAGATAGTGACTAGTTTGAATAGCTTTTGGCTTGAATTACAAGAACAAGACACTTTTCAATGAAAACATCACCACAATAATTGTATGACAGACAAAAGATTTATACATGGCAGGAGACTAAATACAAATAAAACCTCACATTTTTCATATTAAACAAAGTAGAACTCGTTCTATTTCCAAATGTGTAACCACAATTTAAAGATATGGATTCTCTTACTGATTTCACTCATTAAACTGTGGTCATGCTGGAGCACTACCTTGAAGGGATTTAATCAATCATATCACCCCCAGTACTAATTTTTTAAAAAGTCTGGTACTTATTTTATTGACCTCTTTTTGTAGAACTGTTAAGTTACAGGACATAAACATGCACACACACATACAATTGGCTTCTGCGCAGTTTCTATCTACCAAATTTTACTCATAAAGTATTGGTCAATATTAGTCTACAATAGAAGGTGCCACTGAATGGGACTGAACATGAAACCAAGTAGTTGCAAAGTATACTCGTTAACTACACAATCCTGTCTGCACCACACACAATCTAAGAAACCTTCTCAGAGGTAAAGGATCTGGAGGAAAATTGAGTTGGAGATTCTAGAGCTGGAGAAACCATGCCAAAATGGAAAGTATCTGAGTGAGATGTGGTCACTTGACCCACTAAGGAGGACATTGGCTCCAATTAACTAGTAAATTGGTCTGATAAGACTCCTCCAACCTATGCCAGCATGGAAAGGCAAATGTGAAATGATGATATTTACATCTAAAAAGGTTGATAAAGTAGAAGAAACTTCTCAATTATAGTGTCCATTGTTTCACTATAGTTTGATGAAATTGTATTGATTTATGACCAGGTAAACTAAGTGATGTTAAGTGTCTTATCAACACAGATAAGAAAGCACAGATATGGTAATGAAACAAATGATTGAATGTTAGATACTAGTTGACTAGTGCCATCCATAATGACAGTAATGCTGTTGAACATATTTCATTTTTGGAATCCAGTAATATGCCAGCTTCAGCAATCATCAGAAGGGAGGTAGGTGTAAAAACCAAACTCTTCAATTCAATGTTCATGCCTACCCTTACCTATAGTCATGAATCTTGGGTAATGACCAAAAGAATATGAGTATCCGAAATGGAGTTCCTCTGAAAGGTCTTTGGAGTAATGTTATTCGATAGGGTGCATAACTTGGAAATCAGGGAGTCGTTCCAGGTAGAGCTGCTACTTTTCCAGGGAGTCGTTCCAGGTAGAGCCGCTACTTTTCCAAATCAAGAGATCTTAGTTCCGATACTATGACATGTGGTTATAATATCTAAGGTAAGAATTGCTGGATTGATTTTACGGGCAAAGCCAACTGGTAGGAGACCCAGAGGTAAACCACATGAGCTTGGTTGGTTTTACTTGGTGACGGTTGCTTTTGAGAAGACTCACTGGAAAGCATGTCTGAGGACTCTGCCCCCCATGACCCTCGCAGGAATAAGTGGAAGAAGAAGAGTCCAGAATCAGTATGCCATACATACCAGTTATATAAGCAATTGTACAAACTGGAAAGTTTGTATTTTGATAAATTAATGGTTTGCATAAAACAAGCCCTATAGTTTAAGTTGATTACTGATATGTGGAAGTGGTTAACCCTTAGCATACTAAATTTTTTAATGAATTGCTTCCCTTGACACTGCATCATGTATTAAGGGGAGATAACTCTATTGATGACATAAGGCACCTGGAGCGCGCAAACGTTAAACATAAGAATGATATTTGAAAAAATTATTTCTAGGATATAATTACATAATTGTTCAGCATATATGCAAAAATAAACATACAGGATTTAACTTTGGATAAATAAGTATTTACAAAGACAAATGTAAGGCTAAAACTCAGGAACCTGTGACTGGAAAGTAAACTTCATATTGCAGCAACATGACAAAGATAGGAAATGCAGTGTGTGAAAATTCTAAAGAGTTAAAGACAGATATATATATATATATATATAACTATACAAACATACATGGCATATTATTATGGCTAATGATAACAAATTTAACAATATAGATAGTAAATAATACTTACCAAGATGGCAGAACCAAAACAAACAACCAGCTTTAAACCATCTTCAGACCATGAGCCACAACTTATTCTGCCACTATTAGAAGAGATTGAAAGCGAAAAAACCCCCAATAATTTTCAACAAATGTATCACATCATTAACAACATCAACATGACTATGGGGAGATCTACTTAACTGATCTGCTACAAACAACAGCTAAATTCTCTCAAATTTCTTTCACATTCAACTATCTCAACCTTTTTGATGCCAACCTGTTACTCTTTAAATCTGGTCAGTTAAAGTTTCTCCTCAAATATGGTCAGTTAAAATTTCTCCTCAAATATGGCCAGTTAAAGTTTCTCCTCAAATATGTTTTTACTACTAAATGGCTTAATAAGATGAGTTTCTAATAAGATGAGAAATTTTTTGAAAAATGCTTTTATATTTACATTTACAAATTTACATTTCAGGTTGGTGCTTATTCTGGTTTCCATGGTATTAAGCTACTGAGAGTACAAGATTCTCATATGCTTCTCTGTTGTTGAACATTGTAGACCCAATCTAAAGACATTAGTATTTATCTTGGATTACAGTTCTCTACATGGTGGAGAGTTTGTTAAACCTTCTTCTACAATCCATTATACAAGAGACCAAGAAACATATATATGCATCTCTGACTGAACACGAAAACAAAATAAAAATTTAACATTAAAAAAATGTATTTACCTTTCTAAAGGTGGAATGGAGTACAAACCCCGAATCTTCCCATATCTGTAGAAGAACCGGATTTGCTCTTGACTGAGAATGCATAGAATTTCTCGGTGGGGGTTCCATAAGCAACCTGAAAGAGACCACGGGTAAGAAATTTTAACTCTTAACATCTTGTACCATTGCATTAGCAAGACATTTTTGAAAAGTGCTATACAGCACAAACATTAAAAATTAAAGTCTTTAGTTTATGATATACTCAATATAAGATATACAAGAGGTGTAGTGGGGGTTTAAAGTGTTTACATCTATCTAAAAACCTGCTACCATAATTTTATGCAAAAATATTTATGTTATTCTCCAAATATCAGTTAAGTAATGAGAAAGTTAGTTATATTACTAAATTTTTCCCAAATTATTTGGTTGGCATTCTGTCTAGGGAACAGATTACTCTGATTTCAAAACCAGGTAGATGGGACTCCTTAGTGACAACCTTTCAAGTGGCCAACAGCTTCATCCTTCTGATGAATTGTGGCTCAGAAGCCAGCTTCTGAGTAATGGTCAGATGAGGATTTGTGACTCACTGACATCATTTTTTTTCCCTGATGAGAATTATGGACATACAGGATCATACAGATTAGATTTGATGCTATTGTCCATGGCCCCTCACCTTCAGCAAAGAGGATCGGAAGAGACAAGCAGTATCTTTCAATAGAAATGAAAGGGTTAATCCTGGTAATAGATTAAATCTTCTAGCTGAGAACAGGTACAGTCTATCTGACAAGCTTCAATATAGTGTCTGTCTATTCAATTTTACTCACAAGATTTGGGTTGATTCATAAGTGTAGTAGAAGATATTCAACAATCAAGTACAGAATGGAAACTATTTACATTCTGTCAAATTAACTGTTACAAAAACATGTGCCATGCCAGTGAGATTGAAGTTGAGCACCTTCAAAGCCAATGTGTTTCAGTGTACATTTCTTAAGATTAACCCTTTTGTTACCACATTTCTAAAGAAAAACACTGTTCACTTTCCTGACATTTCTACATTATTCTATGTACTATTCATGCACCTTTGATGAGTTGTAGTGCGCCTGAGCACTGTACACAATAATTTTCATTATTATATAATTTTCAAATAATCAAGATTCTCTATATTAAGTTAGAGTTTGGAACAGCTTAACAAAGATTCTGACTTAAAAGTATGATGGAAGGGTTTTAGATAAAACACTTAAACAGTTTTGTATCATAGAACCGGGTAAGGTTGGGCAGTTTGGTATCAAAAGGTTTAACCCTTTACCATTCACATTACTCTATATTTACTATTATATTTTCATGGTAAAGGCTTCTTTACTTCACATAATATCTCACATAATATCAGAATCTATGAGATTCTGATATTATTTATTTTGAGAACAATACCTTAAAATCAGTATGAGCAGCCAGTTATGGCTGGTTTGAACAGAAAGAGGTGAGAGAATTCTGGCTGGATATGACCGGTTTAAATGCTAAAGGGTTAAACAAATTAATTTCTAACTTAATCACAAGACCACCACACATCTTTGGGGCTGATAACAGGTGATTATATTGACAATGACAACAACAACAACAACAACAACTTAAAGAAGAAGCACCAACAACAACAACCGCCACCATCAATAACCACCCCCACCACTGCCAACAACAACATTAATAATTATTTCTACTTTTTGGCACAAGGCCAGCAATTACCCAGTGTATTACTGGTACTTTATTTTATCGACCCCGTAAGGATGAAAGGCAAAGTCAACCTCGGCGGAATTTGAACTCAGATCGTAAAGGGACGTAACTATGCTGGAAAGCATGGCGTCCGACCCTCTACTGATACTGCCAATCCACCGTCCATTCTTTGCTAATAATAACAAAAAGAAGCACTAACCACTACCAATTCGCCCCCCGCCCCCCACCACCAACAACAGATGACTCCTGGTACTTTATTCGAAAGTTAAAACCCCCAGCAACTGTATCTGACACATTAGGTAAAGCTGAGTGGATGATAAAAAACAAATAAATAAATACATAAAAAAACCCAAACAAAACCCAAGAGAAAAAGACAGTTCAGCAGCAAATACCTACATAATACCATAGAAGATTACAACGTTCAAATTATCAGTTTCCTTAATCCACAAATGTTTGTTTTTACATACATTAATGTCTATCTTCCAAGCATGATTAACCTTTCAAGATAATTTCTATTCTACTCACTCTTTCAACAATGACCCACAAAACACACCAGTCTATTGTTTATTTCTGTTATACGGCACCTTAATCATAGATGTAATATATAACATATAGAGTAGATTGGCTTCTCTTTCACTCTCTCTTTCATGCATACACATATACACATGTATGCATACACATACACATACACACGTGTATGCATACACATATACACATGTATGCATACACATATACACATGTATGCATACACATACACACATGTATGCATACACATACACACATGTATGCATACACATACACACATGTATGCATACACATATACACATGTATGCATACACATATACACATGTATGCATACACATACACACATGTATGCATACACATACACACATGTATGCATATACATACACACACACATGTATGCATACACATACACACATGTATGCATACACATACACACGTATATGCATACACATACACACATGTATGCATACACATACACACATGTATGCATACACATATACACATGTATGCATACACATATACACATGTATGCATACATACACACATGTATGCATACACATACACACATGTATGCATATACATACACACATGTATGCATACACATATACACATGTATGCATACACATATACACATGTATGCATACATTCAAACATATGTCATCATCATTTAAAGACCCTTTACTCTCTTGTAAGCTCACCCAAAATGTGACCTTGTTTCTATAAAATGGTGGTGGTGGAGAGGGTGGTGGTGGTGGAGGAAGGGAGGGTAGTGGTGGTGGTGGTGGTGGAGGAAGAGAGGGTGGTAGTGGAGGAGGAGAAGGAGAGGGTGGTGGTGGTGGTGGTGGAGGAAGAGAGGGTGGTGGTGGTGGTGGTGGTGGAAGAAGGGTGGTAGTGGAGGACAAGGAGAGGGTGGTGGTGGTGGTGGAGGAAGAGAGGGTAGTGGTGGTGGAGGAAGAGAGGGTAATGGAGGTGGAGGAAGAGAGGGTAGTGGAGGAGGAGAAGGAGAGGGTGGTGGTGGTGGTGGAGGAAGAGAGGGTGGTGGTGGAGGAAGAGAGTGGTGGTGGTGGAGGAAGAGAGGGTAGTGGAGGAGGAGAAGGAGAGGGTGGTGGTGGTGGTGGAGGAAGAGAGGGTGGTGGTGGTGGTGGAAGAGAGGGTAGTGGTGGTGGAGGAAGAGAGGGTGGTGGAGGTGGAGGAAGAGAGAGTGGTGGTGGAGGAAGAGAGGGTGGTAGTGGAGGAGAAGGAGAGGGTGGTGGTGGTGGTGGAAGAGAGGGTGGTGGTGGAGGAGGAGGAGAGGGTGGTGGTGGTGGTGGAGAGGGTGGTGGTGGTAGAGGAAGAGAGGGTGGTAGTGGAGGAGAAGGAGAGGGTGGTGGTGGTGGAGGAAGAGAGGGTAGTGGTGGTGGAGGAAGAGAGGTTGGTAGTGGAGGGGGAGGAGAGGGTGGTGGTGGTGGTGGAGGAAGAGAGGGTGGTGGTGGTGGAGGAAGAGAGGGTAGTGGTGGTGGAGGAAGAGAGGGTAGTGGTGGTGGTGGAGGAGGAAGAGAGGGTGGTGGTGGTGGTGGAGGAAGAGAGGGTGGTGGTGGTGGTGGAGAGGGTGGTGGTGGTAGAGGAAGAGAGGGTGGTAGTGGAGGAGAAGGAGAGGGTGGTGGTGGTGGAGGAAGAGAGGGTAGTGGTGGTGGAGGAAGAGAGGTTGGTAGTGGAGGGGGAGGAGAGGGTGGTGGTGGTGGTGGAGGAAGAGAGGGTGGTGGTGGTGGAGGAAGAGAGGGTAGTGGTGGTGGAGGAAGAGAGGGTAGTGGTGGTGGTGGAGGAGGAAGAGAGGGTGGTGGTGGTGGTGGAGGAAGAGAGGGTGGTGGTGGTGGAGGAAGAGAGGGTGGTGGTGGAGGAAGAGAGGGTGGTGGTGGAGGAAGAGAGGGTGGTAGTGGAGGGGGAGAAGGAGAGGGTGGTGCTGGAAGAAGAGAGGGTGGTGGTGGTGGAGGAAGAGAGGGTGGTGGTGGTGGAGGAGAAGGAGAGGGTGGTGGTGGTGGTGGAAGAAGAGAGGGTGGTGGTGGTGGAGGAAGAGAGGGTGGTGGTGGAGGAAGAGAGGGTGGTAGTGGAGGGGGAGAAGGAGAGGGTGGTGCTGGAAGAAGAGAGGGTGGTGGTGGTGGAGGAAGAGAGGGTGGTGGTGGTGGAGGAGAAGGAGAGGGTGGTGGTGGTGGTGGAAGAAGAGAGGGTGGTGGTGGTGGAGGAAGAGAGGGTGGTGGTGGAGGAAGAGAGGCTGGTAGTGGAGGGGGAGAAGGAGAGGGTGGTGGTGGAAGAAGAGAGGGTGGTGGTGGAGGAGAAGGAGAGGGTGGTGGTGGTGGAAGAAGAGAGGGTGGTGGTGGTGGAGGAGAAGGAGAGGGTGGTGGTGGTGGAGGAAGAGAGGGTGGTAGTGGAGGAGGAAGAGAGGGTAGTGGTGGTGGAGGAAGAGAGGGTAGTGGTGGTGGAGGAAAAGAGGGTGGTGGTGGTGGAGGAGGAGGAGAGGGTGGTGGTGGTGGTAGAGGAAGAGAGGGTGGTGGTGGTGGAGGAAGAGAGGGTGGTGGTGGAGGAGGAAGAGAGGGTGGTAGTGGAGGAGGAGAAGGAGAGGGTGGTGGTGGTGGAGGAAGAGAGGGTAGTGGTGGTGGTGGAAAAGAGGGTGGTGGTGGTGGAGGAGGAGAGGGTGGTGGTGGTAGAGGAAGAGAGGGTGGTGGTGGTGGAGGAAGAGAGGGTGGTGGTGGAGGAGGAGGAGAGGGTGGTGGTGGTGGAGGAAGAGAGGGTGGTAGTGGAGGAGGAAGAGAGGGTAGTTGTGGTGGAGGAAGAGAGGGTAGTGGTGGTGGAGGAAAAGAGGGTGGTGGTGGTGGAGGAGGAGGAGAGGGTGGTGGTGGTGGAGGAAGAGAGGGTAGTGGTGGTGGTGGAGGAGGAAGAGAGGGTGGTGGTGGTGGAGGAAGAGAGGGTGGTAGTGGAGGAGGAAGAGAGGGTAGTGGTGGTGGAGGAAGAGAGGGTAGTGGTGGTGGAGGAAAAGAGGGTGGTGGAGGAGGAGGAGAGGGTGGTGGTGGTAGAGGAAGAGAGGGTGGTGGTGGTGGAGGAAGAGAGGGTGGTGGTGGAGGAGGAAGAGAGGGTGGTAGTGGAGGAGGAGAAGGAGAGGGTGGTGGTGGTGGTGGTGGAAGAAGAGAGGGTGGTGGTGGAGGAGGAGGAGAAGGAGAGGGTGGTGGTGGTGGTGGAGGAAGAGAGGGTGGTAGTGGAGGAGGAGAAGGAGAGGGTGGTGGTGGTGGAGGAAGAGAGGGTGGTGGTGGAGAAGGAGGAGAGGGTGGTGGTGGTGGAGGAGGGCAATGAAGAAGATTTGAACCAAAAGAAGCTAGAAGTGAAAAACAATAAAAACAAAGTAGTGTCTATGTTACTAGTCATTAAGTTTAAATGGTGGTGTAAGGTGAAAGGGGGGGGATATGTGAGTGAGGGGGGGGGGGGGGGGTGATAGGTGAGTGGGGGGTGATAGGTGAGTGAAGGGGGTGGAGGTGATAGGTGAAGAAGCTGGAGGTGAAAGGTGAGCCCTAGAATAGACACATACTGAGTCAATGTAATTGCTTTGTATATGTGTGTGTATATATGTATATACTCACACATACATACATATAATAGTGTATACATATGTGTGTGTGTATATATGTGTGTGTATATATATATATATATATATATATATATATTCACACACACATATATATAGTGTATACATATATGTGTGTATATATATATATATATATATATATATATTATTTAATATCTATTTACCCTGATATATATATATATACATGTCATCATCATCATCATGTTTAACAACTATTTTCCATGCCTTCATAGGTAAGACACGTGTGTGTGTGTGTGTGTATATATATATATATATATATAAGATTCACACTAATTGTGTACACAGGTCTAAGAATAGTCATGTTAATGTTGCATATAGTAGTGGGTGGCTAGAGTAGCCATGGGTGAGAGCCCCTCTACCGTCATCAAGCAATTGTACAGCCTTTTCCCCTTCCATGTACAAAGAACTGCTACCCAAGGAAATAACATCTGCCAAGTTACAAATCTCAGGTCCTCTACTATCAATGTGGGCACTCTGAAAGGTAAATCAGGTGAATTGTGGAACTGTTAGAGAGAAGTGAAGTGGACGTATGCTGTGTACAAGGGTTGAGATGGAGTTGTGCCTCAGTGACACTACTACTGGCAAACAATGTAGATACAAACTTTACTGGATAGGAAATGATGATGGGGCTGGTGGTGTAGGCATCTTACTAGCTGAGAAATGGATAGATAAGATAGTTAGAGTAAGTGACAGAATCTTCAAGCTAAGAATAGCTGTAGCAAATAGAATGGTGACAATTACATCTACCCATGCAGCACAGGCAGGGCTGTGTAAAGAACAAAAAGACAGGTTCTATGAGGAACCTTTACAGACAACTTCAGAGACTGATGAAAGAGACCTTATAATCTTGGCAGGTGACTTGAATGGACATGTGAGACAGTATCGGGATGGATTCAGTGGAGTCCATAGCGGCTATGGTTATGGCTCAAGATATGAAGAGGAATTCTGTGATACAAATGAATTAACCATTTGCATCCCAATTTCAGGAAACTGGGCAGCAACCTGATCACATACTAATCAGGCAAACACAGAAGCCAGATTGATTTTTTTACTTATAAGACATTGAGACAGACAGGCTATGATAAATGCTAAGGTCTTTCCTGGGGAAGAATGTGCTGCCCAGTTCAAGTTATTAGTGACATCAGGATCAACACAAGATGGAACAAGATATGCAGGAAAATATGGAGAGGGAAGGCTTGAAAGCTAAAAGACCTTTCTGTTAAATATAGATTCAGAAAGGCCTTATGGGATGCATTTGATGAGAGAGGAGATGAGTTAGATGCATATGATATAGAGGACACTTGGAAATTCTCACATGACAACCTTTTGTGAATTTCTGATGAGACTTGTGGCTGGAGCAAAGCACTAGCCAGACAAAGGGTGACCTGGTAGTGGAACAGAAGATAGAGCCTTTAAAGCCAAGAAGCAGGCATTGAATGACTGAAAAAATGGGGGTAGCAGAGACCAGTACTAGGTAGCTAAGAGAGATGTTAGATGACAGGTAATCATAGCTTGGAAAGAGACTGAAGAAAGAAAGTTTGTGAATATCTTTTTGATATCTCTGAGGTTCAGAGACATGAAGTGTTCCACATTGTAAGGCAGTGTTCAAGATGATGTTGGGGGAAAAATGTGTTACAAATGACACTGGTACACTTAGCAACACTAATGTCCAAAAGAAAGAAGTCTGGAAATGTTAGTGTGAAAGGCTGATGTAGAGAAGGAATGGGAAGAAGAGAGACTAGGCCCAACTTAGCCAACAGCAAGACCAGCATCTGAATGATACCAAGTATTCAGATGAGCAAGGGTCCTGCATCACACATATGTTCTTACACTCTACCATGTTTATTTTAGCATGGCATCAGCACTAAGGAAGTTGTCTTTGACACAACTGAAGAGTCCTCCTGGCCCTTCAGCAGATTTTCTATGGCTAGATGCCCTACCTGTCACCAACCACTTTACACTTTATTTAAAAATATGATTGAGAACAGTAGACTAATGGAACTAATCAGTTAAAAGAAGCTAACAGAGAAAGCACATGAGATACTTGTGGCAAGAATGGATCTTGAACTATTTGTTTGCCACTGTCTTGGTCTACTACAACCGTCAGCAGACAGGAAATATTCCTAGTTATGTTAGCCAAGGAATGGTGGTGCTGTTGAAGGATACACGCCATATATACTTGAAGGGTTGACAGTTGAGCATTTTTGGTGATAGTAACCTACCAGGTAGACCTACTGGTATATTCTCATAATACTGTTGGCTAACCTTAAGCTCTTTTGTCTGCCTCCTGTAGCCAAAGAGCAGAACGTCATCACTACTCCATTTAACCCATTAGCATTTAAACTGGCCGTATCCAGCCAGAATTCTCTCACCTCATTCTGTTCAAACCGGCCATAACTTGCCACTCATACTGATGTTATGGTATTGTTCTAAAAATAAATAACATCAAAATCTCGTAGATTCAATGTTATGTGAGATAATTATGTAAGATAAAGCCTTTACCAGAAAAATATAATAGTATATATGGAGTAATGTAAATGCTAAAGGGTTAAACCTTTCAATACCAACCTACCTAAAACCGCCTCTGATTCTATTCATTTTAAAAGATTCTTATTTAAATTTAAATCTTCTAAAATAATTTGATAACCTTAAGTTATGTTACAAATACTATTTTAATAATTTTAATAAATTCTTCAAAATTTTTCATTAATTAATTCAGATATGGTGTATTTCATTAGAAATTCGAAAGGGCCAAAATAAATAATGTAGCTTGGGGTAAATCATGCCTGAAATAAAAAAGAGAAGGTGATAATGATTGGAATATCTTTGATCATATGCCTGCTGGATCAGGATTGACCTGGGGTTAAATAATAACAGTGGAGTGGTGGTTGTGGTGGAAGAGGTGGGGGTGGGTGAATATTAACTTTAGATGTATTCTTCTTTTTCTTACCACCACCACCACCATTACTACTACTACTACTACCACAAGCACTACCACCACCACCATCATCACCACCACTACTACTACTACTACTACCACCAAAGAGCATGGGTCATGGCTGAGTAGAACAGAAAGGGGTTTATTGTCCTCAGAAGTAGGATGAAACCTAGTTAGACTATATAGGCTACTACTAAGGCTTAATAACTCACCAAATAGTCTCTTATTAAGTACTTAAAATTGGTGGTGGTGGTGGTTATTTGTAGTAGTAGTAGTAGTAGTAGCAACAGTAACAAATGATGTTTAAGTAACAGCAGTAATAGTGATTGCATTGTTTTAGTAGTAGTAACAGAGGTAGTTGTTCCTGATTCAGCAGACCTATGATCAAAGGAATCTAGCCATGCCCATCCTGTCTTTTCTTAGGCATAGTGTACCCAGGACTACATCATCCAATCTGTACTTTTCTCTAACCTTTCTGTTGCCATATTTCTAACAAAAATATATTGCCTTTGTGTTTTAATTATCAAAGAATTCAATAATTATGAGAAACTTTAGTTAACTAACTTTCAACTCATTATCTAACTACTGAAATGTAATATTACCGACCATATAATAATGAGATTTAAGCCCAGGATTTGCATTCAAATTTGAACACTTTATTGGGGTCGGTTTTGGCTTGGTTAGCAGTAGACTTGCTAGGAGGAGTAAAATGATATTAATCATCAACTCTTTTCTTCACTGTACAACTATTCTTAATTGATACCAAACTGCCTGGAACCACTTCCAGTTTTATGATACAGAACTGTTTATTTTAAAGTGATTATATTTAACTAAAAACGTTCTATTATTATGTAAGAACCTCTGTTAAGTTATGATCCAAACACTAACTTAATGACAATGTCAGTTACATTACCAAATCACTCCAGATCCTTGATTATTTTCAAAATAATAGGCAGATATATGGTAATGAAAGGATTAAGGTTCTTAGAAACAGTTTGCAAGGACCATAGGATGTAAATTGTTTTGTCTAATAGATGGGATGGTCATAGTTGGAATGCATTTGATCATAAGTCTGCTTGATATACCAGACTGTATAAAACTTTCCACCACATAAAACTTACCTTGTGGTAAGGCTTCTGCACATATTTTACGAATCTGTTTCAATTCCAGCTTAGGGACCTCTCCTTCTACTTTCCAGATACAAACAGCATCCTTGTGCGAGACACTTAGGTAGCAGCTCTCACTTTCATTTTTCAGACTCCATTGCACACTAGTTACACAACTAAAAGAGATTTTGAAAGTAAAACAATTAACAATAATTATTTCACACGAGTTACTTAGAGTATGTGAACGCATGTATGAATGTATATGTATCAATAAATACATACATATATATACATACATACATACATATATATATATATATATCATCATCATCATCATCATTTAACGTCCATCTTCCACGCTAGCATGGGTTTGGACGGGAATTTTCCCACTTGAAGCAAGATTGGTTGTCTTGCTCACATAGGACTGTCTGGCAGGTTTTCTACAGCTGGATGCCCTTCCTAACACCAACCACGTTTACAGTGTGGACTGGGAGGTTTTTACCGTGTTACCTACACGGCCACATTACAGTGCGGACTGTGTGTTTTTTTTGTCGTGACACCTACACACCCTCATTTGTTTCGGACTGGATGCTGTGGTACCAACATAACTTTACATTGAAAGGGGTGGTGTGGATAGGGTGGGGGTAGTGGGGCCGGGGTGTATTTTGTTAGAGGTGCCTACTGACTGTAGTAGGTTTCACTTTGTACTTAGGTAAGGCAGGTCTTCTGTATTACTGTGTAGCGCCAAAGATTTGGGTCCAGTGACATTGTCTTGGAGAGGTGTAAGTGTGTGAGGTCGGAATTTATCAAGTCGTCCCAGGTTTTTCTGGGTCTGCCTACTCCGCGGCTACCATCTATTTTTATTGCCCTGCACACACATATATATATATACAGGGTGTTCGGGATAAATTTGACAGTTTCATCAGGAAAAAGAAAAAGTGCTTGGTATCTACAAAATTTATTTGGTTTAAAAGAAATTCAATGGAGAAGGAAATTACACTATTGTCAAAGAGTTTTACTCAAAATAACCTCCATTAGCGTCTATTACAGCCTCAATCCGGGCCCGGAACCTAGAGCAACCTGATTTTACACTTTGCCTGGGAAGGCCCTCAAAAACTACTTTAATTCTGTCGATTAACTGGGCTTTTGTAGTACTGGCACGGCGATTGATGTCTTTCTCTACAGCGCCCCATACATAATAGTCCATCGGGTTAAGATCAGGGGAGTTCGGAGGCCAAACATTGGGACTGGTGTAGTCGTAAAACTTGGCTGACAACCATTTTTGACTTTTCCCCGAGGTGTGGCAGGGGGCCGAATCCAGCTGCCATACATACGGCCTATTATTGGCTACCCTTGTTATCCAGGGCTTCAATTCATGCGACAAAGACCGAATTCCGATGCCAGGGTCCTCCAACACTTTTTTCTGCAAATTTTCGAGGAATTCTGCTGTGCGAGAGCAATCAGATCTTCTGTTATGTTTCTTTCTTCTAGCCACAGCCTCGTAGTCTCCATTGCAATTCTCCAGTTCATGCCGGATTGTTTTTACAGTGTTCAGGGAGCATTGAGCAGCGACCATAATCTCCTTATTTTGATGGCCGGCGCGAATCATCATGATACAAGTTATTCTCTTCCATGATTCAGGTGGCTCCCAGTCATCCATTCTCGTTGTCATCACATATATGAATGAAGGAGGGTTTAAACTTTCAAATAAAGCCTAGTGGGCATGAATGAATTTAAAACATCTGAAAAAACAACCAAATATTATTCTGTCAAATTTATCCCGAACGCCCTGTATATATATTGTTATGCTTTGGGAGGGTCATGTTGCCAATAAGAAACACACGCACCAGTTGCTTTCACTTCAATTTATTATAAATTAAATTTATAAATTTAAGAATTTATAAATTTCCGGTTGGTTGGTTGGTTGTTTCCATAACCGGAAGAGTGTTCATATATTGTCAAAGTTCTTTCGTCACACATTCTGTGACCTCTTCAGTGACTGGGGATTCT
Source organism: Eledone cirrhosa (assembly GCA_964016885.1). NCBI lineage: Eukaryota > Metazoa > Mollusca > Cephalopoda > Octopoda > Eledonidae > Eledone > Eledone cirrhosa. The sequence continues at coordinate 100,314,341 of OZ024743.1, read as the reverse complement.
TTTCTTTGTTTTGTGCCTCTCCTTTGTTCTGTCCTACGCCATCTTCACACAAAAACAAGATGGCGTAGGACAGAACAAAGAAGAGGCACAAAACAAAGAAAAGAATCCCCAGTCACTGAAGAGGTCACAGAATGTGTGACGAAAGAACTTTGACAATATATGAACAACCGTCCGGTTATGGAACCAACCAACCAACCGGAAATTTATAAATTCTTAAATTTATAAATTTAATTTATAATAAATTGGAGTGAAAGCAACTGGTGCGTGTGTTTCTTATTGACCCTCCCAAAGTATAACAATATCGGTTTCAACACACGTTTTCAGATAAAGAGTCTTGCTAAACAAATTCAGAAACGAATATATATATATATATATATATATATATATATATATATATATATATATATATATATATGTATTTATGTAAAAGATAAACAGAAATAACAACACAAACAGTACAGAAGAACGAATGAGAAATTAGGAAGATTGAAGGGATGGGCAGGGCGGAATCAAAAAAATTATTTTTAGAGAAAAATAACAGGTCCACTGATGTTGCCATCTCTTACAGACACATTCATATATCATGTATACCACGTCGAACCACGTTATATATTGTGTCATGTTGATTTGGACTGAAAATTACATTGAGTGCATGTGTTTGTGGAATACTCAGCCATATACACGTTAATCTAACAAATAGGACATCCAGTTGATTGAACAACTGAATGATCATTACTAAAACTGATGGAGGATCTAGCCATACATCACCAATTTTACATCATCTTTTCCATGGGATGGATCCCCTCTAACACAGTACCTCAACACTTGTCTTTTTCATCTGTCATCTCCTTCAAGTGGTTTAGTATCTTGAGATCAGCTTTCACAAACATCAGCCTATTTCTTGTTTTTCTTCTTCAACATCTACTTTCACCTTGGATCATCTGGCATTTATTTGTCTAATTCTCACCATCCATATGGATTACATGACCATACTAGTACAGTCTTATCTCCTGCATGCTCTATTAGATTCTTCTCCTATCCAGATTTTCTTTCAACTAATCTGTGTTGCATTGTTTTAGGTACACTAACATTACATATACTGCAGAGGTAAGGTCAAATGCTTTACTTGTCAACAACCACTTTCATAAAATAACCTAGCTTCAACAAAATCAAGGCTGCTCATGAGAAAATGTGACTTAGCTAATAAACAACATGGGAAAAGCACCATAAATAAATAAAATAGATTATAAATATCATTCCTTTGTTGCACTTTTCTAACCTTTTTGATACCACCTGCAATTGCCCCTGGTTTTATGAAATATAACTGTTTTAAAGTATTTATGGTTATCTGGAAACCTTAAGCTATGTTCCAAACACCAGATAAATGAGAAAGTTAGTTATTTTATTAAATTCCTTCAAATTCTTGATTATTTTCAAAATGATTTGAACATCACAGGCAGTGTCTCATCATCATCATCATCATCACCGTTTTACGTCCGTTCTTCCACGCTAGCATGGGTTAGACGGGTTGTCCTGTTGTGGGCAGTGTCTGGTCGGCTGACCATGCCTTGCTCATACAGGAACTGATCTGGCTTGATTTCTACAGCTGGATGCCCTTCCTAACACCAACCTCATTTACAGTGAGTGCTGGGTGCTTTTTCGTGGCGCCTACACGTCCACTTTACAGTGTGGGCTGGGTGCTTTTTTGCCGTGGCACCTCCACGACCACCTTGCGGTGGGGGTGGGGGTGGGGGGGGGCATATTGTCTATATGCTTCAGCATGTACCCATGGGAGGTCGGGTATCTGTATTACTGCGTGACGCCAGAAGTCACGGTCGTGTGTCATTGTCTTTGAGAGGTGTAATTGGGTATGGTCGGCTTTTATCACCTCATCCCAGGTCATCTTGGGTCTCCCCACTCCGCGGTTTCCATCAACTTCTAGTGCTCTGCACCTTTTTATGCAGCTGTCATCCTTCATACGCATCACATGTCCATACCAGCGCAACCGCCTCTCCTGCACACAGCATTTGATTCCTCTTATGCTCAGTCTCTCTCTCAATTCATTTATGCTTTGTCGTTCACGTATATTACTGTTACACATCCATCGGAGCATGCAGGCTTCGTTTCTCTCTAATCTACGTAAGTCTTCCACCTTCAGCGCCCAGGTCTCACTACCATGCAACATCGCTGTTCGAATACACGCATCATACAGTCTGCCTTTCATTCTGAGGGAGAAGCCTTTTGCAGCTAGCAGTGGTAGTAGTTCCCTAAACTTCTTCCATCCCGTTCTTACCCTAGTTATTGTACTTTCTGAACACCCACCTCCGCTGCTAATTCGGTCACCTAGGTAGCAGAAGCTGTCTACTGTTTCTACAGGGCCCTCCCAGAGATTGGTGGTACTTGTTTCCTGTGGCTGTTTGCTGCTTGCTGTTTCAGCACAGCTGCTGCATGTGAATCCTACATTCTTAATTAAGCTTCCTGAGATCCCGCTACATCTCTTGTGTACCCATTGTTTGCATTTGGGGCAGAGAACTGTTATTAGAAAATCGTAATGAAAGGGTTAAAGAATTTTTATTGGAGATTATGTACTGAAACTACAACTGCATCATGCTAGAGTCATGTTAGATATTTAAAACACACACATACACTGTTATATCCACTTATTATTATTATTATGAAGTGGATTGGCAGTATCGATAGAGAGTAGGACAACATGATTTGCAGCATAGAGTTATGGTCCTTTACGTTCTGAGTTCAAATCCTGTTGAGGCTAGCTTTGCTGTTCATCCTTATGGGGTTGATAAAATAAAGTACCAGTAATGCACTGAGGTCGATTTAATCGACTTTCCCCTCCCTTTCAAACTTCTGGCTTTGTGCCTAAATCAGAAACCATTATTATGTTATCCCAGTTGGTGAACAATGGTGACATTAATGACAGGTTTTACATCACACTTATCTAGCTGACTCCATTTCTGATGTTAAGAGAAAAAAGGAAGTGTATCTATGAACACATATTGCAAAGAAGAGCATCAGTGTTTTTGTCCCCTTGATGACATTTATATTCTTTGGTGATATACACAGAAGGATATACACAAACACACACATATATATGAGGTTGTGTGTACTTGGTTTAGAATAGGTACACTGTATACATGCACATTGTAAGAAGCAACTAAAAGAGTTGGTGTCAGGAAGCGGCATGTGGCTGTAAAACATTGCCTCAAAAAAGCCTCATCCAACCCATGCCAGTATGGGTCAATGTAAAAATGATGATTATGATGAGATAAATACATAAAGTGCCCAACCCACACTGTAAAGTGGTTATGATGGCGATACAGCAAAAAGTGGCCATCCCACACTGTAAAGTGGTTTCATGACAAAAAGCACCAAGCACTCACTGTAAAATGAGTTGGTGCTAGGAAGGGCATCCAGCTGTAGAAGCCAAAGCCAGAATCAGTTCTGTATAAGCTAGACATGGTCACCTGACCTGGCATTGTTCACAACAGGACAACTTGTCTAACCCATGCCAGCATGAAAAAAATGGACGTAAAACGGTGATGATGATGATGATTCTGGTGGTGGTCAAGAAGAAGGCAGGCAAGGTGAACTCAATTAGATCACTAACTTAGTTCACTAAGTGGGGCTTACATCATTACATATTGCCATACCCCTCCATATATTTATTTGTTAGAATTAATGTTTGATATGTTGTTGGTGTTTAGCATCATTGTGTATTCAGAAGTACATTATCAGTAGGTGTCTCTAAAGTCTGTCTCCTAGAGGCTCATCAGGCCGGTGCTTATCCTAGTTTCTGTGGCATTAAGTGACTGAGAGTCTAAGACTTCCCTCTGGACAGGAGGCCAGTCCATGACAGGGTACTCATTTTCAACTAAGTGACTGGAGCAACATGAAATGAAGTATTTTCCTCAAAAATACAACACAGAACCCAGTTCAGGGATCAAACCTGCAACATCATGATTGTAAGTTTACCACAAGACCTTCACAAATCAGTAGTTGTCCTTTTGATACCAACCTGACCAAAACTGGCTCTGATTCTATGAAACAAAACAACTCATTATAAAGGGCTCCTATTTAAATTAAAATCTTCCAACATAATTAACCTTTTGTTAAGTTATGTAACAAATATTATTTTAGTAATGAAATAATTTTAATCAATCTCCCCAAATTCTTGGTTAATTGCAATGCAGTGTATGTCATTAGAAATGTGGCGATGAAAGAAAAAAGACTGCATTTGTATGGTCATGTGATGTGCATGGATGATAATAGCTGGGTGAAGACATGTCAAGAAATACGAGTGGAGGAAAGTCACAGTAGAGGAAGACCAAGAAGGCCTGGTGGAGGTGGTGAGAACTGATCTTAAATCACCGAATCTCACACAGGAGATAGCGAAGGAACGTGATGAGTGGAGAGATGCTGTGCTGAAAAAGACCCGTCTAATCCATGCAAGTATGGAATTGCGGACATATGATGATGAATGTATATGTAAAAGATAATGGATGAATTACTTACTCAAATCCCTTAATTTTAATAGCTTTTCCATGTTGAATTTGATTTTTTACAATCTTGACTTGGGCTAGAAAAACAGATTTTCCATCTGTCCAGACAAGTCCATGTTTGGGGTGGATAGCTGGAAAAGAATTATTATTATAATTAGATAAACAAGCTAATGAATTGAAAGAAAAAACAGTTGATATAGTCACAATGAGTAACAAATTATTAGGTGTTGATTCTTGAGCTATGAATTACTTCTCTCAACATGGTTGCTGTTTTTAAGGCAATTTGGTTGCTACCACAGATTTACAAAATTAGCACAAGTTTGTTAAAGATCACACAGTTATAAACTACATTTAGTGCAAGGATGGAAATTCAAGAGCAAAACAAGTATGCAGGCAAATAACTGAAATTTCAGATCCTTCCAATCCATACAACAAAACAACACAATAACAAACATTTTAAGGCTATTTCTCCAGTTAAAACAGAAGTTAGCCTTACAGGCCTCATAACAAGGTTTCTTTATTTTCCCCTATCACCTATACTGCTCTTCATAATCCTCCGACATATTCCCCTTCATCACCTTTAGCCATGTCTTTCTTGGTCTTTCTCTGTCTCATTTTTAACCATGTCTTCTTTTCTCCTTCCTCTACATCCTTTCACATTCATTTCTATCTCTCCTCTCACCCAGTCACTTTTATCCTTCCTCAACACATGACCTAAACATCTCATTTCATTTCTCTTCACAACATTTACCTCTGGCTCTATTCCTAGCATCCTCCACAATTTATTGTTTGTATTCTTTTTTCTCGGTGATATATTGCACACCCACCATTCTCATTTTCAATATTTCCAGCTTTGTCTGCTAAATCATCAACCCACTCCCTTCAAATCCACCTGAACATTAAAAATAGGTGTCAAGTAATCTCCAACCTCAAAATCAACTAAAATATCAAAATAAAATAACTTTTTTTTTCATGAATAAAAAGTTGCTTCGTTGGTGACAAAATCCTATCATAAAATGTATATTTAACTGAGTCTGTAAAAAAGTCTTTAACTCTTTTGTGATAATATTTCTAAGAAAATACATTGCATTTTTTAATTACCTTATTTGATGGTTTATAAGGCAAAATTGAGGTGTGCCATAGATGCTATGGCACACCTCAATTTTGGTAGGTCTAATACATGTTTCATATTAACACACACTACATCTGAGATATTTTAGAAGCCAATAAAATAGCTATGTGGTTATTCAAACTGCTAGAAATAGCAACCAATGTTTCCTTAAATCACACTCCACACAGTGGAACTGGATTCAGAAGCAGTTAGTTGCAAAGGAAATACCTTAACCATTGAGAAGTGTCTGTGTCTATGAATAAAAAAAAGATGAGATGGTTATAGCTGGAATGCCTCTGATTAAAGATCAGCTCAATGAAGTCTGACTTAGATAGCTGGGTGTCACCTGGTTTGGAGAAAGAGGCTGTACACATTCACAGCTCTCTCTCTCTCTTCTCCACTAGACCAATGAGATTGACATGGTTAATGAACAACATTGGTGAGCTGTAACTCATGTTTAAACATGCAAAGAAAATTTAAACAAAAAAAATATGACATCAGAACTATTTTTGTTTAAACCTGTTTCTCTCTAAAAAGAACAAAACAAAATGAAACATAATTATATTTCTTTAAGTCGTTTGGAAGCCTCGACAATGCAAATGGGCAAATCTCCGGGTAACAAGATCCGGTGGTGGAGAGAGAGATGTAAGTGGGTGTACGTTGAGATGCGTGGCGTGTATAAGACGTGTAGAGGAATGAAGGAAAGAGCATAAAGGATAACACGAGAGAGAGTTACCTTGGGAGAGATTTAATTGTCCCTATATATTTCGGATTCACATCCATCAACTGGGGGTTTTTTCCGGGGTGGGGGAAAAGTTGTCTGTCGGAAAGGTGCGAAACGCGTCCTCCGCTGTTCGTTGTTTTGAATATCTGAGGTATTCAGCAGAGCACGCGTGCGCGTGGAATGGGGTCGGTCGGGCAGAGGTCAACGGCCGAAGTAGTTCTTTCAATTGTGGGAGTGGCGCTAGCTGTCAGTCCATTCTCTGCCTGTTTGTTAAATGTTACTGTGTGTGTGTGTGCGTGTGTTGTTGCCTTGTTCTTCTGTATTGGCAGTGTAGTATGTTCGTATGGTGGAATGCTACTGTGTGTGTGTGCGTGTGTTGTTGTCTCGCTTGTGTGTGTGTGTGCGTGTGTTGCTGCATCGTTTGTTAACTTATACCAGCCACCTCATTTCGCTTCTCTCGGATCGATTGTTTATTTGCGGCTCTAGGCGTTTGATAAAAAGTGCTTCCTTGATACGTAACGTGCCGACGTTTCTTTCAGTCGCTAGAATTGTGACAATGGGCCTTCCGTCTTTGTTTCAGCATTTGTCTATGTGTTTCCGGAAAGGCAAGGCCCTGGTTTTAGTGTGTTTCTTGATCCGGATGTGCAAAGGTCGGATTGTGCTACCTATATAGTATTGGTTGCACTTGTTGCATTCTATTTTATACACGACGTATGTGCGTAGGCAACAGTTCGCATGGCGTATCGGGCAGTCTCTGACGGAGCACGTGTCAGTTGATTTCCCGGGTTTCCTGGAGAGGCATCTTCGCAGGGAGGGGCCCGAGTGGGCCAGGTGGATGTTGAAGCCCTCCCTCCGTATAGCCTTGCGGATAGCGTTGGTGGTATTCTCGCCCAAGTGTGGCATTTTAAGGAAGCACTTGCCTTGGGTGCCTCTCTGTCTCTTGTGTCTGGTGTCTCCTACTCTGTCTGTGAGTGAGGTAGGGTACCTGTTCGTCTCCAGCACCTCGAGGAATCGCTTGGTATGAGTGACACCACTCGCGGGATCGCTGCATCTGTTTTTGATTTGCGCGATCTCGTTCGTGATGTATCCTCTTTTGGCACTGTTAGGGAGGGCAGACTTGTAGTGAACGAACAGGTCCCTGCAGGCTGCCTTTCGGTAGAAGTTGCAATGGATCCTTCCCTGTTCCATGATGTTGATTCGGAAGTCGAAGAGGGCAAGTGACCCGTCTTCGTTGGGGTGTTCAACACTGAAGTCAATGTTCTCATCTGTGTTGTTGAACGTCTCATAGATTCTGTTCGCCGTGTCTTGGGAAGATGTGAGGATGAGGATATCGTCCACGTACCTTGAGAAAAAGGCGACGACATTGGGGTGGCAGGCGTTGAGTGCCTTGCGCTCGAGGTTGTCCATGTAAGAGATCGCCAGCACACCCGACAGGCTTGATCCCATGGGCAATCCCGAGGTTTGTTGGTATGTTTGGTCAAGGAATCCGAAGTAGGTGTTGTCGACGATGATGGATAGGAGTTGGTGGATGTCAGTGGTGGTGAGCCCGAAGCAGTGTAGGTCGGTGGATTGGACGCGTTCCATCAGTATATTGACGGCCGGGAGTGCCGGGACCGAGGTGTAGAGAGCGACTACATCAAGGCTGAAGGCATATCTGTTATTCCTTCTGGTGTCAGGATCCATTTGATGCAGGTGCTTCAACACCTCCTCGGAGCTGTTAACGTGTCCCGGCAAGGATAATTATATTTGTTTCTATTTAAATATCTTTTATGGCTTAGTCAAAAGGAGAAAAGGCAACATTTAGGGCCAAATTAAAGCAACTAGGGGTACTTTAAAGGCTGTGTTTGCTTTAAAACATTGTTCTTCTCATGTGTGTATAATTCAAAAATGGGCAAAGCATCATCACTTCCTGATGTTCAAAGAGCTCAAATAGTAGCTCTATACAACACAAGTTACTCAGAGCATGAGATTTTTGTCAAAATGGGTTGTAACAAGACAACAGTCTATAATGCTATTAACAAATAACAAAGTATGGCTCATATTCTGACAAGTGGTTGCCTCAGAAAAACAACCCTGAGAGATGATCATATGAGAAAACATTGCCTTAAGTTCTACAAGTTCATGCAAATGATTAGATCTGTACTGCTTCTAGGAGATACCAAATAAACCATAGGATTGTATCATGCCAGCTGGCTCATGAATTTGGGCTAAAGTCTTGTAAACCCACTTGAGAGCCAACATTAACAATGGATAGGAAAAAAAAAGGCGTTGTAGAAAAAGATAAGATGAAAAATATACTGTACAGAAAATGAAACAGCCACCCAGTCAGATTACCAAGGGTGACATTTCAAAGTCTGGTACTGATGGTATATATTTCTTTGACTCTGGGACAACTATGAGTGGTCAAAAGTACCTGGAACTGTTGAAGGGTAAACTAGAAGTGAACATGCACATATGTGGATGTAACATAGTCATGCATGATTGTGCTCCATGCCACAGAGCAAGGATTATGCAAGAATATCTTTAAAATGTTAAGCCTTCAACACTAGAGTGATTCTGAAATATTCCTGACTTCAATCCCATTAGAATTTTGTGAGAATACAGAAGAACAAAACTGCAAACAAATAATCATCAAGCACAAAAGCCTTAGTGGAGTTATTAAGGACATATAGACAGTGGAGTTATTAAGGACATATAGACAGTGGAGTTATTAAGGACATAAAGACAGTGGAGTTATTAAGGACATATAGACAGTGGAGTTATTAAGGACATATAGACAGTGGAGTTATTAAGGACATATAGACAGTGGAGTTATTAAGGACATATAGGTAGTGGAGTTATTAAGGACATATAGACAGTGGAGTTATTAAGGACATATAGACAGTATTACTTCCCTTAAGGGTATTTACATTTTACATTTTAACCATTCTGCTCTGAGGAAACAGTGGTAACAGCATTTGATAATTGAGTTTTGCAAATAGTTATAAATTTGCACATAGCATAACTAGGCTGTATAACCACCATGGGAACATTTGTAAGCACACGGAATAAATTACCTTTTTATGATGTCTACCTGTTATTATTCATTCTTTATATATATATATATATATATATTCATCATTGTCCTTTTAACGTCTGCTTTATATGCACATGAAGGCACATGGCTTAGTGGTTAGAGTATTGGGCTTGCAATCGAAAGGTTGTGAGTTCAATTCTCAGACCAGGTGATGTGTTATTTCCTTGAGCAAGACACTTTATTTCACATTGCTCCAGTTAACTCAGCTGTAGAAATGAGATGATTGGACTGGGGTCCCTATCATTCCACTACAAAGTGGTTGTGGAGGTGCCATGGCAAAAAAGTACCCAGCCCACACTGTAAAGTGGACGTGTAGGCGCCACAGAAAAAAAAGCACCCAGCACTCACTGTAAATGAGGTTGGTGTTAGGAAGGGCATCCAGCTGTAGAAATCAAGCCAGAACCAGTTCCCATCCCACCCTTGCAAGCAGGGAAAAGCGGACGTAAAATGATGATGATGATGATGATGATGATGTACATGTACACACATACACACAAAGTAAAAGCAGAGACTGTGATTAATAGAGTCAGTGGGGCAGTATTCATTCCAGTTCTGTGCACTCTGTGTTAATATCCCACCGAGGTCAACTTTGCCTTTCATTCTTTCAGGGTTGATAAATAAAGTAGCAGTCTAGTATTGACGTTGATTCTTCTTCTTACTTTCTTTTACTTTATCTTTCTTACCAGGGATTGGTAATAGAAGTGGCTTGTCTTCTCAACACATTAATGGGAAAAAAATCTAGATAGACAAATATTAGGATCTATATACGGATATGTGTGTCCAAACATTCTGAATAAACAGATTAAAAGAAAAAAATAATAATAAACAAACAAAATAATAGTAACCATCACTATCACAATAAACACAAGTCCTAGCATCTGAGTCCCTTCATGGTCACATGGCCAGATAATGTGGCCCTGGGTCCCAGACATATAGGAGAAAAATATAGGGGAAAACTGATGGTCATAGTGAGAATGCTTTTAATCTGCTCTATCAAAGTTGATCTGGGATTAACCCTTTAGCATTTACTCTATATAAACTATTGTATTTTTATGGTAATAGCTTTATCTCACATAATACTGAAACTATGAGATATTAAGGTTATTTATTTTGAGAACAATACCTTAACATAAGTATGAGTAGCAAGTTACGACTGGTTTGAACAGAACGAGATGAGAGAATTCTGGCGGATATTGCCGGTTTAAATGCTAAAGGGTTAAACATCAACACTGATTCTTAGGCTAAAGAAATTTTATTTCCTGAATTACTGGTTCAGTTATTCCAGGCAATAATATCTATTTTTAAAATAAGTTAAGTTATCTATCACCAAAGGAAAACAGAAGAGAGAAAATAAATATAAAATAAATATATAAAATAAAAAAAATAAAAACAAAAGGTATTTGGAAACTGGAAGAATTTCTTGATTCTTTTCTTTGTAAACATGACTCAGACAAAATATTTGGGATATTTCTTTGACAACGCTATATACCTGTATGATACTGTTATTAATATTTTAGTGCAGGGTGATAGAGCAGGAGATCTGACTAAGACAAGAGAAGAACAATGAGACTAAATATTTCCTAGTATCTCGTTCAGTTTCTCATTGCTATACTTAACAATTCCCACTCGGTTAACCTTCCCATGGCGGTATTTTTAATGATATAAACATTATTTCAGTTAATTTTGAGTCATTTACTAAAATGAATAATTATTTTATTGCTAAGATAGTAACTTCAAATTTTGTTCTCACATAAAATGATGTTTTCTGATTTAAATTTAAACCAGCCATATCTGGCCAGAATTCTCTCATCTCTTTCTGTTCAAACTGGCCATAACTAGCCACTCATACTTATGTTAAGGTATTATTCTCAAAATAAATAATATCAAAATTTTGTAGATTCGAAATGTGAGATAATTATATGAGGTAAAGCATTTACCATGAAAATACAATAGTATATATAGAGTAATGTAAATGTTATGTGAGGTAAAGCCTTTATCATGAAAATATAATAGTATATATAGAGTAATGTAATGTAAATGGTAAAGGGTTAAATGGGAATCCTCTAAAATTAGTGATATTGTTTCATAGAACCAAGCTGGTTTTGACAGGGTTGGTATTGAAAGGGTTAAATTTGCCCTTCAGAGTCAATAATTATCAATAGTCTATTGATACAATAGGTTCTATAAGAACTATAGACTAAAGTGGTGTATGCCGTTGTTACTAAGCCCCAAGCTAATTCTGATGAAGCGAATCTACGATAATAGGCAATCCAACAGTGATCAACCCATCTTTTGATCAGGCTAAGTATATCTAGGACTACATTAATTAATATATGAGTGAAATTGGGTAGATAGAAACTGTGCGAAGGCCTGTTGGATGTACTGTTCCTATAATTGAAAGGCCCAGCCTTGTCACATATAGTGTTATGCTGATTCAGCTTGGGAATTATGTTAAGGGTACACGTGTCTGTGGAATACTGAGCCACATACACTTTAATTCATGAGTTAGATGTACAGTTGATTGAAAGACTGAATACCCATCATCCAATATAGCTGCTGTTTCTAGCTGAATGGCCAACCATATAGTCTAAAATCTGTCTCAAGCCAGAAGGCTCGTTAGGCTGATGCTTATCCTCGTTTCATGGCAACTAAGAAGGTTGACATGATGAGTATGAAGTTTAGAGGCCCACAAGGCTAACTCCTGCTTTAGCAGGGAAATTGCCTGAAAATGCTCATGGTTCTATAATGCAAAACTGTTTATTTTGAAGTGTTTACATTTATTTAAGAGCTTTCCATCATAATTTTATGTAAGATCCCTTGTTATGTTATGTTCCAAACACCAGCTAAATGATAAAAGTTAGTTATACAACTAAATCCCTTAAAATTCTTGATTATTTAAAAAAAATTATATGCAGTGTCTTTCATTAAAAATACTAGCAGAAAAACCGCCCTTCGGGTGGTTTTCTGTTAGCATTTGTAGTGTGTATATTGATATTATACACAAATATATATACATGTAAATAAAATCGTAATTGACAATATACACAGAAATTGAACGAAGACTGTGTTACACTGTCTTCTGTAATCAGTAACGTAATCCATTAAAAAAAAGACGATATTATATATAAACTGCATTAGGAGAAAATTAGAGATGGAAATATATGCGATTATAAGTGTTATAATATAACGGCCGCTAACCGGAAGTGTTGACATTTGACAATTTTAAAGAAGTGAATCTTTAAATAAGCTATAAAATATATTTAATCAACAGCCACGAAATTTAGTAGATAAATTATGTAATATTCATTCATTATTTATTCAAAGTAATCCAACTTATTTTACAAACGGGGTTAAAAAATATATTCTGGACGCAATCCCGCACTCCTTTATTATAGTTAAGATAGTAATGAAAGGGTTAAAAATCTTGTTTGTTGTTTTCCAGTTCATTTTAGAATTTTTTGATTCTTTTCATTCAGCTTTTATTTCCAATCCAATTCCTACTGACAAGGATCATAATCAGCCCATCAATTTTATGCCTACCTTTTGTATAATACAGCCTCTTTCTTTTTATTTTGCATATGTTTAGTGAGAGGAGTAAGGGTAGAAGACATGATTATTTTGCAGGGCCTCCAAGACGGAAGGAAGTTATCCTACTACTGTGTCTTTATTGATACTGTTGATCTCAACCTCACTTTCTTGATTGTTAGTTTCCTATGGAGAGAAGTGGATATATGCTGTGTACAGGAGGTGAGATAGAGGGATCTCTCAGTGAGATTACTGACAGGCAAATAACATAGATACAAGCTGTACTAGGTAGGAAATGATGATGGCGTAGCAGGTGTAGGGATCTTACTAGCTGAGAAATGGATAGATAAGGTGACAGAAGTAGAGTAAGTGACAGAATTATCAAACTTAGATTAGCAGTGGGACAATGGTGACAATTACATCTTCCTATGGCCCACAGACAGGTTCTAATAGGAACTTTTACAGAGAACTTCAGGTCCCGATAAACGTGGCCTCATCATCTTGGCAAGTAACTTCAAAGGACATGTAGGACAGTATTAGGATGGATTCAGTGGAGTCCATAGTAGCTATGATTAAGGCTCAAGAAGTGAAGAGGAACTGAGGCTCCTGGAATTATGTGAAATGAATAGACTAACAATTTACAACACAAATTTCAGGAAACTGGCCAGCCACCTGACCTTATACCAGTCAGGCGAATTGATTACTTACTTGTAAGACAACAAGATGAACGGACAGTAATAAATGCTAAGCCCTGGGGAAGAATCCACCGCCCAACACAAGTTAGTTATTAGTGACATCAAAATAAGTATATGACAGAACAAGATACGCAGGTAAATATGGAGATAAAAATAATGATGATGTATTTTGCCTTTGTATTGTCTTCACTATCTTCGACTCTTCTGGCCAATAAAAGAAATCCCCATTACCACCTCCATCATTATGTCAACAAGGTAGCTGAGCATGACAAAATTATGGACATGAGATTTTAGAAGACCTGTAAACAGACAACTTGATCTAGCCATATTATCACCTTTCTCTCTACAACAACAGCAGCCACAACAATAACAACCTGATGCAGTCACTGGCTTTCTCCTTCCTCTATTATAAGCTATTTGATGCACGCATCCCAACACCATCTCAACAAAAGCCACTCCTTATATACTAACTTCTATAGGGTCACACTAAACAATGTCTAACAGCTTGTTTATCTCTCTTTAAAGGAAATAACTTTAACACTGAACATTGCCTACCCTATTCAAATATTTCTCACCATATCATTATAGATATACTTCTTCCCAATGACATCTTGGCTGGCTTCTTTTTTTTTTTATTCTGACTGACACATTTTCTCACACTTCTGCCTATCTCACATGGCTCAACCACTTCTCCACTTCCAACAGTGTAAACCTGTCATTTAGTTTTCCACATAGTTTCTACATATAATTTCCTTGCCACTTCCTTTTACTTCAGGCAGTTTTAAGCATGTCTTATATTAGCTCAGATTTCTCTGTCCACTCTCTCTCTATTTAACAGCAACAGTAAGGTGTAATTTGAAAGAGATTAGACTACTATTTCCAGCAGGTTAAGTGACCATACAGAGGCTCCTTTCTATTGCTGTTGTTTAGCCCTATGTCAGTCTGGATTGAGTTGACCTATGATTAAAGACATTCCAGTCATGACTATCCTATCTTATATCTATATTAATTAATGTATCCATTTTTAGAGTTTAAGACCGTAGTGTGTGATTGGAGGTGGATTTTGCTGATATTTTTAGCAGGTCATACAACCATATAGAGAACATTCACAACTACAGTGTTTGAGAGAAATTCACTACTACTGAGGAAAAACAGCCATGGCTAGAATGCCTTTGATGAAAGGTCTACTCAAATAGATTTATCTGTAGTAAAACAACAGTTACTACTATGTCTAGTGTATGAGATGAGTCTCAGGTTTCATTGTATGTTTCTTAACTCTTTTGTTACCCTATTTCTAATGAAAGACATTGTCTTTCATTAGAAATATGGTAATAATCATGAATTTGGAGAGATTTAGTATTATAACTAACTTTATCATTATTAGGCTGGTGTTTGGAACTTAAATTAACAAACATTTTTACATAAAATTATGACAAAAAGTTTGAGCTGGTGCCATCTTGAAAAGCTCCCAGTCCGCACTGTAAGGCAGTAGTGCTGGTCCCACAATAAAATGCACTCAATCCACCATGTATAGTAGTTGTGTCAGTGACATGATAAAATGCTCCCACTATACACTGTAAAATGGTTGGCATTAGGAAGAGCATTCAACCATAGAAACCAAGTCAAAACCAGAGAATATGAGCAAGACATGACAGTCTAGCCACAGAATGTGGCAGCCTGTCTAATCTATGCAAGCATGGAAAATAGATGTTAAATGATGATGATTATGATAAATTTTATTTTGTAGAACCAGGTATGGTTTTGGGTAGTTTGGTGTGAAAAGGGTTAAGAGTGTACAACTGTTACTTCAAGTTGATCATACACAACACCAGGCAGGAAATATATTTCAATTACATTTCAAGGACAATAACACAAAATGCAATGCATGTCAAAGTCATGACAAGAGGTGGTGGGGAAAGGTAGGTAGTAGGGCTTATAGTGAAATGTGCTTGGGATGGGGAACTAAAGGTGACTTAGAGAAACAATTAAGAAAAACAAGTGAATTTTCTAAGACCCTAGCCTAAACTTACTAAGATGTTGAAAATATCAAAAACGACAGGTATTAGGGATATGTCTAGACAGAATAGATAGGGAAGTATTGTTTATTTAATCACACCATCATCATTGTCAGTTCTTTTACATCCGCTGTTCCATATAGGGTTCTGGAGTTCTGGGGAATGTGGAGTCAACTCTTCGTTGTCATTCCCTCCCTCATGTTTCACATCACTGCATCTTCTGCTTTGTCAACTGTCATCAAGTTATACAAAAGTAACACATCTTAATTAGGGAGTATGAGTCTCCTGTTAGTATGATAAGCATCTGGCATGGGCTGAAGCAGTTTTTCTATGGTAATTTACCTGACACCAATGTGATATACTGCTCATCTTTGTTGAACTGGTTAGTTGTCGTATGCTTTGTTTGTGGCACACAAACATCATTGCTTCATTCAAATGGTGTTGATATAAAGACACATATACACAATGATGGTCTTCGCAGTTTCTGCCTACCAACATAATTTGTAAGGTATATCATCATCATCATCCTCGTTTAACGTCCACTTTCCACGCTAGCATGGGTTATATATATATATATATATATATATATATATATATATACATATATACAATGATATTAAATAAATGGAAACTATATTTATAAAACCATATTTATTCTATTATATATATTTCAAGGGTACCAAAACTTTGGTATGCTCTCATCAGATAAAATACAAAGTTTGTTTTATAAATGTTGACATAACCAAGAAAAGATACCTTAACGGTTCAAGTTTTTCTTGGATAGTGAAGGGATAAGAGAAGAAAAGTCAGATATTTCAAATTATTAAGATGAGTATGCAAATGGGGTTGAGGTATAGGGCTGAAAAAACGTTATTTTTAGACGCTATGCCGAATTTAAATAATTAGGATATATATATGTATGAGTAGGAAGAAGAAGAAAAGAAAGAAGAGCTTGTATTTATGTTAATTTAAAAGGAATTAACAATTTCGGGAATGGTGGAATATGATTCCAGAATTTAAATTTATTTAGCTATATTATGAGTTATAATAATGTATATATAATCAATTAGATTATATGAAGAATTATGGTTGTAAGTAGATTTTATCTTATTACATTACAATGGGTTGTAAGTATATAAATATCTATATAGAACATGTATATAGAACATGTATATTTGTTGAATTACCAACAAATTGAATATTCCTTTTGCTTATATATATATCATCATCATCATCGTTTAAACGTCCATCTTCCACGCTTGCATGGGTTTGGACGGGAGTTTTCCCACTTGAAGCAAGATTGGTTGTCCTGCTCGTATAGGACTGTCTGGCGGGTTTTCTACGGCTGGATGCCCTTCCTAACACCAACCACGTTTACAGTGTGGACTGGGAGGTTTTTACCATGTTACCTACATGGCCACATTACAGCGTGGACTGTGTGTTTTTTTGTCGTGACACCTACACGTCTGGCGGGTTTTCTACGGCTGGGTGCCCTTCCTAACACCAACCACATTTACAGTGTCGACTGGGCGGTTTTTACCGTGTTACCTACACGGCCACATTACAGCGTGGACCGTGTGTTTTTTTTGTCGTGACACCTACACGACCTCATTTGTTTCGGACTGGATGTTGTGGTACCAACATAACTTCACATTTAAGGGGGTGGTGTGGATGGGGTGAGGGTATTGGGACGGTGGTGTATTTTGTTAGAGGTGCCTACTGACTAGGTTTCGCTTTGTACTTAGGCAAGGTGGGTCTTATATATATATATATATATATATATATATATATATATATAAGCAATGAGTTTTTCTTCACTATTCAAATAGAACTCACTACATTAAGTTCTTGTCTTAATATGTCACTCTCTGTAAACCAACTTTTGTATTTTATCTGATGAGAGCGTACCAACATTTTGGTACCCTTGAAATATATATAATAATAAAATAAATATGGTTTTATAAAGATAGCTTCCATTTATTAATATTATTGATATATATACATATACATATATATTTATATACATATGATGATGATGATGATATATACATATGCTGGCGCTTATACTGGTTTTATGAGTTGTTAAGAGATCAAGAGTACAAAACTCCCCCATAGACAGGATAATTGATCCAGGAATCTAACCTGGGTGTATATATATATATATATATATATATAAGGTTAATTGACAGAGTTAGAGCATTGGATTAAACATGTCTTGGTATTTGGGGTGTGCTGGTATCAAAAGGGTTAATATATACATTTTGAAAGAGAATCTTATGAACAAAACTAAACAGATTTGTTTTTAATGCAAGACTAAAACAATGTAATTAGAGCATAGATGACACAATGGATAACATTGTCAAGTGTGTAAATGTGGAGTAAATTATGCAAATTAAAGCAATGCTATAGTTTCATGTTATTGTTTAGGTTTGGTGATCTTGTTTTAACCACACAAAACTATAGAATGACTTTGGTGTAGTTACCATTCTCATCATTGGTTTTATGTCTGTTTTTCAATACTGGCATTTTCAATACGAGACATTTTGACGCAGTTTTTCTGTGGCTGAATGGTCCTTGTGGTGCTCATCTATATATAAATGTGACTCCTGCCCTTCTGTCTACCAGACACACAATGTGTGTGTTTGTGTGAATGTATGTGTGTGTAAAAGGAAGGAAGGGGATGGTGAAAACACTATTGTGAAACAGTGGCTGGTGTTCCATTTGCTACGCTGTGTGTGAGTGTATGTCTGTGAGTGTGAATGTATTTTTGTAAGTGTGTTTGTGCGTTTGTTTATATACTCATACATATAAATGTATGCATATGCACATACACACATACATTTACACACACATATAAATACACGTCAGTGTGTTGAAACAAATCCCAGTACTATATTCTCAAGTATGGTATGTATTGCTGGTACCATACTAAATTGTGAGACATTTATTAGGCTCATAAACATCACATACATACCACACACACACATGTACCACACACACACACATGTACCACACACATATGTACCACACACTTACACATGTACCACACACACACACTCACACAGTGTCCTGTATTCTTTTACTGGTGTCAATCATATCAAAACCATATTTTCAGGTTTGGTACTTATTTTATCAATTCTTATTTGTCAAACTGCTAAGTCTCCGGGACATAAACAAACAACAACATAGGCACTGGTATGGACACACAGAACCATATTTATGTGTATGTGAATACTTATGTACAGATCCACACATATATACACATCTATATGTGTGTGTTGGACGTCCACTGGCTCCGATGGTGTTCCAGTCGATCAATGGAACAGCCTGCCTTGAAGTTAACATGTAACAAGAATTCCACAGACACGTGGCATCTCTATGTGTAAATGAAGAAATATAAGACTAAAAAACAATGAGTACACAAATCAATTGAAATGTGTAGCATGAACAATCACAAAGAAGTGGGAAGACATGGTTAGCAATTTATTAAGTCAAATTATAGAAACATCTCAAAACTAAGAATATTTTCATATAAGATAACCAGCCATGAGTTGGATAGAATGTCAGAGTGTGAGACTAAAAGGGTCAGGTAACCACATCATGCTATGTTTGGCTGTAGAAACCATGCCAAAAATGGGACCTTGACCCATCTAACTTGGATTGTGACACCACATCCAATCCATACCAGTATGGAAAATGGGTGTAATATGGTGATGATGATGATATTAATAGGTAAGGGTAAACATAAAGAAGGTTTATAATATATTAAAAAAAGGATGTAATATAGAAAAAATATTTCTTTACCTGCTGGGCTACAATGTTGAGGTAAAAACATGAGGAGATAATTGAACAAGCTTTCAATAGAAGACTAGTGTAGTGTTGTATAGAGTTGTTGGTAGTTAATCTAATGGAAGGACTGTGAATGTTAAAAAGGGTGATTAAAGTGACTAACTTGATGACTGGTTAGGGAGTAGGTTGAGATAGGGAGGAAGGGGGTGTGATGATATAACTAAAGGTTCTAATTATTAATACAGAAGTATTTAGGATATGATGATGCAAGAGGTGAAGAGAATACAAGTATAGTTTAGCTTGGAAACAAATAAGGGAGGGGAGTTTGGTGAGATTGAATTACAGAGATTAAGTGACAATTAATCTGGATTAGATTGTATATCCATGAACAAATAGATGAACTTGATTCCCTTCAAAAGGATATAAGGCATATAGCAAAATGCTAAAATAAGGCTAAGATGATACATGTAACTAAAAATGTCCTTATAAAAACTAGCAAAAGAGCCCGTTGTTGCCAGGCACACTTTTCGCCACTGTAAATAAAGACCCCCTTTCTCCTGAACATGGCGGTCTTTAAATAGCCCCAGAACCCTGATATTTTAGGGGAGAGAAAGATTTAAACTATATGTTGACATACGCCAGGAGATAAATAACCTATGTATCAAATTTGAACAAAATTGGATGGAAACTAGAAATGCATCGCCTGTATACAAACCGACAAACAGACATTTTCGTTTTTATATATAAAATTATGTTGGAGGGTTTTAATTTAAGTAGGAATCCGTTAAAATGGTCATTTCATTTCATAGAAGTTGACACAGTTTTGGCGTGTGTGTGTGTGTGTGTGTGGGGGGGTTTATCAAAAGGGTTAAGTTTTGCTGTAGTAGGAAGCAGTATCAAGGTATCACATCTATATTATAATTGCTTATTTTGTCCGTCTGTCACACAAATGCTAAAATCTGATAAAATTGCTTTAAGATTTTTATTTAGAATACATGAAACACAAATTCGAGACAAAAAGGGCAAATGTTCTAAAATGTTTTCATTCATGCCAGAAGTCACCATATTCTGCCGATGATATTGTTTCTCTGTCTGCCTGCATGTTTGTGTGCCTGTCTATTTATTTAATATGTATTCCCTCTGTAAACAATGGACTATGTACTAGTTATAACACTAGAGACTTTGAACACTGAGTGCACCCTGCTGAAGATCTACTTCTCCCTACGAGGGCAATGGATTAAGTCTACTATACAATCCATGTTACCTTTTATAAACAACATCTTATCCATGTAGAGGAAATTTACCCTCCATCATCATCATCATAATTTAATGCCCACTTTCCCTGCTAGCAAGGGTTGGAGGGGGTCTACATAGACCAACCCATACTTTATTTTTAAGTATGGCATATATTAAATAGCGACATACATTGTTTAAGCAGGACATAGACAAATGTTACTGCTTGCTTTAGTGTTGATATGAAGAGGCACAGAGATATACACAAACACATATATGGCCTAAGTTTGATTCTTGGACTGGGTAGGGCATTGTGTTCTTGAGCAAGATGCTTCACTTTATGTAGTTATTTACAATAGAACTGAGGTCCCTATCATTAAAACACCTGAGAAACCTCATATGAGATGCAATGAGCTGTAAATTTCACTTCACACACACATATAAGTGGCTTCCCTCCACTAAATTCATTCACAAAATATTAGTTGACACAAAACTGTATAGTAGAAAACACTTGTCCGAGGTGCAAAAGACTGAGTTCTCTTTCCTAGTCATATCTTGGCCCTTTTGATACCAAACTACCTAAAACTGCCTCTGGTTCTAAGATACGAATCTGTTTATTTTAAAGTGATTATATTTATATAAAAACCTACCATCATAATTCGATGTAAGAACCTTTGTTAAATCATGCTCCTAACACCATCTTAATAATGAGAAAATTAGCTATATTACTAAATACTACCCTCCCAATATTATTTGGAAACAATATCGGCAATCCTTTTTCAACAGAAATATGGTAACAAAGGGGTTAATATCCTAGTTGTTAACTAACACAAATGTGAACATTACTGCCCCCCCCCCCCCACCAATAAAAAACAAAAACAAACAAACAAACAAACAAAAAACATGCATCATCGACATTTTCACAACTATTCAATTGTTGCTACTGTTTTCCACCACTTCCCATAAGTAATCAGTTTATGATTAAATTAATCCTTTAAAAGTGAAAACCCAAAATGTTATCTGCTGCATTATTAGCCAATAAGTGCTCTTCTAATCTTGACATTGGTGAACTTCAATATTTCAGAAAAGGAAAGAAAGAGGAGGGGTGGATTACAATAATTTAGAATAAATGTGTCATCATCATCATCATCATCAGGTTTAGCGTCCGTGTTCCACGCTTGCATGGGTTTGGACGGGGGTTTTCCCACTTGAGGCAAGAGTGGTTGTCTTGCTCGCATAGGACTGTCTGGCGGGTTTTCTACAGTTGGATGCCCTTCCTAACACCAACCACATTTACAGTGTGGGGCTGGGAGGTTTTTACCGTGTTGCCTACACGGCCACATTACAGCGTGGACTGTCTGGCGGGTTTTCTACAGCTGGATGCCCTTCCTAACACCAACCATATTTACAGTGTGGGGCTGGGAGGTTTTTACCGTGTTGCCTACACGGCCACATTTACAGCGTGGACTGTGTGTTTTTTGTCGTGACACCTACACGATCTCATTTGTTTCGGCCTGGATGTTGTGGGACCAACATAACTTTACATTGAAAGGGGCGGTGTGGGTGGGGTGGAGGTGGTGGGACGGGGGTGTGTTTTGATAGAGGTGCCTACTGACTGTAGTAGGTTTTTACTTTGTATTTAGGTAAGGCGGGTCTTCTCTATTACTGAGTACCGCCAAAGGTCTCGGTCCAGTGACATTGTCTTGGAGAGGTGTAAGCGTGTGAGGTCGGAATTTATCAGCTCGTCCCATGTTTTTCTGGGTCTGCCTACTCCGTGGCTACCGTCTATCTTTATTGCCCTGCACTTTGTTATACAGCTGTCGTCTTTCATGCGCATCACGTGACCGTACCAACGTAGCCTTCTCTCGAGTAAACAACATCTGATCCCTCTTATTTCTAATTTTTTCCTTAGTTCGTTTATGCTTTGCCGTTCACGTATATTACTATTGCACATCCAGCGGAGCATGCAAGCTTCGTTCCTCTCTAGTCTGCGTATATCCTCTGCACACAATGCCCAGGTCTCACTGCCATGCAGCATTGCTGTTCGTATGCAGGCATCGTATAACCTGCCTTTCATTTTTAGGGAGAACCCTCTAGCGGCTAATAGTGGTATAAGCTCTCTGAACTTTTTCCATCCAGTTCTGACTCTAGCTACTGTACTTTCAGAGCACCCTCCCCCACTGCTGATTTTGTCACCCAGATAACGGAAGCTGTCCACTATTTCTATAGAACCCTCTGCGCAGTTGAAGGAGCTAGTATTTTGTGGGCACTTGCTGCTACTTATTGCACCAGAGCACCGGCCACATGTAAAATCTATGTTCTTAGTTAGCTTACCTGTGATCCCACTACATCTTTTATGCACCCATACTTTGCATTTGGGACATAAAATGGAGTTTCTACCTACGCCTTTCCTACACACTGAGCATGGCCATTTCCCCGATGGGACCGCCGCCTTATTTTCTTTCCTACAAACTAGAACTTTAGTCTTAGCCAGGTTAATTTTAAGGCCTTTTGATTCTAGGCCGTGCTTCCACGTTTGGAATTTCTTCTCTAGTTCGGTCATTGATTCAGCTATGAGCGTTAGATCATCTGCGTATAGGAGTTCCCATGGGCAGCCGGTCTTGAACTCCTCTGTTATAGCCTGAAGGGCAATAATAAATAGTAGGGGGCTAAGTACAGAGCCCTGATGGACACCAACTTTTACGCTAAACTCTTCACTATATTCGTTGTTAATTCTAACCTTACTGACTGTTTCTTTATACATGGCTTGTATAGCTCTCACAAGCCATTCGTCAACACCTAGTTTTCTAAGAGACCACCAGATAATGGAACGGGGGACTCTGTCGAAGGCTTTCTCCAAGTCGACAAAAGCTAAGTATAGGGGTTTACTTTTAGCTAGGTACTTCTCCTGTAGTTGTCGTACAATGAAAAGAGCGTCTGTGGTACTTTTGCCTGACACAAACCCGAACTGCATTTCATCTAGATCAATTCTCTCTCTGATTAGTTGCGCTATTACTTTTTCCGTGACCTTCATGACCTGGTCGATTAATTTAATGCCTCTATAGTTACTCCTATCTAGGGCATCTCCTTTTCCCTTATAGCAGTTAACGATGATGCTGCTACGCCATTCCTTCGGAACAACCCCATTCTGTACGACTTGGTTAACTATCCGGGTGACCATGGTGTGTCCCACCGAACCAGATGCCTTCAGCATCTCAGCAACTATTTCCGAAGGCCCAGCCGCCTTACCCGTCTTCATATCTTTGATTGCCTTACTTATTATACTACCTTCAACTAACACTGCTGGTCCCTCTATTGGATCGATCTGGGGGAGACTGTCTTTCTCCCATTTGTTCTCCTCATTTAGAAGCCTTTCGTAGTGACACTTCCAAGCTACCTTCTTATCAGCGTCGGTGATGGCAAGTATGCCATCATCGTTAAGTACACACTTCTCCCCGACAATATCACGGTTTTCCTTGACACATTGCCTGGCAATCCTGAACACCTCACGTTTTTGGTCCTCACGTTGTAGAACATGCTTGAACTTTCTTTCCTCTGCTTCCCTTCTTGCGAAGTACACTTGTCTCCTAGCTTCCCTCCTGGCCACTTGATAGTCTTCTCTACTTCCCCCATCCCGCCATACTTTCCAAGCCTGCTTTTTGGCCTTAATTGACTCCTCCACCTTACTGTTCCACCACCATGTTACTCTCCTCCTACCTACAGGCCTGCTCCAGCCACAGACTTCGTCTGCCGCCGTCAGCAGGTTTGCTCTCAGGAATTCCCACTGTTCCTCTATATTATACGACTCTAATTGCTCTTCCTTACTGTCGAAAGCGTCAAGTAATTTGCTTTGAAATTTATTTCTGGCTATGGGGTCCTTTAGCTTCCATATTTTTCTCCTGAGGATAGTCTTCTTTCGCTGTCTAGTACGTCTCGTCCTGACTATGAGGTCGCTAATTATCAGTCTATGTTGGGAGGTGAATTCTTCATGGGGGTGGGATTTAGTGTTAACAACAGACACTCTGTCACGTCTTCTGGTAAGGATATAATCTACCTGGCTTGTGTGTTCCCCCGATCTATAGGTGATCAAGTGATTGTCTCGTTTTTTGAAGTTAGTGTTACAGATAGTTAAGTTATTTGCGTCGCAGAATTCCAGGATTCTGGAGCCTTCCTCATTTCTAGTACCGAACCCATAGTCTCCATGGATTCCGTCATAGCCGTCACAATGTTGTCCAACGTGACCATTTAGGTCGCCTGCAATAACTATATAGTCACTGTCGGTTATTTGGGAGGTAGCGAGCATCAGTGTCTCGTAGAATCTGTCTTTTATAGCGCGGGGCAGTCCGGATTGGGGTGCGTACGCAGATATTACTGTCACCGTAGTTTTATTGAGGACAAGTCTTATTTTAATTATTCTGTCGTTCACTCTATTTACGTCTATTATCTTATCTGCCCACTTTTCTGCTACCATGATTCCTACCCCACCCAACCCATTGTCATTTCCCACCCAGAAAAGCTTATAGCATCGCTCTTTACCCACGATGAATCTAGCCGACCCTCCCCTCCACCTGGTCTCTTGAATACAACAAACATCGACCTCCTTACGTTCAAGCATTTCTACAACCTCGTTAGAGCGACCCTTTAAGGTGCCTACATTCATGGTACCAACTCTGAAGTTTTGGATTGCGTTTGGAGGGTGGGAGCGGTGGGGCGCGGGGGGGAGGGGGGATGGGGTTATGTTAGCCATCCTGGGCCGAAACAAGGAGGAGTGCTTGCATTCTCGTCCACGAGGTGAATTTGGCTTTATCTTTGGCATTGTCGCTGAGCGTCCACATTTTTCTCTCTTCAACTCTCCAGAATTCCGTAGTCCATCCATCATATCGAAAAGCAACCAGTTAAGCGATAGTATGGGCCTCTGACTTATGATTGGTCCACGTAATAATGGTGGTGTGTGGGGGCGGGAGGGAGGGATGATGGGTTGTTAGCGAGAATGTAAGGTTTAAGATAAGTGTGTGTATACATACACGTGCACCTGTACATATGTAGATGTATTCACATGTGTATCTATGCCTGTGTCAGTGAATGCATGTGTGTGTATATGTGTGTGTATATATATATATATATATATATATATATATAATGTCCATAAGTTGGATGGGTCACCACAGAACAAGTCAACGCTCAGATGGTGCTGAGGGTTGCAGCTTGCTTTCATATGTTCCTACAATTTACAGAGTGTATTGAGTACGTTTTATTGTGGCACCACTACTAGGGAAGTTGTACACTAGACACAACTGGAGAGTCCTGTCATCACTATTTGACAAATTTTCTGGATGCTCTTCTTAACACCAACTCCTTTACAGAATGTATTGGGGACATTTTATCCCTGCATGCTATCAAGGTTATCACCAGGAAGAGTGTGTCACTGTAAAACAGAAAGTCCCATTCAACTCATGTCAGCATATGTAAGTGGTCGTGATGACGCTGTGTGTGTGTATGTATATATACCCTGTAAAGTGGCTGTGATGACTCTGTGTGTATGTATATATATACCCTGTAAAGTGGTTGTGATGGAGTCACGACAAGAACATGCAATCCAACTTGTAAAAGGGTTGTGATGAACAAAAATTGGCCATTTTGGTGTAAGCACCCAGTCTTACCTGTAAAGTTTCCACTTTGGCGCTGTGACAAAAATGCTGTGTCCACACGCTAAAGTGGTCATGATGGTGTCATGACAAGAAACGCCCAGTCCACACTGTAAAGTGATCAGGTTGATGATACGAGAAAAAGTACCCAGTCAACACTGTAAATTGGTTGTTTTGGTGTTATGATAAAAGGTGTCCAGTCTACAATGTAAATGTGGTTGGCATTAAGAAGGGGCTCCAGCCATACATACTAAACTAGAAACAGTTCTGTATGAGCAAAACCTAATCTCTGGACTTGACTTGTTTCACAACATGACAACTTGTCTAACCCATGCTAGCATGGAATAATGGATGTTAAATGGTGATAATGATGATGATATATATATAGAGAGAGATATGTATTATGTAGAGAGAGGCCTAGAGAGTTTAACCTATTTACACAATCTGGTACAGTACTTAAATTATTGACAAATGAAGCAACACAATGTATACATGGGAAAATGTTTAAGAAAAGTACCCATCCCCACCCCAAGTATAATTTTACTAAATATTCCGTGGATCCCCCTACCCCACCTAGCCATCCGAAAACATTAAATGGCACATAAATTTATTCTCAAACATCATACCTCAGTAAGTTTTTTAAAAGAAAATTTTAGTTTTACTTTTAGATTTTGGAAAAATAATTGCATAATAATTGTTTCTACTTTTGGCACAAGGCCAGCAATTATCCCAGTGCATTACTGGTACTTTATTTTATCGACAGTGTAGTGTAAGGATGAAAGGCAAAGTAAACCTTGATGGGATTTGAACTCAGAAGGTAAAGAGCCATAACTATGCTACAAAGCACGGTGTCCAACTCTCTACCGATTCTGCCAGATGGTGGTGGTGATGATGATCATCATCACCATTTAACGTCTATTTTTCCACACTATCTTGAGTTAGATGAGTTGTCCTGTTATGAGACAAGTCATATAACTGTGTCTTGACAAGTCAGATCAGATAACTGTGTCTTGCTCACTCAGAACTCTTGCTGGGTTTCCATGTCTGGATGCTTTTTATCATGGCATTAAAATGACTGACAGGTTGGACTGGGTGCTTTTTGTCATGTCACCAACACAACCACTTTACAAGGTGGACTGGGTGCTTTTAGTCATGTCACCAACACAACCACTTTAGAAGGTGGACTGAGTGTTTTTGTCATGTCACCAACACAACCATTTTACAAGGTGGACTGGGTGCTTTTTGCCATATCACCAGTACAACCACTTTAGGGGGTGGACTGGATGCTTTTTGTCATGTTACCAACATGAACACCTTACAGAGTGGGCTGGGTGCTCCTTCACCAGCATGAACACCTTATATGGTGGACTAGGAGTTTTTGCTGTGTCACCCACATGACTACCTTACAGAGCGGTCTGGGAGCTTTTAACTATTTCACCAGCATTGTTGGGGAGCACATACTACTTTCCTCACTTGTATGTAGGGGTTGAACATGATAAGAAAGGCACCATAGGAGCATGTATGGTGGGGAGGTAGTATGCAAGTTGGATATGGATGAGGTGAAAGGGGTATTTAGTTGGTAAAGGCAAGAGTATTAAGAGCAGAGAAGGTGGGGAGGGAGTATGCATGTTGGACAGCAATCTGAGGGAAGGGGGAAGTCAATTAAATCAATCCCACTACTTGACTGGTCCTTTATTCTGTTGACCTTGGTGGGATTTGAACTCAGAATGTAAAGAGTCGCAACTAAATGCTGCAAAACACAATGCCTGACTCAATCAACCTCCCATCGCCCTTAATAATAATTTCTTTATTGGCCACCTGGGTTGACTGCCCTTAATAATAAGAAACTATTAAAAATACTAAGATGACGATGGACAGCAAAAGATAATGTAAAACAAATAAAGAGCAACATTATCAGATGTGACTTCACCAATTATGACCTATTATCTGAACATCAATCAGAACATTAATGTCATAAGTAGGATTAAGGAGATTTAGTTTTGTATATAGTTTAATATAGCTAACAACAGATTAGATTTGAAGGGGAGGGGAAAGTCGATTAAATCAACCCCAGTGCATTACTGGTACTTTATTTTATCGACCCCGTAAGGATAAAAAAGGCAAAGCTAACCCCGGCGGGATTTGAACTCAGAATGCAAAGGGCCATAACTCTATGCTACAAAGTATAGTGTCTGATGCTCTACCGATACTGCCAATCCGCTGCAATAATAATAATAATAATAATGATTTCATTTATTAGCCACAAGGGCCGACATGTAGGGGACAATACAAAGACAGGGACAGTGGGGGTTTACAATAAGGTCGAGTAAAAGTGCACAATGGCAAGACTGATTTAACAATGAAAATATAAAAATATAAAATAAACTATGCATAAATATAACAAAATAAATTCTCTGATGGGGGTGGACGACCCTGGGGTGACTCGGGTACCCCACCAATCCTGAACCACCCTGCGCTTCTAGGGCACCCAGGGAGAGCACCCCTCTCCTCAAGTTAGCTAGCCTATAGGCGCATGGTCAGAGTAGGCCAATTCACACGAGCCATTCTCGCCACATTCACCCACCTTTTAGCAAATGTACTGGGGGGCAGCACTTCTCTCTCCACCCTCACCTTCCTTTCCAGGTGAAACTTGAAGAAGTTGATGAGGGATTGGCCAAAGAGAAAAGTGTCTGTCTTTAGTCCTTTCAACCTGGTCCACCATATAATCTCTTTTGCAACTGCCACCAGACAGAGGAAAATTTCCTGCTCTTCCTGACCTAAGGAAGGCGGTGGATCGATCTTCACTATGGACTCGGCCGATAGCCGGATTCGTCCACACGCGACAGTAGCTGTTCGACATAACATAACTCCACATTGGACAAGTGCGTGCAGAACGGACATTGGACAAGTGCATGCAGAACGGTTTCGTCATTCTGTGCGCATCTTGGGCAGGTCCGTCTGACAGCACTTCCGTGCCTGTAGAGTTTATCCCGAACCGGCAGTGCCCCCCGGTAGCACTGCAAAGCGAGGGATTTCTGGAAATTGTCCATCGCCCCGGCTCAAAAGTCCTCCGGTACAGACTGGTCAGTTCGACTTCATCGAGGCCCAAAGCTTTTCCGAGTGCGTCATCGCACTTGCCCACCACTAATCCTCTATAGAACTCGAGAGTGGAAGTTCCACTGATCGCATTGCCCGCTTGGTAGAGGGCAGTGAGTGCCTGGCAACATTCCAGGTGCCAGTCACCCAGTCTCGGTCTCTTCTTCACCCAGGACTGCAGCTCAGTCAAAGAAATGAGCTGCGGAAAGGCCCGTCTGATAAACGGCGACCACACCTGTTCACCGTTGAGGCAGAATATCTGGAGATGTCGCAGCCTCAATGCATGTCTGCACATCATTAGCCACGGCATACCCAGCCCTCCGCGTAGAGGGTGCTGGCAGCAGATGGACCGCCTCACCAACGGAACTTGTCCCCTCCACAAGAATTTGAAGAAGCCCGTTCCAACTTGACGAGGCGCGGACGGGGGCAAGGCACGACGGTCAGGCGGTAGTAGATGACGGACGCAATGTACGCATTCGCCACCTCCGCGCGACCTTTCAGTGATAGCTTCCTCCCAGCCCATTTTTGGGTGAGACTGGCTACTCTGCTCGTTACCTCGTCCCAATTCTTTTCCACCTGGAGGTCTGGTCCGAACCAAACCCCGAGCAACTTTACCGGTCCATCCGTCCAGCGCCCCACGACGCTGTTGGACAACATGGGCTTGCCTCTCCAGGTTCCGAGCTGCAAGCCCACCGACTTTTCTGGGTTAAGTTTGGCTCCTGTCAACCTTTCATATTCCTTCAATAAGGTGCCGACCACCTCGATTTCTGAGGTGTTCGACACCATCACGGTGATGTCGTCCGCATAAGCCGACACCGCCTTTCCACGTCCCGGTTCAAGCAGGATGCCCTGCAACAGCTCCAGCTTCCGCAGTAAAGGCTGAGAGTCAATACGTACAGAAGGGAAGAGAGAGGGCACCCTTGACGGACCGATCAGGAGAGCCGAAATGGTTCCGAGAGGTGGCCATTAACCTTGACCACCGAGCGTGTGCCGCTGTGCATTGCAGCGAAGCCAGCTGCTTTGAGGACAAACTCCAGATACCGATGGTCGACCCTATCGAATGCTTTCGATTGATCTAAATTGATCAGTGCCCCACCGAAGCCAGGTTTACACCCTACCCTCTCTATGATGTATCGCATGAGGTGGAGATTGTCGTGTATGGACCTGGCTAGGATTGCGCAAGTTTGCGCCTCCCCAACCAAATCCTCGACGACAAGCGCCAATCTCTTTGCTAACACCTTGGCCAAAATCTTAAACTCTGTGTTGAGCAGAGTTATGGGCCTGAAGTTGTCTAATGTATTCCTCTTGTTCTCGTCTTTCCTTATCAGCGTCACTACTCCCCTACTCACAGAACTGGGAATACTCCCATTCTGCTGCCAGTTGCAGTAAAGTGCTTCGAGGAGTTCGGAGAAGAAGTCTGGCATATTTACGTAAAGCTCGTAGGGCAGGCCATCCAAACTGGGTGACTTGCGCCTTATGCAGCCGACAAGGGCGTCCTGAATTTTGGCTGAAGTAATCAGCCTTTCGCAGCACTCAGCGTCGACTGTCGAGATGCGCGGCAAGCCGTCAAGGTAGGGACTGAAATCCGCTACTCTCTCTGACTCGCCACTCCCCCCGAACAACCGAGCAAAGTGCTGGCGAAAGGCCTCACACATCCGCTTGGAATCGCTTATCTCGTGTCCGTCTCGGTCCGCAAAAGACCGAATTATGGTTTTATTACCATGCTGCGCCTCCGTCACGCGGGCCCATCGAACAGCTTTGGTTCCCTCGTTTCTCAGCGCACGCGCCTTAGCTCTGACAATGCAACCTTCGTGTTTCGCATTGAAGAAATGGTCTAATGCCATTCTTGCCGCTAGTACGTCAGTTGCAATGCCACTACAAATAGCCTCGTCTAACTTATCTACCAGCTCCCCCTCTTTTCTATTTTTCTCTAACGCTAGTTCTTTGCTGAACTCTATCGAAGTTTCTCTAATCTCTCTTTTGAGAGCCCCCCACCATCTGTTGTTGATGATCCCCCCTGTCAACTTTTGCTTAACTAAATTGTTGACTCGGTCCCTGTAAGCCTTACGTGCCGGGAATGACATGTTCAGCTTCCAGTAACCCGGTCCTAACCTACGCGTTTTATCTAGGTCGACCGTACAGATCACAAATTTGTGATCTGAATAGGCGAGCGTTTTAAAAAGTGGACAGCCCACACTATTTCTATCTATTTTCCTAATGAAGATCCTGTCTATATACGATCTAGATGACCCCATTCGGTTGGTCCATGTCCATACTGGCACATTGGGGAAATCTAGTCGATACCTGTCAGACAGTTGGAACTGGCTGAGTAAATAATAATAATAATAATTTTGGGTGAAGGAACTCGATTATATCAATCCCAGTACATAATTGGTACTTTATTTTATCAACCCTTGGCAGGATTTGAACTCAGAACGTAAAGGGCCATAACTATGCTGCAAAGCATAGTGTCCGATGCTCTACCGATTCTGCCAATCCGCCACCCAATTAATGATAATTGTTTCTACTTTAGGCACAAGGCCAGCAATTACCCAGTGCGTTACTGGTACTTTATTTCATCGACCCCGTAAGGATGAAAGGCAAAGTCAACCTCGGCGGGATTTGAACTCAGATCGTAAAGGGACGTAACTATGCTGGAAAGCATGGCGTCCGACCCTCTACCGATACTGCCAAATGATAATGATAACAAAAAGAGGCCTAGCCATACAAGAAAGTTGGTTGGCTAATTAATAATCAGATTAACTTCTGAAAATAACATAATCATCATTTAACATCCATTTTCCCTGCAAATAAAGGTTGGATGGGTTGTCACAGACCAAGTAAGTACTTCATCAGAGCCACTGATCACTGAGATGAGCTGGGACCCATGTCTTTGATACAACTGACGAGTCCTCTCTACTTTTTGTGTGGCAAGTTTTCTACAGCTGGATGGCCTTCCTTGTAATAAAACTCTTCTGTAGTGATGTACAATCTGTTAGATGCATTTAGGACAGAACTCTGCTTTGAGAATAACTTTCTAGCCTTGTACTAAACAACGACAGTAATAATTGTTTCTACTTTTGGAACAAGGCTAGTAATTTGATGGGGAGGGGAAAGTAGATTAAATTGACCCCAGTGAATTACTGGTGGTTTATTTTATCGATCCCATAAGGAAGAAAGGCAAAGCTAACCTTAGTGGAATTTGAACTCAGAATGTAAACCATGAAGCAGACAACAACAGTAATAATGATTTTAAGATTATTATTTTTTTAAATAATTACATTTTTAACTCTTAACATCCTGTAATCCTTGAAAAGTATAAAACAACACTATGACTGCATCACATTAAAAATCGAAATCTTTACTCTAATATACAAATTTTCACAATCTGTTTGCTAGTAAATATACTATAAGCATTTGAATTTGCAAACTCTATTTCAGATAATTTTTTAGCTAAATTTTTAGACTTTGTAAAGTGTTAGTGTTGGTGCTGCAATAAAATGCACCCAGTACATTCTATAAAGTAGTAATGCTGGTGCCATGATAAAATGTACCCAGTACACTCTGTAAAGTAGTAATGCTGGTGCCATGATAAAATGTACCCAGTACACTCTGTAAATGCTTGATGAGCAGGTGTTTTGTGGTAGTGGTGGTGTCATGAAAAAGCACCCCAAGTTTACCCTGTGTGATGGTTGGTGTAAGGAAAGGGTTCCAGCAGTAGAAACCATGATAGATGGACCCATCCAATCCATGTCAGGATGGAAAGCAAACATAAAATGATAATTGTTTCTACTTTAGGCACAAGGCCAGCAAATACCCAGTGCATTACTGGTACTTTATTTTATCGACCCCGTAAGGATGAAAGGCAAAGTCAAGCTCGGTGGGAACATAAAATGATAATGATGATGAAAGGGTTGTAATAGTTAAAACTGAAACATTTTACAATACATCTACTCTATGTTTGGAGTGAGATGGAGAGTATAATTACTTTCACCTGTCTTTTTTATATCTTTTGTTGAAATAAGCTGTTACTCTTTGTTGATATTTTGAAGTCAAAACATTAAAAGATTAGGATTTATAAAGAAACTACATGCGACAGGCAGAAACAGAATACTAATATCACTTAGAGATTGTTATCCATTTTGTTGTCATATTTCTAATGAAAAACATTATATGTCTTTCAAATATTTTTAAAAATAACCAAGAATTTGGATGGATTTAACTTTCTCATAATGAAACTTATGGTTGGGACATAACCTCACAAAAAGTTCTTACATAATATTATGAAGCAAGGTTTTAATTTAAATATTGACTATGTAAAATAAGTGATTTTATATCATAGATTCATGGGTAATCTAAGGCAAGTTGGTATTGGAAGGGTTACATCTTATATTTTATTGATATATTTATTTCCTTGTGAAAGTCTGTGGCCTAATGGTTAGAGTGTTAGGCTCATGATCTTATGGTTGTGCTTTTGATTCCCAGACCGGGTGGCATGTTATGTCCTTGAGTAAAGCACTTCATTTTATATTGCTCCATTTTGCCTGCAATGTCCAAGTTATACTGGCATTTTCCTTTCCCCTGGACAACATCGGGTCTTCAACAAAACAGCTTACCTAGGCTTGTGCCATGGAGAGGAACTTTCCGGGTACAAACCTATATTCAGACAAGGGGGCCTTTATTTGCATGGTGTTTTTCTTTTTTATATTAAAGTTTGAACATAACATGACACTATCTGTAGCTAAATACCAAATCCATATCTAAAATCCTGTACCTTATTTATTCAGTTATTTGCACAACACATTGCATACTCCTGAATTTGTTTTGTGAAGGAGGAAGACCAATGTACATGGCACTTTTCAGGGCCTGCAAAGCTTGGCACAGAATGGACTCCACCAAAGGCACCTAAAGCTATGTGGTAGTGTTAAGAATGGACTCCACCAAAGGCACCTAAAGCTATGTGGTAGTGTTAAGCCAAATAGGCCGTGGCAGGATTTGAAAAGCTGGAATACTGCTCTAATGATTCTACCACTCCATTATCCTAGACTGGTACTTAATTGAAAATAGAAGGATAAAAGGAGGCAAAGTGGATCTTGATAAGATTTGAATTCAGAACGTTCCTGCATAGTGTGGGAGGGAGACTGTGTGGAAGCCTGTTGTGTGTGTGTGCATGACGGACCGACTACAACCACACCAGGGGCAACAGCGATACAACACCCTCCGCTACACCCCCCAACAGCGATCTACCTACCAACGATGCTTCACACCTCGTTACCGACCTAACCAGTACCCTCACCAACGATGAACTCGAACTCCTGCGCCTCGGACCCAAGTTCATCATTACACAGCGTCTCGATGATAGACTGAAACTCGACATCAAAACCAACTTCTGTCGGACAGCATATCAATTGAAATGGCTAACCGCCATCCAAAACAACACCGAGATCGATTACAACCCCACAACCCACCCCACGTACCACCTCGACAACCCACTCCACCCCCACCCACCAACCACGAACTTGACACTAAACTACTCAGGTTGAAACATTCTATCTCTAACATCCTTTCCCAACACACACACACACACAATAAACGCAACCTCACCAATGCACAATTTAACACTCTCACCAACCTAAGATCCAGGAACCTTGTTTACCTTCTCTCTGACAAGGGGAAAGAATTCTGTGTCATCTCGAGAGAGACCTACAACAACTTAGCTCTCCAACATCTTAATGACGACAGCCTCTACTTGAAAGTCACAGGGACCTCCTCGACTCTAATCGAGGAAGGCATTAACACCATATGGACTAACATCTGTGTCCAACGACAACTGCCAAAGAAGGTAAAAAATAACATAACGACTAGAAACAGCAAACTACCCACCTGGTGAAAACCCATAAACAAGGACCCGATTTGAAAATCAGGCCCATTGTCTCTAGCGTGGAGGGCCCACTTTACAAAATATCGTGGCTGCTCTCCACACTACTGAAACCCATTCTACACGCACTACCAGCCCACGTCTGCAGCTCAAAGGAGGTCTTGGAGCGACTACACCATTTGGCGCCCAACACCAGAAAAGACAACGGATATGCCTTCAGTCTTGATGTGGTCGCCCTTTATACCTCCGTGCCAGCATCACCAGCCGTCGACCTGTTAACCGAACGAGTCCGAGCATCTAACTTACACTGCTTCGGACTCACACACACGGACATCCACCAACTCCTCTCCTTCGTTGTGGATAATGCATTCTTCAATTTCCTCAGCCACACATACAAACAGATCTCTGGGCTACCTATGGGCTCTAGTCTGTCCGGCATACTTGCGATCTCGTACATGGACCACCTGGAACGCAAGGCACTCAACACCTGCCAACCCAACGCCGTCGCCTTCTACTCCAGATACGTTGATGACATACTGATACTCACTTCTTCCCGGGAGATGGCGAATGAAATTTACCAAATCTTCAACGACACTGACCATCACGTCGATTTCACCATCGAACACCCTGGAGAAGACGGGTCACTCGCCCTCCTCGACTTCCGTATCAACATCTCGGAAGAAGGAGACATAAACACCACCTTCTACCGCAAGGCAGCGTGCAAGGACTTATTTGTGCATTACAACTCAGCCCTCCCCAACAACGCTAAGAGAAGCTATGTCCTAAATGAACTTACACGGATCACTAATAGATGCAGCGACCCGATGGGTGGTCTCACCCATACCACGCAATTCCGTAATCTACTCAAGTCTAATGGATATCCCAAGCGACTGATTAACGGAATTAGAGACCCCAGACCCAATAGACAGACACCCACTAGAAACTTAGATAAAAGCAGGTGCTTCTTTAAAATCCCCTACCTGAGTGAATATACCACGAACGCCATCCGCAGGGCCATACGGAGGGAGGGACTTGACATACATTTGGCCCACACAGGACCTTCGCTCCGAAGATGCCTCTCCAACAAACCCAACGAGTCAGATGGGACGTGTTGCCTCAGCAACTGCCCGATACGGGGGGCAGATTGCCTACGCACCTATGTCGTATATAAGATTCAATGCGATAAATGTAACAAGTTTTACATAGGTAGCACCATCCGACCCCTACATGTTCGTATCAAGGAACATGTCAACACCAACGCATCTTCCTTCCGTAAACACATCCTTAAATGCGGAAACCCACAGGGCAGACCCTTGGTCACAGTCCTAGCAACTGAACGCAGCATCGGATCCTTAAGGATAAAGGAAGCACTTCTTATTAAGAACCTCAGACCCCCACTTAACAACCGGGCTGAGAGAAATGAGCTGACATGGCTAATTTAACCATAGTGACTAGTAACAGCCCCTACGGCCTACTATCCTTCACACACACGCACTTATATGTATACCCATACACACACACATCTATATTTATACACGCACACATGTTTATACAACCTACCACCTTTCACACTCTTTGTTTTCCAGCTTCTACGGCCCACTATCTTTCACACACACACACTCACATACATACACACATACACATATACACACACAGTTACACACACATATATATTTACACACACATATTTTACGACTTTCACACGCTAGCGCACCCTATTGATTTAACCCAATTGGTCAGTAGCTTTTGCCACAGCCTATCACGCACACGCGCATTCTTTCCCTCGTTTGAATTTTCCCCATAACAGCATTCCTAAGTTTTAACGACAATACAACTTTCTCCGGCTTAGCCTGTTCCCACCCTTTTGGAACTTTTCCCCTGTTGATGGGCGTGAGCCCGAAATATTGGGATTAAATCTCCTCTACGGTAACCCTTCTACCTTTGTTTTGTTTTCATTTTCACTTTTCTCCTATTTCTCACTCACTTCTTACCTCGAGATTTCCCATCTGCATTGTTGTGGCTTTCTAAACTACATATTTTACACATTTCACAATGCTTCAAGCAAACTTTAACACCCTCATATATATATATATATATATATATATATATAAAAGCAAGTCGGTCTGTGTGTGTGTCTGACTGTCTGTGTACAAATACTAGGCTCCTTTTAACTTTTGAAGTACTAGGCTGATTTGGCACGTGCTATTGAGGCGACCTCTCATTGGCTAGCCAATTAGCTGACATGCACTCAGAAATTGCTAGCTAAGCCATAAACGACCTTGAACAATTCAGGCTGTCATTCATTTCCCGAACAAAGCCGAGTACATTTGCCAGCCAGAAGTGAGCGATATGTCGGTATGACCCAGGACAGGTTTAAAACCAGATTTTACTCACATGTCGCTTCTTTTAAACACTCAGATAAACGAACATCAACGGCCCTCGCAAGTAAGGTATGGGATCTCAAGGATAGTAATATCCCGTACTCTATTGATTGGTCTATATTAGACCATTCGAGGGAGTACCAAAGGGGCACAAAGAATTGTTCTTTGTGTACCACAGAAAAGTATAGGATTTTGCTAAACTTGAGAGCCACTTCCGCTTGCCTTAACTCAAAGACTGAGATCTTCAGATGCTGTCCTCATCTGAAATCGCATCTGATCTGTAACTGGATTGACACTCCTACGATAAATCAACCGCCTTGAACTCCTTCTCTGCTCTTTACTTCTGCTACGGTTTTTATTTTGCTGATTCTACCTTCTGTACTCTTGTATATTTAAAATTTTTTCTCTCTTACCTCCCCTTATATTTTTACCTCCTCTTAGCCCCCCCCCCCCCATATATTATTTTTGTTTTGCCCTCCACAAACCTATGTGTATGTGTATGTATTTTTGTGTGTATATATATGTGTGTATATATATATATATATGTGTATGTATGTGTGTATGTATATATGGGTGTGTATGTATATATGTATGTATATATATATATATATATATGTATGTGTGTGTTTGTGTATGTGTATATATATGTATATTTGTGTATGTATATGTTTGTATATGTGGATAAACCAGGTTTTTTTCACTTTTTTTCATTCTGAAGACTGAAGGAAACATTTTTTGCTTTTAAGAAACCTCTGGTGAATGGAATAATTGCCTTATGTTGCTTTATTACCTTACTACTATATATACGTTTATGTAAGGTTCATTTGTCTTTGCTAATACTGAGTTTTACACATACACACATGTATATGTGTGTGTGTATGTGTATGCACATGTGTATATGTACATATGTGTGTATATGTCTGTGTATGTATGTATATATATATATATATATGTATATGTATGTATGTATGTATGTATGTGTTTATTATTTTATTATTTTTTTATGTATATATGTGTGTGTGTGGTTGTGTGTGTGTGTGTGTGTGTGTGTGTGTGTGTGTGTATGTATTTGTTTTTGGTTGTGCGTGTTTTTGATATATACGTATTTGCATGTGTATAATTGTTTAGCTATGTATGTATATGTGTGTTTACGTATATGCGTGTGTCTGTGTGTGCGTTTATATATTTTGTGTATATATATATATATGTATATATATATATGTGTGTATGTGTATATATGTGTGTATATATATATATATATATATATATATGTAGGAGGTGAGTTTTATTGTAGTACAATAAAGCAATGCAGATATCGGATAAGAAGCACTCTACAGTTTGTAGGACTGGAGTATGCATAATATAAGATCAAAAGATGGTTAAAGGAGTTCCATGTGTATATATATGTATATGTGTGTGTGTGTGTATATAATTACATATACATATGTGTGTGTGTTTAATATGTATACGTGTGCGTGTTTGTGTATGTATGTATGTGTTTTTGTGTTTGTTTATGTATATTTATGTGTGAGAGTGTGTGTATGTGTGTACTGTTTCGTACGTATGTGTGCGTGCTTTTTTGTGTGTATTACTTACTACGCGTGTCTGTCCTGTTAGCTGGGTCATGTATCGCTGTCAAAAATTTTAAAAATATATATAAAGTTTTATTTAAATTGTTGGGTTACAACGAGTAAATATTTATAACTGATATAAAAGCACTCAACAAGTATTTGGAGTATATTTACGATATTAAATAAATGGAAATTATATTTATAAAACCATATTTATTTCATTATATATATTTCAGGGATATCATATTAAAAATATGTTATGCCTTCTTCAGACAAAATACAATATAAACAGTCTTATAAATAGATAGATTCGACATACCTTTCAACTTCGACTTGCATTTGAAAAGTTGATTTATATATATATTTTTTTCTTCTTATTTTTATTTGCGTGTGCGAATATGTAGAGGAGTGCATTCATGTATGTGTATGTATGTACGTTTTGTATGTTTGTGTGAATGTATGTATGTGTGTATATATATGTGTGTGTATGGCTATGTTTGTGTATGTGTATGCTTGTACATGCACATGTGTATGTATGTGTATGTGTGTATATGTATATATATGTATATATATATATATATATATATATATATGTACATATATATATATATGTGTGTGGATATGTGTGTGTGTGTGTGCGTGTGCGTGTGTGTGTGTGTGTGCGTATATGTATTAATGTATGTATGTGTATATATATGTGCTTGTGTAGGTAAGTGTACGTTTTTTTATATATATGTGTGTATGTGTATGCGTACACACACACATATATATATATATATATATGTATGTGTGTGTAAGTATGCTTTTGGGTTTTTTTGTGTGTGTGTTTGCATACGTCGTTTTATTTTATTTTATTTTTCCTTTCCTTCTCCCTTCTCCAGCCTCACTTTCATATAGATTGCATTTTTTTGGTTTGTAATCCAAATTCAATAAACAAACCAGCTTTTTCCCGTTCTGAGGACTGAAAGCAAAACCTTTTGCTTTTAAGAAACCACTGGTAAATGGAATAATTGCCTTATGCTGTTTATTTCATAATAATAATATATATATATATATATACATATGCGGGTGATTTTAGGTATAATCTTTATGTGTTGGTAATTTAACGATAGTTATAGCTCTGATTTATCCAAATTATTGAGCCCTCTGCCACTCATATCGGATTTGTTTATCGTTAATTCGTGAGCTGATTTTCCGATACTCGTTTATATATATATATATATATATATATATATATATATATATATATATATATATATATATATATATATATATATATATATATATATATATATATATATATATATATATATATATATATATATATATATATATATATATATATATATACACACACACACACACACACACACACACACGGAGGCACATGGCTTAGTGGTTAGAGCATTGGCCTTGCAATCGAAAGGTTGTGAGTTCAATTCTCAGACCGGGTGATGTGTTGTTTCCTTGAGCAAGACACTTTATTTCACATTGCTCTAGTTTACTCAGCTGTAGAAATGAGATGATAGGGACTGGGGTCCATATCATTCCACTGCAAAGTGGTCGTGGAGGTGCCATGGAAAAAAAGCACCCAGCACTCACTGTAAATGAGGTTGGTGTTAGGAAGGGCATCCAGCTGTAGAAATCAAGCCAGAATCAGTTCCTGTATGAGCAAGGTGACCAGCTACTGCCCACAACAGGACAATCCGTCTAACCCATGCTAGCGTGGAAGAACGGACGTAAAACATATATACATATATAGGAACTCCTGGGAGCTCTTAAGAGCTCTTGGAGTCAATGGCCATCCAAAACCAGTCAACTTCCTGCTACTAGTATGCTGGTAAGCTAGTACAACGTATCTCCAGGCGGATAGAGTGGGTCCGTAGCTTTGGTTAGCGACTACTCTAGTGCTTGCAACACGAACAATTAGGGTGAGGGTATAAATGCCAGGTTGGTATCTGGCGCTGGGTAACCAGCCACATGGAGGAGAAAGTACCTTCTTCAAGACTTGGCTGTCAAATTCTTTCACATGTGTGTAGTAGTGGCGCCCACACACATTATTAGCTATTTGAAAGGATGATGGATTTCGCAACTAACTGCACCAGTATATGGTATACCTGTTGATATAGGTCCAGCCCCTGCTTTCCCGGGTCCTGTTTCTGATCATAATGCACCTACAAAGGCATCGAATGATGATGAATCCTCAAATCTCAAGTGACGGGGTTCATCTGATGGAGAAGAATCAGGTCCTAACCAAACAACAAGCAAATCTCGCTTGGTTAGCTGTAAAAAGCAAATAATAGTTAGCTCCTTGAACACCAGAACCCTCCTTCCAACAGGTAGACTCCAGGAGCTGGCAGAGAATGCCAAACTTCAGAACATTGACATCCTTGCGGTCCAAGAACACCGCTTTTTCCACCCAAAGGATGATCTCAAGTATCACACCCTAGGATCCTACCAACTTGTCACCTCTTCAGCCACCAAGAACCCTGTCAATGCCTCCGTCGGAGGAGTCGGCTGCCTTCTCTCATCTAAAGCCAGCAATAATCTTCTGGTGATTGAAACAATCTCTCCCAGAATCTTGGTGCTTACACTAGAGGGCAATCCTAGAACCACATATGTGTATACAGTCCTCATAACGCCTCTCCTGAGGATGAGGTAAGAGAATTCTACACGACCCTTTGCACAGTTGTTGAGCAAGTACCCTTACACAACTTTCTTATCATCGCTGGAGACCTCAACGCTCAACTTGGCCCGGATGAAGTAAAGTTCACATACAATAGGGTTACTAACCGAAACGGGGAATATTTCAAGGACTTCATGGAGGAATTCAGTCTATTCAGCTCAAACAACAGCTTTGGACCTTCGAATACACAAACCAAAAATGAGCTCAGATTGACTATTTGATATTTTGCAAGAAATGGAGAAACTCAATCAAAGATTCTAGATCTTATTCCTCCTTTAGCTCTGTCGGCTCAGATCATCGAGTCATCTCGGCAACAATCAAACTTAGTCTCAGGATATCCAAGAGGACCGAACCTCATCCCATGAAAAGAATAGACTGGAAAGCAGTTTCTTCCAACAAACTATCTAATAGCTTCACGCTTCAAGTCTATAACAGATTTCAATCTCTCTCAACTTCTGACATCAATGACGATAATATTGAGGATGTGTATGACTGTCTTAAGCAATCAACAGAGGAAGTTGCGCTTGCCACCCTACCTAAAAAGAAAAGCCAAAGCCAAATGAAACCTAGTGCCTCAGAGAAGGTAGTTGAGGCAAGGGCCCATCTTGGGTCAATATCCCAATCTCACCATCAATCACCATCTCAAGGGAAAAAGATACAGCTTATCATGGCCAAAAAATCACTAGACGACGCTTATCTTAATGCTGAAGCTGACTATATCTCAGGTAGGATTGATCAGCTATCGCAACATCACATCAGCAAACACCATCATCTTGCTTGGAAGGTTGTCAAAGATCTTTCAGGCAAAAACTCAAACTCTGCAGTTAGAATCAAAGGAGGCTCTGCCAAAAAACGTCTTGAAAATTGGTCTGCTCATTTTAAAAACCTTCTAGGAAAAAAGGCCAGACTGATAACTATCAACTGCCATCCGTTCAGGTCTCAGAGCCTTTAGGAATCAACACCTCTCCTTTCACCATGCCTGAGCTCAAAGAAACCATCAAACAGCTCAAAGCCTCAAAAGCCTTTGGGCCGGATAATATACCTACCCTGATTTGGAAGGATGAGCATTTCCACATCCTTTTGCTCAACTTATGTAACCATACTTTCGAGACCAATAAACCACCTAGCCTCTGGCATGCAGCTCAAATTATCCCCATGCCCCAAAAAGGAGATCTTTCTTTAGCCACCAACTATAGAGGAATTTCTCTCATGGCAATTGCTGCAAAAATATACAACAAGCTTCTTCTTAACTGCTTAATCCCATTTCTTGAGCCAATCCTTCGTAACAACCAGAATGGATTTAGGAGAGGTAGATCAACACTTAGCCAGATTCTCTGCCTTCGCTGACTTATAGAGGAGTCCCAAAACCGCAATCTAGACCTTGCACTCATCTTTGTTGATTTTTCAAAAACCTTCGACTCAGTTGACAGGTCGGGGATGTTTGAAATTCTACAACTCTATGGGATTCCTGATAAAATCATCGCGGCCATACGTGTAATGTATACAGATACCAAATCAACTGTCCTGACCCCAGATGGGGAAACACCACCTTTCTCAATCCTCGCTGGAATTTTACAGGGCGATACCCTTGCTCCGTATCTATTTATCATTGTTGTGGATTATGTTTTGCGCATGTCTGTGGATAGGATTCAGGATAGGGGATACCAACTACAGCCTAGGAGAAGCTCACGCTACCCAGCAAAATACTTGACCGACACCGACTTTGCTGACGACATCGCATTGATCAGTTGGACACTGGAAAATGCTGAGAGTCTTTTGAAGTCATTAGAGCAAGCGTCCAACTGTGTTGGACTGTACCTCAACGAATCCAAGACTGAGTATGTGAACAGATGCGCAAACAGCCCAAACTACCCCATCAGAACCCTTAATGGTACCACCCTTAAGCAGGTGGAAGATTACAAGTATCTTGGCTCATATATCTCCTCCTCCAAAAAAGATTTTCTAACCAGGAAGGGTATGGCATGGTCAGCGTGCAATGACATGCACGCCATATGGACATCTCAACTTACCAACAAGCTAAAACTGGAAATATTCCAAGCAACCATTAAGCCCATATTACTTTATGGATCCGAAACTTGGACACTAACATCACAACTTGAGAGGAGATTGGATGGCACATATACCCGCCTCTTAATGAGAGTGCAAAACCTATCCTGGAAATGACATCCCACCTTGTCTAAAATCTATGGCAAACTCCCTCGAGCCTCTGCCCTTCTAAAATCCCGGAGAGCTCAATTTGCTGGCCACTGTCACTGTGCCAGCAATGAAATCATATCCGCTCTCTTGCTCTGGAACCCTGACTCCAGCCTGACTAGGAGTAGGAAGCTGTCATTCCCTGATGTTATCTCTAGGGATACGGGAATCAGTAGACAGGACCTGGGGGCAACGATGGGGGACAGGGAATTCTGGGGCATGAGAGTGAGATCCATCATCTCGACAGTAGTCGACGAATGATGATGATGATGACATATATATATATATATATAT
Source organism: Eledone cirrhosa (assembly GCA_964016885.1). Taxonomy (NCBI): domain Eukaryota; kingdom Metazoa; phylum Mollusca; class Cephalopoda; order Octopoda; family Eledonidae; genus Eledone; species Eledone cirrhosa. The sequence goes on along the minus strand of OZ024743.1, from coordinate 100,269,891 downwards.
ATATACGTATATATATCTATATTATAAAGCTGACGGCCGTATATATGTAACAAACTTTTTGCCAAACGGCTGGACCAAACAGCACCAAATTTACATCATAGATGTAACTTTTTCCAAGTCAGAAAGTGAGGGTATTTTTGACTACTAAATTTAGTTAAAAGATTAAAGATATTTTATTGTTTATTTAAATATTCACTTCTTTAAAATTTTCAGATGTCAACACTTCCGGTTAGCGATCTCTCTCTTTCTTAGTCTGTCTTTTTAGATAGATACATAGCTATAATGTTGCACCCTTATAATATCTGTCTGTATGTCTGGCTGTCTGCATTCTGAAAACCAGAAGATAGCTTCGCTATCTGTGTGTGTGTGTATATGTATATATATATATAGTGTGTAT
>OZ024743.1:100256994-100264494 GCA_964016885.1 Eledone cirrhosa | reverse complement strand
ACTGTGTTTTTTGTTGTGACACCTACACAACCTTTAGGACTGGATGTTGTGGTACCAACATAACTTTACAGAGAAAGGGGTGGTGTTGGTGGGGGTGGGGGAGTCGGGGTGTGTATATTTGGTTAAGAGGTACCTACTGACTGTAGGTTTCGCTTTGTACTTAGGCAAGGCGGGTCTTCTGTATTACTGCGTAGCGCCAAAGATCTCGGTCCAGTGACATTGTCTTAGAGAGGTGTAAGTGTGTAAGGTCGGATTTTATCAAATCATCCCAGGTTTTTCTGGGTCTGCCTACTCCGTAACTTCCATTAATTTTGATCGACCTGCACTTTTTTATACAGCTGTCGTCTTTCATGCACATCACGTGACCATATCAATGTAGTCTTCTCTCCAGTAAACAACATCTGATCCCTCTTATTCCTAATTTCTCACTTAGTTCATTTATGCTTTGCACGTATATTACTATTACACATCCAATGGAGCATGCAAGCTTCTTTCCTCATATATATATAGAGAGAAAGAGAGATAGAGCAAAGGTAGAACTATAAACAATTCATTCTTGAAGGAGAGTAGAGAATTATAATGATAGTATGTAATTGCCACATCTTTAAAGGAATAGTTCAATGTGTTTATATAATATATAAAGGTTTGAAGAGAAAAAAGTTGATAGTGTGGAAGATTTGGAGGTGTAGACATAAACACAGAGCAGATATAAACAAGAGTATCAATGGAAAAACCATATTCATTCTCTTACACATGTTTCTAAAGAGATGTGCATCCAAGTTTTTTAAATGCTGGGCAACATTTCACACAATAGCCATCAATGCACATTTCTTCTCCTTGGAGAGACGATGATAAAAGTTTTTAAATGAATGCAAATGTTAATTGGCAGGAATGATTGACCTAAAACAGGCATCATTAGTACAGAGTAACTTTTCAAGAAAATTTTAAGAGCTTTTCCAGTTGGTACCTATGTTGATATCTTACTAACTTTTCATTGATGGCTATATACCTATGTCTATATATAGACACAGATTGTCCAAAATGTTTCCCAACATTTCAAAAAATTGGATGTACATTTCTTTCGAAACATGTGTAAGAGAATAAATATGGTTTTTGAATGGAAGAAGTTAATTTTTACTGCTTAACATGTGTGTGCACTCTGAGTAATGGGTTTGTATTTCCAATGTACAAACCTTATATGATTGAGTAAGAGATGGCTGGAGCTGCAGTCTAATGACTGATACTAATAAAAGAATAAAAGAATAACAAGGTTTCCTATTTACAAGTTTTCAAACCCCAAACAGTGTCAAGAACATAAAACATGTTTTTTTTCACATTTTGGAACTTTTCTTATTTTATTTAATTAGATTCTAATTAAAGGGGCAAAATATCAGAATCATTAGCTTTTCCATTACTATATTTCTAAATCTTTAGTTAACTACTAAAATATTAATCCTTTTGTTACCATATTTCTAATGAAAAACATTTCATACAAATTTCAAATAATTAAAAAATAATCAAGACTTTGGAGGGATTTATTAATATAAGCAACTTCCTCATTAAGTTGGATGTTTGGAGTTTTTAGAAATATATAATTATTTCAAAACAAACAATTGTGTATCATAGAACCAGGGGTAGTTGATATTAAAATGGTTAAAGTGTTGAATAAAATGTCTTGTGGCATTTCTAGATCTCTTCTGGGAGTTTATCTGCCACTGAAGTCAACACAGGCCTTCACTCTCTCAGGATTGTTACATAAAATACAAGTCTATTGCAGTGGATTGGTAGAACTGTTAGAGCATCAGACAGGATGACTTATGAGGGTAGGGGAAAAGTTCATAGGCTGACTATGAAGGAATGATGCTAGTGCTGTGAAATCTTGTATGCATTAATTCAACTCATTTTATTAATAACTGCATTGTTTGTTTCCAGGAAAAAATAAACCTCATTTGGTCATTCTATGAGAGTATCTTGGTCAGCTTACGAACTTTCAGCTGACCCGTGTATTGTACCTGTTCCAGTTGTTTGTGTTCTGAGTTCAAATTCTCCACCTTACAGGAGTCCCACCGATAGTTAAGTTATTACAAAGAGGTGGTATTTTTAGGAATACACAATATTTTATTGATTCAAAATTACACATCCTCTTGTATATATTTATGAAGAAAGAAAAATATATAAAATAAGGAGGAGAGAAAAAGGGAGAAACTCTACAGTCTTAGCTGGACAGTACATCACAGCTGTGTCCTGTAAACAATATAGCAAAAGCATTGCCACAGAGAACAGTCCACTGTTTGTCAGGTTTTCTATGGTTGGATGACCTTCCTATTGCCACTTCACAGAGTCTATTGGGGGTTTTCATTGTGTAGATCACCAACACTAGGGAAGGTTTTTATGTCTTTAACACAACTGAAGAATCTTCCCATCCCTTATGTCTAATTACTGTATAAAAGAGGCTACCAGTGAAACTATAATGAACTTACAAACTTATTGTGGTGCGAGAACATATGAGCTCTATGAATTTAGAAGGTGTGGTGTAGTTTATCATTTCATAATTAAATAATAAAAAAAAATAGTTTTCTCATTATAGCTAATCACTCAACCTTGAGGTAAGTAGTAGAATTTGTTTTTGTGTTCAGTCAAGCATATTGGAGGTAAATAGTATAAAAATGTATTACTCAGAGGCATAGCACAATAACAGAATTAAGATCTGAACAAATGGCCATGTGGAGTACAGAGTTAGTCTCCAGCTAAGAAACAATTTTTTTTATAGAAATCAAGACAACATTGAGATTGTTGGTGTTGATTAAACCCACTTCAAGCTCACACAGTTCTGCTTCAGTAGACATGTGCCGTGGAGGTAGGCAATTAAAAATTCTCAGCAGTAACCCACAGCCACTGGACCACAAACAATCATCATCATCATATTACATCTGATATTCATACTAGCATGGGTTTTTACAGTTCGATGAAGTTACTGCATGCTTCCCTGGGTTGGAGAACCACATCTCACACACATGTTTTGGCACGATTTACTACAAATGAATGCTCTTTCTAACATCAGTAACTTCAGAGAGTGTACTAGGAGCATTTTATCATAACACCAAGACTAAAAGGTTGTCATATCGTTGGTGAGACTTCCATCTTTTATTCAAGTTTAAAACATGTTGTACATTGAGAACAGTAATTAAATTTCTATAAAACAATTTTTTTTAAATTAAACATTTCCATTAAATTTTGATGTTTAACCTGTCACTCCAGGTAGAGCCACTACTTTTTCGAATTGAGATATCACAGCTCTGATACAATGAGCAAGTGGTTAGAATGTTTCAGGAAAGAATCACTGGACAGATTTTATGGGCGAAACCAACAGGTAGGAGACCCAGGGGTAGACCCTGAGCAAGATGGTTGGATAACATCCATGAGCTTGGATGGTCATGCTTGGGGATCCAGTCAGATCAGTTGGAGACTGCTGCTTCTGACAGGACCTGTTGGAGGCAGTGTTTGAGGACTCTGCCCCCACGAATAAGAGGGTGAAGAAGAAGAGCCTGTTTCATACTAAATCACCTGAAATTATCCCTGAATCAATGACACAAAATTGCTTGTTTTAAAGTGGTTATATTGATCTAAAAACATTCCATTTTATTGTACATGTAAGAACCTTTATTAAATTATGTTCAAAACACTAGCTTAATAATGAAAAAATCCATTATATTACTAAATCTCAAAATTCTTGATGTTTGTTTCAAAATGAATTACACTTGACATGTCCATACCAAGGCAGTCTTCTCTCTTGCACACCACTTCAGATTCATGTTAAACCCAGTTTGTGCCTCAATTCACCCAAGCTCTGACTTTCTCTCACATTGCACATCCAATGAAGCATGGTAGCTTCATTTTTCTCCAGTCTATGCATGTCTTCTGCAGCCACTGCTCATGTTTCACTACCATGCAGCATTGCACTTCACACACAGGCATCATACAGCTGTCCTTTTGTATGTAGGGAGAAACCTTTTGTTGTCAACAGTGGGAGTAGCTCTCTAAATGTGTTCCATCCTATCCTTATCCTAGTTATTGTAACTCTCTAAACGTGTTCCATCCTATCCTTATTCTAGCTATTAAGCTCTCATAGCATCCTCCTCCACTGCTAAATAGGTAACCTAGATAGCAGAAGCTATTAGCCATTTCTATGGATCCTTCATGCGATTGGCAAAGGTTTATATCACTGATGCTCTTCTTGTTGATCACAAAACTACCTGAAACCAACCATGGTTCTATAATTTTAAGCTGTATATTTTAAAGCATTTATATTCATCTAAAAACCTTATGCAAGAATCTTTGTCCAGCTGTGTTCCAATCACTAGCTTAAAATGACAGTGTTTTATTTCACTAATTCCACCCAAATTCTTAGCTATTTTCAAAATCATTTGAAAGTTAGTGTCTTCCATGAGAAATATAACAATGAAAAGGTTCTTGTGTCTTATCCATCATCACCCTTGCACATGACAGCAAGCACAACTTCATGCCAACAGTCTCCGTTTTCTAGTAGAAGAGATTTCCCACAACTTGCCCCTGGTATTGATACAAAACTGTCCATTTTAACATGTCCATAATTATATCATAACTTTCTATTATAAATTTTATTTAAGACATTTTTGTTAAGTAATGTTCTAAACATCAGTTTACTAATAAAAGGGTTATTTACAAAATTATTCTAACTTTTGGATTATTTTCTAAATTAATTGAAACACAGGTAGCAAATTCCATTAGAAATATGGTAATGAAAGGGTTCCCTTTAGCATTTAAACAGGCCGCATCCTACCAGAATTTTCTGACCTCTTTCTGTTCAAACCAGTTGTAACCGGCTGCCCCTACTTATGTTAAGGTATTGTCCTCAAAATAAATAATATCAAAATCTCATAGATTCAATATTATGTGAGGTAAAGCCTTACTGTAAAAATACAACAGTAAATATAGAGTAATGTAAATGGTAAAGGGTTAAGGCAGTAGAACAGGAAAGGACAATAGCTAAATTGCCCCACATGAGAACATTTGAGATCCTTTGATGGAAACAGCAAGGGATTGACTAGTGCCTTTGATAACTTCAGTCCTAGTTCAGAGATGGAAGTAGAGAGGTATCACAGCTCCCATTAATCTCAATTACCACTGGTTGCAGTCTGTAATGATTGAGTTGTGGTGACACCCAGATCCATAGTACATTCCAACACTTGAGACTGCACACAATCATCCACGCTAGCATGGGTAGGACTAGTTATTAAGATAGGTTCCAGTAAGTCTAGAACTCACGACCTTCTGCGTGTTAAGCAGATGTGATAATCACTACACCATAGAACATTAATGAGTATTCTGTCTTAAATAAGACATTTCTCCTGTCTCCATGGAAAGGGTGTCAAACTGACTGGCGACTGCCCCCATCAACATGGTCAAGTCCTACTGGCTCTAGAATGCTAAGGATTCCAAGTTTAGAGAGGACACTCTTAAAATAACTTACAGTGTTATGGTCAGGTCTTTGTATGGTCCTGGAAAAGTATTCTTTCTGTGTTCTATGTTGTATGAATAGGATTTGGGAAGTAGTGAGTGGAAGAGGGTATCTAGGACCACATTATTTATTGTCCTTGTCTTTTTTAGGACAAAGTTAGTAAATGGCAGAACCATTAAAGCATTGCAGAAAATGTTTAGTGGTATTAAGTTACCCTTTACATCCTTTATCTTCCATCATTCTAAAGTGAATAAAATAAAGTACCAGTTGTCAATTTATGTTTCTATATTTCACTTCAGATGTGAATGGAATTATAATATATGGGGTGGGATTTGAAAGATTTGGCTGCTATTTCAAGCAGATCAAACAACTATGAAGAGGATTCCTTGTTGAGTAATTTGATGTTAATATCAGTGGTTCCCAAAGTATAGTCCATGGATCCCCGGGTGTCTGTTGAAAAGACAGACCTCTCATAAGTGTGGGGTCTGTGGGAGAATATATTTAAATAAATCGGGTTCTTGATAGTGAAAAGGTTTGGAATTCTTGTTCTAAGTGAACTTGATTAATCCTGATACATACAATCAATTAGCCAGCTTCCCATAAGGTTGGGTCATTGTATAGGTCAAAGGACTACCTCACATCCGAGGCCATTTTGTATCTTTACAAGTCCATAATTTGTCCCTGTATGGAATACTGTTGGTATATTTGGACAAGTGCACCATCTTGTTACTTATCTCCTTGACATGGTTCAGAAGTGAGTTTTTCTAATTTGATTGGTTCCTCTCGTGCTTCAACTCTGCCACCTTTGTCACATTGACTTGACGTCACCAGTCAGTTTTTTCTACCATTATTACCACTGGAGTAGCTCTGATGAACTTTCTCTTTTGGTTCCAGATCACTTTGTATCATCTCATCTAATTCCAAACTCAGTGTCTTCATCTGGATACTGTTGTGGTTCTATGAATAAGGCTGTCTTTCTACAGTTGTAGCTTTTTCCCTCAAACTGCCAGACTTTGGAACTGTCTTCTATCTCATTGTTTTCCTCCTTCTTATGGCCAGAACTCTTTCAAGTCTGAAGTAAATTAATTTCTCTTTCATAGTCCCTTACACTAAGTGGCTTCTAGCCTAGTTTGGGACTTTTAAGGAAAAAATAATCCAACAACGGTGCTTTAGCCAGGAACCATAACAGCAGAATGACTGAACAGAAAGATGTCGTTATAGGTGGTGGTTGTAGGAGACATTAATTAAAGGTGCTCCAAAGAAGACTGGAAGTGACATAGATCTCAAATATAGTTACATTTTTATGGGTACTTGTTTTTAATTTTATTTCGTACTAACTGTTGCATCAACAATGAAGGGTCTCTAGATATGCAATAGCAGCCGAGACAGTTATGACAGGAACGCCTTTGATCATAGCTTTTCTCAATCAGAACTGACATGAGGCTAAACAACAACTGGGTGCCTCTACATATTTGTTTAACCTGCTGGAAATAACAGCCAAATCTTCAAATTACACTCTAATGACATTGGATAATACCAAAAAAGAAAACGGGATGGTCACGGTTGGAAAACCTTAGATTCTAAGTCTACTAAATCTGGGTTAACTTTCATCAGATTCTTTATGGCTTTAATGTAATGTTTTGGATTGAAAAATTAATAGAGTTCTGGTGAGGGTGCCTTGAAAAATTGTATACAAAATATATAATACCGTTTTTATATATTCCTACACTAGTTAGGAATTCCTGTAGTTAAACATCATATAGACATTACTTAGCAACTCCGTCATAAAAGATATAGAACACATTGTTTTTGGCTAATGAAATTTTTGATAATAGCAATATTTATCAATTTTAAAAAATATTAAAGTGACTAAATCTTAACACTTATTACATGTTGAAGCTTGGTATAGACTTTGACAAATTTTCACTTTTTTAGCTTGGCTGTTATTTAAATTACATAGGACACATTTTGTCATCGTGCCAACTTGCCCTCTTGAGGAACTG
>OZ024743.1:100139494-100251994 GCA_964016885.1 Eledone cirrhosa | reverse complement strand
CAATTGTACATACCAATTAATATAGTTAAAAAAGCTTCAAGTAGCGCTGTAAAGTTGTCACTTGTTAGAGAAGAGAATTTCAAGCAGACGATTTTTCATCAGATTTTTTTTTGTTTGTCATCGCTTTGTCCATACCGATCCCGATCTTTTTCATCCATGCATAAGTGTATTTAAGATAACATTATCGCACGTCTCATTTCTTTATCTAGAAGGTAATGTTCTATTTAAAAAGAAATTCAAATATATGAAACAGTGCATGGAAAAGTTACAGCATGGCCTCAGCCGGATGGCTGGAACAGGTAAAAGAGTAAATAAAAAACACGAAAGCTGTTAACTTTAAATCATTTTCTACTTTTGGCACAAGGCCAGCAATTGTCCAGTGCATTATTTAATCGACCTCTTAAGGATGAAAGACAAAGTTAACCTCGGTGGGATTTGCACTCAGAACGTAAAGGGCCACAACTCTATGCCGCAAAGCATGTTATCTGATGTTCTACCGATACTGCCAATCCACATCAACTTTATATAATTGTTTCTGCTTTTGGAACAAGGCCAGCAATAATATCAGTGCATTACTGGTACTTTATTTTATCGACCCCATAAGGATGAAAGACAAAGTTAACCTCGGTGGAATTTGAACTCAGACCGTAACTCTATGCTACAATCCATAGTGTCCGACCCTCCACCGATACTGCCAATCATAATATCATTTACTTCAGACTGTCAACATTTTTAGTTACAATGTCTGATATATATATAAAGTAAAATTAACAGTTTTTGTTAATGGCTAAAAAATAACTCTTCCATGCACTAATTGTTTCATATATTTGAGCTTTTTCTTTTTAAATAGAGCGTTACCATCTAGAAGAAAAAGGAAAGGTGGTAATTGGTTTTAACACAAAGTATGAGATAAGATCAGATAAGTACAACATCAAACATGAATTAAAGAGCCATTACAAGTCATTAATGTATAGGAATGACTTGTTTAATTCAAGTCATTTGAACATTGAATGTAAATACTTTGCAGTATTTGTTCCATCTCCCACCAGTGTTCTGAGTTCAAATTCCAAAGAGGTCAACTTTGCCCTTCATCCTTTTGAGGTTGATAAAGTAAATACCAGTCTGGAGCAGTGGATTGCTAGAATTGTTAGAACATTGGGGATGTTGCATGGGCATCTGCTGGTCTTCTACAAAAAACACCTTGCCTAGGCTTGGGTCTTAGACAGGCACAAACTCATGGTCAGTCATGATAGAAGGAAACCTTTAATGCTATCTTCGTGTTAACAAAGGCAATTCCATTATTTTTCCTTGGTAGCAATTTAGAATCAATTGTTCTTTTCTCTGTTGTTCACCAAATATTCTAAGATTTTCTAACTTGGATTATAAATTCAAGGTTTTGCTATCCCCCCCTCTCAAATGTACTCCTCATTAGTTAAATTACTATGTTGCAGTCTATGAAACATATTTTTAACTAAAAATTTTGCTGTCAAAATCTGACTGCTTTCTATCTATACCTAAACTATAATAAAGGGAGGAGCGCGGGACTGTGTACAGTTTATAATTTTTTATCCCATTAGTAAAATAAGTTGGATTACTTTGAATAAATAATTGTTTCTACTTTTGGCACAAGGCCAGCAATTATCCAGTGCATTACTGGTACTTTATTTTATCGACCCCGTAAGGATGAAAGGCAAAGTTAATGAATATTACATAATTTATCTAAATTTCGTGGCTATTGATTAAATATATTTTGTTTATTTAAAAATTCTGAAATGTCAACACTTCCGGTTGGTAATCGCTTAAATAAACTAATTTTCTCCTAATGCTAGTATATATCTATATATATAAAACAGAGGATGTGTTTCCCTAAAACTCGAGAAGTACCCAACCATTTTTTTCAAACTTTACACATGTAACCCGTATGGCCCCGGAAGTGTTTTGAGCAAAAAAAATTTCAAATTATTCTGACCTAGGGACCGTATTAGGCGATTTAGCCATCTCTTAGTCTTTCTCTTTTTAGATAGATACATAGATATGATATCGCGCCTACATAATATCTGTGTATGCCTGGCTGTCTGCATTATGATGCGATCAGTGTGTATATATATATTCTTATGCCAGGGAACGTCTTCACGAACCAAAGTATCGTCTTCCTATTTTCCTTCGGTTGCAATGTTTTTTGAAATATTTACATCTGCGTTCACAGATTGATTTTTTTTAGTTTCAGAAGATCCCGTTAAGGTTGAAAGCAGCGATTCTTTGCTTAAACATTAATATATTATTTTAATATATATATATAATTATATATTCGTGTACAGATATTTTTGCATACACAATAACAAAATATAAACAAACGTATTTATTTCACGAGGCTCGATAAGGATAAATATATATCAAATATATAAGAACCCTAGATCAAATCCAGAGCAGCGCCGGGCCATTCTGCTAGTAAATATATAAACGAAAATGTCTCTCTGTATGCAGGCGATGCATTTCCATAGTTTCCATCCAATTTTGAGACATAAGTTATTTAGCTCCTGGAGCATGTCAACAGATAGTTGAAATCTTTCGCTCCCCTAAAATAGCAGAGTTCTGGTGCTATTTAAAGACAGCCATGTTGATGAGAGAGGGGGTCTTTATTTACAGTGGCAAAAGGTGTACCCAGCAACGGCGAGATCTATTGCTAGTATTAAATATCTCTTCCTCTGAATTAATAAATCAACTTCTGTCTCTCATCATAACTTTACATCTACTTTCCATACTGGAAGGTCCAAATTAGTTCTTATTTGAAGTTACTACCTCCAAAATAGGGTGGTCAATGTCTTGTCCCATTTTTCATATGGTTTCTCTGGTTGGATGCCCTACTCACATGATGTATTCACACACAAAAAAAAAAAAAAAAAAAAAAGCAGGAATATTAAAAATATGTTTTTATTAAAAACATTTTTCTTCTCTTATCAAATGATTACATTTACAACTTTGTCTAAAAATAGATAAAAATTAACTGATTCATTTGTTACGTTGTGTTGAATTTGAAAATCTGAAATTAATTTACAAAGTTTAGCCAGCAATTTTTGGGATTTCTGTATAGTTTCATTATAAGATTTTAATTCCAAATGATCTTCTGTCTGGTTAGTGTTGTCAGGGTCTTTCATAGAAAAAATTCCGCCCTGCAATACTAATAGATTTTCAGGGAGACTTCTTATAGAAACTGTGGTATTTTCTCCAGATAAGAGATCAGGAATGATAGAATTACAGCTCTCAAGAGTTCTGTCAATCCATAATAACACAGTATATAACTGAATAATGGTCCCTTTATGGCTAACCTCATGACTCAACCATGAAATGACTAATTTTAGCGTTTCAATCAAAACTAATTTACCATTCTCAGTAGTGGGTGTAGAGGGTTTCCATGTTAAACAAATATTGATAAGGGAACTGGTCAATTTTATTTGTTCTTCTTCTGAAACATCTATATATGCTAAGTCGTCTTCAGACACGGAGTCATCCACATCAGTTTCTTCAGTAGTAACCTCCTGTGTTGATAACTCCATTTTGTCTTTAGAAACCTCTACCAAATGACTGTAGTCATAACCAGAGAGTCTTAGAATGTCTAAAGCTTGTTGGAAAATGTGTGTAGATTGCATAAGCAGTCGACACTGAAATAGTAATAAAAGAATGTCTCTTTGTGTAGTTAAATCAAAAAGTGGATCAGATAATAGACTTGAGTTCTCATTGTCTTCTGTCTTCTCCTGAAGGTCACTGAATCCATTCTTTATTTCTTTGTTGTCTTCACAATTCTTCACTTTTGATGCTTCCTCACATTTACTCAAGCATCTTTCCTCTGAAAAATAAATATATAAATATGAAAAATATGTGTGGAGGCTACATTGATAAAATGTACCCAATACACTCTGTAAAATGGTAGCGTTGGTGTAACCAATCCACCAACACTCACCTGACATTTCCCTTTCACACGCAAGTGTGTGTGTATATCATGACTCATACACTGTTCACTTTCCTCACGTTTGTACAATATTCTATGTACTATACATACACCTTTGATGAGTTGTAGTGCACCTGAGCACTGTACACAATCATTTTCATTATTATTATAACCACAATAAAATGTACCCAGCACACTCTGTAAAGTGGTAGTGTTGGTACCACGATAAAATACACCCAGTACACTCTATAATGTGGTTGGCAATAAGAAGTGCATTTAGCTTTAAGAACCATGTCAAAATGGAATGTATGAGCATGGCGTAGTCTTCAGACCTGTCTTGTCTCTGACAGTGACAACTCATCTGACAGATGCCAGCATGGAAAATGATGATAATGATGATGAAACATCTGAAATTATATATTCTTTTACTGTATTATGTGTATTATATTTTATGTTAATTTGAAATTGTATTTATCGCTGGTTGCCCTTCTTAACTTCTAACCACTTAACAGTCAAGTAAGAGTGCAACCTGTTTTTCCTCAGTCAAGTAAACTTTCTTAGAAAGACACCACAATGGCTGTACTAAGATTGGAACTTACAATCATGTGAATAAAGTATTGATTTCATAGCCATGATGCTTCTTAATGTTTCACATGAATAATATTATTCTAAAGAAGAATGAGGCAAGATGACTCTTCAGTTGTGTCAAGCATAACAACCTGTACACTGTGTAAACGGTTTGTTAATAGAAAGGGAAAACTGTCAGAGAGGACTCTTTAGCTGTGTTGAAGATATGACAACCTCCCTAGTACTGGTGCCATGATAAAATGCACGTCGTAGAGTGCAAGAACTATGTAAGTAGTAAGCAAGCTCCTGGTCTGTCTGAGAGGCAAGTAGCTCCAAATAAGTACTACTTGGTCTGTGATAACCCATCCAAACCTTGCTAGCAGGAAAATTAGATGTGTGATGATGAAAGCTGTGAGAAAGTTGTAATGAAAAGGTTAGCACTAACTACTTTGCTATAAAGAGAATTATGATATGTCTTGTGATTGGACACAAAGAATATATTTTGCTTTGTTTTTTTTGGTCACTCAATTTTTTTTGTGGAATGCTATTCTAAAATACACAAGCAAATCACTGAATATTGGAGACAGTTCAATAGTAGCACATGAATTGTCATAAAAAGAATTTTAATATATATTAGGAAGGGCATCCAGCTGTAGAAACCAGGCCAGAATCAGTTCTGTATGAACACGACATGGTCACCTGAGCTGACATTGCTCACACCAGGACAATTCGTCTAACCCATGCTAGTGTGGAAAAAAAGTGATGATGAGAACGATGATTAGCCTTGTCCTCACAAATAAAAGACAAGGATTTTCATATACCTTGCAACTATTTTACTATAATTTAACCCCTTTGATACTAACCTGCTTGAAACCAGTCATGGTTCTACAATATTAATCTGGTATTTTGAAGTGTTTATATTTATCTAAAAATCCTCCATCATAATTTTCTGTAAGGACATTTGTCAAGTTATGTTCCAAACACCAGCTTAATAATAGGGAAGTTAGTTATATTACTAAATCCCTCCAAATTCTTGATTAATTTCAAAATTATTTGAGACACAGGCATATTGAAATGAAAGGATTAATAAATAGAAAAATGTAAAAAAATACCTTGTGCCTGTATCCTTTTCTTGTGTTCTAAAACTGAACTGAATAGCGGCAAAAATAATTTCATTGCTGACTGAGCACCTACTTCCCTGGATTAAGAAAGAAAGATTTCTTATACGTATTCAATTTAGACTAGTTTTTTCATTAACAAAAAGTAAAGAATTCATGAAAACAAATCTAAAATATTTAACATTTTCAAAAATTTACCATCAGCTCAAACATATACTTACTTTTTATTGACTCTGTACAGACGGAAAACTAGCCTGTAGGATTTGAACTCAGAACGTAAAGGGACGTAACTCTATGCTGCAAAGCAAGTTGCCTAACGCTCTACTAAATGAAATAAAAGAAGAGTTGGCTGTTTTTTTCTGTTGGAGTGTGTGCTAGATACTGAAGGGCTGCAGCAAGTGGCATGGCATTCTGAGCTCCAGCCAATTATAAGATGGAAGATGAAACTCGGCTGATTGAATAATTAGTTGGGATATTTGATACTTCACAAAGGCTCAGAAAATACTTCAGATTTGGTCAGTTTTTAAACTTGCACAAATGTCAAGTAAAGCCCACATTAAAATACTGTTCATATCTATAAGATAATGCTGCTTCATTGACAAACATTCTAGATTGCCCCCACCCTCCAACCAAAATTTAAGTAATTGACAAAGATTCAATCACCAACACACTACAACCACTATCTCAGAGATATTGTCTTCTATCATTACTACTTCCTTGAAATAGCTGTACATTACTTCTGCAAACATGCCCACTTACCCACAGTCTCTCTTCATTCTACTCACCCTCTTTATTATATCTCACCATATCACACAAAACTCATTAGGTCATTATCTCTCACTCTCTCCCCAGCTCTCTCTATACACATACTCACATGTACATGTGATAATAAATACCTGAAATGATCCAAAAGGTTTAACAGTAAGATCTGCATCTCAGTAAAAAATGGTTTTGGCAATGTAAATTCTTTGTCATCCTTCTGAGATTTCTTCTGCTGCTGCAGAGAACACCAAATCTTGTCCACCAGTTTTGTGATGAGAACTGCCAACTGTGAGTGAGGATCCCTACAAGAAAAATGAATAAATTGTTAAACATGCAAAATATATGAAATTAAAAACCAGTCAATCTATAACCCATGTTAACCCCTTACACTCACACCGCTGACTTAATTTCCATCCCCATCCAACCCATGCCAACATAGAAAGCTATACATATCCCACAGCTTGTTGAATGGACTGCACCTGCAATTCACAACCACATCTGAGTGTTACACTGAATCTCCTTCAGAATTATATTAAAAGGTACATGTTTGTAGAATGATCAGCCATTTGCATATTAATTTCATGAGTAGGCTGTTTTGCTGATCAAACAACTGGAACACTGATCATTGAAACCAGCAGAGGTCCATTCCATATACAAGGTATGTTCAATGAGCAATGAGAAAATTTCAGGAAAGACATTAAATATCGTTCAATTAGTATATTACTTCATGGTGAAGTGACTTATATATAATATATAAAGTGACTAACTGGTAACTTCCTAGACTGGAGCACAGCAGCGTACATGGTGGAACAAGTGTGATCTGATTCACCTATCTATCAACATGTAGCAAGATGTAAGGAAACAAAGAACAACATTATGCCATCAAATGTTGTGTTAATCTTACGAAAACCAAACGAGAAGACTATGAAATGTTAGAGGAGGACTATGGGGGTGAATTAATGAGAAAAGTTTCTACAGGTGGTTTCAAGGGAACAGGTTGAAGATGAACACAGATCTGGAGCACATGAAAAGAGGAAAACATTGAAGAAGTGCAAAGGTTAGTGATGTTAAGAGTATGTGTCCATGGAATACTCAGCCACATACATGTTAATTTCTTGGTTATGTTGTTCTGTTGATTGAACAACTGTAACACTAAAGAAGTAAATAAAGACTACAACTAGCAATCAAAATATAACAAAACAACAACAAAACCATTAATGAAATATAAACATACACATTAGTAATGAATGAGTTAATCCAAGTTAGGATGCTGTATCTCCGTGTCATTTGAACAGCTGTCTTCTGTTCTGAACAAGCCTGCATCAGTATATGTAACACCAACTCCTGTAATATATAAAAATAAATGTAATGTAGAAACGATGCCAAACAAATGTTAGAGACGACACTTTAGTTGTATTCAAGGACATGACAATCTCTCTAGTGGTGGTGTATGATAAAAGTGGGATAGGAGGAACAACCAGCTATAGAAACCAGCCCAAAATCGGAATCAAAGTATGTAAGCGAGACATGGCTCCCAGCCAATCTAAGTGGACAGTAGCTCCAATTAATTACTGACTTGGTCCAACCCATGCCAGCATGGAAAAGTGGATGTTAAATGATGATGATGATGATGTAATGATTTCAACTAAAGAACATTTAACTCTCTGAACCACAACCACATTCCATGTGTACAATTCTCAACCTTGGCTGTTTGCATGAAAATCATAAAAAAAATAAAAAATGATATCAGTTAAACCTGGAAAAAAAATGGAAGCTCGTCAGCTGGACTATACATGCATTTCAAGGGGTCAGCTTTGTTACACAGTCCTTGAGATTTACGTTAAGGGTGCACATGTGGTTGTGCTTTTAATATAATCAATGAATAGAGAGGAATATGGTTATTGGATTAAGCCCCACAAAATTCTAGATATAGTGAAAATGAACTAACACACACGTAGTGTCATTTTATAAGAAATATAATTTTGAAATGGGTAAAGAACAAATTCAATCTTGGTTAGTGAAAAATATATATCATAACTTACCTGAGTTCCACTGTCACACAAAGAAGAATTAGCATATGACATGATGATTTTAAACACATGAAACCTTTGATAAATTTTATGTTCAGTCACACCTTGAAGACCATCATGAAGTAGATGGAGCATCCATTTTTTCTTTGTGTAATGCTGGAAGGAAAATTTGGACATGTTATTTCCTCAAAAGTTCAAGAGTAAAATTCATCTTTTTCATCAGTTTTTCAATAGAAAGATATATAGCCATGTAAATGTGGTTGGTGTTAGGAAGGGCATCTAGCTGTAGAAATCAAGCCAAAATCAGTTCTGTGTGAGCGAAACACAGTCCTCTGACCTGATCTCTCACAAAAGGACAGCCTGTCCTACCCATGCTATTGTGGAAAATGGATGTTAAATAATGATGATGTACACAGCAAGTCTGGTGATGGTTTTAATGAAAAACGAAACTAATCAATTGGTCAGGTTGATCACGCTCCCTGGTTTATTTTTTCCACAATAAATAAATCAAGCTCTATTATAAATTGATAAACTCAGTGAGTGTATATAAGCTATCTATCTATGAAGAAAATAAAAGATAGATAGATAGATAGATAGATAGATATTAATGTTAATGCTTGGGTCGTTGATTTATAGGATCATAAATAACAATCATTTACAAATTTTTTTCCTTTGCTATATGACTAGAACGAGTAGAGACAAGAATATGGCAAAAGATGGAAACTAAAAGTATGTGAGTGGAGAACAAAAGTTTCCTACAAATTCAACAACCAGCTGAAGAGCTTGTGGTAGAACAAAAGCTGGAAGAAAAATAATTATGCACTAACCCTGTATGAGGAACAATTAAACATCTGGGAAAATTCTGGCACTGAATATATATCAAAGAATGGTTTCATCACAACTGAACCAATAATCGAAGTATAAAGATCATGATCTGTAACAGAAAAAGAAAATGAGAACAACGAAGGCTTTTACCACCACTTTATAATGAACAACATTCTAATGTTTTAAAACCCTTTAGATAACAAGCCCCTCGGGTTCTATAATACAAAACTGTTTAATGTGTTTATATTGATCTAAAAATCTTTCATCAAAATTTAAGAATATTTGTTGTCCAAACAACAGCTTAATTCCTAACATCCTGCACCACATTGCATTAGCAACATTTTCTTGAAAAGTTTAAATAACACTACAACTGCATCACATTACCAACTAAAGCCTTTAATCTAATATTACAAATTTTCACAACAATATGTCAACAAATAAATATACTATAAACATTTGAATTAACAGATCACATTTTTAGATATTTCAGCCAAATTATTATAGGATATTAAGAGTTACTAAACATAAAGTTAGTTAGTTATATTACTAAATCCTTCTAAATCTTTGATTATTTTCAAAATAAATTGTAAATCATTTTTTTTTCATTAGTAATAGGGAAACAAGAGTTAAATCTTTACCTTTATTTAACAGAACTTGAGTAACTCTGACTAAATATAGAGTCGTTATGAACGGTATTTGGACATTGTCTTTAATTATACTGTTCTTTAAGAATCTCAGAACACACAGAAAGTGGTCTCGCAGATGAAAATATGTACCGCTAATCAAATGACTTTTGAAGTGAAAAAGTGCATGGTATGCAGCTGCACGCAGGTTATCATCAGAGCAGCTCAAGGCAATGATGCAATAACTGAAACAGTTTTGCTCAATGAAGAGGTGGTGTTCGAGCTGGTTTTCTGAGAAGAAAAAGGAAAAAAAATATATATTTAGAAGAACACAAAAAGTATTTTAAGGTCAGGTGTTAGCCATGCATGTCCCAGAATATCTTTATATCCCTCATGGGGTCCCTTTCAAAGCAATGTTTAAAGCCAAATGCCCTTCCTGGTACCAAACCTTTTAGTCAGATCTTACAACACACAAGGATTCATAATGGAAATTAATAAAAATTAATGTAAAATTCATGATGATGATCGTACTAATGAAGTCAAAAGTCCAGCACTAACATACTACAACCACTATTCCACTGAAATGCTGTGTCTTTCCTACCATTACTATGATGTTTCTTGTTTCTCAGAGCTATGAAGGTGTATCATTTGATGCACCCGTATGCCACACTTTTCTTTCCTTTACCGTGTCTCACCCAATACAAACCTTGTATTAAATATTAACCTAATGATGTATGAAACATTTATTTGTATCACCATACACATTATGTTACTACAGTATACTCAATGAACCAACAATAGAAGCCCTACGTGGTCACTCAACTTGCTAGAGATAAAAGCTGAATATCCTTCCATGTACATCCTATCATGTTTAAAAAAGGATGGCCATGGTTGAAATGGCTTTGATCCATACCTAACAATAGTACTAACAGCAATGAATTTTGTTCATTGCATATAAAAAAAAGAGGATGTTAAAATATTAATTTTTCCAACACATACCTGGTGACAATATGTAACTAAGCACCGGGAGGAGAAAACTTGGATCATAACAGTCAGATAACTTCAGTTGGTCACCAGAAAGGACTGTGGATGGCTGAAAAATTGAATTAACAATAATAGTTTCTAATTTAGTCACAAGTCTGGCAATTTTAATAGGGAGAGAAAAGTTGATTTAACTTCCTCTATTATTGGGTATTTTATTTTAATAAGAGGGGCTCCCAGCCTTAGACAACCCGTTGAATAAAGGGCTGAGAAGACATGACAACATCCCTAGTGCTGGTACAATGATAAAATGCACATAGTAGAGCACAGTAACATATGTAACCGAGATGTAGGCCCCTGGTCCATTGGAGATGACTTTTGACTTGGTCAGTGAAAACCTGTCCAGCACATGCAAGCAGGAAAAATAGATGTTAAATGATGATGAACCAAGAAGGATGAAAGGCAAAAATCACTGGACAGATTTTATGGGTAAAACCAACAGGTAGGAAACCCATGAGTAGACTCCAAGGAAGATGGTTGGATAGTATCCATGAACTCAGCTGGTTCACATCAATTGGAGATGGTTGCTTCTGACAGAAGTACTTGAAGGAGTACTTGAGGATTCTGCTCCCACGAATATCCCAAGAGTAAGGAGGCAAAAAGGGCAAAAAACATTGGCCATAAATTTTAGGAGAAGGTATAATGAATTGAATTGTGTCCTGTATTTGACTGGACCACATCTGATCTGCCCTCTAAAGAAGTGGAAAGTAAATTAAACCAGGAGGAGGAATTGCAACTCAGAATGTACATCTGACTAAATACATTTACTTCCTTATAAAGAACACAGAACTGTTTATTTTAAAGTTTTCATATTTCTATAGTTCTATATCTAAAAAGCTTTCTTCATAATTTTATGTAAGAATCTTTAAGTTATGTTTAATAATGAGAAAGTTAGTTATATATCTCAAATTCATGATTATTTTCAAAATCATTGAAACACAGAGGCCATGTAGTTCATAAGATATGGAAATGAAAGGGTTAATTCATGCCCTATGATGTTAGTCAATTTTGTACTTACACACAGTTTTCTCTCCAAAGGAAAATTCATGATAGAATTCATCATTTTGTCCTCGTCAATGATGTTTAATACATCATTGACACGGGCAGCTATCTTTGAATCATTTCCCAAACCTCTGAGTGCGTAAACTTCCATAAATTTTGGTCCCCACAAATATGGTCTGGAATAAGAAAAAAAAAGTTATACATCTATTTATATACAATCTGTAAGACAAGTAACTTTAATAGTATAGTTTATATGAAGCACTGTGAGATATGTGGTTATGACTGTTTTAGGAAAGCTGGTACAATGCAAATTAGAAATACAAGAATGAAAACCAGAGAAAATTTTAAACTATTATTGTATATTTCATGATATTTCCAGGTTAGTGACAACAAATCAAATAAATAAAAATTTAAAAAATATTAACATATAAATGCTCACCTAAATTTATTAAAATTCACTCCATTCTTCTCATAAAGAGAAATGATCTTCAATAGTTTCTGGTCTGAAAGAAATAGAATAACTAATTAAATGGCTGTCTCAGTAATTCCATGTTTACAATTAATTACTGTATATAGTTGGAGTAGAACAGTAATACAGGCTTTTAAGTTTTTAACCTGTTAAAAAAGTAGTAAAGTATTGTCCAGGGCTGATGAGGAACATTTTTTTTACAATCAAAAGGGCTGAATGTATAACTGAAATTAGCATTATTGATATGGAGTTTAAAATATATGGTTAGTATTTGCCATAAATAAATTGGGATATAAGTTCTACAGTGAAGCATCATCATCGTTTAACGTCCATCTTCCACGCTTGCATGGGTTTGGACGGGAATTTTCCCACTTGAGGTAAGATTGGTTGTCTTGCTCGTATAGGACTGTCTGGCGGGTTTTCTACGGCTGGATGCCCTTCCTAACACCAACCACGTTTACAGTGTGGACTGGGAGGTTTTTACCGTGTTACCTACATGGCCACATTACAGCGTGGACTGTGCGTTTTTTTGTCGTGACACCTACACAACATCATTTATTTTGGACTGGATGTTGTGGTACCAACATAACTTTACATCAAAGATTGGTGTGGATGGGGTGGGGGTAGTGGGACGGGGGTGTATTTTTGTTAAGAGGTGCCTAGTGACTGTAGGTTTCGCTTTGTACTTAGGCAAGGCAGGTCTTCTGTATTACTGTGTAGTGCCAAAGATCTCAGTCCAGTGGCATTGTCTTGGAGAGGTGTAAGTGTGTGAGGTCGGAATTTATCAAGTCGTCCCAGGTTTTTCTGGGTCTGCCTACTCTGTGGCTACCGTCTATTTTTATTGCCCTGCACTTTTTTATACAGCTGTCATCTTTCATGCGCATCACGTGACTATACCAACGTAGTCTTCTCTCGAGTAAACAACATCTGATCCCTCTTATTCCTAATTTCTCCCTTAGTTCATTTATGATTTGCCGTTCACGTATATTACTATTACACATCCAACGGAACATGCAAGCTTCGTTCCTCTCCAGTCTGCGTATATCCTCTGCACACAATGCCCAAGTCTTACTGCCATGTAACATTGCTGTTCGTATGCAGGTATCATACAGCCTGCCTTTCATTTTTAGAGAGAATCCTTTAGCGGCCAATAGTGGTATAAGCTCTCTGAACTTTTTCCATCCCATTCTGACTCTAGCTACTGTACTTTCAGAGCACTCTCCACCACTGCTGATTTTGTCACCCAGGTAATAGGTGTCCACTATTTCTATAGAACCGTCTGTGCAATGGAATGAGCTAGTATTCTGTGGGCACTTGCTGCTACTTATTGCACCTGAGCACCGGCCACATATCTATATTCTTAGTTAGCTTACCTGTGATCCCACTACATCTTTTATGTACCGATACTTAGCATTTGGGACATAAAATGGAATTTCTGCCTACTCCTTTCCTACACACTGAGCATGGCCATTTCCCTGAGGGCACCTGTGCCCTATTTTCCTTTCTACAAACTACAACTTTAGTCTTAGACAGGTTAATTTTAAGGCCTTTTGATTCTAGGCCATGCTTCCATGTTTGGAATTTCTTCTCTAGTTCAGCCATTGATTCAGCTATGAGCGTTAGATCATCTGCGTATAGGAGTTCCCATGGGCAGCCGGCCGTGAACTCCTCTGTTATAGCCTGAAGGGCAATAATAAATAGTAGGGGGCTAAACTCTTCACTTCGTTGTTAATTCTAACCTTGTTGACTGTTTCTTTATACATGGCTTGTATAGCTCTCACAAGCCATTCATCAACACCTAGTTTTCTAAGACCCCACCAGATAATGGAGCGGGGGACTGTCAAAGGCTTTCTCCAAGTCAACAAAAGCTAAGTATAGGGGTTTACTTTTAGCTAGGTACTTCTCCTGTAGTTGTCGTACAATGAAAAGAGCGTCTGTGGTACTTTTACCTGACACAAACCCGAACTGCATTTTATCTAGATCAATTCGCTCTCTGATTAGTTGCACTAATACTTTTTCTGTGACTTTCATGACCTGGTAATTAATTTAATGCCTCTATAGTTTCCCCTATCTAGGACATCTCCTTTACCCTTGTAGCAGTTAATGATGATGTTGCTACGCCAGTCCTTCGGAACGACCCCATTCTGTATGACTTGGTTTACTATCCAGGTGACCATAGTGTGTCCCACCGTTCCAGATGCTCTCAGCATTTCAGCAACTATTTCCGAAGGCCCAGCCGCCTTGCCTGTGCTTACAATCAGTTCTTACAATCATTAAGGCATGATCAGAAGGAAGCTTTTAGTAAAATCCTCAAATTGTGTCAGAGATTAATAATTGTTTCTACTTTTGGAACAATGTCAGCAATTTGAAGGTAAAAGGTAAATCGATTAAATTGACCCCAGTGTATTACTGGTGATTTATTTTATCAGCCCTATAAGGATGAAAGGCAAAGCTAATCTCGGCAAGATTTGAACTCAGAAGCTAAACAGCTGTAACTATATGCTGCAAAGCATGTTATTTGATGCTCTATTGATACTGACAATCTACTGCCCGTGTTTAGGTGATTAATAATAAAATAAATGAAGAAATATTTTAAACAAAATTTAACCTTGCAGAGATAAGGTGGCTCCATAGACTCCAAAAAAGATATTGAGATGTGCTTCAACATGGCATTCTGGTTCCATCTCCATGATAAGTAGAATAATGTCCAGTACAAGTTCTAAAAAAAGGAGTAAGAATTTATATTATTTGAAACACTTTTTAATGTATTACATGAAATCACATTAGCAAGAAATCCTCAAAAAATATAAAACAACACTATGTCTGCATCACATTAAACATTTAAATATTTACTTGACTGAAGAAAGATCTGGAAGCTGAAAGACCCCTCGGCCAGTAATAGATTTAAAGATATTTTACTCAATGCCTAATGCAATAAAGAAGAACAGATAGAGACATTCAATGTAGAAGAGTTCCTAAAAAATAACTTACTAGAGGCGACGGATGAGATCTGTGGCTGGAGTAAGACCACAAGCAGGAGGAAAGTGACTTGGTGGTGGGTGAAACAATAAGGTAGATGAGGCAGTTAAGGCCAAGAGACAGGCATGGAAAGAATGGAAGAACGGGGGAAGCAGGGTACATTACATAGAGACCAAGAGGGAAGCTAGGCGACAAGTATACTTAGCTAGGAGGGAAGCAGAGGATAGAAAATTCAAGCATGTTTTGCAACGTGAGGACCAGAAACAGGTGTTCAAGATTGCGAGGCAGTGTGTCAGAGAGAATTGTGATGTCATTGGAGAGAAGTGTATCCGGAATGATAAAGGTGAGCTTGCCCTCACAAGTGCTGAGAAGAAAGATGCATGGAAGAGCCATTATGATAGATTACTAAATGAGGAGAATGCATGGGAAGAAGAGACCCTACCCCAAGTAGACCCTATAGAGGGGCCAGCAGTACAAGTCAGCAGCAGCGTAGTAAGTAAGGCAATCAAAGATATGAAGATGGGGAAGGCAACCGGTCCATCGGGTATAGCTGCCGAGATGCTGAAGGCATCTGGGTCTGTAGGTCACACGATAACCACACGTATTGTTAACCAGGTAATACTAGAAGGTGTCATACCAAAAGATTGGTGCAGTAGCATCATTGTCAACTGCTACAAAGGTAAAGGTGATGCACTAGATAGAGGAAACTATAGAAGTATAAAGCTGATGGACCAGGTCATGAAAGTAACAGAAAGAGTTATAGCACAGTTGATTAGGGACTGGGTGAAACTAGATGAGATGCAATTTGGGTTTGTACCGGGAAGAGGCACCACTGATGCCCTCTTCGTTGTGAGGCAGTTACAGGAAAAGTACCTAGCTAAAAGTAAGCCACTCTACCTGGCATTTGTCGACCTTGAGAAAGCCTTTGACAGAGTTCCAAGTGCTGTAATCTGGTGGGCTCTTAGAAAACTAGGAGTAGATGAATGGCTTGTGAAAGCTGTACAAGCCATGTAAAGGGGAGCAGCAGCAAAGTTAGGATTAGCAATGAGTATAGCGAGGAATTTAGCGTACAGGTTGGTGTCCACCAGGGCTCTGTTCTTAGCCCTCTCCTGTTCATCATAGTCCTGCAGGCAATAACGGAGGAGTTTAAGACCGGATGCCCATGGGAACTCCTGTATGCAGATGACCTCGCACTTATAGCTGAATCTATGGTAGAACTAGAGAAGAAATTCCAAACTTGGAAGCAGGGACTAGAAAGAAAGGGTCTCAAAGTCAACATGACAAAGACTAAGGTCCTTGTAAGTAGATGAGAAAACAGAACCCAGATCCCCTTAGGGAAATGACCTTGCTCAGTATGTAGGAACTCCATTCTCTGCTCCAAATGCAAACAATGGGTACACAAGAGATGTAGCGGGATCTCAGGAAGCTTAATTAAGAATGTAGGCTTCACATGTAGCAGCTGTGCTGGGACAGCAAGCAGCAAACAGCCACAGGAAACAAGTACCACTAATCTCTGGGAGGGCTCTGTAGAAACAGTAGACAGCTTCGGCTACCTAGGTGACCGAATTAGCAGCGGCTGTGGGTGTTCAGAAAGTACAATAACTAGGGTAAGAACGGGATGGAAGTTCAGGGAACTACTATCACTGCTAGCTGCAAAAGGCTTCTCCCTCAAAATGAAAGGCAGACTGTATGATGCGTGTATCCGAACAGCAATGTTACATGGTAGTGAGACCTGGGCGCTGAAGGTGGAAGACTTACGTAGATTAGAAAGAAACGAAGCCTGCATATATACGCGAACGGCAAAGCATAAATGAATTGAGAGAGACTGAGCATAAGAGGAATCAAATGCTGTGTGCAGGAGAGGTGGTTGCGTTGGTATGGACATGTGATGCGTATGAAGGATGACAGCTGCATAAAAAGGTGCAGAGCACTAGAAGTCAATGGAAACTGCGGAGTGGGGAGACCCAAGAAGACCTGGGATGAGGTGATAAATGCCGACCTTACCCAATTACACCTCTCAAAGGCGATGACACACGACCGTGACCTCTGGCGTCACGCAGTAATACAGAGTACCCGACCTCCCATGGGTACAAGCTGAAGCATATAGACAATATGCCCCCACACCCTCCCACTGCAAAGTGGTCGTGGAGGTGCCACGGCAAAAGCACCCAGCACTCACTGTAAATGAGGTTGGTGTTAGGAAGGGCATCCAGCTGTAGAAATCAAGCCAAAATCAGTTCCTGTATGAGCAAGGCTTGGTCAACCGACCAGACACTGCCCACAACAGGACAACCCGTCTAACCCATGCTAGCATGGAAGAACGGACGTAAAACGGTGATGATGATGAAAGATACTGTACTATAAAATTTTGAATTAACATTTGGGAAATAATTCAATGTTTTCCTGAAATTGTGAACAAATATACAATTACAACTACAAAACATTGATGACGATGGATCAAATAAGCTCTCAAGCTTACCATTTGCTACTCCTGAGTCACTTTCTATCATAATGTCTGTAAATTTTGAATGGTAAATAACCAATTGGTGAAGCTCCTTCAAGACTGGTGACATATTTGCTTTGTTTTTCTTGCGATAGACAGTGGGAATAACACTGAGCAAGATTCGCCACAATGTAGGATCAGTAAAACAGAATCTGGAAATAGAAATAATAGTAAAAGTTTACACAGGGATATTTTGTAAATAGTTTATAAGCTGTTTTACATCTCATATTACATAAGGCGGTGGATTGGCAGTATCGGTAGAGCGTCAGACACCAAGCTTTGCAGCATAGAGCCACGTCCCTTTACGGTCTAATTCAAATCCTGCCGAGGTTAACTTTGCCTCTCATCCTTATGCGATCAATAAAATAATGTACCAGTAATGCACTGGGGTAATTGCTGACCTTGTGCCAAAAGTAGAAACAATTATACTTTGTTGATATTTTTTAAAGACAATGGTGTGATTAGGGGAAGATTTGGTTGCTATTTCTAGCTGGTCAAATAGCCATATAGAAGTTCCTCTCTTTGGCATATTGCAGAACTCCAGAAGTCTTGATACCTCTTAATTTCTTGTACCATAGATGTAACCAATGTATCCAGCCTAGTGTTTCCAGTCATAATCAGAAAAATACAATGATAAAGTTGCTGTCATTGATTTTGGAGGTAACATGTCCAAAGATAGTACCAGCAGCCCTCATCATGAGCACTGTTTTACATATTTAAATAGTACACTTACTTTAGACTGCTTCGGATGAATGAAGACCATGTAGCTTTAAGGACATCAAACTGCTCTGAGGAAATGTTCTAGAAAAAGAAAGAGAATATATGTGATTGCCATTGGTTTTCAATGTGGGTGTTTTGTAATATTTATGGTGTATCCATTGCAGTACTCAATACCAACAAAGCTATTTTCCCTGTTAAATTAGGTGTTAGTGTCATGTTAGGCTTCATCATAGGGTCCTTTATGAGGCAATGTTTTACAGCCAGATGCCATTCCTTGTGATAACTTTTTTAGTTCCTTTTCATGACTTGCAAAGATTTGGAGAATTAATTTATTTTATACGAAAAAATATTTCAAACTTACTTTTAAAAATGAACAAAAAAAAAAAAGAATGATTTTGATCAAGTTGGGTTTGATTCAGTCTTGATAGAGTCACAAAACAATACCTATTCTCTCAGACAGACTGTTTATATATTAGTCAATATCTAGGATAAACCACTATGGATGCATCACATTAAAAATTAAAATTTCAATTTAGTTTATTGCAAATTTTTACAGCAATCTGTTCACTAGTAAATATACTATAAATATTTGAATTAATAAACCTGTTTTTAGATATTTCCTATTCCATCATTACTTAGTTTATTTGGTTATCATTTAAACCAATTTTAATCAAATTACATATTAGAGAGAGAGATAGAGAGTCTGTGTGTGTTAGAATGAGAAATAAAAATTGATAGGAAAGTAGTTAGCACCTTTAAATATTTCTCCAACAATGACAGAAGATAGGCTTCAAGTTGTTTGGTTTGATCATCATCTAATTTTCGATTGATACTGTTTACAAAACATTTTATACAAATTTCAAGCCTGGTGCTGTAGACTTCTTCCATTTCACTGTTCTGATTCTCCAGCCGCTGAAGATTCAACAAACAGCATTGAAGCTGTTCAATTGTAAGGACTTCTTTCTTGTCAACAATATCCTTGAAAGATTCAAGTGGGACAAAATGCTTGGAACCTAAAGAAATGATAATATATTATTTTAAAAGTAGGCTGCTTCAACATAGGTTTTTAGAATGTGAAAACATTTGAATAAGCCTGACATATAAGGTCCTAGAGACGGAAAAAGTGGAGATTATCACCAGTGGGAACTGAACTTACATATCTGCCATATGCCGAACAGCTGCACTATCACTACACCAAAGTGCGACTGGCCACTTACTCATCAATTTTAAGCCTTATTAATAATAGACTACAGACAAGGATGTAGACAAAGAATTAATTGTATTCATGAAGATTTGAACAAATTTTGAATTTTAACTGTATGTTAGCTTAATGTAAGTTGCCTGAACGTAATCAACCAATCAAAATAGTCCAACAAG
The DNA here is from genome assembly GCA_964016885.1 of Eledone cirrhosa. Taxonomy (NCBI): domain Eukaryota; kingdom Metazoa; phylum Mollusca; class Cephalopoda; order Octopoda; family Eledonidae; genus Eledone; species Eledone cirrhosa. The sequence goes on along the minus strand of OZ024743.1, from coordinate 100,232,032 downwards.
TTGGGTCCGATGCTGACAGGCAATACTGTCCACTTTTTCTTTAGGGACTTACATGCCCCATTTGTTTGGCTATTTTCAGTCAAAAACCTACATTCAAGCAGCTTACTTTATGCTAACATACTTTCACAAATCAAAATTTGCTCAATGTTTCCTGATTGATTCTTCGACTATATTATTGGTATTAACAGATCTCGATGTTCTGTTCATCATCAGAGAAAAGTGAAGAAAGACCAGGAGTTTTGAATAGAAGAAAGCTGCAGTAAAGGAAGACCAAGGAAAACCCAAGCAGAAATAGTGAGAGCAGATCTTAAAAGGAGATGATGAAGAAATGCAAAGAGTGGAGAGAAGCCACCCAAAATTTCTCTGAATGCATATATGTATGCGTGTGTGTGAATGTGAATTTGTGAATGTATGTGTATGTGTGCATGCATATACGTATACATGTAAGTGTGTATGTATATATATGGGTCTAACCCATGCTAGAGTGGAAAATGGACATTAAACGAAGATGATGATGATGATGTGTGTATTGAATCTTCAACAACAGAAAATTTCATACCAGAAACATGCAGCCGTGTAAGTTCTTGTAAAAGTTTATGGCATTTGGTATTGTGAGAATTGTTCTCTGGTTCATTACCCAGTTGTTCCATCCACTTGCACAAATATTTACGGTAACGCTTACCGATCTTCTTCAGACATGTCATTTTGTCACCTGTAACATAAAGAATTGAACAAATATTCATGCTGTGTGTTTAGAATAGGTACACCCTAACCTTGCGTGTCATAAGAGGCAACTAAAAGGGTTGGTGCAAGGAAAGGCATCCCGTTCAAACCCGTGCCAGCATGGAAATGTGGACATAGAAAGAATGATAATCATGATTCATACTAACATGTTACATTAACCCTTTTGATACCAAACCACATGAAATCGGGCCCCAATTTATGGAAAAAAAAAAACAAAAAAAAAACTGTTAATTTAAAAATGTTTATCTTTATATTAAAACCTTTCATCATAATTATATTTTATAAAATTATATTAAGAATGTTCTAAATATCAACTTAGTAATTTCATTATATCCCTTCCAATGTTTGCTAATTAATTGAAACACATAGGCAGAGAATTTCATTAGAAATACAGTAATGAAAAGGATTCATTAACAGCTACTGTTTTAAATTTGAATTTGCTTAATAGGCGTGTTATACTTGTCAATTCATAATCTTCATATTATCTGTAAAGTGGTTGGCTTTAGGAAGGGCATCCAGCCATAGAAATCAGGTCAAAATAAGGAATGTGACTAGTCTTGGATTGTGATGACCCATCCAATATTTACCAGCAAGGAAAGCAGATGTAGAATGATATTGAGCCATCAGCTACAGTCATTTGAAGAGGAGAGAGAATGACTACTGATATATTTCATAAAGTACATGTTGAGAAAAATGTAAAATATGAAACTTATTTGTTGATCTAAAAGGTAGACTGATATTATACAAACATCCTGTAATGATTTAGAAGAAAAAATCTAAAAACAAGCATGTTAATTCAAATGTTTGTAATATTTTACTAGTGGATAATCATAGTAAATAATTGTAGTATTAGGTTAAAGGCTATAGTTATAATGTGATGCTGTCAATGCTGTTTTATATTATTTAAAAATGTCTTGTTAGTCAGTTTCATGTGGAATGTTAAGAATTAATTAAACCTTTTGATACAACATTCCCCAAACCAGCTTGATTTTTAAATAAAACTGCCCATTTTTAAAATGTCCATATTCAAATTAAAATATTCCAACATAATTTGATGTGAGAACCTTTTATCAATTGAAATACAGTCTATTTCATTAGAAATATGATCATGAAAGGGTTAAATAATAAAATATTTATATTCAAATATGTTGAAGAAATCAACTAACCTTCAACTGGCATATTCTGTAGCTGGCACCAACAAGTGCATACTTCAAGATACGTTTCTAAACAGTCCTTAGCCAAGCCATTTTCTAGAATCCAGTTAACAAAAACCTGATCTAAATTTGGATTAAATTTCATCAAAATCATAACCAGGTTCAAATAATATGGAGGTTCCACAGTAAGAAAATATTTAAATGTTTTGGCAGAGCAAACTAAACAGTAGTATGGTTTGATAAGAACTAATTTAGTAAAGAGTCCCATCAACAGTTTAGAGGATTTTAGCAGAAGAAAAATAACGTTTACATTTGTAATCTCTAAATCAATATTTTTATTATTAGTTAATAAATGATTTAGTAAGTTCACTAAAGTTTCACCAGAAATATTCAAACTATCTTCATAAATTACGCTATTTTTTGGAGACTGAACAAAAGTAGTAATAATCTTCTGAATGGTGATAAAATCAAGAATATCACAAAGATCGTTTACATTTTTGAAAATAAATGATAACTCATCTGTTTTAACAATTTCCTTTTTCTTGGATTGTTGACATAAGTTATTCAAAGAATGAAGTATTTTTTGTCTATAAACTTCTGGAAGGATCTGTTTCTTCTTACTAGATACCTTAGATAGAAAACAAAATATTTCAACTAATTCTTTAGTAACAAGATTCCTGATAAAACTGAGAGTTTCACTTGGCTGTTTGGATTCTAAAGAATTTTTGTCAGGAATGAAGAAAAACCAATACAGCAAAGAACTTTGAGATGAGAGAGTATCTAACACTTGCTTCAAGAGATCTCCTACAGCACTCTTCTCAAAAGGTTTCAAAACGAAACTTTTATAAGGATTTATGGAAACATGCTTCAAAATTTGCTCAAATAAATTATTTAATATTTTCTTTATAATTTTGAAGTAAAGTTCTAAAGTTTTTATGGCATCAGGCAAAACATCAGTATCCTGTGGAAAGAAAATAGAAAAGATACATGAATACACATTTAAAGCAAATTAAAAGCTTTAAGCATATAAAAAGCAAGTTTCATTTTTTACTATCCCTCTGATGAAAGGACATTTACCAGAGACAGTGAGGAGCCGATCATATCACAAGTATGCTTAAATAATATTCATATGCTTGGTCTTGTTTACCCTAAAAAATGGAGAGGACAAGACTACCTCTCTAGTGTTGGTGTCGCAGTAAAATGCACTCAACACACTCTATACAGTGATTGGCGATTCAATGGAGATAATGTAGGATATAGGGGACTCTAGTGAAGGCACACAACCTAGTGGTTAGTATTGTGGATTCAGCTTTCAAGCTGGGTGACACATTGTATTCTTGAGCAAGACACTTCATTTTATGTTGCTTCACTCCATTCAGCCAATCCTGTAAGGTGGTAGGGCTAGTCTCATGATAAAAATACACCATATTGTAAAGTAATTGGTGATAGGAAAGGCATCCAGCCATAGAGGCCATGCCAAAATGGAAGATATGAGTAAGGCATGGTCATCTGACCTGTTAAATCTTAAACGGTAACAGCCAGTCTAACCCATGCTAGAATGGACAATAGACATAGAACGATGATGAAGACATTGAAGAAGAAAATATTATAATTAAAAAAATATAATTCACAAACCTTTTCAAAACAGCTTAATGAAACTTTAATATAAAATAGATTCTGATTGAAGGCTCTGAACGTTTCAACAACACTTAAAGAACTCAATGAATTCAGTAGTAGGTTTATAAATTCTTCACTATTGGTACAAGCTGAGGGATTTCGGTATAATGTTTTGAACAAAGATGAAAATGCTTCTGTTTGAGCAGCTTCAAGGTCAACAGGGTTGTTTTTTATTTTCAACTGAAAATATAAATTATGTAACAGATTAACACTTTTGATACCAACCTTCCTGAAATTTCAGAGGTTTTATACACAACAGCTCCATGGCTTAGTGGTTAGAGTTGGATTCACAATCGTGAGGTTGCGAGTTCAATTCCTGGACTGGGTGATGTGTTATGTCTTTGAGCAAGACACTTTATTTCATGTTGCTCTTTCTGCCAGATGTGACCAGTAGATAATATCGGGCAAGCGAATGAGGTCAGGAATCTTGTTGATCGATCAGAGTGACCTCCTTTTAAAATGTTCATACTTAACAACAGTTCTTACATAAATTATGATGCAAGGTTTTTAGATAAATGCAAAAACTTTATAACTAGAATGTCTTTCAACATGGTGACACATGAGTATATTATTATAAACACACAAACACACTTACAAATACACACACACACGTGTAGTGAATGTTAGATGTTGTTTTCTGTAGTTTGTCATCACCCCTTCCTTCCTCAGTCATCTCTAGTGCGTGATGTCATCACTCCTTCCTTCCTCAGTCATCTCTAGTGTGTGACTTATAGATGGAAGTGTTTAGTATCATAGAACCAGGAGTGGTGTGCTATCAAAAGGCTTAAAGTGATTCGAAATAAAGACAAAAATTATACCTTGCAACAATATTGGAATGGAATTGTTACTTACTTTTGAATTTGGTAAGTAAGATTTGATATAATTAACAACTCTTTTGTTCATCCAACAGAGATCCTTGATATTTTCTTTGAGCACAAAATAACAAAGAGCCATTGGATCAGACTGGGCATGGAACAAGTCTAATAATACAGATCTTAGGAAATATTTCAAAGCTGAAACCAAGAAAAAAAAAAAATAAATAAATAAATAAAAAAATGAAAAGAAATTTAAAAACAAAGAAACTTATTTTTTGCAGCAAGTTTCAGTAAAAGAAATAAAAATATAACCATTATAAAATATGGAAATATTCATCATTGAAATCAACAGAGTTCATTTATTTTATAATGGAAAGAAGTGCCAAATTTTATGATGTATGTGTGTAGATGAGGCATGGCTGAATGGATAAGGAGTTCACTTCGCAATCATTAGGTCGCAGGTTCGATCCCAATACAATCTTGGGCAAATGTCATTTACTATTTCCTCAGACGGAAACTGTTTGGAAGTCTATCAGATGGACTGAACCTGTAATTCAAAGGGTCACTGTGTAATGCTGAATTTCTCTGAAAATTATCTTAACCCTTTAGCATTTACATAACTCTATATTTACTATTATATTTTCATGGTAAAGGCTTTACCTCACACAATATCAAATCTATGAAATTTTGAGTACAATACCTTAACATCAGTATGAGCGGCCGGTCACAGCCAGTTTGAACAGAATGAAGTGAGAAAATTCTGTCCAGATACAGCTGGTTTAAATGCTAAAGCGTTAAGGGTACATATGTCTGTGGAATGCTCAGCCACTTACTCAATAATTTCATGAGAAGGCTGTTCCATTGATTGAAAAACTGGAACATAGTGTCAAAGCTGACAGAGGTCTGTTAATTTGATGCATGTGTGTTTACAACAAGCATTTTATTGCATACAATGGAATTGGTAAAAAGAAAAGATAAAAACAACTTACCAGAACTTTCTGATGCAGGAATATCTTTAGTAAGTTCAGAAGCAACAATAATCAGGGGACTGAATGGCAAGCTAAATTTTTTTAATTAAAAGTAGAAGAATATTAATTAAATAATTAGTAGCAATGGTTAAGACATGGTTTCCTGTTTCCTTCCTAGTCCTAAAATCAACGAAACAAAATATATGACAAGGAACAACTTGGGATCATCATCATCACCGTTTTACGTCCGTTCTTCCATGCTAGCATGGGTTAGACGGGTTGTCCTGTTGTGGGCAGTGCCTGGTCGGCTGACTATGCCTTGCTCATACAGGAACTGATTTGGCTTGATTTCTACAGCTGGATGCCCTTCCTAACACCAACCTCATTTACAGTGAGTGCTGGGTGCTTTTTCGTGGCGCCTACACGTCCACTTTACAGTGTGGGCTGGGTGCTTTTTTGCCGTGGCACCTCCACGACCATCTTGCAGTGGGAAGGTGTGGGGGCATATTGTCTATATGCTTCAGCTTGTACCCATAGGAGGTCGGGTACTCTGTATTACTGCGTGACGCCAGAGGTCACGGTCGTGTGTCATCGCCTTTGAGAGGTGTAATTGGGTAAGGTCGGCTTTTATCACCTCATCCCAGGTTATCTTGGGTCTCCCCACTCCGCGGTTTCCATCGACTTCTAGTGCTCTGCACCTTTTTATGCAGCTGTCATCCTTCATACGCATCACATGTCCATACCAACGCAACCGCCTCTCCTGCACACAGCATTTGATTCCTCTTATGCTCAGTCTCTCTCTCAATTCATTTATGCTTTGTCGTTCGCGTATATTACTATTACACATCCATCAGAGCATGCAGGCTTCGTTTCTCTCTAATCTACGTAAGTCTTCCACCTTCAGTGCCCAGATAGAATCTGTTTTATCAGTTTGGCAAATTAAAGTAAGCAGAGACAAGTGAACTGTTTAGATGTATAATGCTGTTGATAAAAATGCACTCAATAAACTTTGTAAAGTGGTTCTTGTTAGGGAGAGCATCCAGCCACAATCCATGCCAGACAAAGGGTTGAGAAAACTCTTTAGCTATGTCAATTATATCACCCTGTAAGGAGAGTTGTGCTGGTGACATATCAAAAAGCACCTAGTCCGCCCTGTTAAATGGTACCATGATAAAAAGCATCCAACCATTGAAACCAAGCCAAAATAGAGATCCGTATGCGCAAGATGTGGTCACCAGACTTGACAACTTATCTAAACCATGCAAGCATGGAAAATGGATGTTAAACGATGATGATAATAACAAAAGGATTAATAAATAAATTAATAAGGTAAATTTAGAATGAAAAAGGTAAAACACTTTTCATTTACCTGATGACACTTTCGTTGCTATTAGATGCAATAGTTTCAAGATCTGTCTGGCTTAATTCATCTTCATTAAAATCTGTTAAACACACACATTTAAAATTATCAATAATCACTTAAAAAATAAGTAGCAAAATTTATAGAAAATAATTTAACCCTTTTTATATTAAACTGCATCAGATTCTATGATAAAAACTTTATTTTGAAGTGTTTATATTTATCTAAAAAAATCTTAAGTTATGATTTAAACACTAGCTTAATAATGAGAGAATCCATTATATTACTAAATTTCTCCAAACTCTTGATTATTTTCAAAAAGTTATTTAAAGATTCTAGGCAATATCTTATTAGAAATATAATAATTGTTTCTACTTTAGGCACAGGGCCAGCAATTACCCAGTGCATTACTGGTACTTTATTTTATCGACCCCCGTAAGGATGAAAGGCAAAGTTAACCTCGGCGGGATTTGAACTCAGAATTAGAAATATAATAATGAAGAATAAAAACATGTCAAATTACTTTTGCTCACTCTGTATCCCCTCTCGAGTTCATTTTAAAAATGAATGTATAGATAACAGTGCAATATTACAGTATCTTAATTTATATTTAACCCTTTAGCATTTAAACCGGCCATATCCATCTAGAATTCTCTCACCTCTTTCAGTTCAAACTGGCCGTAACCATACTTATGTTAAGGTATTGTTCGCAAAATAGATACTATAAAAATCTCGTAGATTTGATATTATGTGAAATAAAGTGTTTTCTGTGAAAATACAATAGTAAATATAGAGTAATGTAAATTCTAAAGGGTTAACCTTGAAACAATAAACCACCTGAAACCTCAATTTATGATATAAAACTGTTCATTTTAAAATATTTAACCTTATATAAAGAATTTTTATCAAAATCTTATTTTAGAAAATTTTTCTTAATTTCTCCAAATGTTTGATTATTTTTTAAATTAACTGAACACATAGGCAGTGCATTAGAAATATGGTTAATTTATATTTCAGATGCAAACTCCAATAACTATGAATATTCTGAATAATATTTTCAGCCTCACATATTGATCTTTCATGTCAAATAACAGCTGAATAATGGTTAGGATCAACCGAAGCTTTCAAAATTGTGTCACAAGACAATGCTCTACCCAACTGGAAATCAAGCCCACAATCTTATAATCATGAGCCCAACATCCTAAACACTAGGCCATGTATCTTTTAGTTAGGTTATTCCGAGTAGCCGAGCTGACAACTTATTTAGAGTCAAAGACTCCTTACTGGTAACAAAACGATATTTATTATTGCTATTATTATTATTACTGTTAAAAAGATAGTTAACTATTATACTCACTTTCTAAAACTGCATCAAGCTCGGATGTGCTTGTCTTGTCATCTTCACTGACTCCAGTCACAAGCGTGGGTGCCTGAGAAATCACATCTATTACTTGGTCAATGTAAGAGTAAGGATTTGAAATATAAACCATAAAGAGATTTGATATAAACTGGAGTAAAGTATTTCCCTGTTGGTCAGCCCCAAAATGTACCATCCAATCAAGCCATATAAGAAGTTCATTCTTCAAACCCACAAAGAAACCAGTTTTATAGAGAAGCTGAAAAATGAAAGGAAAACAAATCTAAGACTTTTTGGGAGAAAAAGAAAATGAAGCTTGTGAAGTTTGGTATTAATTCTTTTCTCTCTTCTTTTTATATATTAACTGTGTATTCCTTGTTATGCTTGTATCATCATCATCATTTTTATGTCAATTTTCCATGGTTGGATGGGTTGGCATATGAGGAGAGATCGGATCAGAACGACTTCATCTTGCTTATTTCCATGTTTGACATGAACCACCCACCTTACAGGGTGTAATGGGTGTGTTTATTTGTGATATCAACACTACCACTTAACAGGATGGACAAGGCACTAGAGAAGTTGTAACATGCTTGTCCAGATTGAAGAGTCCTCTTAGAACCTATATTGTAAATTGTATGTAAATGCCATATGCAGGCTATTTCAGAACTGTGGCTCAATAGGAAATGTATCTAACACTATTTCAGTTTAAAATTTATTTATTAACTAGTTATCAGTTAAAATACATGTTCAAAATGTATAGACGTGAAGACTAACTAAAATAAACTACTAATTAATTAATAAATTTTAAACAAAAATAACTGTGTTAAATACATTTTCTATGGGACCAGACTTTTGAATCGTCTTGTATATATCTGCCTGAATAGAACAACAAAAGTATTTTCAATAATACAAGTTTACCTGACATACTAATGACTTGATGACAATCAGTAACTGAGGATCCCGAATGGTTACTAAAAAGTCCAAAATAACATTTATGTGAAATTTCTTCAGATCATTCTAGAAAGAAAAAAACAAACAAAAAAAACAAGGTTAAAAATGAAAACAAGTTTGAAGAAAAAAAAAAAAAGAATGACATTGGTTGACAAAAGCTGAGAGTATTTAAATGTTTGTGTGACCTTCTCTCGTCCATTTTTCTTCCTTTGTTCCTTTCTTTCTATCATCTCTATCAGCCAACACACATCTAGTCACTGATTTCTATCAATTGAGGTAAATTTTACCTGACGCTGTCATTTACGGCATTGCATGTGTGTATCATGACTCGTGCACTGTTCATTTTACTGATGTTTGTGCATTGCCCTATGTACTGTACATGCACTTTTTTGATGAGTTGTGGTGCACAATATTTCGTTATTGTTATTATATCATGACTCATACACTGTTTATTTTCCTGACATTTGTACATTATTCTATGTACTATACATGCACCTTTGATGAGTTGTAGTGCACCTGAGCACTGTACACAATAATTTCATTATTATTATTATTATTATTATTCTACAAATTGTAATACACTCACAACTCAAACTTGATATTCAAGATAACTTTATATATATCTATGCTTTATTTAAAACCTTCTCCTCGCTTAATCTTAATTTTGGCCGAAATTTTCCAGGATTCATAAAAATGGCCTCCCTCGTCCTTCTAAATCTTTACCCCCCCCCCCCCCCCCCGCCTCTTTATCACATACGTGCCTGTTGGTCTCTCTCTCTCGATCACTCCCTACTCGCACCAAATATAAATAAACCTGTTACGAGGTACGAATCTCAGAATTTGTCAACTCTTATTAATGGTCAGTCCACTTCCACGAAATGTAATGTAAAAATACCATTTTCTTCTTCTCGCCATCCTTCGGTTTATTCATCCATATAATCGCCCAGAATCCAATCCTGCTTTCTCAATGCTATTCTATAATTCTGTCTGGCTGTTCTAAATAATCTTATGTATTTTAAAATCCTAGTATATCGCTTATTACTGTTATATGCTTTATTTAAAACCTTCTCCTCGCTAACTACCCCATACCCCTCCCACCTGCCCCCACTCTCCACCATTATTATTTGGACCAATCATAAGTCAGCGACCTATGCTATCACTTCTCCTGGTTGCTTTTCGATATGATGGATGGACTAAGGAATTCTGGAGAGTCTGAAGAATCTGGACACTCAGTGACAATGCCAAAGATAACGACAAATTCACCTCATGCTGCCGGACGAAAGGGCAAGGACTCCTCCCCTTTGTTTCGGCAGCGGATGGCCAACATAACCCCAACCCCATCCCCGTGCCCCACCCACCAAACGCAATCCAAAACTTCAGAGTTGGTACCATGAATGTAGGCACCTTAAAAGGTCGATCAAACGAGGTTATAGAAATGCCTGAACGTAAGGAAGTTGATGTCTGCTGCATCCAAGAGACCAGGTGGAGAGGCGGGTCTGCTAGATTCATTGTGGGTAAAAAGCGATGCTATAAGCTTTTCTGGGTGGGGTAGGAATCATGTTAGCAGAAAAATGGGTGGATAAGATAATAGACGTAAATAGAGTGAACGACAGAATAATTAAAATAAGACTTGTTCTAAATAGAACTACTGTGACAGTAATATCTGCGTACGCACCCCAATCCAGACTGCCTGGCGCTATAAAAGACAGATTCTATGAGACACTGATGCTCACTACCTCCCAAATAATCAACAGTGACTATATAATTATTGCTGGCGACCTAAATGGTCACGTTGGACAACATTGTGACAGCTATGATGGAATCCATGGAGGCTATGGGTTTGGTACTAGAAATGAGGCAGGCTCCAGAATCCTGGAATTCTGTGACGCAAATAACCTAACTATCTGTAACACTAACTTCAAAAAAAGAGACAATCACTTGATCACCTACAGATCAGGGGAACATACCAGCCAGGTAGATTATATCCTTACCAGAAGACGTGATAGAGTGTCTGTTGTAAACACTAAATCCCTCCCCCATGAAGAATGCACCTCTCAACATAGACTCATAATTAGCGACCTCATAGTCAGGACAAGACGTACTCGACAACAGAAGAGGACTATCCTCAGGAGAAAAATATGGAAGCTAAAGGACCCCACAGCCAGTAATAAATTTAAAAGCATTTTACTTGATGCTTTCGACAGTAAGGAAGAGCAATTAGAGTCGTACAATATAGAGGAACAGTGGGAATTCCTGAAAGCAAACCTGCTGATGGCGGCAGATGAAGTCTGTGGCTGGAGCAGGCCTATAGGCAGGAGGAGAGTAACGTGGTGGTGGAACAGTAAGGTGGAGGAGTCAATTAAGGCCAAAAAGCAGGCTTGGAAAGTATGGCGGGATGGGGGAAGTAGAGAAGACTATCAAGTGGCCAAGAGGGAAGCTAGAAGACAAGTGTACTTCGCAAGAAGGGAAGCAGAGGAAAGAAAGTTCAAGCATGTTCTACAACGCGAGGACCAAAAACGTGAGGTGTTCAGGATTGCTAGGCAATGTGTCAAGGAAAACCGTGATATTGTCGGGGAGAAGTGTCTCCTTAATGATGATGGTGTACTTGCCATCACTGACGCTGATAAGATGGTAGCTTGGAAGTGTCACTACGAAAGGCTATTAAATGAGGAGAATAAATAGGAGAAACACAGTCTCCCCCACATCGATCCAATAGAGGGACCAGCAGTGTTAGTTGAAGGTAGTATAATAAGTAAGGCAATCAAAGATATGAAGACGGGTAAGGCGGCTGGGCCTTCGGAAATAGTTGCGGAAATGCTGAAAGCTTCTGGAACGGTGGGACACACTATGGTCACCCGGATAGTAAACAAATCATACAGAATGGGGTTGTTCCGAAGGACTGGCGTAGCAGCATCATCATTAACTGCTACAAGGGTAAAGGAGATGCCCTAGATAGGGGTAACTATAGAAGCATTAAATTAATCGACCAGGTCATGAAGATCACAGAAAAAGTAATAGCGCAACTAATCAGAGAGCGAATTGATCTAGATGAAATGCAGTTCGGGTTTGTGTCAGGTAAAAGTACCACAGACGCTCTTTTCATTGTACAACAACTACAGGAGAAGTACCTAGCTAAAAGTAAACCCCTATACTTAGCTTTTGTCGACTTGGAGAAAGCCTTTGACAGAGTCCCTCGTTCCATTATCTGGTGGGCTCTTAGAAAACTAGGTGTTGATGAATGGCTTGTGAGAGCTATACAAGCCATCATCATCATTGTTTAACGTCCATATTCCACGCTTGCATGGGTTTGGATAAAGAAACAGTCAGCAAGGTTAAAATTAACAACAAATATAGTGAAGAGTTTAGCGTAAAAGTTGGTGTTCATCAGGGCTCCGTTCTTAGCTCCCTACTATTTATTATTGCCCTTCAGGCTATAACAGAGGAGTTCAAGACCGGCTGCCCATGGGAACTCCTATACACAGATGATCTAACGCTCATAGCTGAATCAATGGCTGAACTAGAGAAGAAATTCAAAACATGGAAGCATGGCCTAGAATCAAAAGGCCTTAAAATTAACCTGTCTAAGACTAAAGTTCTAGTTTGTAGGAAGGAAAATAGGGCACCGGTCCCATCCGGGAAATGGCCATGCTCAGTGTGTAGGAAAGGAGTAGGCAGAAACTCCATTTTATGTCCCAAATGCAAAGTATGGGTGCATAAAAGACGTAGTGGGATCACAGGTAAGCTAACTAAGAATATAGATTTTATATGTGGCCGGTGCTCTGGTGCAATAAGTAGCAGCAAGTGCCCACTGAATACTAGCTCATTCCATTGCACAGATGGTTCTATAGAAATATTGGACACCTTCCTTTACTTGAGTGACAAAATCAGCAGTGGTGGAGGGTGCTCTGAAAGTACAGTAGCTAGAGTCAGAACTAGTTCCGAGAGCTTATACCACTATTAGCCGCTAAAGGGTTCTCTCTAAAAATGAAAGGCAGGCTGTATGATGCCTGCATATGAACAGCAATGTTACATGGCAGTGAGACCTGGGCATTGTGTGCAGAGGATATACGCAGACTGGAGAGGAACGAAGCTTGCATGCTCCGCTGGATGTGTAATAGTTATATACGTGAACGGCAAAGCATAAACGAACTAAGGGAAAAATTAGAAATAAGAGGGATCAGATGTTGTTTACTCGAGAGAAGACTACGTTGGTACGGACACGTGATGCGCATGAAAGTCGATAGCTGTATAAAAAAGTGCAGGGCAATAAAGATAGACGGTAGCCACGGAGTAGGCAGACCCAGAAAAACCTGGGACGACCTGATAAATTCCGACCTCACACACTTACACCTCTCCAAGACAATGTCACTGGACCGAGATCTTTGGCATAACACAGTAATACAGAAGACCCGCCTTACCTAAGTCCAAAGTGAAACCTACTACAGTCAGTAGGCACCTCTAACAAAAATACACCCCGTCCCACTACCCCATCCCATCCACACCACCCCTTTCAATGCAAAGTTATGTTGGTACTACAATATCCAGTCCGAAACAAATGATGTCGTGTAGGTGGCACAACAAAAAAACACACAGTCCACGCTGTAATGTGGCCGTGTAGGTAACATGGTAAAAACCTCCCAGTCCACACTGTAAATGTGGTTGGTGTTAGGAAGGGCATCCAGCCGTAGAAAACCCGCCAGACAGTCCTATACCAGCAAGACAACCACTCTTGCCTCAAGTGGGAAGACTTCCGTCCAAACCCATGCAAGCGTGGAAGATGGACGTTTAAACGATGATGATGATCATCATCATCATCGTCATCATTTCATTTTATGTCGGCTTTTTCCCTGCTTGCAAGGGTGGGACGGGAACTGATATTGGCTTGATTTCTACAGCTGGATACCCTTCCTAACATCAACCTCATTTACAGTGAGTGCTGGGTGCTTTTTTGCCGTGGCACCTCCACGACCACTTTGCAGTGGAATGATAGGGACCCCAGTCCCTATCATCTCATTTCTACAGCTGAGTAAACTTGAGCAATGTGAAATAAAGTGTCTTGCTCAAGGAAACAACACATCACCCGGTCTGAGAATTGAACTCAAAACCTTTCGATTGCAAGGCCAATGCTCTAACCACTAAGCCATGTGCCTCCATATATATATACACACACACACTACATGAAGACTCTTTTCCTACTATATCAAGCATTAAACTAATATATATGATCATTATACTGTATCATTGTTCTCCTGTGTTATTTTTCCTCGACTTTTCACATATATAAATATGTATATGTGTGAACACTTTAAAATATAGCAGTTTTGTATCAGAGAACCAGGGATGGTTTCAGACAAGTTAATATCAAAGCTATAACTGTCAAGCACTGAAGCTGAACATCCTGGGAGAATGAGCAAAGGGTATAAAGAGCTAATGTTTTTCCGAGATCAAATTAAATGACATCGGTTGCATGGAAAAATACAAGTGTACTATCAGAGGAATTTACTCAGAAAAAGGAAGATCAAGGAAGATATGGGAAGTGGTGAGGTCTCAAAATAAGATGACACAAGATTAAAATTGACAATGATGATGATGATAGTGGTACAAAAATATCTTCTTACATTCTTGATTCCATTTAGACCAATGTCAGCAAATATCTTGAAAAAGTATAGTTTTATTTCAATCTGCAACTGAATCTCTAGGTATTTTTCATCTGAAACTACACCACTGGTGTCTTTGGCAGCAGTCTCTTTATCTTCTTCCCACTGAACAAAGAGTTTATGTATTCTTTTTATGATTCCCTCAATGGTGACATCAGACAGAGATGAAGGCATCAAAGACTGATAACGGTATAATATCTGCATACTGAGTGCCACATGTTCAAGAGGATCAACTTCGCCTGGAAATAAAAAGAAGACTTTTCAATTCAGATATATACATGTATGTTTTTAACCCTTTAATGTTCAAACCGGCCAGAATTCTCTACCTCTATCTATTGAAACTGGCTGTAACTGGTCGTTCAAACTGATGTTAAGGTATTATTCTCAAAATAAATACTTTCAAAATCTCATAGATTCGATATTATGTGAGATAATTATGTGAGGTAAAGCCTTTACCATGAAAATATAATAGTAAATATAGAGTAATGTAAATGTTAAAGGATTAAGGGAAGAATGGGAAGTTGTAACATTCATGATAATTTTAAGGATATCAACACATTGGGAGCTAGCTTTAACCCTTTAGCATTTACATTACTCTATATTAACTATTGCATTTTTGCATAATATCGAATCCATGAGATTTTGGTATTATTTATTTTGAGAACAATATCTTAATATCAGTATGAGTTGCCAGTTATGGCCTGTTTAAACAGAAAGAGGTGAGAGAACTGGCCAGATACGGCCAGTTTAAATGGGCAATGGAATCAGGCTTGATATTGACTTCCTGAAAACAAAACAACAGCAACAGGCATTGCTATAACTTCTACAATTTTTACCACAACATCAGCAACAACCACAAGTCACAGCCACATGTTAATGGCTGGGAATTCCACAGATACCTGTTCCCTTAGTGTAATTTCTAAGTCAGATCAACTTGATAATGCTGGACCTTTGAATTACAAGTACAATCCATCTACTTTCTGTTTACCTAGTTTCACTCACAAGGGTTGACCAGAGTCTATAACAAAAACACTTGCGCATGATGCCATGCAAACTTCTTAATCACACAAATATGTCTGCAACAATATCAACAATCACTGTCATCATTAGCACAACAACATCCAGAATAGAAGCAATCTGAAATAGTTTCCAACATAATTCACTGAGGAGCTTCTACCATTTCTATCTGTGTTACCAACACAATCATCTCCCCCATTACCATAACAACACAAATCACTTAGAATTGCTTGCTAGTTAAGTTTGTGGATTTAACCCTTTAGTGTTCAAACCGCCCCAAACCGGCAGCAATTATTTTCCCTTCATTTGTTCAAACTGCCCGATACCGACCGATAACACCCACACTAAAATATCGTTCTAATAAACAATACCGTCATCGATTCGAGAACACTGCGAGATTAGGCCCTTACCGCGAAAATTAACACTTAATATAGTGAAATAACTTGAAACAACACGTGTTTTTTTAACATTGAAAGTAGAACAGATTTTTTGTGTATCAACATGGCTTGCGAAAGTAGCGATACCGACTTTGAAGGTTTTACACATGACGACATTCAGAATGAACAAGAAACAAAAGATAATATTAGTGATTTATCTTCAAATGAATCAGAAGTTTACACTTGTGAAATTTCATCCGATGATGATTGTTGTTTTGAAAGTGAAAACGAAGGAGATCTCCAGGACGCCATTGAAAATATTACAGCAACGTGGTTGAAAAATACCACACCAATATATGTTCCCGATTTTATTCAAAAGACTGCTCCACAAGATACATTAGCTCCCAATGCTAAAGCACTGGATTATTTCTTTTTGTTTTTACCACAAAATTTCTTCGAAGTTGTGGCAGAAGAGATTAATCGATATGCCCAACAACAGATTTCAAATCGAGGAAAACCCCATCTGTTTGGCGACCGACAGATGCTGCGGAAATACAAGCATTTTTTACCATAAATATTATGTTCGGTATAAAACAATTTCCAAGACTGTGGAATTACTGGAACACTGATATATGGTTTAGTGATCCTTATATATCAAGTATTATGCCAAAAACAACGTATTTAAAATTAAACCAGTATTTGCACCTGGTTGATACTTCAAATGCCCCTATTAATTAATTTCACCTGCCCATAAAAGTCAAATTTAACCAAATAAAATCAGGTAAAATTATATAATTGTAAATTATTGATATTTAAACAGTGCAGTGCTGCGGAGTGGAGTGGAGTGGCGTGGGTACTGTAGTGACATGCAGCGTTTATTGGGCATTTTAAGCCTGGCAGAGCCTATCCCTCTTCAGGTTGGAACACAGCAGATTTCTTCCAGAGAAGAATAGAAAGTGAGAAAGAGATATAGAAGAATTGACCCCAGTACTTGACCGGTACTTTTTTTTATCAACCTAAAAAAGACGGAAGACAAAGTTGACTTCAGCAGAATTTGGACTGAAAGAGCCAGAATGAATACTGCAAAGCATTCTCTCTGATGTTCTAACAACTCTGCCAATTTGCTGCCATAATTTCTGACATTGGCACAAGGTCAGAAATTTTGAAGAAGAACTGGATTAAATCAACTATAGTACTTTAAAAAAAAAAGTCTAAAAGCCTATCTCAAGCTACGAGGCTCATTAGGCCGGTGCTTATCTTGGTTTCTCTGACATTAAGTGACTGAGAGTACAAGACACCCTGCCACCCTGGAAAGGATGTCAATCCATCGCATGGTTTAACTCTCAGCTACTGCTGGTATTCATTTTCAGTTGTATATATGGGAGCCATGTGAAATGAAGTGTTTTGCTCAAGAACACAACATGCTGGATGTTTCACATTCAACTAACTACTCCTAAACCATACATTAATTCAAACAGATCTTATGAGCTAATCAACATGCAAGGTGTTCGATTGCTTCTTAAACTAAATATGTGAGAGAAATATTTTTAAATCTTCAGAACAAAATATAAGAAAGTAGCTAACTCAAACCTGAATGATCTTCTATAGTATCTGTCTCTCTAGGGTTTTGCTTGTCCATCTTTACCCAACAGCAATATATAATAGCAGTACTTGGAAGCAACTGTTGTAAGAGACAAAACAACAAAAAGACAGGCATTTAATAACATACTGAAATACTATATATATATATATATATATGAATATTTTAAGGTAAATTTAATGTAAATATAACTACTAATTAAAAGTCTTCACTGTGAAAATAATGAAGTCAGAAGAGGAAACATTTTCAACTATTCCTCAATACATAGAAAAAACATGATTATCCTTATGCCATATTTCAGATATTTTTATCCCTTCATCAGAGAATAACTATCCCTATAATACTGTGCACAGTAGAGCATTACTATAGCAATGTTACACACATACATACTTGTCTTGAAGCTCCTTCATCATCATCATCATTTTATGTCTGCTTTTCCCTGCTTGCAAGGGTGGGATGGGAACTGATTCTGGCTTGATTTCTACAGCTGGATGCCCTTCCTAACACTAACCTCATTTACAGTGAGTGCTGGGTGTTTTTTTGCCGTGGCACCTCCACGGCCACTTTGCAGTGGAATGATATGGACCCCAGTCCCTATCATCTCATTTCAACAGCTGAGTAAACTAGAGCAATGTGAAATAAAGTGGCTTGCTCAAGGAAACAACATATCACCCGGTCTGAGAATTGAACTCACAACCCTTCGATTGCGAGGCCAATGCTCTAACCACTAAGCCATGTGCCTCCATATGCAATAATATAAATTTTAGGTTTCTACTCTTAGAGCAAATCATATTGCCTTTTAACCATGAACTGTTTGCATTCAATATGGTTGAGAAAAATGAACAAAGAAAAAATAAACATGCCTTCATGTTTATCATCATCATTATTATCGTTCAAGATCCGTTTTCCTTGCTATGAGGCTTGTATGGAATCTCACAGACCGACTCATTACTTAATCAGTGCCACAGACCTTTCAGATGAGTCAAAAGATGCTACCTGTATATAGATAGACCTGTCCAACACTTGCTAGCGGAGAAAACAGACATTAAACAATGATGATTAGATATAGAAAAGTAGAATTCTCACTCTTGAACAAAAGTCTATAAGGAACAAATTCTTTTTCAAATTTATATATCTTATATTTGTTATAAACTGTACTTAACCCTTTAGCATTTATATTACTCTATATTTACTATTGTATTCTCACAGTAACGGCTTTATCTCACACAATTATCCCGCATAATATCAAATCTATAAGATTTTGATACTATTTAATTTGAGAACAATACCTTAACATCAGTATGAGCAGCCAGTTACGGCCAGTTTGAACAGAAAGAGGTGAGAGAATTCTGGCCGGATATGGCTGATTTAAATGCTAAAGGGTTAATGAAAGCTGACTTGCTTCACTCATTGTTGACTTACTTTCTTCATTCCAGTTATGAATAGGGAATGGAACTCTTCAATGTCTGCCTTGTTGTAGACCGTAGTGTGGGCCAGAAAATTTCCTGATGTGCAATAGTTTGAGATGTTTGACAACTTTTTCGACAATGTGAATATATAATCCAGGCAAACATGTCTCATATATAAGTCAGGACTCTGCAAAAGAAAACAACCAGAAAGATATCAACAACCTCTTTTAAATTCATTCAATGAAGTTTATTGTATAGTATATATATATATCTATATATATAAATTTCTGCGATTCTGTCACATGTAAAGAGAGAGGAGTTGTTTGACTACCTCATACTACTACTCTCTCTTTACGTCTGCTGCCTGCGTGAATGCGTGTATAAAAGGAAGGAAGGGGATGGTGGAAAAACTATGCTGTGTGTGTGAATGTATGTGTGTGTTTGTGTGAATGTATGTGTGTGTTTGTATGAATGTGCATATACATACAAATGTATGTATATGCACATACACACATATGCACCAGCATATGGAAAAAATTTCTAGTAAATAAATTTCTTCACCATTTGATTTCTATTGATTAAGCTCCTTAGCATTCAAGAACACTTAGCCAATATCATAATCAACTTCTACTATAGACAAAAGGAAGGGAGGAGGAGGGAATATTTAATTAAATGGATGCTAGTACTTATTCTATTGATGAAGGATGAAAGGAAAAGTAATTATGTAAGGCTAGGAGAACAGCTGTTCCAGATTGTCTGGAAATTAGGTAAAATACCCATACAGACGTAAAAAGTAGCTAGCAGCTACTATGAAGAATTGAACTCCGGTGTTTAAGTCTTCGTAGTGGTTGCTGGTTATGTTCTCCATCTATAGATCGAAGGTATTTTACCTTATTTTCTAAGCTATTATCTATAGCAGTTGTGGTTATAGATATTTTCCTGTGTTTGCAATTGTTTATATTTATCTGAAAACCTTTCAGCTTAATCTTATGTAAGAACATTTATTAAGTTTAATAATTGTTTCTATTTTTTGGCACAAGGCCAGTGCATTACTGGTACTTTATTTTATCGACCCTGTAAGGATGAAAGGCAAAGTTAATCTCGGCGGGATTTGAACTCAGATCATAAAGGGACGTAACTCTATGCTCCAAACATGGTGTCCGACTCTCTAACGGTACTGCCAATCCACCGCCCTTAATGAGCCCATCCCTCTCCAGCTCTGAACACAACTGATTTTTCCAGAGAATATAGCATGATAGAGAAGTGAGAAAGAGATATAAAGGAAGAATCAATCCCAATACTGCACTGCTACTTTTTTTTTTATTGAAAGGATGATAAGCAAAGTTGACCTTGGTGGGATTTGAAATCGGAGCGCAGTAAGCTGCAAAGAAAATTACAAATCATTTTAGTCAATGTTCTAATGACTCTGCCAATTCACTGCCTTCGACAATGATTACTTACATTTAAGTTCTTTTCAATAACGTTCATGATCGCTGTAGATGGTATAAGAATAGAAAATATCATCTCTGTAAGTTTCTCCAGATTAAATTTTTTCGATATCTTCAAAGGAGTAAGGACTTCGTATTGATATTCCAAAACCTAAAACGAATCAGATAATTCAAAATCTTTAGATATATATACCGTATGTACTCTAATGTAAGTCAATCATTACTTTATTCCTGAGAAATAGGCAAAAATCCAAACACGATTTATAAGCCAACACATTATGTTTAGATTGGCACTGTTTTTAAATTGTCATGGATGGAGAATATATTTATGAAGTTTTAATATTTTGATATATAAGATGTTTTAAGCGTTGTTCAGAGTATAGGTTTTGTTTCACAACTCCATTTGTAATGATTTTTTTACCAATTCTTGACCATTTTGAGGACCATATACATCCAAAACATAAAAAATAATAGGAAATATGAATTTCACATCGAAAGTAAAACTGGCGAAATATTCATCTCCACAACGAAAATATTTTCGTTGTGGAGATGAATATTTCGCCAGTTTTACTTTCGATGTGAAATTCATATTTCCTATTATTTTTTATGAAGAATTTTGAAGTTGGTGAAAATTTACAAAAAACTACCCCCCTTTTATCATTGATTTTCTTTCTGTCACATATTTCTCAGATTATATATGAGTAGATATGGTACATTTGTTACTGTCAAAAAGTGGAGGTCCGTGGCCTAGTGGTGTGGGTGTTGGACTTACGATCATAATGACATGGGTTCAACTCCTGGGTTGAGTGTTGTGTTCTTGAGCAAAACACTTCATTTCTACACTCAGCTGAAAATAGCTGGCGGTTTAACCCTGAGATAGACTGGTGTCCTGTCCAGCGGGAAGTCTTGTACTCTCAGTTGCTTCATGCCATAAAACAGAGATAAGCACCAGTCTAATGAGCCGTCTGGCTTAAGACAGACTTTAGAAGGGAAGAGCAGTACCCATGACCCTTTTCAGAAACTGGCCAGATCATCACCAGCAGCATTTTTACATTGACTTTTTCATGTTGGCATGGGTTGGACAAAACCTTTTGAGACAATGTTTTACAGCTGAATGCCCTTCCCGTCACCAACCATTTTAGTCACTCCTTAAAACACACAGATGGTGGAGTTAAACTGGGTGACGGATTAAGTCTACCACTCAAATAAGCCACAGCAGAATTTGAACTCAGAGTATAAATAGTTGGAACAAATACTACAAGGCATCTCATCACTGCTATGGACCTCAAAAGCCTGAAAAGCAAAGTTGACTTTGCTGATACTTGAACTCACTACACAGGGGGCTAGAATAAATATTGCAAGGCATTTGTCTTACTCTCTAACAACAATGCTAATTTGCTACCTAATACAAAAGATAAACAGGTTCACAGATGGCACAAAATTAGCCACAATCAGTTACATCTAATAGTAACAGTGTGTGTAATTGTGGACATGTGAAAATATAAGAAAATGGATGCTCCAACAGTTTTGACACTGATGGATGGTCTATTTGCTTATATATCAACATTTAACACTTTAGCATTTAAACCAGCTGTATCCCACCAAAAATCTTTCACCTCTTTCT
The DNA here is from genome assembly GCA_964016885.1 of Eledone cirrhosa. Taxonomy (NCBI): domain Eukaryota; kingdom Metazoa; phylum Mollusca; class Cephalopoda; order Octopoda; family Eledonidae; genus Eledone; species Eledone cirrhosa. Next base: position 100,209,871 of record OZ024743.1, on the reverse strand, counting down.
GTTCAAACCAGCCATAGCCAGCTACTCATACTTATGGTAAGGTATTGTTCTCAAAATAAATAATATCAAAAGCTTGTAGATTTGATATTATGTAAGGTAAAGCCTTTACTGTGAAAATATAATAAATATAGAGTAATGTAAATGCTAAAGGGTTAATGTCCGCATCTCACAATTGGTCCCATACTACAGAGTGCATTTTATTATGGCACCAGTGTTAGAGAGGTAGTCATGTCTTTGACACAAGTGAAGGGCCCTCTCCACTATTTGTTTGGCAAACTTTCTATGGTTGGATGCCCTTCCTACCCCCAACCTATTTTTGGCAAGCTTTCTATGGACAATGTAAAGGAAATCGCACCATCACTTTAGTCAGCCACGCTAGTAGGATACTTCTCCGAGTCCTGCTGCAGAAAACAGAAGACCATGGAGGAAGAGTTCTCTGGGTTGTAGAAGGGCTTTTGAAAGAAAGTTGGGTCTAGTCTTCAACATTAGGATCATTATAGAAAGGCATGTGAGTAAAATGTCTCCCTGTACATGGCCTTGATTCATTACAAGAAAGCTTTTGACCTGTTTCAACACTCAAAAAGCCATTGATGTTAACAAACCAACGTTGTTTGAAACAATATGTTACAGGCAAGGCACTGTGTTTCAGATGGATAGACCACAAAAATATTGAGTTGGTCTTGGAGGAGAGAAGCAACCATAAGCTACAATAGTTTGGGCATGTCATCAAGGTCCAGAACCTCTGAGGGATGCATTGATGGCAGAAGATTGAAAGGAAGACCAAAGAGACACTGGAATGATGACATTAGGGAATGGATGGGAAGAATGATGGCAGAGTGCATGGTATGTGGAGGAAGGGGAACTACAGAGAGCATTGATGCAATTATACATCAGCCCTGACACTCAGTAATGAAGAGGAATGTATGTATATATATATATACATACACATATATATATATATATATATACAATTGTCCAATCCATGGCAGTATGGCAAAATAGTTTTAAGAAGTTGGGAGGGTTGTGTCAAAGATAAGAAAACCTCCCTATTGATGGAGCCATAATAAAATGCACTCAGTAAAGTGTGCAAATGTGGGGCCCCTGGCCTGTTTGAAAAGTCTGAAGCTCCATTTGAGTACTGGCTTCGTTTGTAATGAACTGCACAATACTTGATAGCAGGCAAAACATGTTACATGATGTTATATACCATGTAATGGAAGTATGTTGATGGCAATACTAGTGATGTTGGCAGACTATATAGTAGTACTAGTGATGCTGACAGACTATATAGTAGTACTAGTGGTGTTGACAGACTATATAGTAGTACTAGTGGTGTTGACAGACTATATAGTAGTACTAGTGGTGTTGACAGACTATATAGTAGTACTAGTGGTGTTGACAGACTATATAGTAGTAGTAGTGATGTTGACAGACTATATAGTAGTACTAGTGATGTTGACAGACTATATAGTAGTACTAGTGGTGTTGACAGACTATATAGTAGTACTAGTGATGTTGACAGACTATATAGTAGTAGTAGTAGTGGTGTTGACAGACTACATAGTAGTAGTAATAGTGATGTTGACAGACTATATAGTAGTAGTAGTAGTAGTGTTGACAGACTATATAGTAATACTAGTAGTGATGTGGACAGACTATATAGTAGTAGTAGTAGTGATGTGGACAGACTATATAGTAGTAGTAGTAGTGATGTGGACAGACTATATAGTAGTAGTAGTAGTGATGTTGACAGACTATATAGTAATACTAGTAGTAGTGATGTTGACAGACTATATAGTAGTAGTAGTAGTAGTGATGTGGACAGACTATATAGTAGTAGTAGTAATGTTGACAGACTATATAGTAGTAGTAGTAGCAGTAGTGTTGACTATATAGTAGTAATAGTAGTGGTGCTGACAGACTATATAGTAGTAGTAGTGGCGTTGACAGACTATATAGTAGTAGTAGTAGTGATGTTGACAGACTATATAGTAGTAGTAATAGTGATGTTGACAGACTATATAGTAGTAGTAGTAGTGGTGTTGACAGACTATATAGTAGTAGTAGTAATGTTGACAGACTATATAGTAGTAGTGATGTTGACAGAATATATAGTAGCAGTAGTGGTGTTGACAGACTATATAGTAGTAGTAGTAGTGGTGTTGACAGACTATATAGTAGCAGTAGTAATGTTGAGAGACTATATAGTAGCAGTAGTAATGTTGACAGACTATATAGTAGCAGTAGTAATGTTGACAGACTATATAGTAGCAGTAGTAGTGTTGACAGACTATATAGTAGTAGTAGTAATGTTGAAAGACTATATAGTAGTAGTAGTAGTGTTGACAGACTATATAGTAGTAGTAGTGATGTTGACAGACAATATAGTAGTAGTAGTAGTGATGTTGACAGACAATATAGTCGTAGTAGTAGTGATGTTGACAGACTATATAGTAGTCGTAGTGATGTTGACAGACTATATAGTTGTAGTGATGTTGACAGAATATATAGTCGTAGTTATGTTGACAGACTATATAGTAGCAGTAGTAGTGTTGACAGACTATGTAGTAGTAGTAGTAGTGATGTTGACAGACTATATAGTAGTAGCAGTAGAGATGTTGACAGACTATATAGTAGTAGTAGTGATGTTGACAGATTATAGTAGCAATGGTAGTAGTAGTCATCATCATCATCATCATCATCGTTTAACGTCCATCTTCCACGCTAGCATGGGTTTGGACGGGAGTTTTCCCATTTGAGGCAAGATTTGTTGTCCTGCTCGTATAGGACTGTCTGGCGGGTTTTCTACGGCTGGATGTCCTTCCTAACACCAACCACGATTACAGTGTGGACTGGGAGGTTTTTACCGTGTTACCTACACGGCCACATTACAGCGTGGACTGTGTTTTTTTTTTTTGTTGTGACACCTACACGACCTCATTTGTTTCGGACTGGATGTTGTGGTACCAACATAACTTCACATTTAAGGGGGTGGTGTGGATGAGGTCGGAGTAGTGGGACGGGCGTGTATTTTGTTAGAGGTGCCTACTGACTGTAGATTTCGCTTTGTACTTAGGCAAGGCGGGTCTTCTGTATGACTGTGTAGCGCCAAAGATCTCGGTCCAGTGACATTGTCTTGGAGAGGTTTAAGTGTGAGGTCGAAATTTATCAAGTCGGCCCTGGGTCTGCCTACTCCGTGGCTACCGTCTATTTTTATCGCCCCGCACTTTTTTATACAGCTGTCGTCTTTCATGCGCATCACGTGACCATACCAACGTAGTCTTCTCTCGAGTAAACAACATCTGATCCCTCTTATTCCTAATTTCTCCCTTAGTTTGTTTATGCTTTGCCGTTCACGTATATTACTATTACACATCCAGCGGAGCATGCAAGCTTCGTTTCTCTCCAGTCTGCGTAGATCCTCTGCACACAATGCCCAGGTCTCACTGCCATGTAACATTGCTGTTCGTATGCAGGCATCATACAGCCTGCCTTTCATTTTTACAGAGAACCCTTTAGCAGCCAATAGTGGTATAAGCTCTCTGAACTTTTTCCATCCCGTTCTGACTCTAACTACTGTACTTTCAGAGCACCCTCCCCCACTGCTGATTTTGTCACCCAGGTAATGGAAGGTGTCCACTATTTCTATAGAACCATCTGTGCAATGGAATGAGCTAGTATTCTGTGGGCACTTGCTGCTACTTATTGCACCAGAGCACCGGCCACATATAAAATCTATATTCTTAGTTAGCTTCCCTGTGATCCCACTACATCTATAATGTTTATACAATATCACAAATGTAGTGCAATAATATCTTACCTTTTTAGAGAATTCAAGGAATAGCAAGAAGTTGGAGTCACTCTTAAAATTGAAGTGACACCTTACTTTCTTATAAAATGGTTGAATTTGTTCAGGACAAACTTGAAATGCTTTCCAAATAAGTTCGTTTATTAATGGATCTTGAAATAAAAACTTCTTGGTAATATTCTCCAAAACATATCGTAGAGTCTTGTTGCAATTGCTATATAAATCAAAAGTATGAGACTGGTAATTTATGTCTGTAGCTACAAAAATATTCCAAAACATCATATATTAACCCTGTTAATGGTTTCAGGCATATGAACCCAGTGCTTATTTTATCAATCTTTTTTTTTTGTTGAACTATTATAGAACATAACACAAGCACACACATATATATATAAAAAGAGAGAGTCTGCGGTGCTGAGACCGAGGAGACCACTAATCATGGGAGTACTTGATGTATGATGAGATGCAGAGAGGGTATAAAGGTATGTAAAATCCCGACCGCAGCACCAGGCGATTTCAGGTTGACACACAAACCAAAGCCACTTGGCACCGTGGTCATGATTTTACATATAATCTCTCTCTATATATGTATATAATATATAGGTTCTGTAGAAGCAGTTGATAGCTTCTGCTACATAGGTGACCTAATAAACTGTGGTGGTGGGTGTACGGTAACAGGAGTGAGAACAGGATGGAAAACGTTCAGGTAGCTACTACCGCTGCTGACTATAAAAGAGTTTTTCCTCAAACTTTAGTGCAGTTTCTGAGGTTTAGATTGTTATGCAGATGTAAGCTTGCACAGAATCATGACCCTTTCATTACTATATTTATAATGAAATACATCATATTTGGATTAATTAATGAAGAATTTGGAGGGATTTACTAAAATATTTCATTATTAAGATTGTATTTGTAATAACAGAAGATTCTAATGTAAAATAACGTTTGGAAGGTTTTTATTTAAACAGGAATCCTTCAATAAAGGTTATTTTGTTTCACAGAACCAGAGGTTATTTGGGGTTGGTATCAAAAGGATTAAAGTGTGAGATAGCAGTGAAAAGAAAGATTAACTTACAGCCCAAAGGTTGTATCAAAGAATATAATGCCATTATGTGGAGAGGTCAAAAGTTCAAGAAGAAGTTCATGTGTGTATGTTCGTATCACAGCAAGATCTTCAGGATTGCCATGTACATTCGCCTGCAAAGAATATCCATGAGAATAATTGAAAACTTTGAACATGTCAGATTCTGTATTATTACTGGTACTTATTTTATCAATCCTGGAGAAATCTTACTTGGATCTATCTATAATTGTTTTGGTAATGAGAACTGAGATATCAGCCTGTTAGCTTTTTGTAATGGCATAAAGATTGAGGATGAGGTGAATATAGGTATTTTTCAGAGCTTTACACTTCATAAATCTTTCCTGTCGTGGTCAAGAGTCGAGTAACTCTTTCATTATGATATTTCTAATGAAAGACAAAGTCTATTATTCAAATCCTTTTGAAAATAATCAAGAATTTGGAAAGATTTAATAAAATAACCAACTTTCTTATTAAGCTGGTACTTGTAGGATAAAATAAAGTTTCTTCCTCCTTTCTCAAGTGATGATTCAGTTTCAATGTAACTATAATGCTACTAAGAACTATCCTTATTCCTTTGGCTAGCTCTTCTTTCTCTCTTGCCAACTTCCACTCAAGAGAAAGAGTTCTTGACTTTTGTGAAAATAATCCATCTGGGAGAGAGGTTATCACAAACCATATCCAGTGTATGATAAAGAAGACATCTCTAGTGTTAGTGTCACAACACACTTGGTTCATTTCATCACAGTTGTTTGTAATAAGGTCATCTAGCTGTCGAAATCTTTAAGCAAAACTATTACTGAATGAAGACTCCTCAGTCTTGCTGACATGATACTTCCAGTACACTCTGTAAAGTGTTGGTGCCATATACAATGCACCCAATATATTCTGTAAAGTGGTTAGCTTTGGGAAAGGCATCTAGTTGTAGAAGCTAAACCAAATATGGAACATATGAGCAAGACAAGTCTAGTCTCAGACTGTGAGGACACATCCAACACATGTCATCATGGAAAATGAATGTAAGATGATGATGATTTATGAAATAGATGTATTACTCAACCCATAAGCATTTACATTACTTTATATTAATGCGGTAAAGGTTTTACCTCACATAATATCGCGAATCTACGAGATTTTGATATTTATTTTGAGATCAATACCTTAACACCAGTATGAGTGGCCAATTACAGTCAGTTTGAACAGAAAGAGGTGAGAGAATTCTGGCTGGAAATGGCCGTTTTAAACCTTTAGCATTTAAACCGGCTGTATCCGGCCAGAATTCTCTCACCTCTTTCTCTTCAAACAGGCTGCTCATACTGATGTTAAGATATTGTTTTCAAAATAAATAATATCAAGATGACACACGACCATGATCTCTGGCGTCACACAGTGATACAGAAGACCCGATGCCCCATGGGTACAAGCCGAAGCTGAAGCATATAGACAATATGCCCCCACCCCTTCCCACTTTAAAAAAGGACCCAACACTCACTCTAAATGAGCTTGGTGTTAGGAAGGGCATCCAGCTGTAGAAATCAAGCCAGAATCAGTTCCTGTATGAGCAAGGCATGGTCAGCCAACCGGACACTGCCCATAACAGGACAACCCATACTAGCGTGGAAGAACGGACGTAAAACGGTGATGATGATCTCATAGATTCAATATTATGTGAGATAAAGCCTTTACCATGAAAATAAAATAGTAAATTTAGAGTAATGTAAATGCTAAAGGGTTAAAGAAATCAATGTATATTACTACAATAATTATACTTACTTTAGTCTTTTGTAACAATATTGTTTTCCAATATTCAGGACCATACCAGCTGTACAACTTAATTAATTCATTTATCTCAAAGCATTTAAATAGTTTCACCTTGACACTTTTATTAATCAAGTTATTTCTGACGATCTGTAATTAAACAAAAGCAGGTTAGAATGAGCATTGATCACAGATTTAATGATTACATAGCGTATTTAGGGTTCTCCTTTACATTTACTGCCCTCTTTTAACCCCTTTCATCCAAACCATGCTTATATCTACATAAAAAACATTCCATCTTAATCTTATGTAAGGAGGGTCAGAACTGTTTAAATATGTCAAAAACATGACAATCTCCCTAATGTTGGTGCCACAATGGTAGAAAGTGGGAATGTTTCGTTAGATGCAGGCTTCTAACCCATCTGAGAGGTCAGTAGCTCTGCTTGAGTATTGACTTGTTTTCTTATGAACTGTCTAACCTTTATTAGCACAGAATGAACCTTTGTCAAATCATATTCCACACAAAAACTTAGTATTGAGAAAGATAAGTTATACTAACCCATGCTAGCGTGGAAGATGGACGTTAAACAATGATGATGATGATATTACTAAATACTTCCAAATTTTTATTTTCAAAATTAATTGAAAATCATAGGCAAAAATCTTTCATTAGAAATACATTGACAGGATTAATAAATTTTCCTACTTCATACAAACACACGTCTGTGAATGCCAGAAAGTCATATCACATATACAAATTAGATTATCAGAGCCACTGCGGAAGACTATCTTTGTGTAGTGATTTCTAGGAGACAGGTGTGAGGATTTGATATCACATTAATTTAATCCTTTTGCTATGTTCTAGATATCAATTTAATAATGAAAAGATCACACAGACAACTGTGTATATTACTAGACATATAGTCACAAAAGGGTCAACTCATCAAAACATAGTCTCTACTATTTCACACAGTAATAAACTGCAAATATTCATAGAACTTATGAAAAATATAATATCTTAATTTCCAAAGGGCTTAGTTTTTTGTTAGGTGATTGAGTGACATATGCTGATGTTTTAGAATCAAGAGTCAGATGGACTCTTCAGATGTGTCAAAGAAATGACAACTTCCCTGGTGTTGGTGATCTACATGATAAACATACTCTGTAAAGTGGTGGATCACAGAAAGGGCATCCAGCCGAAGAAAATTTCCCAAACAAAGGGTTGGGAGAATACTTCAGTTCTGTCAGAAATGGCAACCTCTCTAGTCCTACTGCCATGATAAAATACTTGTGGAAGAGCATAGGAAAGTATGTAAGCGAGATGTGGGGCTTGGCCCATCTGCGAGGTCAGTCTGTAATGACATGTCCAACACACGCTAGCAGGGAAAATAGATAGTAAATGATTCCCAGATATTCAGCTACATATTCTTGACAGCTGTATGAACCGAGCCATTGATACATAGGTATATTTGCCAGAGATTAAATGAAGTGTCACAATTACTTGGTAAGATACAGCACTGTAAAGTGACAGTGCTTGTACCACAATAAAATGCACCCAGTTCGCTGTAGTGTTGGTGCCATGATAAAATACACTCAATCCACTCTATAAGTAGTAGTGCTGGTGCCATAATAATATACATCCAGCCCATATGAGCAAGACGTGATTACCTGACCTGACTTGTCTCAATGTGACAACCCATCTAACCACGGCAAGCATAGAAAAGGGATGTTAAACGATGATTGTAATAATGAATTTCCATAGAACATACCACCAAATAGTATATCACAGTGAGCAAAGATGGATCCCTAGCCCACTGGATTTGAAAGAAATGATAAATAGAAGACATTTTAGTTACCTTTTGTAGAACAAGGGGTAGAAAGATTTGAAGTGAAGATGCTTTGTCTACTTCCATTCCTTTAAACATCTGTTTCACAATTGCTGATAAAGAAAAATCAACACATTTAATTTTACCATAAATTTTTAACATTGATAATAATAACCAATATGATGAAATTATAAAATATGATACATACTTTTTTAAAAACGTTAGTCAGAAAAGGCAGCAATCATGACCCCAAGACTAGGGATAGCTGGCCTAAAGTCTAGCAACAGAATGGACTCTGCTAAAGGTACTTAAATCTCATATGGTGTTAAACTAGGTAACGGATGAAGTCTACCACCCTAGAACAAGAACACTGCTTCTGACAGGCTTTTACATAGTTTCCATCTACCAAATTCCAGTCATAAGTCAACCCGAGACTAGAGTAGAAGACATTTGTTCACAGATGGGGACTAACCTAAAATCATGTAGCTACAAAACGAATTTCTTGCACCAACAGTAAGACAGAAAAATTAACATTGTTAAATATCCTCACTGTACCTGTCACTTTTTATATTAGGCATATAATCTTCAATTTGAGATTGCAAAGAGAAACCGCCCCCACATAAGATTCAAACACTATATCTATCATTGAATGTAAAGGGAAGGTGTATGTTGTATGTGTAAGAAGTGTCATGATTTATGAGACATGGATGATGAATATTGAACAAGAGAGAAGGCTGGAAAGAATGGAATGAGATGGTTGTGTCATGTTAAAGAAGGATGAAAGTGACTGAGAAGAGTGATAAAAATGAATGTGGAAGGTTAACTGTGTTTTCACAGTTAAAGATGATAGAGGAGGAAATTAAAGACAGGGTGTTGGCGAGGGGGGATGCAGATGGTAAGGCAAAATGTCACGAAGCTCACAATACTGACTCTTGCTTTAGCAGAGAAAATGTCCTTAAAAACATCTGGTGATATTGTGCTGTATACTACTTTATTTCTAATAAATATTAATTTTAAAAACAGTGGATATTAACACATTTGATACCAATGTGCCCAAAATCCAGCTCTGATTCTATGAAACAAAACTACATATTTTAAAGGGTTTCTATTTAACCCTTTAGCATTCAAACCAGCTGTATCTGGCCAGAATCCTCTCCCCTCTTTCTGTTCAAACCAGCTATAACCAATCACTCATACTGATGTTAACGTATTATTCTCAACATAAATAATATCAAAATCTCAGATTTGATATTATGTGAGATAAAGCCTTTACCATGAAAATACAATAGTAAATGTAAAGTAATGTAAATGCTAAAAGGTTAAACTAAAATCTTCCAACATAATTTGTTATAAGTAATATAACTTAGTAATGAAACAATAATTTTAGTAATTAAATCAACATTCTTCATTAAGTAATTGATATAGAGTGTATTTCATTGGAAATACAGTCACGGAATAGCTTAAAGCTTATTCTTCGGGTTTCAAGGATATTGCTATATAATTCTTTTCTGTATTATTACTGAATAAAGAGAAAAATTTGTGTGAAATATATGTGGAAATACTTACAGTGTTTATCAACCAGTTGACTGATAACAGCATCACTTCTGGCAACCAAGAATCCTGATATGAAGTGGAAAAAACAGGTACGCATATCTTCTTCCACCTAAAAAAGAACATTTAGAAATGCAAAAAAAAAAAAGGAGGAGTTAATGACAACTAAGTTTTCTGAATGAAAGGATAAAAATCGATTTTTTCATTTACTAAACCACCAACACCACCACAAGAATTTTAAGGCCATTTTCATGCTTAGTAGAGGATTAGCTTTGTGAGCTCTATGGTAGGTTTCATTCTCATCATGGGGTCCTTTCTAAAGCAATGTTTTACAACCAGATGTTCTTCCTGATGCCAACAGTTTCAGTTACTCTTTAAAACATGCAGGTATTTGGTGAAACAGGATAAACACACCAGATGCTTTCCCATAACATCCTGTACTGCATCAAACCACATCAAGACATTTTTAAAAAGTATAAAACAGCACTTTGACTGTATCACATTAAAAACTCAAGTCTTTATTTTAATTTACTGAAAATTTTCACAATGATTTGTCCACTAATAAAGATATGATAAATATTTGAATTGAAAAACTTATTTTTAGATATTTTCAGGATGTTAAAAGTTAACCACTATGAATTCATAACCAATAAACAAAGATCCAATCTGAAGAATAATAGTTTCTGATAGAAAATATTGAAAATTATAAAAACACCCAAGAAACCTTGTAGGAGGCAAGCTAAACCTACATAGATATGAGTTGTAACAACTCAGCAGACAGGGCAAGTTTTGCAAGACAAAAATGACAATCATTTTATACACATAAAATATAAAGAGAAAGTCATAGACTTACCATCTTGTTTCTTCTGTTTAACATTCTACTGATGAAGACATGTTTATGAAATGCAAATTTATGTATGACTAATTTTGCAGTAGCTTCACTGTAAACAACAATGGTTGTTAAAAGTTTTAAGCCTGATTTCGCTTGAGCATTACGCAAGTTGAGAACAGTTTCTAGCATTTCTAAATGTACAGTAAGAACTTTCTGAGCAATCATGTTACCAAGATGTATGTAATTGCTCAAGTCACTAGCAATACGAATCAAAATCAGGCGAAGAGCATCAAAAACACAAACAGCCTAAAAAAAAAAAGTGAAGATACAAAAACAAAAAAATAACGTTCAATTACTAGCTTGTAATCATACATTTCTAAAGGTCTGATAGAGAATAGCTTACTTCTAGAGACTGCTATGCATTATATTTCAAAAATCTTTTGTTAAGCCATTGAATTGGGTGTTAATGCATATTCAAACAGCAACATTAATAGTTCGATTTAGATATTCCACTTTACATTAAACAGATATTTTCTATTAGACTCTCTCATTTTATAACTTGAGAAACTTTGACTACGAACAGTCTAACTGACAGTTCACTTCAGTTATTAATTATAGACATTTCGTCCAGTCCACTTTTAGTTACGCAGGGTGTTCAGGGTTTTTTCCCTACAACATTTTCTCAATCAGTATAACTAAAAATAGATGTTGCTCCATTCAACCTCCAAATCAAAATCTTGCTTCCTTTGTGTCTGATGTGCCTTATGTGACAGGAGCAAATGCTTCAATTCCAGTGTTATGTGGAAGGTACTTGTGATAGAATAAAAGCAAGAAAGTTATAGGAAGAATTGTTTAACTTGGATCTCCTGGACATGGTCCGAATGCTTGCAATACAATGAACTCCACTAAAGGCATCCAAGGTCTGGGTGATAGATGAAGTCTACCACCCAATGATAATATGCAGTATTGCAGATTAATCTAACTTTATCAGAATTCTTTTCACTGAGAATGTAAACAATTAGATTATTATTAAAACCGGTGATTAAAAATATTGCTTACATCTTGAGGGCTTTTCTCACATGAAAAGAGAACAGAGAAGAGACCTTCAAAGTTATTGCAATTTTCACAATAATGAGCCACCAAGTCATAACGAGTATTTGGATAGTTTGAAGATGATTTTATGAATTTAGATACAGCTGAAAAGAAAGAATATGTATACAATACAGTTAGAGCAATATATTCAAATTCTTTTAAAATATTGATTTTAGCCTAAAATCAAATTATTTTGAAAAAGTTTATAAAGAAAAGTAAAGGAAACTATATAGTCAGATTAGACCAAAGAAACTATGTTTGCATTGGTCTCCATTATTGACACTATCTGCCATTTACAACTCCTAGCAGAAGTATCGCCATCTTTCTGTCGACAGTAATAGGGATTTTAATTCAGAATGCATAAAGATGGAAAAGACACAGCAATGCATCTTGTCTGATCTAAAAAGGTGAAAGACGACAAATACCAGCATTTATATTAATAATAACATTCGATTCGTTTGCAAACAAGCCTCAATTTTATAGCCATGTCAGTAGAATGAACCCTTCATTCTTGCTCTTGTGTTGGCATGTGAACAGAACTGCAGATCCTAATGTATCTGGGTATCACCCTTCATCAGTACAGCTCACTGTTCACCTGCCAAACTGTCAGAGCTAGTGAAAATATATGCTATTTTCAAAAATACACAGTGACTGATCGGCCTGATTTGCATATTAGCAGACTGCATTTATAGTTATTTTACTAAATTCCACTAATTAAAAACAATTTCAAAATTAATCGAAACAGTGTCTTTCATTGGAAATATGTTAATGAACGGGTTAAAAAATACACACATATCACTGACATACATTTTTTCACACACAGAGTTGCTGAAGCATGGAACAAACTACCTGCATCAGTTATTAGCTGTCGAGACACTGCATCCTTTAAAAACGCCATATGCTTCCTGAGATTCGCCAACACTACAGCTAATATTCCTCCCCCATACATACGCAAACACATGTATTTCATGACTCTTACACTGTTCATTTTCCTGACATTTGAACATTATTCTATGTATTATACATGCACCTTTGATGAGTTGTATGTAGTACACCTGAGCACTGTACACAATAATCATTATCATATGGTAATTAATGATAATGAAAGTTTATGATTTGCAAAAGAAACAAATGGATAAAAAAAAGAAGTAAAAATGATGAGAAAAACGAGGAAGAAGACATGCACACTAAATTACACACAACAGGAAATACTGGTATTTTGCTTTAATAATATTTAATGTGAGCCGAATCAGGGCATTAGCTCATATGATATAGTGAGGGTGAGGTGTTGGAATAACCAAAGCACTCTCACCTGTTATTTCACCGTTGTTAACGGCCCAATTCTCCCGAACGTCTCAAATTCCAGACAGAAAAATATAATTTACCGATATATCGTTATTTCAATAGTTTATGCAGTAACATACATCTCTACGATGTGAAAAAGTGCGAAAGTGTCACTGGCGTCCCACATTGAGGCAAAGGGTAAGATCATCGGACCTCTTACCTTTGACTCTGGACAATCCAGGTGACTCTAGAACAGAGATTGCCGCTAGCGCCTATTTTATGATTATGTTCAACTTGGTGTGGCGAGCGACATGACAAAAACTACGAAGACCCACAGAACCAATGTTTGACACGTCGACATTTCAATCCCCAGATCAGTTCTCAAAAATCGCTAACGTTTAGTGAAACATTGACAGAATTGTTCACATTAGTTTTCTATTCATAAACATTGTTATATCGTATAAAATTATATAAACACTAATGCACAGGATTTTTACATGTAAACATATACAACGTCCGAAGAACATTTCGTCTTACCTTTGAAACAAGTTGAAATATCTTTCAGTTCTGTCATAAATTCTGTATAAGTATAATCATCATCTGAAACCTTAGCAACTTTAGCTGTTGGTTCATCCGGAAACACTTCATCGTTGCTTCTTTTCTTGTGCATTTTCAAATTAACATCTTCCGCAGCCATGCTGTTCCACACGTGGTAATGCGCGCTGTATATAATTTCGATTCCCGACAAGTAGTTTCGTAATTTTGTTATTATTTCCTAAATTAGAAATTGCTTTTATTATTATTGTTAAAAATAAAATGAAAAATCTCGCTTTATTGTTTTCTTATATACATAAACATGATTAAATAAAAAGTATGACTTGTTTCTAATATAAACAAACATGTGATAGTAAATTTCTAGTTACCTCCCTTCCATTTTTATTTAGTATTTTGTCGTCTTACAGTTTTGTTAAAGAGGTTTGCAGCACTGTAAAATATTGTTTTGTTTGAGGGTATATTAGAGATATCTCTACCAATATTGAAGACAAGTTTCTTAAATATGGTCCTGCCTGTTTGGAGTTTTTGTCTTCAATCTGGTTTGTGCTGTGGTCTACAGGTTACTTGGTTGTTTTAACTGTTGTCATATTTGTAGTTACATTGATATTAAATCCCAGTTCTTTAGAAGTACAAATTAAAATTGATAAAATATGTAGCAAACTGAAATAGATATTGAGGTCAATATGATTAACTAAACCTTTGAAGACGGTGCTCCAGCACAACCGTACTTCTATGATTGGAACTAGTATAAAAAAGTAATACATACACACAATGTATGTCTAAGGAGAAAAAGTACTCAATATGTATTATAGAGTTTTATATTTATTGTAAGCTGATATATTTCTGATTGGAAATGTGAAACTCGGAGTAACAGTAAAGTTTATATATATATATATATATATATATATATATATATATATATATATATATTTATATATATATATATTTATAAAACCATATTTATTTCATTATACATATTTCAAGGGCCACAGAACAAACTATGGTGTGCTTTCATCAGATAAAATATAATATAGGTTAGTTTTATAAATAAATATTGACATACCCTTAAAAAATGCAACCATTCTGGTTGGAGTCTCCTGGATAGTGGAGTTATTAGATTTATTGTTGGTTTATTATGTAAATTAGTGTTGGAAAGGTTTAAAACAGTATATTTAAATTAAGCCGTTGGAATAGTGAAAAATGAAAGCGCACCATATTTTGCTCTGGTGGCCCTTGAAATATGTATAATAAAATAAATATGGTTTTATAAATATAATTTCCATTTGTTAATATATTGTATTTTTACTCCAAAAATTTGTTGAGTGCTTTATATCAGTTATAAACATATTTGCTTGTTGTATCCCAACAAATTAAATATAACTTCTACATATATATATATATATATATATATATGTAGGAGGTGAGTTTTATTGTAGTTCAATAAAGCAATGCAGATATCGGATAAGTAGCACTCTACAGTTTGTAGGACTGGAGTATAAATAATATATAAGATCAAAAGATGGTTAAAAGAGTTCCATGTATTTTATTATGCGCATTTCAATTTATATGTTGATTTAAAACTGCACTATTCATAAGTGTTTTTTAACCTTCATATCAAGTCTCCCTATTTTATCTGACGAAAACGCAAATGTCATCGCATGATGATATTTGATTTTGAAATGAGCATAATAAAATACATGGAACCCTTTTAACCATCTTTTGATCTTATATATATATATATATATATATATATATAAATGAAAAGTATAGAAATTATTATGAGCAAGAAGCACACAGTATTTCATAATATATAAGTGACTATAACGTCAAAATGGGAAAATAGTTAACGTAAGATGTGGGAAAAATAATTCAAACTCAATTCAAAAAGAATCAGGATATAGATTCATCCAACAGAATTCAGGGAAAAATCAATATATATATATGTATATATATATATAATTGTTTCTACTTTAGGCACAAGGCCAGCAATGATCCAGTTCATTACTGGTACTTTATTTTATCGACCTCGTAAGGATGAAAGGCAAAGTCAACCTCGGCGGGATTTGAACTCAGATTGTAAAGGGACGTAACTATGCTGGAAAGCATGGCGTCTGACCCTCTACCGATACTGCCAATTCACCCTATATATATATATATATATAATATTTAATACAATAACAGAGATAGCTTAACGCTAAACTCCGATTGGTAACCATCTCACTCAACAAACATTAGGTTATATGTTAGTATAACCCAATTTAAGTGTTTGGGGTGCTAACTATATGTATTTTGTGGAAAGCCAGTTGTATTATTTTATGAGATATAATTAAAGTTAAAATATATATATATATACACACACACACGCCAGAAAAAGGAGGCTGAAAATAATTTCCTAGCTTTGCTATTACGTCACTAACTCGAGTAAATTAGTCAAACATTATCAAAGTACGCCAATAGTAGAAACAATTATCAAAGTACTTTAATAATACTTGGAATTATTTTTTCTCGTCTAACATCTATATATTAACCTTTCACAATGTCGAACATGGAAAGTATCCTTTTCTTAAGATATCAGCAGACGTTATGTTATTTCTGTTTCTTACTATCTTTATACAAGTACTTGGCAATGCAAGTACTTGTAAACATGTCTCACAAATATTTGTTTACCCTTACTCAAGTTAAGTTGTCATTATCTTTAATTATTCTAATTTCAATTAAAGATCTGCTATTAATTGTAACGTCTAATTTCTCACTCTTAATGTATTATTATTATTGTTGTTGTTGTTTTTAACCCCTCTTACATTATTTTCTAAACTAAGTCTTATTCAGTTTTTGTTGATATCTCGTTTGTATTAAAATTACATCAAAGTTGGTTTTTATATAATTTCCCTTCAAAGGAATAGATTTTCTAAACCTTCAATTTTATTTGAATTGAGGTAATGGTGAAAACATCTACCTATATTTATTGTTGTTATTTTGATAGATTTGGCACTGTGTACCAACTTTTCTTGTAGTTTACTGAAGTTAAAATCTTGAATATTTTTTTTTTAATGATTACTTAATAAGTAAAATTGCCATTTCACAATTTCTATGATAGGGCGGGGCAATAATTCATGTTACTCATAACCAGTTACCTCGCTAGGTTTCTAAATTGTTTTTAATGTCAAAGTACGGGTGAGTCGTCAGAAATAGGGAGTGTCACACTAAATACTGTATAGTAATTTAGCCAACCACAGTGGACAGCATGGCAGAATGGTTAAGAAGTTCGCCTCGCATCATTAGGTTCAACCCCACTGCGTGGAGTCTTAGGCAAGTGCCATTTACCATGGCCTCAAGTCAACCCATGCTTTGTGAGTGAATTTGGGTAAGTGTAAACTGTTTGGAAGCTCGTCACACATTGTCACGTTGAATCTCCCTGAGAATTACGTTAAGAATACACACGTCTGTGGAATGCTCAGCCATTTACACATTAATTTCATGAGCAGGCTCCCCGGTTGATCAAACAACTGGAACACTCAACGTTGGAGTTGAATGTAGTTCATTCCGCCAGAGTCAAGTTTACCTTGCATCCTTCCGAGATCGCTAGTACAAATACCTGTTATATACTATTCTAAATTCAGTCGTCTGTATCCTATCCTCTGATAACAGTATACAAATAAATCATTGTTTGGGGCAGTGTTCGGCGAGTTGTTTAGCCCCAGGACTGCCCTGAGTCAACAATTATGATCAAAGATATTCCAGCATTTGATCATCTTGTGTTAAATCAGTAATACTGTGTCCAGGACTATGATGTTTATAATATCCCTTTCCTTTATGAAACAGTAATTTGTAATATGAGGAAGATTTGGCTATTATTTCTAGTTGGACGAGTGCCTACATACCACTGTGTCTAAAAATCTATTGAAAAGGAAATATATATTATTTTACGTTCAAAAGTGACATAGTAGTGTTTTTAGATACACATAGTTGGAAATCATTGATAATCTTTCACCCAGCTGATTACTTCAGTAGTTCTGAAATGTCAGACTTATTTCCTCTACGCCAACTTATCCAAACTCATCAATCTTTATGTACATCGGGAGTATAAAAATATAAATGACTAAAACACTGAAGTGTTAATGCTGTCTGTATAACTATATTGTGCAGGGTAAGTCTGAAATAATCTTATTTCAGAATGATTCTTAGGAACATATTTTTCTAGCATGTAATAGCTTGTCAACCTAAATTGTTGTTTATTTCTGAGTTGACAGACAACTTAATACAGTTAGACGATTGAGCAAAATTAATATTGATACGTTTATATTTAAGAAAGAAATTTAATTAGTTCTTTATTTTTTATTTTTAATATTACTGAATTGAAATTTTTATAGATTATAAAACAAAGATTGAGCCTGGATAGTTAACAGGCAAACTTCATAGATTGTATAGTTTCAAGTCTAGAAATAATCATAATAAAATAAAAGTACCCGTCCAAGTCGGAGCAATTATATTATTTCCTCTTCGTTTTAATGACGTCATAATATATTTGGTAAATATACATTTTACCAGGAAATTGAAAATAGCGACTATTTCGCAAAGATGGAATTGTGCGGTGAGTTTCAAAGATAGAAGAACTGCGCTCGTAAACATTTAGTGCTCTTTATCGAGTCATACTTAAGTGGGCTTAAGCTGTTGCCTGTTACTACTAAGACGAGTCCCAAATTCCAAAAGTTCTTTGATTTTATATCTTCTATCGCATTTGCCTTTTTAAATACTCGCCAAGCAATAGGTTTAGGAATATGTAGCCTAAATACAAAATTTTAGTGCATATGCTAAGTGGGTAGAGTGTAAATTTGATAATAATAACCAGAGTCCGAGAAAATTAGTGGTTTGCGTCGGCAAAAATCATTTAGTAAAGATCTCCAGTAATACTGATAAAAGCAAGGCTGGCGTTACCATTAGGACAACTAGGCAGCTGCATAGGACGCAAATCTAAAAAAAAAAAAATCAGATTACTGAATTGCAGAACCTCAAAGGATGTCAGTTTTATACATATTTGTATAATTAAGTTAAATATATAATAATTTTCTGCAGTCAATAAGTAAATCACTAATGTTTGCTGTGTAGTAGTGCTGTGGAAATATCTAAAGTGGTGAAGAGGGTCATATGGTGTTAATGACATTTAACATGATGTGGCTGGATGACTGTGGACCATATATGCAGCCTTAGTAATTATCTCAGTGTAGTCAGTCAGAAGTGTAAAAAAATTAGGTTTGTCAGCTTTACCAAACTGTAAATTGAAATGATTTTATTTGGAAGAAAGGGGTGCATATTGTAGAGTTAGTCTAGCTTGCTAAATACACAAACGCCAGTCCTGGATAACTGGTTTTAATGCTTCATCATCATCGTTTAACGTCTATCTTCCACGCTAGCATGGGTTAGATGGGAGTTGTCCCACTTGAGGCACGATTGGTCGGGTGACCGTGTCTCGCTCGTATAGGCAGGTTTTCTACGGCTGGATGCCCTTCCTAACACCAACCACATTTACAGTATGGACTGGGAACTTTTTACCATGTGACCTACACGGCCAGTGTTTTTTGTCATAACCCCTACGCAATCTCATTAGTTTGGACTGGATGTTGTGGTACTAACATAACTTTACAGAGAAAGGGTGGTGTTGGCAGAAGTGGAAGGATGGAGTAGGGGTAGTGGATTGGGGTGTATGTTTGGTTTGGAGGGGCCTACTGACTGTAGGTTAACTTTGCATGTAGGGAAGGCGGGTTTTCTGTATTACTGCGTGGCGCTAAAGATCTCGATCAAGTGACATTGTCTTAGAGAGGTGTAAGTGTTCAAGGTTGGACTTTATCATGTCGCTTATATATTGTAATTGGTATTGTAATCAAGCCAAATTTCAAATGGCTCAATTCACTTTGATAAGAATATATGCTTACCTTGCTATCTTCCTGGATAATACTTTCTCTATTCCGTCTGCTGGGACCACGAGGCAACATGCGTCTGGGGTTCAGCATGTCGGAGAACATCTTTGTCCCGGCATATATCATTATGGTAGTGATAGAAGTGATCTGTGCACACACATACACAAAAACATGTACATATAGTCACTCATTTAATGACTATGTTCATTTCCATTGACATGGTCTAACCCATGCTAGCATGGAAGAGAGACGTTAAACGATGATGATGATGGTGGTAGCATTGCAAAGTTGACAAGTGATTTATTACTTTGTAGTATTAAGTTGAGCAGATTCTGTGGGTGCAGTTAGAATAGCAGTATCCCACTGGTCTTATTTAACAGTCACTAGTTACTAGGGCTGACCACTATTTGATGGATACCTCTGATCATTTAAAGTCAAGTAATTAATTCATTTTTCAATGAACAGATATTGACTAAAATATGAATGCTAGATGGGTAATATGTAATTGTTTAGTGGTTCATCATCCTGTTGAATGGACTAACCTATGTACTGTTGTCATTCTCAGATAAATAACATGTCTAAACACAGTCCAGAATGTTGTTGGGCAGCTGTACATTAACCTTGATTGAGTGAATCTGTGAACAAAGATTTTCCAGCCCTGACCATCTGTCTTGTTTTAGATGTAGTGTATCTGAAAATATGAAATGAAATTTACAGCCTGTACCTATGCAAGTTTAACTGGTCTCCTATGAGGTTACATCTCAGATGAGCTTTCTCTAGTGTTTTAAGGGTAGGGGCTTCAATTCTGTCACGATAAGCACTATGAAATGAAGCATCTTGCTCAAAAGCATATCTTGCCACTCAGTACAAGAATCCAGAGCCTTATGATTGTGAGCCCAACACCTTCATCAGTAGGCCACAGACCTCTAGGAGTACATTATCTAATGCAGGTATGGTCAACATTTTTTGGTCAGCCTTGATGGAGCAGACCCATAAAGGCATGCCATTTATGGTTATCCCTTCTTTTTTTCTAATATAGTAGAACATCCAGGAACACAAAGTTCAATGTATCATTTTTTTTAAAGACTAGATTTGACAAAAGGTAAAAAAAGTAATTGTAATGTCAGTTCATTCATTTTCTTCTCATATACTCTATGCATGACAAAAAACATTCAACTTTATTACTCCCTAACTTTTTAAAAGAGCATATGTTTAACCTGAAATTTGCTGCCAAGAATTTGGAGAGATTGGCAAAGAAAAGTGAAAAATCTGACAAAGAAGAAAAACTAAAATTAAAAAAAGTAAGTATTTAAAAGTATTGAATATATTCATATTCCAGTATTGATTATAATAATAATTGTTTCTACTTTAGGCACAGGGCCAGCAATTACCCAGTGCATTACTGGTACTTTATTTTATCGACCCCGTCAGGATGAAAGGCAAAGTCAACCTCGGCGGGATTTGAACTCAGATCGTAAAGGGACGTAACTATGCTGGAAAGCATGGCGTCCGACCCTCTACTGATACTGCCAATCCAATGAAATTATTGTGTACAGTGCTCAGGTGCACTACAACTCGTCAGGTACATGTATAGTACATAGAATAATGTACAAATGTCAGGAAAATGAACAGTGTATGAGTCATGATATACATGTGTGCATGTGTATGGAAGGGGACATCAGGTGTAGTGTATATTCATATTCAAGTATTGATTGTATATCATTATAGACAGCTCTATTGTCTAATTCATTAATCATGCTTTTATCTGATATGATATTTTTATAAAATTGTACATTTCCCCATAATGAGTAGGCTCAATTAAGTCTAGTTTTGGTTAGAATAGTTTCAGGAAAGCCAGTACAATGCAAGTTAGATATAAAGTGAAAAGTAAAGTAAGAGACAAAATAACACTTTATCCTTGTACCTCATATTTTATGATATTTTGAGGTTAGGATCCCTTTTTCAGAAGAGAAGAAATGGAGTGTGATATTAATTCACATGTTGTATGTTCAGTTGATGAAACAACTGAATGCTTATCATTGAATCCAATAGAAGATTTATCATACCAAAATTGAATTCTTTCATACATGAATTAAATAGAATTAATTGTGGATCAATCCACACAGGAAATTGTGGATCAACCCACACAGGTAGTGCTGGTGTCATGATAAAATGAACCCAGCCCACACTATAAAGTGGTAGAACTGGTGTCATGATAAAATGCACCCAGACAACCCTATAAAGTGGTAGAACTGGTGTCATGATAAAATGTACCCAGACAACACTATAAAGTGGTAGAACTGGTGTCATGATAAAATGTACCCAGACAACACTATAAAGTGGTAGAACTGGTGTCATGATAAAATGTACCCAGACAACACTATAAAGTGGTAGAACTGGTGTCATGATAAAATGTACCCAGACAACACTATAAAGTGGTAGAACTGGTGTCATGATAAAATGTACCCAGCCCACACTATAAAATGGTAGAACTGGTGTCATGATAAAATGTACCCAGCCCACACTATAAAATGGTAGAACTGGTGTCATGATAAAATGTACCCAGCCCACACTGTAAAGGGGTAATGCTGGTTACGATAAAATGCACTCAACCTACATTGTTAGTGCTGGTACCTAAAAAAAATAACAGCCTATCTATCCTACCAGGTGGCAGAGGTGGTGACACAGGAAAACAAACCCAGTTGATGTTGTGAAGTGGGTTGGCATTAGGAAGGGTATCCAACTGTTGAAATCTTGCCAAAATGGAATGAGCAAGACAGAAATTTGACATGTATATCTAGACTCAGAATGTAACACCTGTCTAACCTATGCAAACATGGAAAATAAACATAAAACACTGATAATAATGATTTCTTATATAGGCACAAGGCCAGCAATTTTGGGGGAGGGGAAAGTCGATTAAATCGACCCCAGTGCGTGAGTGGTACTTTATTTTATTGACCCCCTAAGGATGAAAGGCAAAGTTAACCTTGGCGGGATTTGAACTCAGAATGGAAAGGGCCGTAACTCTATATGATTTCTATTTATTCATGTTTACCAGGCCATTCAGAAAGGAAACTCAGAAGGTGCCAAAATTCATGCAGAGAATGCTATCAGAGAGAAAAACCAGGCTTTGAACTACAGAAGAATGAGTGCTCGGATAGATGCAGTTTCAGCAAGAGTACAAACAGCAGTAACAACCAAAAAGGTCTGTGGAATCAGTTTTGTATTTTATTTATGTTATGTTATTGTCAATGGTTAAGAAGTTAGGTTCCACTTTGTGTCATCTTTGGCAAGTATCATTTACCATAGGCTTGAGTCATTCGTGCCTTGTTAGTGAAACTACGTAGACAGAGACTGTTTGGAAGCTTGTTGAACACCATACCTGTAATTCAAAGGGCTAGCTTGGTCACACACTGTGTCATGCAGAATCATCATCATCATAGTCATTATTTAACATCCACTTTAGCAAGGGTTGAACAGGTCTTTACAGATCTAGTCTGTACTGAAGCAGGACCACTGACCTCACAGACAGGCTGAGGGTTCGCATCTTGCTTACATATGGTTCCATATTCTCAGAATGCATTTTATCGTGTCATTAGAGAGGTGGTCATATCTTTGACACAACTAGAGGGTCCTCCCAACCTTATATTTGGCAACTTTTCTATGGCTAGATGCTCTTTATTATGCCAACCACAGAGTGTACTGGGTGCTGTTTATGATGGCACCAGCACCACAACCAGTTTACATTCTAAATTGCATCTAAAATAAGACGATTTAATTGATTTGTTAAGAGTCACTCAATAACACGTTACAACCAATAAACGTTTTAAGACCATCCTTAATGTTATGCTTTGTGTCAACTCTTGTGGTTAATAACGAAAACATATTGATCAAAATGTCCTTTTCAAAGCAATTGTTTATAGCTGGATGTCCTTCCTGGTGCTAACCCTTTTACACACCTCTTACAACATGCAGGAATATGTTGTACCTATTTTGATAACAATCAGCCCCAAACTGGCTTTGGTTCTCTCAAACTACCCCTTTTAATGAGTTCCTATTTAAATTAAAAATCTTCCAGAATAATTTGATTTAAGAACATTTTGTTAAGCTAAGCTACAAATACCATCTTAATAATGAAATAATTAATCCTTTTTAATTCATCATGAATTAATTAAGCTGCAGTGCATTTCCTTAAAAATATGGCAACAAAAATGTTAAACCAGACTCACTGTCTCAAGTAGATGCTATTTACAATGTTTGCCATTTCAACTGCTACTATAATGACTGTTGCCTTTCTCAATGCATTAACTGCATACTTTCTCCACCTCCCCCTCTTCCTCCAGCTTAGCTATCACTATTTCTGTCTTCACACTTACTGTTTCTTTCTCTTTTTCTCTAACATCCTTAGCGGATCTACACTACTATACACCTTTCCTAACCATTCCTCTTTAGAAATGCAGATACTGACATTCAGATTCTTTTCCTATTTTATTATTGGACAAGCGTGCCTTTTACTATAGCCTCAAGTCAATTCAAGTCTGTCGAACATAAACATACACACCAGGTCTGAACACAAAGGAACCAAAATCCTACTGTCACTGCCTTCATCTCTCCTGCTCTCCCCATCTCTCATTATTATGAGCAAATGTTTTTCATCTACCCAATTTCACTTACAAGGCTTGGGTTGACTTATGGCTATGGTAAAATATACTTGCCCAAGATACCATACTGTGGAATTTGATCCTAGGAATTTGTGACTGCAAAGTAAACCTCTTAAATCTGTGTATATTATGGATTTGTTATGTTTAAGAATAACTTTGCTGTTAATGCTGTTCACTTTCCTCCAGCCAACCATCTCCCAGCTTTTAAGAAATATGAAATTATTAACCTTGTTTTGTTTGTCATACAGGTCACTCAGTCTATGGGAGGTGTCGTGAAATCTATGGAATCAGCTATGAAATCTATGAACTTAGAGAAGGTAATTTATGTTTCTTTTTCTAGAATTTTGTGTGGTTGAGGTTGTAGTAAAGATTTGAATATCTACAAATAACTGTGCTATGAATATTATTGCTATGATGGTACCAGTAAATAAAGTACCAGTAATATACTGGTTAATTGCTGGCCTTGTGCCTAAAATAGAAACAATTATTGCTATGATGGTAGCTATATCCTTGAAGAAGATTATTTGGTAGTGGATGTTTGTGCTGGATAAATCTATCTATTCTTGCTGATTACAGTGATAGCAGGAGTACAAATCTAACGGTAAGTTTAGTTTGTTAATTAATTAAAGTCTTTCTCAAGCCTGACTCATCAGACCAGAACTTTTCATGAGGTATTAAGAAACTGAGAGAACAAGACTCCTCCTCTATATGGAACCGCAGTCTGTTATAAGATGAACCCTCTTGATACCAACCTGGCCAAAACCAGCCTCTAGCTAAATGGACTGGAACAATGTGGAGGGGGGTGGGGGTGCTTTGCTCAAGGACACAGTACACTACCTGTTTCAGGGATTGAATTCCTGACTTTACAATCATGAGCACAACATTCTAACCACTGGGTTGCATGCCTTCACAATGGAAAACATTGGAAAACTTTGATCTGAGGTTGTGTACTTGTGTGGGTGTTCTCCAGGCACAGTTAAATTAACACGAATGTCTAAGTAATGAAATTACAATATTTGATTATCATCTGTCAATATTTGTTGCATTGTGTCTCTAACAAAAACACTTGCACTAAGTGACCCAGTTCACCTCATTGAAAATAGATACCATGTAGAGGTGCAACTTGCCTCTGTGATCAATTCCCTTGATTTTAGTGATTAGCTTTCAGTTGTTCAATCAACTGTATATCCATCTAATGAATAAATTTGTAAGTGGTTGAGTATTCCATAGACACTCTATATTTACTATTATATTTTCATGGTAAAGGCTTTACCTCACATAATATCGAAGCTACTAGATTTTGATATTATTCATTTTGAGAACAATACCTTAACATCAATATGAGTGGCCGGTTACGGTCGGTTTGAACAGAAAGAAGTGAGAGAATTCTGGTTGGATATGGTTTAAATGCTAAAGGGTTAATGGAATTCCTAAGCGAAATCAGCATGACACAATATGTGACAAATGATCACTTATATTTCTCTTTGCCTACTTTTGCAGGTTGCTACATTAATGGATCGGTTTGAGAAAGAATTTGAAAATCTTGATGTACAGTCTCAGGTGATGGATGGTACAATGAGCAACACATCAACTTTGACAGCTCCACAAAACGAGGTGGATAGTTTGATGATGCAGGTTGCAGATGAAGCCGGGTAAATATACGCTCTAAGATACACTGTATTAAAATATCTTAATTCATGTGATTAGGAAATATTAACATTTGCGCGCGCACACATGTATATATCGTCATCATCATCATCTCCGTTTAACATCCATTTTTCCACACTAACATGGGTTAGATGAGTTGTCCCATTGTGAGACAAGTGACGTCAAGATCTATTGATTCTAGAGTTGGGCCTGATCACTACCGATTGTACCTTGTGCTGATTGATTGCAAAACGTGTATCATGATGTTATATTGACACATCGTTCCTGCTCATTATTATTTGGCAGTATCGGTAGAGGATCGGACACCATGTTTTGACGCATAGAGTTACGGCCCTTGCCATTCTGAGTTCAAATCCCGCCGAGGTTAACTTTGCCTTTCATCCTTACGGGGTCGATAAAATAAAGTACCAGTAATGCACTGGGATAATTGTTGGCCTTGTGCCAAAAGTAGAAACAATTATTATTCATCATCGTCATTATCATCACCAATTAACATCCGTTTTCCCACGCTAGCATGAGTTAGACAAGTTGTCACATTGTAAGACAAGTCAGATAAGATGACTGTCTTGCTCATACAGAAATGTTTCTGGCTTGGCTTCTACGGCTGGATGCTCTTCCTACTGTCAGTCACATTTACAGTGGGGACTGGGAGCTTTTTGTCGTGTCTTACTAACACAGCCACTTTACAGTGGACTGGGTGCTTTTTATCATGGCACCAAGATGACCACTTTACAGTGGGGAGTGGGTGCTTTTTATCATGGCACCAAGATGACCCTTTACAGTGGGGAGTGGGTGCTTTTTATCATGGCACCAAGATGACCACTCTACAGTGGGGACAGGGTGCTTTTATCATGGCACCAAGATGACCACTTAACAGTGGGGACTGGGTGCTTTTTATCATGGCACCAAGATGGCCACTTTACAGTGGGGACAGGGTATTTTTATATTGGCACCAAGATGACCACTTTACATGAGGACAGGGTGCTTTTATCAAGGCACTAAGATGACCACTTTACAGTGGGGACAGGGTGCTTTTATCATGGCACCAAGATGGCCACTTTACAGTGGGGACAGGGTGCTTTTATCATGGCACAAAGATGGCCACTTTACAGTGGGGACAGGGTGCTTTTATCATGGCACTAAGATGACCACTTTACAGTGGGAACAGGGTGCTTTTATATTGGCACCAAGATGGCCACTTTACAGTGGGGACAGGGTACTTTTATCATGGCACTAAGATGGCCACTTTACAGTGGGGACAGGGTGCTTTTATCATGGCACTAAGATGACCACTTTACAGTGAGGACAGGGTGTTTTTATATTGGCACCAAGATGACCACTTTACAGTGGGAACAGGGTGTTTTTATATTGGTACTAAGATGACCACTTTACAGTGAGGACAGGTTGCTTTTATATTGGCACCAAGATGACCACTTTACAGTGAGGACGGTGCTTTTATATTGGCACTAAGATGACCACTTTACAGTGGGGACAGGGTGCTTTTATCATGGCACTAAGATGACCACTTTACAGTGGGGACAGGGTGCTTTTATCATGGCACTAAGATGACCACTTTACAGTGGGGACAGGGTGCTTTTATCAAGGCACTAAGATGACCACTTTACAGTGAGGACAGGGTGCTTTTATCATGGCACTAAGATGACCACTTTACAGGGAGGACAGGGTGCTTTTATCATGGCACTAAGATGACCACTTTACAGTGGGGACGGTGCTTTTATCAAGGCACTAAGATGACCACTTTACAGTGGGGACAGGGTGCTTTTATCAAGGCACTAAGATGACCACTTTACAGTGGGGACAGGGTGCTTTTATCAAGGCACTAAGATGACCACTTTACAGTGGGGACAGGGTGCTTTTATCATGGCACTAAGATGACCACTTTACAGTGAGGACAGGGTGCTTTTATCATGGCACTAAGATGACCACTTTACAGTGGGGACAGGGTGCTTTTATCAAGGCACTAAGATGACCACTTTACAGTGGGGACAGGGTGCTTTTATCATGGCACTAAGATGACCACTTTACAGTGAGGACAGGGTGCTTTTATCATGGCACTAAGATGACCACTTTATAGTGGGAACAGGGTGCTTTTATATTGGCACCAAGATGACCACTTTACAGTGAGGACATGGTGCTTTTATCATGGCACTAAGATGACCACTTTACAGTGGGGACAGGGTCCTTTTATCATGGCACCAAGATGACCACTTTACAGTGAGGACGGTGCTTTTATATTGGCACTAAGATGACCACTTTACAGTGAGGACAGGGTGCTTTTATCATGGCACTAAGATGACCACTTTATAGTGGGAACAGGGTGCTTTTATATTGGCACCAAGATGACCACTTTACAGTGAGGACAGGGTGCTTTTATCATGGCACTAAGATGACCACTTTACAGTGGGGACAGGATGCTTTTATCATGGCACTAAGATGACCACTTTACAGTGAGGACGGTGCTTTTATATTGGCACTAAGATGACCACTTTACAGTGGGGACAGGGTGCTTTTATCATGGCACTAAGATGACCACTTTACAGTGAGGACGGTGCTTTTATATTGGCACTAAGATGACCACTTTACAGTGGGGACAGGGTGCTTTTATCATGGCACTAAGATGACCACTTTACAGTGGGGACAGGGTGCTTTTATCAAGGCACTAAGATGGCCACTTTACAGTGGGGACAGGGTGCTTTTATCATGGCACTAAGATGACCACTTTACAGTGGGGACAGGGTGCTTTTATCATGGCACTAAGATGACCACTTTACAGTGAGGACGGTGCTTTTATATTGGCACTAAGATGACCACTTTACAGTGGGGACAGGGTGCTTTTATCATGGCACTAAGATGACCACTTTACAGTGGGGACAGGGTGCTTTTATCAAGGCACTAAGATGGCCACTTTACAGTGGGGACAGGGTGCTTTTATCATGGCACTAAGATGACCACTTTACAGTGGGGACAGGGTGCTTTTATCATGGCACTAAGATGACCACTTTACAGTGGGGCAGGGTGCTTTTATCATGGCACTAAGATGACCACTTTACAGTGAGGACAGGGTGCTTTTATCATGGCACTAAGATGATCACTTTACAGTGGGGACAGGGTACTTTTATCATGGCACCAAGATGACCATTTTACAGAGGACTGTACATAGAATCGCACATTAGTAACTGGTCCCAAATTTTAGCATTGGGTATTCAAACTGGTGAACTATCAGTAACTAAACATTACACTATATATATCTGTATATATATAATTATATTATATATATAGATGATTATATTATATACATATATGTTTAATATAAAAAATGGCTTCTACAGGACTAGAACTGTTTCATCCCGAGGAAATCATCAGGATGATTATTATATACTCTACAATGTATTGAGTGCCTTACTTACTGTGGCTATCCCTGGTTGAACCTGACACATACACATATATATGTAAAAGGTAAACAGAAATAACAACACAAATGAAGGAATAATGAGAAATTAGAAAGATTGAGTGGATAGGCAGGGCGGAATCGGAAAATATTTTTTTAGAGGAAAATAACAGGTCCATTCATGTTGCCATCTCTTAATCATGCGAATATGTGAGACTCTAAAAGTTACAGTGTAGGCAATCTGTCTGAGGAGAGCAGTAATTCTAAATAAAAACTTATACAGGATTGAGAGACTTTTTCAGCATTGTCTATTATACTTTCTGAATTTTCACCTCTACTACAAATTAGTTACCTGTGTAACAGAAGGAAATCAACTATTTCTAGCCCTACAGGCATTTGAATGAATTTATTTCTTACCTTTTCTAACTGCTAACTACTCCTGTACATCGGGTACATATGAAGTCCTGTATTCTCTGCCATTCTTCTGCATCTCTTGTGCACCCTTAATTTATATTGGGTTAACTGTACAGAATTTTGGCAACGTTTCCTCATCTAGATTCCTTTCCAGAGTGTTCTGAGTGCATTTTGTTATGGCACCAACACTTCCACTTTGCAATGTGTACTAAGTGCATTTTATTGTGGCAGCAGCACTAATACTAAAGAATTTGTATTATAGAGGAAGCCAGAATATATTTAAGAGTCTTTAACATTTCCTTTTATTACAGACTGGAACTAAATATGAATCTCCCCTCTGCTCGGGATACTTCACTCAGTACTGCCACAGCTGCCTCAAATTCAACACAAGAACAGGTATGGAAAAATATTTCAGTTTTCTCACTTTTTTGTCTTTTTCTCCTTTTCTTTCTCATATTGTTTCTCTCCACTCGCTCTCTTTGGGTTGGTTCTGGGTTCATGCTTCAGGTTAATAACTATTTTCGTCTGAAACATTTCCTGGATCACTCTGAGAAAGAAATTCAGACTCTTTGAGGCAATCTTTACTATATCATAAATATGTTATCACCAGTGGTTGTTATGCCTGGTATTTGTAGAAAATAGGAAGATTTCAGCTGTGTGAATTTTTTAATGAGAAATTTGGTGTTATAGGTATATTTGTGCAGGTGAATATACTCTTTCAATGTCATATTTTTAGAGACAACAAGAGATCTCTCTGTGGTTGCTTGAAATGCTAGAAAAAGCAGCCAAATACTCTCAAATTACACCTTATCTTAGCAGATTTCTTATTGGGCAGTTTGCATCGATATCAATTCAGCCAACTTTCCTTGAATGACTTTGTGTTCATTATAGTAATTATCTATATAAACCACTAAATTTAGGCATTGTTTTGATGGCCACTCATCACAAATTATAAGATAAACCCTTTTGTTACCATATTTCTATTAAAACACATTGCCTCAAGTACATTTTTTAAAACTGCATTTTCGAATATAATTTAACATAATTGTTGGAAAGATCTTAGATAAATATAATCACTTTAAAACAATTAGTTTTGTATAGAATTGAAGGAAAAATGAGGTAGTTTGAATAAAAAGTTGTTAAATCCTTGGAAAGTAACGAGAAATCTTAATGGTTTCTTAAATAGGGGGAAGGGAAAGTCGATTAAATCGACCCCAGCACCTGCCTGGTACTTTATTTTATCGACCCCTTAAGGATGAAAGGCAAAGTTAACCTCGGCGGGATTTGAACTCAGATCCTGCCGAGGTTAACTTTGCCTTTCATCCTTAAGGGGTCGATAAAATAAAGTACCAGGCAGACGCTGCGGTCGATTTAATCGACTTTCCCTTCCCCCCAAATTGCTGGCCTTGTATCGAGAAATCTTAATGGGAGTTAACTCTTTCATAACAGAATTTAAAATTATTAAATTTCATAAAAAATTATATATATTTTTTTCTTTTTCACAGGATGAACTTTCCCAACGGTTAGCTCGATTGCGACAAATGTGAAATGGGTTCTATGTTGTGTCTCTACATTACACCACATTCATTATCGATTTTAGCTAGTGTTATATAACTAATTTTGAACAATTGATTGATCTCTTTTGCTCTCTGCTTATTTTGTAAAATTTTTATAAATCTTCATAAATATCAAAATGTCAATGTACAGACACATACACACACACAATACATAACTGTAAAAGAGATTTTGAATAACTTGAACTTGTTATTAGTTAAATTATATTTTTAACTCAATTTTGTAAATCAGAAATTAAGCTTGTATGTATGATTAATAAAATTGAAATTTGATTAAATATGATGAACAAAATTATATTATAAACATATTATTATCTTGATTGGTTACTCTAACCTCTTTCAATACTTCATAACCATGTTTTCCATTAGTCTGTCACTGACATCACATTGTAATAAAGAAGAGTAATAAGTTGACAGAATCAGTAATGCAACAACATACTTTGTGCTTTTTAACCTTTTACCATTTACATTACTCTATATATACTATTATATTTTCATGGTAAAGCCTTTACCTCACATAATTATCTCACATTATATCGAATCTATGAGATTTTGATATTATTTATTTTGAGAACAATACCTTAACATTAGTATGCATGGCTAGTTTACGGCCGGTTTCAGTAGAAAGTAGTGCGAGAATTCTGGCCAGATATGGCTAGTTTAAATTCTAACAGGTTAAGTTAGATCTCTTTACATTCTGAGGGTTTAGTGGAGAAGCTTGTCAGGGAGCCCCCAAGGCAGGCAAAAGGGACTTAAACAGTTGTTGTATATGCACCACATTCAGGGCTCACAGATGAACGGAAGGAACACTTTTATAAGACAATTCCGCACACTACCTCGACACTAAACAATAGCAATCTTATCATAGATGGCTATTTTAATGGACATGTTGTAAAGTACTAAGATGTGCAGGGAAGTTTAGACTTTGGTGTAAAGAATGAAGGAGGGTCATGGCTTCTGTAATTCTGTGATACAAATGACTTGACAATTTGCAGCACAAACTTCAGGAAACCAGTCAGTCATCAGAACAACTACAAATCAGACAACACACAAGCCAGATAGACTTTATTCTCACAAACAGGATGGTCAGATGGCTGAAACTGAAAAGTGTCTCCCTGATGAAAAATATAACATTCAACACAAGTTAGTAATTTTTGATTTTAGAGTAAGAGCTAGACATTCCCAAAACATGAGATGATATGGAAAAAGAAGACATGGAAGCTGAAAGAGTTCTTGACTGACCATTGGTTCAGAGAGATTCTATTTGAAGCATATGGCCAGAGATAGAGATATATAAACAGGAGTTTCTACAGGATATCCCACTGAAGATCTGTGGCTCGTAAAAGCTTATCTCTATCATTTTAATTTATTATATTGGACCTGTTATTTTTATCTAAAGACATTTTTTCCAATTCCAACCCGCCCGTCCCCTCAATCTATCTTATTTCTCATTCTTTCTTCTGATGAAGGACTAGCCTCCAAAACGTTAAGATCCTCTTCCTGCTATATCAAGCGTTAACCTAATATATCCCTTCCATATACTGTACTGATTGTGTTGTTATTTCTGTTTATCTTTTACATATATAAATATATCATCATCATCATAATCATCATCGTTTAACGTCTATCTTCCACACTAGCATGGGTTTAGACGGGAATTATCCCACTTGAGGCAAGATTGGTCGGGAGACTCTCGCTCGTATAGGACTGTCTGGCAGGTTTCTACGCTGGATGCCCTTCCTAACACCAACCACGTTTACAGTGTGGACTGGGAGGTTTTTACCGTGTTACCTACACGGCCACATTACAGCGTGGACTGTGTGTGTGTGTTTATGATCTAATAAGATAGAAAAGAAACATGTCTAATGCCTTCACCAAGTTGGCTTAGGTCGGCCAAGGCTGCAGGAATTATGTACCTTGCTTGCATTTATGATAGAACATTCTTGAGAAGTGAATCGGTTGGAAATTGTTACGGCTGATAGATTCCGTATTTGCCAAGGAGAGACTTGGTGTGTAAACTCTTTATACTGGTCGCTCCCCTGCAGCAATTTCGCCTTGTATGTTGTTGATATATTTATAATTCATAAACATAGCCTTGTTAAAATTTGGCAAAGAAATCAAATGTCATTTATTCTGTGCATTAAAATTACCAGCAGAAAAACCACCCTTCAGGTGGTATTTCTGCTGGTATGTGTAGTGTGTATATTGATATTATACGCAATATATACATGTAGATATGATACATCAAATAAAATCGTAATTGACAATATACACAGAAATTGAACAAATACTGCGTTACACTGTCTTATGTAATCAGTAACGTAATCCATGATACATTAAAAAAAGACGATATTATATATAAACTGCATTAGGAGAAAATTAGTGACGGAAATATATGAATATTTATTTAAACGATCGCTAACCGAAGTGTTGACATTTGAAAATTTTAAAGAAGTGAATCTTTAAATAAGTAATAAAATATATTTAATGAACAGCTACAGATAAATTATGTAATATTCATTCATTCATTATTCAAAGTAATCCAACTTATTTTACTAATGGGCTAAAAAATTATAAACCGTACACAGTCCCGTGCTTCTTACTTTATTATAGTTTAGACTAGCAGAATGGCTTGGTGTTGCTCGGGTTTCTAAACATAGATTGGCATGTTAATGCCTCCTTTCTGAAACAGTTTCGTCGTATGTTCAGCAATTGATGCAGAAGTCCTAATAAAAAGTGAAGTTGCCTTAGGTGAATAGGCAAATAATTTTCCATTAAGATTTTTCAAAAGCATGTAATTGCGTTCCCTCTATTTTTTGTTGTTGTTTTTGCTGCTGTTGGTGTGATAGCAGCCGGTGGTCCTACTACTAACACAGTCTCGTCCTTCTTCAGCCAATCGTGTATATCCCCTTCTGCCTCGTCAGCAATGAGAACAATATTTGCTCTAGGGTTCTTATATATTTGATATATATTTATCCTTATCGAGCCTCGTGAAATAAATACATTTGTTTATATTTTGTTATTGTGTATGCAAAAATATCTGTACACGAATATATAATTATATCTATATATCTAAAACAGAATGTCTGTCTGACTGACTCCCTAAAACTCGAGAACCACCCAACCAATTTTTTTAAATGCCCTAGGGACCACATTAGATAACTATAACGTCGCACCCTTATAATATCTGTCTGTATGTCTGGCTGTTTGCATTACGATATTATGACACTATCTGTGTGTGTGTGTGTATTCTGAAACTAAAAAAATCAATCTGAACGCAGAAGTAAATATTTCGAAAAACGTTACACACTATATATACACACACACTATATATACATATATACACACAGATAGCGTCATAAAGTCGTAATGCAGACACACAGACAGATATTATAAGGGCGCGACGTTCGGCGCCTAATGTGGTCCCTAGGGCATTGAAAATTAGAAATTGTTTTGGCTCAAAACACTCACTCACATATGTAAAGTTTGAAAAAAAATCGGTTGGGTGGTTCTCGAGTTTTAGGGAGTTAGACAGACATTCTCTATTTTAGATATATGAAAATATTAATGAAAATATAACGAGGAAAGAGTTATTTCCCTTTGATATTTTTACAGAGAATTACATCCCTTGTATTGTAAACTTTTCGTAATTGTAATCTGTCTTGTTGGTATCTCTTGATTAAATGATGTGAAACATTTAATTCATTTCCAAGTTTAAGTTAACTCTGGTCAATATTGATTTTCATACTGCGGATATCTATAAAATAAATTCTCGCACGCGCACAGAGCGAAGAGAAAGAACGTCTGTCATAGCGAGAACAGGCGCAAAGAGGAAGAGACAAGGAAAACATAAGTGAGGAGGTGGGGCTGGTAAGGATGCAGAGAAAGAGGGGGAGAAAGGAGACAGAAGGTAAGAGAGAGAATAAGTGAGTGGGAGAGAGAAAGAAAGAGAAAGGAACAAGGAAAAGCGTTAATCCTTCACGCAGATCTTCTGCATGCCCAAATCTTTAGTGATAATCTCCTAAACACTGTTGTGGTTCATGCCTAACTCGCGATCAGTCAAACAGCCAACCATCACTATGCATCACCTTCCTCATGCATTCAATGTTGGACCTCGTCAAATCGGACCAAGGAAACACTGTTTCCATTGGTCTTTCCATTACTGATACTATCTACTGGTCACAACTCCTGGCAGAAGGAGCAAAATGAAATAAAGTGTCTTGCTCAAAGACACAACACCACATCCGGTCTGAGACTTAAATTCGCAACCTCACGATTGTGAATCTAACCACTAATCTACGCATATATATATATATATATATCATCATCATCGTTTAACGTCCATCTTCCATGCTTGCATATAAGCAGAAGGGATATTCAATTTGTTGGTAATTCAATAAATATAAATGTTTATAACTGATTCAGAGCACTCAACAGTTTTTTGGAATATAATATTCAATGATATTAAATAAATGGAAACTATATTTATAAAACCATATTTATTCTGTTATATATATTTCAAGGGTACCAAAACCTTTGGTACGCTTTCATCAGATAAAATACAAAGTGTGTTTTATAAATTTTGACATATCCAAAGAACATACCTTAACGGTTGAAGTTTTCCTTGGATAGTGGACTTAGAGACAGATATTTCAAAATTGTTAAGATGAGTATGCAAATGAATATGTAAAGGAGGTTGAGGTATATGTTTGAAAAAACGTTATTTTAGACGCTATGGAGAATTTAGATATGTGTTTGTATTAGTAGGAAAGAAAGAAAAGAAGACCATATATTTACGTTAATTTTGGCGAAAAAATTTGAATATTTACTTATATTATGTATATACTTATATGGAGAATTTTGTTTGTAAGTATTTATCTTATTACAATATTGTAGTAGGTTATATGTATAAATATCTGTATATATTAATAATTCCATATGTGTTAGTATTAAAGAGATATAGAAAATTTAGAATTATTAGTTTTTTATAATATGAGTTACAAGGGAAGTTGATTTTGTGTTTTAAGTAAATAAATAGGTATTTCAAGTTATGAGATGAGAATAAGTTTACGCGATTGAGAAAGGAAAGATAACTCCAAT
The DNA here is from genome assembly GCA_964016885.1 of Eledone cirrhosa. Taxonomy (NCBI): domain Eukaryota; kingdom Metazoa; phylum Mollusca; class Cephalopoda; order Octopoda; family Eledonidae; genus Eledone; species Eledone cirrhosa. The sequence goes on along the minus strand of OZ024743.1, from coordinate 100,173,340 downwards.
TTTGTTTGTTAATTAAATTAGATAGAATAAATATGGTTTTATAAATATAGTTTCCATTTATTTAATATCATTGTATATATAATATATATATATATGAATTAAAAATGACAAAGGCGTTGTGTGGTTACTAATAAATATTGTTTAGAAAATGTAAGAGAAACACAAACAAAAGGACAATTCCCACTCTTCGGTTGTCTGCTATAGGTGACTGATGTTTTGACACATTAAAGGCAGTACATCTCACCACAGTGAGTTAATAACTACGAGGAACAGTTATTATGGAAGAAAACAAGGAACTATTGGCCTATCTGCAATGTCACTGCTACCATTTTCTTCAGAAATAGAACTTATACTCTGTTCACATGTATTGAGAGTTCATTCTGCATAAATGGAATGTTTGACCATTCTATGTCTCATTGTACGCTCTGAGTTCAAATACCACCATGGTAAACTTTGCTTTTCATGATCGATAAAAAAAGTACCAGTCCAGTACTGGGGTCAATTCTTCCTCTGTAGAAAAAATCAACTATGTTCAGAACTGGAGAGGGTTGGGCTCCACCAGGCTTAAAAGTGCCCTAGACATGCCGTATGATGGTATCTCTATCACTCCACAAGGAGTTATGGGATCTTTATCCTTTATATATATATATATAGTTTAATTATGTGTAACTTTACCTTACTATTGGTTCACCAGTTTGAGAACTCAATGAATAAAGAGGTCTGGTTTACTATGAGTTATTGATTCCAGAGTCGGGTGTAATTGATACTGATCATACCTTGAGCTGATCAATCACTAAATGTTTGTCACATGTGAGTAAACATAATGATGATATTTTGATACCTCGTTTGTACTCAGGCAGTATCGGTAGAGGGTCGGACGCCATGCTTTGCAGCATAGAGTTACGCCCCTTTACGGTCTGAGTTTAACTTTGCCTTTCATCCTTACGAGGTCGATAAAATAAAGTACCAGTAATAATGCACTGGGATAATTGCGGGCATTGTGTCAAAAGTAGAAACAATTATTTTATGGTTGCTTTTCCATGCTTGCATGCATTGTATGGGTGTTTTTCAGCACTACCTCACTCCATTTCTACCAGCAATACCTCACTCCATTTCTACCAGCAATACCTCACTCCATTTCTACCAGCAATACCTCACTCCATTTCTACCAGCAATACCTCACTCCATTTCTACCAGCAATACCTCACTCCATTTCTACCAGCACTACCTCATTCCATTTCTACCAGCACTACCTCACTCCATTTCTACCAGCACTACCTCACTCCGTCTCTACCAGCACTACCTCACTCCATCTCTACCAGCACTACCTCACTCCAATTCTACCAGCACTACCTCACTCTATTTCTACCAGCACTACCTCACTCCAATTCTACCTGCACTACCTCACTCTATTTCTACCAGCACTACCTCACTCCATTTCTACCAGCACTACCCCACTCCAATTCTACCTGCACTACCTCACTTCATTTCTACCAGCACTACCTCACTCCAATTCTACCAGCACTACCTCACTCCATTTCTACCAGCACTACCTCACTCCATCTCTACCAGCACTACCTTACTCCAATTCTACCAGCACTACCTCACCTTATTTCTACCAGCACTACCCCACTCCAATTCTACCAGCACTACCCCACTCCAATTCTACCTGCACTACCTCACTTCATTTCTACCAGCACTACCTCACTCCATTTCTACCTGCACTACCTCACTCCAATTCTACCAGCACTACCTCATTCCATTTCTACCAGCACTACCTCACTCCATCTCTACCAGCACTACCTCACTCCATTTCTACCAGTACTACCTCACTCCATCTCTACCAGCACTACCTCACTCCAATTCTACCAGCACTACCTCACCTTATTTCTACCAGCACTACCCCACTCCAATTCTACCTGCACTACCTCACTCCATCTCTACCAGCACTACCTCACTCCATTTCTACCTGCACTACCTCACTCCAATTCTACCAGCACTACCTCATTCCATTTCTACCAGCACTACCTCACTCCAATTCTACCAGCACTACCTCACTCCAATTCTACCAGTACTACCTCACTCCAATTCTACCAGTACTACCTCACTCCAATTCTACCAGCACTACCTCACTCCAATTCTACCAGCACTACCTCACTCCAATTCTACCTGCACTACCTCACTCCATTTCTACCTGCACTACCTCACTCCAATTCTACCTGCACTATCTCACTCCAATTCTACCAGCACTACCTCACTCCAATTCTACCAGCACTACCTCACTCCAATTCTACCTGCACTACCTCACTCCATTTCTACCAGTACTACCTCACTCCAATTCTACCAGCACTACCTCACTCCATCTCTACCCGCACTACCTCACTCCATCTCTACCAGCACTACCTCACTCCAATTCTACCAGCACTACCTCACTCCATCTCTACCAGCACTACCTCACTCCATCTCTACCAGCACTACCTCACTCTATCTCTACCAGCACTACCTCACTCCTATTCTACCAGCACTACCTCACTCCAATTCTACCAGCACTACCTCACTCCAATTCTACCAGCACTACCTCACTCCAATTCTACCAGCACTACCTCACTCCAATTCTACCAGCACTACCTCACTCCAATTCTACCAGCACTACCTCACTCCATTTCTTGTATTCTGTAGGTATATCTTCTGAGAGATTCAGCATCATGAAATTATCTCTGCCCAAATCTTCCATTACTGCACCCTCCTTCCACTTGGGATCTTCTGGGACTTCTTCATCAAATAATCACCATACCCATTACATACCCATTACATACCCATTACATACCCATTACATACCCATTACATACCTATTACATACCCATTACATACCCATTACATACCCATTACATACCTATTACATACCCATTACATACCCATTCTCATGCAGCCTTCTCTTTTGCACAACGCATCTAATTCCTCTTATACCCAGTTTCTTTTTCTCAATTCATCCGTGTTCATATGTGTATGTGTATATGTATGTGGGTAAGCGTGTGCATGCACGTATGTGTGTGTATATGTATGTGGGTATGCGTGTGCTAGCACGTATGTGTGTGTTTATGTGAGTTAAAAGTGTTACAAAGTGATTTGTAAGATTGGGATTTCAAAGTATGTTTTGTTTTTATGCAAAGTACTACAATGCATAAATTTGATATGCATAAATGTCATCATCATCATCATCATCATTTCACGTCCGCTTTTCCTTGCTTGCAAGGGTGGGACGGGTCTTATTCAGCACAGCATCTCTCCACTTGTCACGGTCATCATCTCCACCGTGAGCTTCATCTCCACCGTGAGCTTCATCTCCACCGTGAGCTTCAGCGATCTGAGGTCAGCTCTCACCACCTCCGCCCATGTTTTTCGTGGTCTACCTCTACCACGTCTTCCTTCAACTGGCATTTCCTGGCACTTATTCACCCATCGGTCATCCTCCATGTGCATCACATGTCCATACCACCTCAGTCTCCTCTCCCGTACACTACATTCTATCCCTCTCAGACACAGTTTCTCTCTCAACGCATTTATGCTGGGTCGTTCACACACATTGACATTGCACATCCAACGGAGCATGCTTGCCTCATTTCTCTTCAGCCATCGCATATCCTCTGCCGTTGCTGCCCATGTCTCACTACCATGCAGCATCACGCTCCTCACACAGGCATCATATAACCGGCCTTTCGTATGCAGGCAGGAACCCTTTTTCGTCAGCAGAGGAAGCAGCTCCCTAAACTTCTTCCAACCTGTCCTTATTCTAGATACTATGCCTCGGAACCCCCCCCCCCATGCTAATCTGATCTCCTAGGTACCGGAAGCTATCCACCACTTCTATAGCACCTGCCTGCATTTGAAAAATGTGTCTATCAATGTGACTTCTACTGTCTAATTTCCCTGTACATCTGCTGCATACGTATTTCTCCCTACCTGTTAGTTTGCCTGCTATTCCACTACATCTCTTGTGTACCCAGGATCTGCATTGTGTGCATTTTATAGAATTTATGCCAGTTCCTTTTCTGCATATCGAACATGGCCATTTCCCTGACGGAATCAGAGTTTTGTCCTCTTTTCTACTCATCAACACTTTAGTCTTAGCTAGGTTCACTCTCAGTCCTCTTGCTTCCAACTGCTGTTTCCATAGCCAGAATTTATTCTCTAGCTCCTCTACTGACTCTGCTATAAGAACCAGATCGTCAGCATAGAGAAGTTCTCATGTACAGCCAGTCTTATACTCCTCTGTTATGGCTTGGAGGACTATAATGAACAAGAGCGGGCTGAGGACCGAACCTTGATGTACTCCTACTTGTATCTGGAATTCCTCACTAAACTCCATTCCTACCCTGACTTTACTGACAGTACCTCTGAACAAAGTCTGCACTGTCCTCACAAGCCATTCCTCAACACCTAGTTTCCTTAGGGACCACCAGCTGACAGATCGGGGTACCCTATCAAAGGCCTTCTCTCGGTCAACAAAGGTTAAGTATAGTGGCTTATTCTTCTCTAAGAACCTCTCTTGTAATTGTCTCACCAAAAAGAGGGCATCTGTTGTACTTTTCCCAGGCACAAAACCAAACTGCATTTCATCTAGTTTGACCCTTTCTCTAATTAGTTGTGCTAATATCCTTTCTGCCACTTTCATAACCTGATCCATCAGTTTTATACCCCTATAATTGCTCTTCTCCAGAGCATCGCCTTTCCCTTTGTAGCAATTTATGAGAATACTGCTGCACCAGTCTTTGGGTATGACACCACCATATATAGCCTGATTGATGATGCCTGCAACCAGTTTAGTGCCTACGTACCTTTATGCCTTCAGCATCTCAACAACTATCCCCGGCGGTCCAGCAGCCTTACCATTTTCCATTTCCTTAATCGCCTCTTGGATCCGATATTCGTCAATCTCAAAAGCTGGTCCCTCTGTCGGATCTACTGAGGGTAATTTCTCTCTCTCCCATTCGTTCTCCACATTCATCAGTCTCTCATAATGACATTTCCAGGCCACCTGGTTTTCTGATCATTCGTGACACTAAGTACACTGGCATCATTCCGGACACATTTATCTCCAACAACATCCTGATTTGCCTTGACACACCGCCTTGCAATGTGGAACACCGCACGCCTCTGATCTTCCCATCACAGAACATTGGCAAACCTCCTACTCTCAGCCTCCCTGCGTGCTAAGTACACCTGACGTATAACTTCTCTCTTAGCGGCTGTATATCCTTCCCTACTCCCACCCTTTTTCCAAGCCTTCCATGCTAGTCTTTTGTCTCTAATGGCCTTATCTACTGCGCTGTTCCACTCTCTGTCTGGTTGAGGCTCTGCTCCAGCCACAAGTTTCATCAGTAGCCTGCAGTAAGTTGTCACGTAAGAAATTCCAGTTATTATCTATGTCATACATCTCTAAATCGTCTACTTTTTTGTCATACACATCTTGAAGGGCTTTCCTAAATTTGTATTTTAGTGAAAGGTCTTTTAGCTTCCAGACCTTTCTTCTCCACACCTTCCTGTATGTCTCATTCCATCTCTTGCTTACTGAGATATCACTAACGACTAACCTATGCTGATGCTGTGGGGTACATTCTTCCCCAGGGTATGCCTTGGTATTGGACACCATCTGCCTGTCCCACTGCCTAACTAGTAAGAAGTCAATCTGGCTTATGTGCTCACCTGATTTGTAGGTTATTAGGTGGTTGGCAGGTTTCTGGAAGTTAGTGTTGCAAATAGTCAGTGTACTTGCATCACAAAATTCAAGAAGTCTCACTCCTTCATTTCTTGAGCCGTAAGCATGCCCACCATGTACCCCAGTGTAACCATCCTGGAGCTGTCCAAAATGACCATTGAAATCCCCTGCTAGCATAACGATGTCTCCGTCCTCTGTCATTGCGGTTGTTTGTAAAAGTTACTCGTAAAAGCAGTCTTTCTCTTCTCTGCCTAGGCCTGCTTGGGGAGCATAGGCAGAGACGATTGTCAGTATCTCCTGCCTACAATTAATCTAAGCTTAATTATTCGATTATTAACTTGAACTACCTCTATTGTCTTCTTGATCCATCTCTCAGCCAGGAAAATGCCTTCTCCCCCTAACCCATCATCCTTACCTACCCAGAAAAGCTTATAGGTAAGATGCCTATGACTAGTCTCGCAGAGGCACCTCTCCATCTCACCTCTTGCACGCAGCACACATCCACATGCCTTCTCTCCAGCATCTCCGCTATTTCAGCAGATCTACCTCTGAGAGTGCCAACATTACGTGTTGCAACTTTGAGATGCGACGTCTTCATATTTTGTTGTCCTATCTACTTGTTGCTGTGCTGATAATTGTTTTGGCATTGATACACTGGTTGGATGCCCTTCCTAACACCAGTGCCATTTTACAGCATGGACTGGGTGCTTTTATTTGTGCCACCAGCACTAGAGAGGATGTTTTACTGGACTCAAGGGCCCTCTCTACCCCTCCATTTTACAGCATGGTCATAACAAAAAAAAAAAAAAATGTATATATATTTCAAATATAATTTGAAATATATATAAATATGTATGTATGTATGTATATATGTATGTTGTATGTACATATGTATGTTGTATGTATATATGTATGTATATATGTATGTATATATGTATGTATATATGTATGTATGTTGTATGTAAATATGTATGTATTTGAGTCCGTTTGATTCAGTATACTATTCTTCTATACCAAAATAAAAATCAATATATTTTTGTCTCTCAACTACAGACCCTTATTCCTGGTGCACTGAGTGTGTAATTCAGTTTCATCTTGAGATTGTAGAATATTCTCTGAGAATGACATGTTTCACCTTTGATGAGTTGTAGTGTGCCTGAGCAGTGTACACAATAATTTTCATTATTATTAGGTCATGTGGATTCTGTCTGAAGATAACAATAGGATACATCTATCTGTGGAATACTCAGCCACTTACCCATTTAATTTGCAAGTTGATCATACAACTGAATACTCATCATCAAAATCTATGGAATTTCATTACTTCCTCCACTTTTTGGTTGTCAATAGAATGAGTATCAGTAATATATTTAAGTTAATCCAATCAACTATACTTTCCTCCATCTTATAAACATTGGCCTGGCCTTGTGTAAACATCCGGCTTACAAAGCATTGGGAAATTTGAAAATATAGTCTCTTCAATGCAGATAACTATAATCATAGTTGATCACTAAACATATTCCTGGAGATGAAAGGAATGGCTAGAGATACCTGTGCAGAATCAAACTACGTATCTCTCATACTTAGTTAAAAGAAATCAATACTGTTTATGATCAGTGAATATCAGTAGAATCCATTATAAAACAAATAGCTAAGGAGTAGGAAAAGTTTGAGATGAGAAAATCCAAGAAGCATAATGAAATAGGAACTGTCTGAGAAAAGATAAAGTGAATATTACAAGCTAACAGGCAAGCACAAGCTATCAGTCAAATACAAACAGTTAAGCGCAAGCTATCATGGTATCTTTCATAATCACCTCTTCAAATTTGATAACCGCCATCAGCACTTCGTTACCACCACCAACACCACCACCATCAGCACTTCGTCATCACCACCACCACCAACACCACCAACACCATTAACACTTCATCATCATCACCACCACGACCAATACCACCACCATTAGCACTTCGTCACCACTACCACCATCACTACCACCACCACCAACACCACCACCATCAGCACTTCATCATCATCGTCACCAACACCACCACCACCACCACCACCACTACCATCACCACCACCACCACTACCATTACCACACTAGAGATGACTGAGGAAGGAAGGGGGTGATGACGTCAAACACTAGAGATGACCGAGGAAGGAAGGGGTGATGACATCATGCACAGACGATGACTGATGATAGTGGCAATGATGATGATGTAAATATATCATTTCATCATCATCATTTCATTTTTACGTCTACTTTTTTCCCTGCTTGCAAGGGTGGGATGGGAACTGATTCTGGCTTGATTTCTACAGCTGGATGCCCTTCCTGACACCAACCTCATTTACAGTGAGTGCTGGGTGCTTTTTTGCCGTGGCACCTCCACGGTCACTTTGCAGTGGAGTGATATGGACCCCAGTCCCTATCATCTCATTTCTACAGCTGAGTAAACTGGAGCAATGTGAAATAAAGTTTCTTGCTCAAGGAAACAACACATCACCCGGTCTGAGAATTGAACTCACAACTTTTGATTGCAAGGCTAATATATATATATATATATATGTGAAGACAAACATAGAATATTCGAAAATATTCTGTATGTTTATAATAAACATTTTGAAGACCCAATCGCTATAGAATAGAATACGTCACGTATTACAATTGTTTGTCTTCACATATATATCGCTATTTCAGAGCATTAAATCCAAATTCTAATTTCTGCCGGACCGGCTACCGCTCTATCAAACCAGTTCCTGTATGCAGCTAAGTATTCTATAAGTCTCTAGCTGTGTCATTCTCGATAAAAGTATTGGATATGTAATCCTGAAGATTTCTAACAAGAATGAAACGCGTAGATTACTTCCCTTACTTTTATCGAGAATCTCAAATTGTAATACGTGACGTATTCTATTCTATAGCGATTGGGTCTTCAAAATGTTTATTATAAACATACAGAATATTTTCGAATATTCTATGTTTGTCTTCACATATATATCGCTATTTCAGAGCATTAAATATATATATATATATATATATATATATATATATATATATTTATATATACTCAGTGTGTAGGAAAGGCGTAGGTAGAAACTCCATTTTATGTCCCAAATGCAAAGTATGGGTGCATAAAAGATGTAGTGGGATCACAGGTAAGCTAACTAAGAACATAGATTTTACATGTGGCCGGTGCTCTGGTGCAATAAGTAGCAGCAAGTGCCCACAAAATACTAGCTCCTTCAACTGCGCAGAGGGTTCTATAGAAATAGTGGACAGCTTCCGTTATCTGGGTGACAAAATCAGCAGTAGGGGAGGGTGCTCTGAAAGTACAGTAGCTAGAGTCAGAACTGGATGGAAAAAGTTCAGAGAGCTTATACCACTATTAGCCGCTAGAGGGTTCTCCCTAAAAATGAAAGGCAGGTTATACGATGCCTGCATACGAACAGCAATGCTGCATGGCAGTGAGACCTGGGCATTGTGTGCAGAGGATATACGCAGACTAGAGAGGAACGAAGCTTGCATGCTCCGCTGGATGTGCAATAGTAATATACGTGAACGGCAAAGCATAAACGAACTAAGGAAAAAATTAGAAATAAGAGGGATCAGATGTTGTTTACTCGAGAGAAGGCTACGTTGGTACGGTCACGTGATGCGCATGAAAGACGACAGCTGTATAACAAAGTGCAGGGCAATAAAGATAGACGGTAGCCACGGAGTAGGCAGACCCAGAAAAACATGGGACGAGCTGATAAATTCCGACCTCACACGCTTACACCTCTCCAAGACAATGTCACTGGACCGAGACCTTTGGCGGTACTCAGTAATAGAGAAGACCCGCCTTACCTAAATACAAAGTAAAAACCTACTACAGTCAGTAGGCACCTCTATCAAAACACACCCCCGTCCCTCCACACCGCCCCTTTCAATGTAAAGTTATGTTGGTCCCACAACATCCAGGCCGAAACAAATGAGATCGTGTAGGTGTCACGACAAAAAAACACACAGTCCACGCTGTAAATGTGGCCGTGTAGGCAACACGGTAAAAACCTCCCAGCCCCACACTGTAAATGTGGTTGGTGTTAGGAAGGGCATCCAGCTGTAGAAAACCCGCCAGACAGTCCACGCTGTAATGTGGCCGTGTAGGCAACACGGTAAAAACCTCCCAGCCCCACACTGTAAATGTGGTTGGTGTTAGGAAGGGCATCCAACTGTAGAAAACCCGCCAGACAGTCCTATGCGAGCAAGACAACCACTCTTGCCTCAAGTGGGAAAACCCCCGTCCAAACCCATGCAAGCGTGGAACACGGACGCTAAACCTGATGATGATGATGATGATGATTTATATAATATATATAAATTTATAATGATAATATATCATCATTTCACGTCTATTTTTCATGCCAGCATGGGTTAGACAGGATGTCCTGTTATGAGACAAGTTAGGTCCAGAGACCACGTTTTGCTCATACTGATCTGTATGCGCAAGTGTATGTGTTTGTTCGAATTTTTGTGCGCGTTTGTGTGCTCTTTGTGCACCCATTTTTGTGCGCAATTTTGTGTCTTTTGTGTACGTGTGTGCGTACGCGTGTGTGTACACATTTGTGTGTGCAATTTTGTGTGCATTTTTATGCTTAATTGTATGCACACAAACGCAAAAATACACGTGCACATGCAGAGACACACAGGTGCAAGCACACGCATGCCCAAACCCATGCGCTCTCATGCGCACACGCATGCACAAAGATATGCACATACAGGCGTACACAAACGTGCACAAAAATGCGCACATGATAGTGCACACAAACTTGCACAAGCACGCGCACACAGATGCACATACACTTGCGCATACAGATCTGTATGAGCAAAATGTTGTCTTTGTACCTAACATAAACGTGAAAATACACAAATGCAGACAACCGCACGCGTACATACGTGTACAAACACAGGCACTCACACGTGCACATACACGCGTACTCAAATTCGTGAAAAAACGCGCACACGAGCACGCACAAACACGCGCACAAAGCGCACGAAGCGCACAAACATGCGCACACAGACCAACATGCACTCAAAATTAAAATAATTAAATCTCACCATGACCAACAGCTGAGACTCATAAGATGTAAATTGCTGAATCTAAAGCTACCAATACTTCACACTCCACCTATCCTCCCACATATCTGTGCAGATCAAAGCTAAATTCTGTTACCATGCTTACAATAATTTTTTTTTAAGCCAAAATATTGTGATATAAAGAAATAGGTATAAACTTTTGTCTTGTTTTGCTTTTGTTTCTAACATACAATGAAGTAGTTTTCCAAACACTTTAAATTCTATCTCACAAAGCTTCATATAGACTCTGTAACTTTATACAACATTAAAAAAAAAAACTCCTATTTTGTCCTAGTACTTGATAAACAATATTAAATAGAATTATGTGTCTAATATAAATCCAGTAGGTGCAGACAAACTGTGCTTATATCATAGACAAGCTATTAATAGATAAATGCATTATAAATGAAGTAAGAAGCCTATATAATTGGATATGTATAAATGACTGAATGAACATTGTTGATTATTTGTGTAATTTGATAATAAAGGTGAGTATTTGAAGTATTTACTGGCAGAGATAAATAAGTTACTCGATTCCAATCTCAGGATTTATTCATGGAGATAAATATTCTCTGGTTGGATTTTGTTTGAATAAGGAATCAATCAAAATGCTACTTAAAGATATGACTACACAAAACCTTTGGTGATAGAAGTGTCACTAGATTTAACAATCTATTCATTGATTATAATAAAATGTATAAAGGAAGTTCATTCTGAACTGAACATTCCTAATGATACTATTGTGCTAGCCATGATACATGATCATGCTATCATGTGAGAAGGTGCACTGATACCACTAATGAATAGAGAATATTAGTGTCTACTCACTGAAAAAACAAAAACAAATGAACTCATTACCCTTTCAGTACTATGAAAGACACTGCCTGTATGTTTTAAATAATTTTGAATATAATCAAGAATTAGGTAGTATTTAGGAATGTAGTTGACTTTTGCAATATTAAGCTGGTGTTTGGAGAATAACAAAGATTCTAAAATAAAATCATGATGGAATGTTTTTAGATAAATATAAATATTTTAAAATAAACAGCTTTGTGTTGTAGAATTAGGAGTGTTCTCAGGCAGTTTGATATCAAAAAGGTTAATCTTGCTCAGAATGAAATTTATAGGTTTCTTAGCTTTGAGTAAAAACAAGCAACAGCAAAAGTATAAGAATTTCAAGGAAATTGAAATTGAAATAGAAATCCAAATTAAAATTATTAAAACAAACAAACAAACAAACACTAATGAAAACTTTATGTAGAAGAATTATTTCAGTATGAAGGGATAGGAATGGTTCAGTTCAATGAACTAGATTATCTAGCAATAGTGTCAGTTCTTGAACCATAAGGAAAGTATTTAACACTTGGTTATTACCTGAGCAATAGTGCCAGTTTTTGAACCATAAGGAAAGTATTTAACACTTGGTTATTACCTGAGCAATAGTGTCAGTTCTTGAACTATAAGGAAAGTATTTAACACTTGGTTTTGATGCTTTAGTATTTACATTACTCTATATATACAGGGTGGTACTGAAAAACTTGTTTGTTTTCAATCTTTTTTCGACGACTTAATCTTCGAGAGACTCGAGTGTCTGGTCAATGTGAGACTCTCTCCGGAGTCCCGCGATCAGGCTGCGTTGCCCAAGTGATTTGAGGGTCTTGGTCTTCGTAAGTGTTCGTCCCTCTCTCTCCCCTCCTTCCTTTCCTCCACCCACGCTTGCTCCACCCTGGTGAGCAGCATCCTCTCCTCTCCAACAAGGACTAGTTCCAACAGGAAGTTGGGTGAAGCTCTCCAGCAATGGAGTGAGTTGGGCTTGTGAAGGTGGCGGACAGTCGAAGTCAGAGAACTTGAGACAGCATAAGTTTGAAGGCCACCTTCGACTCCCTCTTCGTCCAGTCAGATCAGTTTGCAAGGTGCCGCTTACTATCTGCCAGCGCCAAATACTCAGGCAACTGGGTTGATGCCCTACCCGTGGGCAACGTTGGTGGCCTACTCAGCCTGGACGAACTTCGTGTCTCCATCGCCCTCAGAGTGCGAGCTGACGTCTGCATGGGTTTGAGGTGCTGATGCGGCAAACTCCTTGACTCTACAGGCCTCCACGGTCTTTCTTGCCGCCTGAATGCTGACCGCTTCGCGCGTCACATGGAGCTAAACCTCATTCTGAAGAGAGCTTTGGCCCGGGCGAATATCCCCTCAGTCTTAGAACCATCTGGGTTGTCCAGAAGTGACGGCAAAAGACCTGACAGTCTTACCCTGTGCTCCTGGTCGAGAGGCAGGTGCCTTGTCTGGGACGTCACTGTTAGTGACTCTTTTGCTCTTTCCCACATCCTGGATGCTGCGGTTAGGACGAGAGCCACAGCTTCTGCAGCCGAGCGAAGTACGACCCTCAAATACTCTGATCTGTCGGCCAGCTACATTTTTCAGTCTGTGGCTTTCGAGACATTTGGGGGAGTCGGGCCGCTGACTGCGAGGTTCCTTTCCTCACTGGCGGCTCGCCTAATAGAGGTGACTGGCGAATCTCACGAGGGTGTTGGCTATTTCAGTGCATCAGCCTCGCCATCACCCAAGGCAATGCTGCGAGTGTGCTGGCTTGCCTCAAAAATCATTAGAGAGGTTGCCCAGTACTCGCGACGTTGCTGTCTTTTGCTCTGGTGTTGGCTCCGTTGTTCACCCCTTCCTTTACATTTTCTTTAATATTCTAGCATTTAAGGAATATATTTTTCATTCCCGCCGAGGTTAACTTTGCCTTTCATCCTTACGGGGTCGATAAAATAAAGTACCAGTAATGCACTGGGTAATTGCTGGCCTTGTGCCGAAAGTAGAAACAATTATATCATCCTTTGTAGTGTTACCTAGGCATTTGTAATGTTATTTATGTATATATTTAAAACATATTTGTTATGTTATTCTACTGTAAATTTATTTATATGCTCTGTTTATATTTTCATTCTGAAGGAATTGCAAACGATTTGTAATGTTGTTTGTGCAACTATGAATAAAATGTTTACATGTTTATTTATGTACTTATATTTATATGAATATATATATAGACCCTAACAATCTTTTTTTGCAGGTTATAGAGCATCCCTTGTTGTGAAGGCGCATGGCTTAGTAGTTAGAGCATTGGGCTTGCAATCGAAAGGTTGTAAGTTCGATTCTTGAACAAGACACTTTATTTCACATTGCTCCAGTTTACTCAGCTGTAGAAATAAGTTGCGATCCTGCCAAATCAATGGGTGGCAGTAGTTCCAGCTGCTCACATCGAAAGTCTGGTGTAGTGGTTCTGAGAACAATACAGCTTTGCAGATAATCAATGCAAATTGACAATGGAAAGGCACTCCCACTCGAGTTAGACGAGAACTATTGACCTTCAGGAGAAGCAGCAACTCCTGATTGTATTCAGCAACCAAAACAAATATGAAGTATACCAAATCCAATGCTCCTAGGGGCGGCCCTCGTTCTTCCTATTTGCGAGTGTAAACTCGGCCAGATTAGATTAGATAGATTGTTGTTTTTCACACATAATACTGAAAAAGATGCATTACTTATATTTTCAAATAAAATAATAAAAAAATAAAAATCTATGTCTTTGTAAAAGTTATTTTGGTTTTATATTCAGCCTTTCAGTGGCCTCCCTATACTATTATATTTTCACAATAAAGGCTTTATCTCACATAATTATCTCACATAATATCGAATCTATGAGATTTTGATATTTATTTTGAGAACAATACCTTAACATCAGTGTGAGTGGCCCATTACAGCTGGTTTGAACAGAAAGAGGTGAGAAAATTCTGGCCGGATACGGCCAGTTTAAATGCTAAAGGGTTAATGTATTTCTCTCTTTGGATAGAATTGTGGAATGGACCTCCATTGGTTTTGGTGATGACTGTTCCAGTTGTTTGATCAACAGAACAACCTGCTTGTAAAATTAACATGTAAGTGACTAAGTATTCCGCAGACATGTTCTGTACTCTTAATGTAATTCTCTGTGAGATTTAGCATGGCACAGTGTGTGACAATGTTGGTCCTTTGAATAAGTACAGTCCTTCTGATGGGTTTTCAATCAGTTTCTATCAACTCAATATCACTCACAAGGTATGGGTTGACCTGAAGCTATAGTAAATAACATTTTCCCAAGATTCCATGCAGGGGATCAAATACAACACCTAATGATTACAAAACAAACTACTTCACCATTCGTTCATTCTAGTCTAACATGGAGGATTTTCTCAGAATGTTCTGGTTTCTATTTTCAAGGTTGGTTAATTGAAATAAGTAGAATAAAATCTCAATAAAATGGCAATAAAATGGCGATGATGGGACATGAAAAAACAATTTATTGATACTGTTAATTTATATTGAGTAAAAACACAGAAAACATTTGGTAATCAAACAAAAGCTGACCATGAAAAACTGAAAATAAAAGTGTATATTTTTAGTTAGTGTTATTATATTTTATGTAGGGAACATTGGTGAAAGTAATTATGAAGTGAGGCAAAAAAAACATATTTATCAATAACCAATATTAGTTTAATTTTGTTTGGCTACTATGGGAGGCAACTCTGGATAAGCTTTGGTTTTATTTTGACCTCATCAGTGAAGCCATCAAGATACTTGACAAAATAGTGATGAAAGAATTACTAAGTCAATGTAAAGAATTGCACATTGGTTGGAATAGAAAAAGAGAATTATTTAGAGAATAAATATAGTATTATTACAACTGACAGGCATATTGTGTAAAGAGGCTTTTCAGCTTAAATAATTATTTCTACTTTTGGCACAAGGCCGACAATTATTCTAGTACATTACTGGTACTTTATTTTATCGACCTCGTAAGGATGAAAGGCAAAGTTAACCTCGGCGGGATTTGAACTCAAACCATAAAGGGCCGTAACTCTTTGCTGCAAAGCATGGCGTCCGACCCTCTACCGATACTGCCAATCCATCGCCCTTTTCAGCTTAAAATAATGGTGTCTTAAACTTATTGTTCTGATAATTTGAACCAATTGCTTGTCCTTCCATTGACCACCACAAGATTTCAGCTAGTATATATATTCTATGTGAGAAAGTTTATTTTTTCTGCAAGTTTGTTTTGATAGAGTCAGTAATGAATGCTGTCCAGAGAAATGGAATGAGATGACTGGGTCACGTGTTGAAGAAGGATGAAAGTGACTTTAGCTTCCAGAAAGGTCTTTTAGCTTTTAAACTTCCATCTCCATATTTTCCTGTGTATCTTGTTCTATCTTGTGTTTATTCTGATGTCACTAATAACAAACTTGTGTTGGATGGCACATTCTTCACTAGATGGCTTACCTTTACTATGGCTTGTGAGGTCCTCACGTGATCCATACAGTTGTCCATATCCAGAGTCACTACCTTCCTAGTCAGGCTGCTCATTATGTGAAGTCACTTCCTTCCTAGACAGGCAGCCTTCATTATGTGGAATCACTGCCTTCCTAGACAGGTTGCCTTCATTATGTGGAGTCACTGCCTTCCTAGACAGGTTGCCTTCATTATGTGGAGTCACTGCCTTCCTAGACAGGTTGCCTTCATTATGTGGAGTCACTGCCTTCCTAGACAGGTTGCCTTCATTATGGATTACAATGTCCACATTGTGTTAACCCCATGAAAGCAGCCCTCACAGCTACAACTGCCTTCATTCACAACTACAAAGTCTATATCTGCCCTTTGCAGTTGTTTCCACTCAGAGTCACTGTCCATCCAGACAAGCTGCTCCCACTATGGCCTATGATGTCCCTGCTTGTCACAGGCAGCTGATTTTGATCATAGTCACTGCTCTCCTAGACAGGCTGCCTTCATTTATTGCTACAGAGTCCACGTCTGTACTGTGCAGTCGTTTTTAATCAGACTCTCCCAACTTAGATGGCCGACCTTCTCAAAGGTTTACAAAGCTCAACATATGCTCTATACAATCTTATTTTACTTATAGTGGCAGCTCTCTTGGATTCTTGTCTACACTGGGTGGCAACTCAAACATCTTAAGAATTCCTCGTTTGCCTTTCTAAGTGTAGTTACAGTCCACAGTGTAGTGAATCGACATTAGTCATGTGATATTAGTCATGTGAGAGGGTATGTCTGAAAGGCAACTGATTGGAAGGTGATAGAAAGGGGGTGGGTGGTGCAGTATGTCACTAGGGTGGTGAAGTGGAGGAAAAGAAGCATTCATGAAATAAGATATCGTCCAGTCAGTCTTACCAGCTGTATTGCCAAACTGATGGAATCCTGTGTCAGAGAAACACTTTGGAACTTCTGGAGCTCTCTCAGCCTCATCCGGCCCTCGCAATTTGGATTTATCCCTAAATCCAGCTGCTGTGATCAGCTTATCGAGTTCCTTGAAGACATTACCCGGATCACTGACAGCGGCTCATGGGTGGATGTTGTTTACGTTGACTTCGCTAAGGCTTTTAATTCTGTGCCACACAAAAGACTTATAGCAAAACTCTCTGCAATGGGTGTGAAGGATGATGTTTTTAACTGGTTGAAATTTTTCATTCTCAGCTGAAAAGAGGTAGTCACGGTTCTAGGACAGCATTCTTCACCATATGAGATGTCATCTGGTGTACCACAGGGATCTGTTCTTGGTCCCCTTTTGTTTGTGGCATATATTAATGACATAGATGCCAACTTAAAGAATGCCACGGTACTGAAATATGCAGATGACATCAAGCTGTACCTTGAAATAAAAAGGACTGATCCTGAAATCTACAACTCTTTCCTATAATCAGACCTGGACACAATGCAGCAATGGATCACAGACTGGCAACTGAAGCTGGCTGTGGACAAGTGTACCACCATGCATTTTCGGAGTAAAAACCCAGCGTCCACATACTCCCTCTACAACACTGATATCAAGAAGTCCTCTTGTGAACGTGACCTGGGCATTACTGTCAGCAGCGATTTGCGTTGGACAAAGCATGTCTCTAAGATTGTCAAGAAGGCCCGAGGGTGTCTTGGCATCACTCAGCAAGACCTTTGTTAGCTGCTCGGATACATTGAAGCTCCGACACCTGGCAACTGACTTGGTAAACACCCACAACATTGTTAACCATCTCGCCAACAACAACCCTGAGCACCTTTTTGATCTCCATGTGTCTAACACACGTGGACATGCCTACAAAATCAGAAAACAGCACAGCTCCCATGACTTTCGGAAACATTTTTTCATGCTTAGAGTTGCTGAAGCATGGAACAAACTACCTGCATCAGTTGTTAGCTGCCGAGACACTGCATCCTTTAAAACCCTCATGCTTCCCGAAATTCGCCAAAACTACACCTGATGTA
This sequence comes from Eledone cirrhosa, assembly GCA_964016885.1. Classification (NCBI taxonomy): domain Eukaryota; kingdom Metazoa; phylum Mollusca; class Cephalopoda; order Octopoda; family Eledonidae; genus Eledone; species Eledone cirrhosa. Next base: position 100,155,200 of record OZ024743.1, on the reverse strand, counting down.
CCCCTTCCATACACATGCACACATGTATATATCATGACTCATGCACTGTTCATTTTCCTGACGTTTGTACATTACCCTATGTACTATACATACATTTTTGATGAGTTGTAGTGCACCTGAGCACTGTACACAATATTTTCATTATTATTATTATTAGAATATATGTCTTAGCTTAGCTTATTCATTTCCCAAGTAAAAACCACCACCTGTGTGTCCATGTTTTTTAGAGTAAAATGGGACGATAGTGGTGGCACATGTAAAAGTGTAAAGATAATAGTGATATTGAGAAAGAGTGGGGGAACTGCTTGAAGAAGGTTTATGAGAGAGAGAGGGAGAGAGAGATGGAGAGGGGGAGAGAGAGAGAGAGAGAGAGAGAGAGAGAGAGAGAGAGAGAGAGAGAGAGAGAGAGAGAGAGAGAAGTTTGTAGTCGTTAAGGTAGTAAAGTTTCAATGTACAGCATTTTTAAAGGCAAAATGGAGGAAAAGATGCATTTATGAAATAAGATATGCTATGATTGGAACATATATGTCTTAGCTTAATCATTTTGTTGATTTTTACACCCATTCTTCCCTGCTGGTATGGGATTGATAGCTTTTTGAGGCAGTGTCTTGTGGTCAGATCCTCTTTGCGACACCAACCCTTTTAATCATTTCTATCAAGTTTTAGATAGTTACACCATATCCCTGCATGTCATAAGAGGTGACTAAAGGGGGTTAGCATCAAGAAAGGTATCCAACTATAAAACACTCCCTTAAAAGGGATCCCATAATGAGCACGAAGCCTCTTGTTATGACACACAGTGATACAGTGTTCCTATTCTAGAAATTGGGATACATATAATAATAATAATGAAAATATTGTGTAAAGTGCTCAGGTGCACTACAACTCGTCAAAGGTGCATGTATAGTACATGTGTATGGAGGGGGAATATTAGGTGTAGTGTTGGCGAATCTCGGGAAGCATAGAGGTTTTAAAAGATGCAGTGTCTCGACAGCTAACAACTGATGCAGGTAGTTTGTTCCATGCTTCAGCAAATCTGAGCGTGAAAAAATGTCTTATCATACATACACACACACACACACACAGAGACACACACACGTAGACACACTCGCATACACACTTACGTACTCACACGCGGATATACAGAAGTGTATGTACGTGTGTGTGTGTGTGTCTATGACGGGCTCCAGTATGGTATATATTTTAAAGTATAATTGTGTCAAAATAATCTACATATGCTTGCGTACATATATGTGTGTGTGTGTGTGTGTGTGTGTGTGTGTGTGTGTGTCATGGGAACTGTTTTCTGACTTTGTGGGCATGCCCACGTGTGTTAGACACATGGAAATCAAAAAGGTACCCAGGGTTGTTGTTGGCAAGATGGTTAATAATTTTGTGGGTGTTTACCAAGTCAGTTGCCAGATGTCGGAGCTTCAATGAATCCATACCCAGGGAAGCAAAGCGTTCAGAGTATGGTAGATGCCTGATGGAGGGTATTCGCTTGGTTCCACGTCTCTGAACAGTTTCCAGGTGGTCAATGTTCTGAGCAAAATAGGGGTTCCATACTGGTGATGCAAATTCTAAGTGTGGCTGCACCATAGCCATGTACAGCCTTAAATAGATAGCTGGAGAGCGGCTGACAAAGGTCTTGCTGAGTGATGCTAAGACACCCTCGGCCTTCTTGACAGTTTTAGAGATGTGCTTCGACCAAATCAAATCGCTGCTGACCGTAATGCCCAGGTCACGTTCACAAGAAGACTTCTTGATATTAGTGCTGTGGAGGGAGTATGTGGACGCTGGGTTTTTACTCCCAAAATGCATGGTGGTGCACTTGTCCACAGCTAGCTTGAGTTGCCAGTCTGAGATCCATTGTTGCATTGTGTCCAGGTCAGACTGCAAGCAAGATCTATAGTGTTCAGGATCTGTCCTTTTTATCTCAAGGTACAGCTTGATGTCATCTGTGTACTTTAGTACTGTGGCATTCTTTAAGCTGGCATCTATATAAAGGTAAAGGGCCCTTAATTCCTGGTGGAGTGGTGGGGGCACTGTCCCTCATACATGGTGTATCTTGGGTATCTTAGAACTGGCAGAGCCCTCTCCAGGTCAGAACAGATAATTTGACCTCAGTGGGATTTGAACTTAAAGTGCAGTGAGTCGGAACAAATAATAAAGACATTTCAATGATTCTGCTAATTTGTTGCCTATAAACTGAGCAATTAGAAATGGAACCAATCCAGTTGTCTGGCTGATGATTCCAACAGTAGTTTTGGTAAAGTAAGAAATATAATGAATGAAAGGGAAGGAAGAGAGTTAATACTACTTTACTTCTCTCTCTTTCTTTACTCAGAATGTATCTGATGAACAAAAGGACCTTTGCACAGACTTCAGAAACAAGTAATAACAGTAACAATAGCCTTGTCAGCTGGGGCTCACCCAGTGTGTCTCCCTCACCATCTGCTGGTGAAATGCCTTCTCTATTCTGCCCACCGGGGCCGTGGGGTAGCTAGTCCACTGGGGTTGTGGTGTAGCTAGTCCCCCCAGGGCTGGTGTAGCGAGTCCCCCAGGGCTGTGGGGTAGCTAGTCCCCCAGGGCCATGGGGTAGCTAATCCACTGGGGCTGTGGTGTAGCTAGTCCTCCAGGGCTATGGTGTAGCTAGACCCCAGGGCCGTGGTGTAGCTAGTCCACCAGGGCTGTGGTGTAGCTAGTCCTCCAGGGCTGTGGGGTAGCTAGTCCCCCAGGGCCGTGGTGTAGCTAATCCACTGTGGCTGTGGGGTAGCTAGTCCCCCAGGGCCGTGGTGTAGCTAGTCCACCAGGGCTGTGGTGTAGCTGGTCCCCCAGGGCTGTGGGGTAGCTAGTCCCCCAGGGCTGTGGGGTAGCTAGTCCCTCAGGGTTGTGGAGTATGTTTCACAGACACTCCCTGCCACAGTAATAATAGTCATTTTCAAATTCTTCCTCAGTCAACATTTGACTGAGGAAACAACAAACAAGTGCATACATTTTTTGTTCGCCACATAAAAATTAAACCCTCACAAAAAAAAAAAAAAAAAAAAAATTAAGGCTGTGGTCATAAAAATAAGGGAAAAAAATCTCTTCCCTATAAACCTGAAAATAAAGAAATAAAATGTGACAAAATATAGATGAGATAGAATAAGTTGTGCTGGAGAACAATGAAAGACTGTTGGGAGTTTTGATATCATTTCTTTGAAATTATCACTGTATGTCAATGCTATTTTGTTCTTTTACTGGTTTCACTCATTAGACTGTGGCCATGCTGCAGCACCACCTTAAAAAAAATTTAGTTGTTCATATCGACCTCAGTATTTTTTTTCAAGTCTGCTACTTATTTTGATCTCTTTTTGTTGACCTACTAAGTAAATGTAACTTTATTCTCAGAGCAGCTTACTCCCCGTCCATTCTCTCTCTATATATATATATATAACGAAGGAAATGTGGTAAGGAACCAGATCGACCATAACGCACCAAAGTACTCAATACTTAGGGTAGTAGAGTGGGTAATAGGAACAAGTATAACCCCGATTCTGGACAGAATTAGCTGTCGAAACGGCTTGAGCTCTGCCGTCAAGGTCATACTTGTTCCTATATATATATATATATATATATATCATCATCATCATCATCATCATCATCATTTTTACGTCAGCTTTTCCCTGCTTGCAAGGGTGGGACGGGAACTGATTCTGGCTTGATTACTACAGCTGGATGCCCTTCCTAACACCAACCTCATTTACAGTGTGGGCTGGGTGATTTTTTGCCGTGGCACCTCCACGACCACTTTGCAGTGGAATGATAGGGACCCCAGTCCCTATCATTTCTACAGCTGAGTAAACTGGAGCAATGTGAAATAAAGTGTCTTGCTCAAGGAAACAACACATCACCCACATATATATATATATAGACAACACGTCGTATCTCCAACATCTTGTCTCACACTCCATGGAAATACCTTAGGAACATACACACGAACAAACACTTACATCATTTTCGAACCACGTCACCTACATCCACATCACATATAAACACAAATACACACGTGCGTATCCCCACATACACACACTCAACCTTTTCTAATCGACTCCAATAGTCAAGGCCTGTCATGCCATCTATCTTTTTTGTAATTGACCTTTGGGGTGCCTCAACTTTCATGATACTTTGTTTTGTGTGGGGATACCACAGTGGACAACAGTATTCAAGGTGGGGTCGGGCAAAAGTGGAGATGAGAAGGATAACAGTGTAGATATCTCTCGACTGGAAAGTGCTGAAAATCCAGGAACACATTCTGCGGACCATATCAACTTTGTTGTTTATATGAGTGTTCCAGCTTATGTTGTTGTCCACAATTACTCCCAGGTCTCTGATGTTATTGGATGTCACTAGAGTTTCACCCGAAGGAAGAGAGTATTGTAGTTTCAGGGCATCCTTTTTTCCAAAGCAGATTAATTTAAACTTCTCCTCATTCAACACCATATTATTCTTTTCTGCCCATTGGATAACAGCCAGTAGGTCTGACTGAAGGCAAGTCCGGTCACCCACCGCATTGATGACCCTTTGGAGCTTGAAATCATCTTATGTTGCTGTGCTTGATGATGTCAGTAATGTCATTAATGTAGATGATGAAAAGAAGTGGGCCCAACACAGTGCCTTGTGGGACGCCACTGCTGACTTTATATATATATATTTATATAGTATTAAGGATACTATTTATGGTTATGTATATACTAAAACTTTTTATAGTTATATATATTTTAAACCCTAAACAGTGAAAGACAGTAATTTATTACTACCTTATTACCAGTAAGAATGGCAAGGGCCGTAACTCTATGCGTCAAAGCATGGCGTCCGACCCTCTACCAATACTGCCAATCCACCGCCATTTTAGCTCAATGTAATAACATCAGTTGTTCTACAGAGCAGTTATATAGAATTCACAAGAATCAAAGTTATGTTCAAACCATTTATTAGCTTACAATTGTTTCATCCAAACCGAGGCTTGAAGTCTTCGGAACATTTTTTCAATGTTTGTATACATACATGACCTCCTTTCCAACGCAAGAGACATACATATACATATGTATATATTGGTGTACAGTATCTGTATGTCTCTTGCGTTGGAAAGGAGGTCATGTATGTATATAAACATTGAAAAATGCTCCGAAGACTTCAAGCCTCGGTTTGGATGAAACAATTGTAAGCTAATAAATGGTTTGAACATAACTTTGATTCCTGTGAATTCTATATATATTTATATATATATATATATATATATATATATATATATATAAAGGATAACAAAATATCGTTATAGGTAATCCAATTAGAGGTTGTGAATACTTCTTATTATGGATGGATAGTTTTAGCGTACGGCGATGCTTGACTGAACAAGAGGTTTACGTAGATGACGAGTTTATGATTTCACTTGTATTCCTATGTAAGTTTATCTTGGAGTAATAAAATTGAAAAAGTGGAGAATAACATGGTCAACAGTACAAAAAAGGGGATTTATTTGCAGTCTAACAATTGTTTCACTGATAAAGTTGTCTAAAAATTGCTGAACACTAAAAGCAGTGCCACTCAATTTTAAATACGATGTTAGCTCTATCAGATCATCGGAAACTGATCAAAACATAAATGTGTAACCCGCAAATTTACAAATTCAAATTACATCATCAATAATAATATTAATAATAAAGATATAGAGAGAAAAGGAGGAAGAAAGGGAGATAGATACAGTAAAGAAAGAAAGTAAAGGAAAGAGAAAGAAGAAGAAGGAAAAAGAAAAAGAAAAAGAGAAAGAAGAAGAAAAAGAGAAAGAAGACGAAAAAGGAAAAATTATTACACATAGAAATATAAAGAGAAGATATATAGAAGATGGTTGATAGAGGAGAGACAAACATAAGTAGAAATAACGTAGGATAGAAAGAAAAATAGAGGGACAAATAAATGAATAACTGTAAATAAAATAAATATAGATATATAAAAAATATATCAAAAAAAAAAAAAAAATACTGTACTGTAGACCATGTTATTCTCCACTTTTTCAATTTTATATATATATATATATATATATATATATATATATATATATATAATATATACATATATTTTCATTTATATATATATATGTAGATAAATCTACCAAAATATACGGTAGTGTATATATATATATATATATATAACAAAGGAATTGTGGTAAGGAACCAGATGGACCACAACGCACCAGAGTACTCAATACTTAGGGTAGTAGAGTGGGAAATAGGGAAAATTATGACCCCGACGGCACCAGAGCTCAAGCCGTGTCGACAGCTATTTCTGGACTCAGAAATAGCCGTCTTGAAATAGCCGGCTTGAGCTCTGCCGTCGGGGTCATACTTTTTCCTATATATATATATATATATATATACAATATGTTGAAAAGGTAACACACTAGTGTGTTACCTTTTCAACATATTGTATTTTAAAGAGCTCAGGATTTCCTCTCCCTTGAGCACATTATTTACAGGGAACGGCGAGAGTCTATGGCTCCGTTAATGTATCGTGATATATATATATATATATATATATTATATATATATATATATATATATATATATATATATATATATATATATACATATGTGTTTTGCAACGGGTCACTTTGTGGCTCAATGAAGAGTTAATAAATTAAATAATCAGAGCTATATATCATAAAACATGTCTATAGAATCACCAGATAAAATATATACCATTTCCTCTCCCAATTAGCATAATTAACCATATAAAAAATCGATTAGACCAAGCTATAGGAATAAAGGCTTCTATGAAGAAATCTCCGACAAATAACCGAAAGCAGCCCTTCGCGTCAGTTGCAACGGAATATTTATCGAGTATTTCGACAGCTTGTATGAATCGCCCAGATATACAGTCAATTAAACAGAATTAGGTGTAAAATAAACTAGGAGAAAAGTGAACACATTTAGTGACCTCTACCATGGTTTCGTCCGCATTTTAAGATATCCGATAGCATTGGACACCTAGAGCACCGGACTCTTCAGGAAGTTAGCTCAAATTTAGACAATAAGTTTTCCACAGTGATCACGCCAAGAATACATTCAAAAATGGGTAGCAGCAGTCAGGTTAGAAAGGATGTGAATAGGTGCTTACGGCTGGTGGCTTTTTGCTAGAAAGCGCAGCACAATACAGCCAAAATTTTATCTCAACCTTACGGGAGATTATATATATATATATATATATATATATATATATATATATATATATATATATATATATATATATATATATATATATAAATAAAAGTGGATGAATACTTCAACAGGTACTATGTACTTGTAGAAATATGCAAGTTGTTTATAATATTTGTGGTTCAATGGTACGTTTTTTAATTTATTTAGAGAATTGTTTGATAACCGCTTGCTCCGCTACTTTATATATATATATATATATATATATATATATATATATATATATATATATATATATATATATATATATATATATACATACATACATACATACATACATACATACATACATACATACATACATACATACATGGTGGCTGCCAACTCGTTTTCGAGTACGGCCACTACTTTATATCCATGTAGGAGAACCCCTACCGATGGGCTGAACGAGTGTGACTTTTTAGTCCAGCCAGCGACTTGAAAACTCTGGCACAAACACTACACTTGTGACAATTATTGACACATAGTGCTGGGCCCATGGTACCATGTGATGACAAGTGCAGAGAGATCTCCAGATATAAAGCAATACCTGTACCGTGAAGCTTTTATAGTGAGCAAAGGCACTGCACAAAGCCAGTCCCACTCTCTTAACCAAGATGATATTTACCAAAAAGAAGAACAAGTCAACATCATTGGATACCATCAGGGTTGCAGGTGTTATATCAGAATTTTCCTTCTCCTAGAATTCTGCCTTGACAAAGGCTAAGGGGTGATTTTGCATGTTGTTGGTGTTACGTCCTTTGAATTTAATTTTAAGGATTAAGTCCATAAGGTCCTGCTCAAATGCATCTAATAGTGGGTTAGTGGGTGGGTTTTTACACGTTCTGAAACCAAATTTGTTGTTTACACCACTTTCTGATGGTGAGCTCATACGGCTTCTATCATAGTGGAGCGTTTTCCACCTGACACGTCGAATGAATTCATTTGTTTTTTGTATCATACTCAATAAGTATTCCTTTTTACCTTGGGTTGGTATGTTTTCGAGTGACATATCCAGGTAGTGCTTTTCCATTCAAAGGACGTAACACCAACAACAAACTGCAGAAAGATATTAAAAAACTACTGGACGACCTTAAAAACACCAAAGGAATTGTAGTAAAAGCGGACAAAGCATCTAACCTGTATACTATGGACTGCACTACATATAACAACTTCATTCGAAAAGAACTACATAAAAAATATAGAAAAACGAGTGAAGTAACCCTTAAGCATATCAATGATGAGGCATGCGAAATAGTGAAAAATCTCGGAATCGAAGATAGGACAGGACCACTCTTACCGGCGGTACCCACCTTCAATCTTAAGGACCATAAGGTAAACTTTGATAATGACCCTAAAATTAGACTAATCTGCCCCTCTAAATCAGATATAGGTAAAATAAGCAAATATATATTAGATAGAATCATCCCCCAAATTAAGGCTAAGGTTAACATTAAACTCTGCGGGAAGACCCAAGAAGCAATTAGATGGTTTAATAGCATTAGCAATAAGAATAAATCTAAGTTTATCCAGTTTGATATCGATGAATATTACTCATCGATATCATCTGAAACTCTGAATAGAGCCATTGAGTTTGCTAAGGATAACTCTGACCTGACAAACGAAGAAATTAAGATTATATTAGAAGCTAGGAAAACTATAGTCAAATTTGAGAACAGTTATTGGGTTCGTAAAGATAGACTCTCCAACTTTGACATAACAATGGGCTCTAACGATTCGGCGGAAATAACTGATATTGTGGGGTTATTTATCGCCTTTAAGCTCCAGGAAAAATTCAGTAATCTCCACGGTGGAATATACCGCGATGATGCTCTCCTCCTAGTTAAAAACCTAAATAACCAAAAACTAGAAAAACTACGCAAAGATATAAGAAAACTACTACTCGAAATAGGACTAACTATAACATATGAACACAACCTTAAAGTAGTTAACTTCCTGGATGTCACACTCAATTTAAACTCTGGTCTGATTAAAACGTTTCATAAATTGAAAGAAAATCTCAAGTACGTAAATGTTGGGTCTAACCACCCCATCTATATAATTAAATCTATCCCTAAAAATATTTCCCTTAGAATCTCGGGTCTATCTTCTAACATACAAGTATTTAAGGAACACGCCGAGTACTACGATAACGCCCTTAGTAAAGCAGGCTACCTCAACAAAATAGAATATATAGATGAAAACAACCAAAACGCCCAAAATAAATCCCACATAGGTAGAAATAATAACACAACACCAAACCACACTTACTACCATAGTGTACACACCAGTAAACCAACAAACAAAACTAATAGAAAGCGATGCAAAGAGTACTTATGGTATAACCCTGAATACAATAGTTCCATTAGTACAAATTTACCAGTACTCTTCTTTAAAATAGTTAGGAAACATTTTCCTACATCACACAAATACCACAAAATCCTAAACTCTACCACTATAAGACTGTCATACTCTACAGCGTTAAACCTTGAACAACACATAAACAAGATCAATACTAGAAGGTTAAACGAAAACACTAAAAACTTAAGTACAAAGAACACAAAAAAAACAGTAGACAATACACTACAGAACATAAATAAACCCCACCTAAGTTCGTCCGCAATACTACTCCAGAGTAAACCTAACTACAAAACCAACGTACACAACTGTAACTGCACCTATCCTGACAATTGCCCCCTCGGCAATAACTGCCTTGAAAAAAATATCATCGATAAGTGTACCATTGAATCCGGAGGCAACGAGTGGTATTACGTGGGATCAACGGCAACATCGTTTAAATCTAGATTATATAGGCATTCTTACTCAATAAAACACCAGAGCCAAAGAAATGTAACAACTCTAGCAGAAAAAGCTTGGACACTCAGGGATAGCGATCAAAAGTTTACCCTAAAATGGGAGAAATTAGCTAAAACCCAAAGCTTTTCCAGGAGCCAAAATTTCTGCAAATTATGTAATCTTGAGATTTATTACATAATCACACACAAGAAGAAATTGCTTAATAACAGAATTGAACAAACATTATTCTGCCGTCACCGAACTAAAATCCTTTTTCCCCACTACAAGCTGAATATTACATAAACGAAGGACATCCTCCCAATTATACAAATCCTCAATCTAGTTAGAAAAATAGAAAAACAATCACTTCTCAATATATATATGTACTATTAATAACCTTAAATTATCACACTAATAATGGATAAATATGCTGGTGAGAATAGGTGCGAATATGCTATAATGAATGTGTCTAAAAGCGACCATATGTATGTATATATGTGAAAATGTATATAAATAAGTAAATAAGTAAATAAGTGGGTGAGTGTATATATATATATATATATATATATATATATATATATATATATATATATATATATATATGTTTGATGTGTATAATTAAATGTATGTGTATTCATGTATATGTGTGTTTATATATATATATATACACATAGACAGGAGTATGTATGTATATATGTGTGTGTCTATATGTGTGTATATGAAGATAAGTAGAGTATGAAAGTGTATATACATGAATGCGTATGTGGGTACATATATATATGTATATATATATATATATATGTACATGTATATATGTATGTAAGTATGAGCATGTAAGTATGTGTATGTGAGTGTATGTATTTGTAGAGGTGTGCATATATGTATGTGTGTGAATGTGTATGTTTTTTTAAAAAATAAGTATATATACATATATATCTATGTGTGGGCGAACGGATACACACACTTGAAGGAAAATTCAAGTCTGTATGTTAATTAAGTGCAAACACAAAACCAACCATGCATATCTTTACTATCTCTAATCCTTCTATAGATTTAGAAAAATAACCAACGCCAAATAATGTATTCTATAAAAATGTCAAAACAACAGATGGGAATCTAATTAGCCACTGCTATCAAAAATTTCTATCCACTCCCTTAACTATTCTTCTAACAACTTCACTCCTCCCTCTTAATATTCTCTATAAAAACCAAACAAGTTCTCAATGAGATTATTCTGATGAAATGATAGTTGAAAATAACATTGAAATATTGAGTGTCTGCATAATTAATACTTTGTAGATAGGAGCTGTTTTCAGGTAATATAACTGTTATTGAAACACGTGTCAATAAATTCCTTTTACTGAACTGTATCCATTTAAATCCTTCTATTTTCTCCGGATTACTTTTGAAACTACAACTGGAACCGTCGAGCAAACCCTACGTGAGCTGTCCATCTACTGTGTGTAATATTCATATTACAACACTACGGAAAATACTATATATATATATATATATATATATATATATATATATATATATATATATATATATATATATATATATATATATATATATATATATATAATATATAAGTACGTTATTCCGGGTTGAATCGGAGGTGACCACAGTAAGTAAGGTACTCAATACATTGCAGAGTATAAAAGTTTTAATATAGATGAGATTCTACAGGACTAGAACTGTTTCATTCTTTAGAAATCATCAGGAATCACAGGGATTCCTGATGATTTCTAAAGAATGAAACAGTTCTAGTCCTGTAGAATCTCATCTATATATAATATATATATATATATATATATATATATATATATATATATATATATATATATATATATATATATATATATATATATATATATATATATATATATATATATATATATGTATATATATAATATATATATCTTGCTGAATTTATATTTATATTTATATATATATATATATAATATGTTTAACCCTTTAGCATTCACATTACCTTATATATACTATTATATTTTCATGGTAAAGACTTTACCTTGCATAATTATCTCACATAATATCGAATCTATGAGATTTTGAAAGTATTTATTTTGAGAACAATACCTTAACATCAGTTTAAGCGACCAGTTACAGCCAGTTTCAACTGAAAGAAGTAGAGAATTCTGGCCGGTTTTAACATTAAAGGGATATATATATATATAATATATATATAGGTACCCGGACAGATGTTCATCCACGAAACTCGCGAGCCACGTATGGTCCCTCAAGGACTCATCGACCTCTAGGTACCCGGACAGACGTTCATCCACGAAACTCGCGAGCCATGTATGGTCCTTCAAGGACCTAAGTATAGACTACTCCATTCAATGGAAAGCCATCACTAAGTCCAAGCCATACACAAGGAGCAATCCGTCGTGTGGACTATGTATTCATGAACGAATAAATGTTCTAAAGAGATTACGCAATAGTGATTGCCTAAACATGAGAAATGAATTCTTCACATGTTGTCCACACGTCTGGAAACACCTCTTATACAACTACCAAGCTCCGGATTGAATAACAACAACATCTTAATTTTCTTATCAACTACAAACTTTCGGACTTTAGCAGTTATCTCCCTTACACCTCTCGCACGCAATTTAGTATTGCCTGTGTGAAGTGATCGTTTCTGCGCATGCGCGTTCGTACGGTTGTCCTTCCTGTTCCGTATAACCATGTCCATTACGAGCTGATGATCCGCTACGGTGAAACAATTGTTCTTGGTATGGTGAACTAACTGTTGTGTAACCACTTATATATATATATATATATATATATATATATATATATATATATATATATATATATATATATATATATATATATATAAAAGATGACTATAAAATGAAAGTGCTTTCATAAAGGAATTTATTAGGTATTGACATATGTTTCTGTAACAGACGGAATACCTATGTATCGCTGCTTGAGTAATCATATAATGTTAGCAAGTATTCGATAGCAAATGTATAATCAGTTGTCACTTCTTCAGAGATATTGGATAAATTGGAAAAAATCAGAAAAATTGAAGTATTTATATTAGTTGTAAGAAAGGAAGAAGAGAGGGGATAGTATATGACAGATGGCAATTCAATTTACTGGTAAACAGGTATATAGAAGGTTTTTAATGAGAATACAATGAGTATACGGCTTATTTTATCTAAATAAGAATTTTTGGGAGTGCCTATTTTAATCTATATTTGACCAATTGAACAATGGACAGGGCTGGTCGTTTGGTGTAGTAGTATTAATACAGATATAAAGTGTCAAGTAAGGAAGAGGGAGATTTTCACTGCTACTATATAAAAACAATGCTGGTAGCCTGCTGGTATATGCATTAGGGAATTGAATTAAGAAATCTCATTTTATCTATAGCAGTTTATATTAAATGGTAAAGAATAGAAGAGTTGATAGAAATAAGACTAATAGAGAATGTTAATGTGTATTTTGACAATCAAACGCAGATGGAGACAGGCGTTCAATCCTGGTAGCGTTTGTAATATGAAAATGTAGATTTCAAGCGATGGTTACAGTATAACGATCGCTCTATTCTGTTATTTAATAAAATAATTTAGATTTCACAATACAAAATAATTCCATATTACACAATTTACAAAATTCCTGTCCTTGGAAATATGCAGGGGCACCTGATATTATATCCCATTTTAGGTTAAATTGTTGGTTATTTTCGCGCAAAGCCTTGTCTGCGAGTGTTGTTACATAACGCTGGTTTTCATGTTTTATCGAGTAACGATGTCTATAAAGGCGAGATTTGAAGGAGGTAGCTGTAGACCCCACATAGTACCACTTCTGGCTACCCGATTCGATAGTACATTTGTATATGATGTTGCGTTCAAGACACTGATTGTTCAACGGACACATTCCTGGTTGGACACAGTTACAGTTATAATTTTGCGTTGTTGTATTACCATGGATGGGTTGATGAGGTTGCTTAGGCAGGACGGGATGTTGTTTGTTGTTTTGTGATGTTATAGCCGATGTTTTACGTGTATTGTTATGTGTTGGAAGGCGTTTATACAACCGTTTTGCGTGAAGCTTTTTTATATGTTGTTCAATATTAGGGGCGGTTGAATATGAAAGTCGAATAGTGTTAGGGTTTAAGATTTTATTATATTTATGTGATGTCGGAAAATGTTTTTTAACTAATCGAAAGAATTGTGAGGGTAGATTGGTTTTAATAGAGTTGTTATAGACCGGGTTGTACCATATATACTCTTTACATCGCCTTCTGTTTGGTGGTGTGCGACTATTAGTGTGTCTATTGCGGTAGTGTATGTATGGTGGTGATTCTTGGCTATTTCTACCTCTATGAGATTTATTTTGGGTGTTTTGGTGATCGTCGACTATATACTCTATATTATCTAGGTGTCCAGCCTTCCTAAGTGCATCATCATAATATTCGGCATGTTCTTTGAAGGTTTGCTGGTTGGACGACAGGCGGGAGATTCTAAGGGAAATATTTCTAGGGATGGATTTAATTATAGAGGGTGGATGGTTAGAACCCGTATTTACATATTTAAGGTTCTCATTTAGTTTATGGAACGGTTTAATCGTTTCTGTATTGAGATTCAAAGTAACATCAAGGAAATTAACCTCTTTGAGGTTATATTCAAACGTAATATTTAATCCTAGTTCCTTAAAAAGCTTTCTAATATTTTTACGCATCCTTTCTAAATTCTGGTTATTCATATGCTTAACTAATAGGAGCGCATCGTCACGGTAGAGTCCACCGTGGAGATCCTTGAATTTTCCTTGTAGTCTGTGGGTGATATAAATATATATATATATATATATATATATATATATATATGTATTTATATATGGTGGTGTCATACCCAAAGACTGGTGCAGCAGTGTTCTCATAAATTGCTACAAAGGTAAAGGGGATGCTCTGGAGAGGAGCAATTATAGGGGTATAAAACTGATGGATCAGGTTATGAAAGTGGAAGAAAGGATATTAGCACAACTAATTAGAGAAACGGTCAAACTAGATGAGATGCAGTTTGGTTTTGTACAACAGATGCCCTCTTCTTGGTGAGACAATTACAAGAGAGGTTCTTAGAGAAGAATAAGCCACTATACTTAGCCTTTGTTGACCTAGAGAAGGCCTTTGATAGAGTAGCCCGATCTGTCATCTGGTGGGCCCTAAGGAAGTTAGGTGTTTAAGAATGGCTTGTGAGGACAGTGCAAACTTTGTATAGAGGTGCTGTCAGTAAAGTCAGGGTACGAATGGAGTTTAGTGAGGAATTCCAGATACAAGTAGGAGTACATCAAGGTTCGGTCCCCAGCCCACTCTTGTTCATTATAGTCCTCCAAGCCATAACAGAGGAGTTTAAGACTGGCTGTGTTGAGAGAGAAACTGTGTCTGAGAGGGATAGAATGTAGTGTGCGAGAGAGGAGACTGAGGTGGTATGGACATGTGATGCGCATGGAGGATGACTGCTGGGTGAAGAAGTGCCAGGAAATGCCAGTTGAAGGAAGACGTGGTAGAGGTAGACCACGAAAAACATTGGCGGAGGCGGTGAGAACAGACCACAGATCGCTGAAGCTCACGGTGGGGATGACAAAGGACCATGATAAGTGGAGAGATGCTGTGCTGAATAAGGCCCGTCCCACCCTTG